>CM014731.1:75843967-77075706 GCA_004329165.1 Spatholobus suberectus | reverse complement strand
TTATTATTAATATTAATATTAATATTATTGATATATATTGGTAAATTAATATAATAAATATAAATTAATTAATAATAAATATAAATTAAGTTATGCATAGTATGAATAATTATTTAGTAGTGATAAATATATATGCAATTTTGGTCTCCATTAAGTTATATATGCAGTATAATTTTCATTCACGTATTAAACTAATACTTTGGCTTAGTAGTAACTAGAATTTAAACTTGTACGTTGTATGTGTTTGTTTAAATTATATTTTTATGGTTATTTATTATTATTTTAAAAATATATGTACACAAATAAAATTATTTTTAAAATATTTATTAGTAAATTAAATATAATTAAATTAAAATTAAGAAAGATGTTAATTATATTTTAATTGAACAGATGTTAAATATTAAGCTTATTAAAATTTATTGTGATTTATTCTTTCTTCATGTAACGATAGAGTTATAATACCTATATGAAATGTATAAATTCAAAATGAGTGTAAGTATAATAAATATTATTATATAGGTATTTAAATTTAAGTATTCATTTTTGTTATTGTGAATATTATATTAACACAAACTTAATTTTTTTGTGTTTCTAATTAATAATTAATAATTTTAAAAGAATTTATTGTAAAATTAAAATTTATTTTAAATTTGTTGAAATAGTATGACTTTTATTAAATATATATAGTTGTTAATTATTTTAAGTGGCATTGTTAATTATTTAGAAGATATTAATTTAATTATGTGATATTGTTAAAGTTTTGAGTTGGTTAACCTAAACATAACACAATTTGAACACTCGATTAATGCAATAAGATTTTTCTATTATTATGTTGTTGTTGTTGTTGTTGTTATTTAATTTTAATTTCATTACTTGTTATTTTTTAAAGTTATTTATCTATAAGAATTATATATAATAATAATATATAATATAATAATAATAATTATTATTATTATTATTATTTGTTAATTATTTTAAAATGATATTTTTAATTATTTAGAAGATATTAATTTTAATTATGTGATCTTGTTAAAGCTTTGAGTTGGTTAACCTGAACGTGACATAAATTAAACACTCTTAATAAGTGCAATGAGATTTGTCTATTATTATTATTTTATTATTATTATTATTATTGTGTTGTTGTTTTTTGTTATTTTATTTTAATTTCATTGCTTGCTACTTTTTAAAGTTATTTATGTATAAGAATTATTATGTTTCAAAGTTTATATCTTATAATTTAACTATTATAAGGTTTATTTATCTATAAAAATTTTATTTATGTGTGTTACTAATTTTTTTAAATTATTACAAACTATTTTGCATTATATTCTATTTTTTCTCATTCTAAGTGAATTCAGAAAAACAATGCTATTAATAAATAATAATTAAACTATTATTGCATACTCTACAATCGTTTTATATTTATGATATATAATGAGTATTTATTATTCTTTAAGGTCTAAATTTATAGAATAAAAAATTATAATATCTTATAATTGACCATTATGAAAGAACTCTCTTATTATATTTAATATTATTATTATGGTCTTTTTGTATATTAATTATATATTAAATTTAATTAGTGTTGTAAATTATGTACTATTTAATTAATCAATTTAATGTACTATTTAACATAATTTACCTAAAAAATACATGTGAGGCTTTTGCATCAAGTTAATTGTCATTTTCAAAATGTTATAATAGTAGCGTAAAAACTCGTGCAATGCACAGGACATTAGAGTCATATTGATACAAGCACGAAATAATATTATAAGAAAAAACAATAATGTTTTCATGCTAAAGAACACACACACACACACAAAGTTTAAAGATGCAGTCCTTAATTGGTTATTTTATTTATCATATGCATTTGGAAGAGAGTAAAACAAATTAAAATTTTAAAAAAATATAGAGTTTTTTTTTTAATTTTATTATAAATTCTTGAACATCAATATAGAAAGATCATAGTTACAAAAAATAGCAATGAAAAGCAAAAGATATTAAAAAACCAAAATAAGCTCAAGGAACAAAGCACTAAGGTTATTATTGATGACAATATTTAGACATGTGGAAAGACTCCTCGATGTAAACATTTGTGGGTTGATGTACATACTTTTTGATCGTCATCTAAAATCAAATCTTGGAGACCTAGGATGGTTTAACTCTAACATACTGAACAATTACAATAACATTGTTAGTATATACCTCTAGCGAGGAAAGAGTTAAACTCCTCAACATAGTTTCCAACAATGCGCACATAAAGCAGTAGGCTACAATAAGGATACAAAAAAATAATACTACTAAGTAAGTGCTAAAATTGTGAATATGTCAATTATTAATATGCACTAAGAATTACTACCACTTTAGAAGTCAAGTTGAATTTCTTTCATCTTGTTTTGTCACCTATTTGTCACAACCTTAATTCAGGCACATGTGAGATGAGTATGCACATGACATCTACCAAATATGAAATAGTTATTAGGTTATGAAAATTTCAATGTTATTATTATAATTATAACCAAAAAAAATAATAATGAAGCTCTCGCCAACCAAATATTGGTGTCATAGTCAATACAAAGAACCTTAGAGATCAGGATAATTGTCAACAAATTATTGGGACAACATTATCAGCAAGCAAACTTTAGTTTTATAACTATTTGAAAGTTGAGCTTGTATGGATGTTGGGTCATTCTATAAGGACCCTTACTATTGACTACACTAAAACTAAACATGAAATAAACAGAGTCTTCTTTAACCAGTAGTTGGAACCTATATATTAGCGTATTCCTGATAGTTGTATGGATGCGGTCTCCCTGTAGAAGAAGACAAATATTAAGAACAATAATATATGTAATTAGAAATTTCATTATAATTGTATTGTATCATATCATAGTAGGCTTTACATTATGAACTTACGTTTTGGTCCATGAGGATCATCTCAATAGAATATATCAACTTTTCATTGTTTTTGTTGGTAACATGCCAAAGTCTAACAATTCTGACAATTAGGCTCCACGTCTCTCTAGATGTATTCACATATGAGAGGAAGTCACATTTAGGTGTCATTGATGTTGAGGTTATGAAGACCGAGATCGAAACCAAACTACAAAGAAAGGAAGATCAATGTGTTTCTCAATACGACCACGTTACACACAAAGCAAATGAAATTTCACATTATTAAATAGAACTACAGAAGGGTTCAAGAGTTACAATCGATGAATAGGATGTTAATTTCAAGTGAAATTGTAGGAAAAATTAATATATTTTAATTTAATTTAATTTGAATTGTAAATTTCTATTTAGTTCATCAAAATGTTGTTAATTTATTTTGTAAATAAATTTCATATTAAATTAGATTCTATATTTAATTCCATTATGATTATTCCATTTTAAATTGAACTGGTTACAAAAATAAATTTCATACTAAAATTGTTCACTAAAATGCTATTAATTCATATTAATTGGCCATATTAATTGTCCATATTAAATTATTAATTATTAATCCATAATAATATAGAATTCTTGTCTATATTAAATTATTTTTGTAAATAAAATCTATAGTAATGGTCCATTTGAAATTTGAAATTAAGCATCATTTAAGTATTTAATGGACATTTACATTTTAAATTGAAATAGCTACAGAAATAAATTTAATATGAAATTAATTTCATAAATAAATGTCATATTAATTATTTTTGTAAATACTTGTATATTTTAAATTAATCGTTTAGTATAAATTTATTGCTTGTGTTTCAAAACATAGAAAATATATTGCTTTTGTATATATTAAAAAAAAAAATTGCCTCTTGTAAGAAAAAAAAATAAATAAATATACTGCTTATAATTTAAGTAGTAATTTGTTCCATATCATAAAAAATATATATAAATTATTACAATAGAAAATATTATAACAGAATTTAACTTTTCAAATATTGGTTATTATAATAATTTAAATTTATTTAATATTTGACAACGCATCATGATATCATATTCATTATTAAAATTTTGACAAATTTATATTTCTGTATAGAAATAAAAATACCTCTTATTTTAGAACTTTATCTCTATCATTAAGTTAGATATATCAAATCCAGTATATACGTATCCGATGACATGGGATCAACACTTTGGTTATATAAGAAAGGATACATATTAAAATATTAATTCATAATAATATTGAATTTTTGCTACATAAAATTATTTTCATAAATAAATATATATTAATTGTTCATTTGAAAATTTGAAATTAAGCATCATTTTAATTGTCACAAGTAGAAAATATTGTAAGATTCTATTATTTATCTCACATCTTATTTAGTAATGTCTTCTCTCATTAGTATTATTACACTTTATAATGAAAATTTTGATTTAATATGAATTAGCTACAAAAATAATATGAAATAATCAAAATTGCCTAATTTAAATTTTTAATTGAAATATTTATTTTAAATTAATCGTCATTTAAATATCTTGAATTAAATTATTAATTCATAATAATAGGAAATTGTGTCCATATTAAATTATTTTCGTAAATAAAATATATATTAATTGTCTATTTAAATTTTGAAATTAATCATCATTTAAGCCATTAATGGAAATTTCCATTTTAAATTGAAGTAGCTACAGAAATAAATTTCACATTAAATTATTTTCATAAATAAATGTCATTAAATTATTTTCGTAAATACTCGTTCATTTTAAATTAATTGTTTCGTATAAATTTATTCCTTATATGTATTCTAGAACATAAAAATATATTGCTTATGTATAATATAAAAGTTTTGTCCATATTAAATTATTTAGTAAATAAAATCTATATTAATTATCCATTTGAATTTGAAATTAAGAATCATTTTAAAAATGAAAACTCATCAAAAAATAAAAATTAATTAGAAAATTCAATATATTTAGCATTTATTTTTATATCTATTTGATTTGAATTAATAAATTTTTAACTTTTATATGTATTTTTTTGGTATATTGCATTTGATTTAGTGTTTCCTTTTTTTTCTTTTTATATTGCATTTGATTTAGTGTTTTTTTTAGGAGTTAGTGTTTTCTTTTATTTCTATTTGATTTATTACTTTTTAACCTTTGCATGAATTTTGCATTTCAATAATTATTTTAAAAGAACCAGGGGATAATTCAATTTTTATTTCTGTTTTCAATTTGAAAGGGATAATTCAATTACGTGTTGAGTTTAATAGGGATAATAATTCAATAATTATTTAAAAATAAAAACTCATCCAAAAATAAAATTAATTAAGAAATTCAATATATTTTGTGTTCCTTTTATTTCTATTTTGATTTGATTAATAATTTTTCTGTTACTATACTACTACTACTACTACTACTACTACTACTACTAATAATAATAATATAATATATATTATTATTATTATTATTATTATTATTATTATTATTGTTGTTGTTGTTGTTGTTGTTGTTGTTGTTGTTGTTGTTGTTGTTGTTGTTGTTGTTGTTGTTGCTGTATTATTGTTATTGTTGTTATTGTTATCATTGTTATTATTATTATTATTATTATTATTATTATTATTATTATTATCTTTATTATTATTATTATTATTATCATTATCATTATCATTGTTATTATCTTATTTATTATTATTATCATTATTATTATTATATTATTATCAAAATTGTGCAATTATTATCATTAATGCAATCAATTTAATTATTTATTAAAAGTAAACCTTATAGAGATAAAGAGAGATTAGTCTATAATTAATTATTTTTATATCATAATTCATTTGGAACAATTAATACACATTAAATATATACTAAATTATATAGATAACATGTATAATTATATAATTAGACAATTGAATTAATTAGAACAAATAAAAATAATTAATAGGATAATCTAACTATATAAAATTTATTAAATTGGGTTAAGTGAATTAGATAAAAAAAAAACACAACAAAGAAAAAAAATTAATGAATAAGAAGTAAAGTTGTAACAATAATATGCTCCTTTATGTCCGTTAAACCAAAAAAATATTGTAAGTGAAGATATAAAATAAAAGTAAGATTATTAATTTTTGTTGTTCAAAATGAGAAAGACTAAAATATATATGTTATTTATAAGATAATAGTAAAAGAAAAAAAATGTAAAAATATATATGGAAAGTTTGAACAATAATAATCATAACATAAAATAACATGACAGTAAAATGAGAAAAGAAAAGAAAGAAATGCACAAAAGTGATAATTATAGAAAGACAAAAGAAATAATAAAAGACAGAGTAAAATGATATACCTAATATTGGTTCTCATCATCACTTTCTATCCCTCGCCAATTCATTGAACGATGCATTGCTATAAGAAATTTCTTCTCTTATCTGCACAAAAAGTGTCATCGCTACATGTTAATTAAGATATTAAGCAAAATTTTCTTTCTATCAACCAAAGAGCAAAATGAGGAAAAGAAAGTGCAAAGTCAAGAAAAGAAAACAAGCAAATGAAAAGACAACAAATGTAGAATACACTTGCTAGTCGACCATAAACTCTAAATGGCAGAATATATAAAAGAGAATAAAGACACGGTGATGATTTAAACATTTATTCAATTTTACAAAATTGAATCAAATGAATTAATTAGACATAAAATAGTACATTGGGCTTTACAAAAAAAATTTAATTATTCATCAGAAGAGAAATATAACTATACTAAATGCAAAAATTTGAAATGACTTATATGTCTCTAATGTGTGTTTGTGTGTGTGTGTTTATATATATATATATTAATACTTATGCTCAATTTTAATTTTTTGAAATTGATTGTTTTAAAACTTGTTTTATGAATAATAATAATTAAAAGTAAGATTTATTACACTCATAGTTAAATTTAAAACAATTTGTTTTGAATAATAATAATTATGGATAGCAAATAGGAAATAAATTATTATATATAAGTCTATTTTATTTTAAATTTAGTTACTTTATAATATGTTTTACGAAAAATAATAATTAAAAATATTTTTTAGTTATTTATTTAAATTTTAAAAAAATTCATAATAATTTATATAAATAATAGTTAAGGATAAAAATTAACAGTCAAATAATAAAAAATATTTTTATAATATTATATATATATATTAAATAAATTTACATTTTTATCTTTTAAATAATTTTTATAAACAGATTTTTAATTAATAATGTATAGAAGAATTTTAATATATATATATATATATATATATATATATATATATAAATTTAGGAATAATTACTTTTTATTTAATAATAAATTTATAAATATATAAATAAAGCATAATATTTAAAAGCATTAAATATCATATTAATGCTCAGGTTCAAGTTTTTTTACTATAGATCGGTTACTTTATAATATACTTTATGAACAATAATAATTAAAAAGGATTTTTTAGATATTTAGTTAAATTTAAATGATAAATAATTTATTTAAAATATATTTAAAATATAATCTAGAGAGATAAATTATTATATTATTATTATTTATATTATATTATTATTATTATAAAATTATTAGTTTTGAAATATATCTAACTTTTTAAATAAAAATTTAATGTTATCAATATACTATTTATATACTAATTATTTTATTATCTTTTGGTTTTGTTTTAAATTTAACTATATATTTATAAAATCATTAAATTTGAAAAATATCTAACTTTTTGTAGTATTATAATATTTAATGTGGTTATTGTAGTATTTATTATTTAAATTTATCTATAAAATCTTTATTTTTAATTATTGTTTCAAAATATTTTAAAGTAACTAAATTTAAAAAAATAGATTTTATATATACATAATAATTTATTTTTAATTTATGTCCTTAATTATTAATTAAAATAAAACATTATGAATCATTTTAAATTTAACTACATATTTATAAAATCATTAGTTTTGAAATATATCTAACTTTTTATAATATTATAGTATTTAATGTTATGATTATGTTTTAGAAAAATGTTATTATTATAGCATTTATATATCTAACGCTTTTATCGGCTTATAGTTTTGAAATATATTATTAACATAAAATTATTAAAATTGTATAATAAATAACATCAATGGGAGCAATTAAATTCTTCGTTCAACATAATTAGGTCCGTTAAATTTGAAAAGGTGGAAACTCAAACCCCACTACTAATATTTTGTAATTTTTTTTCAATTTTTGTGTGTAATGTTAGAATGTCACATCACCTACCATGTTAGCATGTTAGTGACATGTCACAATATATGTTAGATTGTCATGTCACTTACCATGTCATTTGCCACATCATTCGTCAGTGTCACATTATCTACCATGTAACAAAATTTATTAAATAGTTAATGAAAGATTGACGGATGAACCAAAATCATACAATTGTAATATTTGGAGGACCAAATTTGCACAATTGAAATTCGGGAGACTAAAATTATACAATTGCAATACTTAGAGGACTAAATTGATGTCAATTTTATTTATTAGAGACTAAAATGGTAATTAATTTAACTTATTTTTTATTAAATTTTTACTAATGTTTTAGAATTCAAGAATTTATGAAAGGATATTTCATTATTAAATTAATAAAGTTAAGATTTTTATAATATAAAGAAAAGAAATTGTCTTAAAATATTTCAACATCTGATATGTAAAAATAAAATGCATTTACATTTATTTAAGTTTAGAAATTGTCATATAAATTTATGGATAAAAAAATTAGCGAAGTTGTACATAATTAAATTTTTACAAATACAATAGCATGGCATTTTTTTAAAGCAAAATATCATCTAACATTATTAAAAAGTAATTAGTATTCAAATATTATATTGATATTTTAAATAAATCGTTACTTTTATGTTGTCGTTTTTTTGAGTTTTACTTTTTTTTTAATTAGTGAAAATTATCAAATTGCCAACTATATTTATTTCTTAATAAAGAAAGAAGTAATGTTATAAAATCAAATTTTATCTTAGAAAAAACATTTTTATATAAAGAAAACAAGTTAAGTTAAATTAGATTACTTTTTTGTCTGTTAAATAAATAAGTAACTCGTGAACAACTATATAACTTAGTGGATTCTCCTATTATCATAAATTTGTCCTAAAACTGTGAGGGAACTCTTACATATAAATAACAGTATTATCTTATAAAGAGAAATGTTAGCAACACACTCTCTTATTATTTTAAATTTATTGAAAACTACAAAAATTTGTGGGTCGCACATCTTATTTAATAACTCTCTCTAATGATTTTGTAGTTTTTAGTAAATTTTAACCAATAATAGAGTGTATATTAGGTGGAGTGTTTTAGAGAGTGTGTTGTTAGCTAACCTCATCCTACAAATATTTCTCTATTTTGAATTTTCCTTTCTCATCCAATTTCTTTTGCAAGTCATCACCAAAACCATTTATGCAAATTAAAATGAAATTAGACAAATTCTACAAAACAATATTGGTTGATGGCACAAAGTATGTTCATTATACCCCTTGCAAGTACCCTCTACCATTTGAACGAAACATAAGAAAAATGAAGGGAAATAAGTGGACAAAGGATCTTTGAAAAATAAAGCATAGATGTACTCATTGATAATGATTTGTCTATTGCAATTATGCATGAGTATTATTTCTCCAAACAACTTTATTCTTAAACATTCTTGTAACAAATTATTACTTATTCTGACACTCTTGCAAGCAAGAATCCACCGCCGCAAGACCACGAACATCTGACACATAAGTCAATTATAAAATAAATGTAAAAACACAATTAACTCAATTATAAAGAATAATTAAAAAACCTTAAAAAGAGACAAATGTTGTAAGAGAATGAATATACCAGTGTTGATGTCAATGGACTTAGTCAAGCCACAACCAGTAAGACATTCGTAGGCAACATCAAGGGACATTTTATGACATTTTGCTACACAATAGCATAACATACTGGATAAGCAAGGCTAGTTACTAAACAATCTATGCCACATTGGGCAGGACATGAGAGTTTAGCAGATACACTATTTGGTTCAATTTGTGCGAAGCCTAATATAAGCATGATCATAATCGCAACTCTAGTAGTTTTCATCTCATTTTTTGCCATAACTTTTCTCTAAATCTTTACAATCTATCTCAGAATTTTGTATAGATGTTAAAATCTTGTTATGATGTTTCAAGGAAAATAAGCATCAATTTATAGACACCAAACAATGCTTGTAAAATAGTTTTAACTCCTCAACAAAATTGTGGGTCAAGCTCTTTTAAGATTAAATACTAATAAATTAATAAATATATACCAATAATATTAATATTAATTAATACATATAAATTAATAAATATATTCTAATAATATTAAAATTAATAAATAATTTAATATCAATAAATATATATTAGTATATATATTAATATTCTTCTACAAAAGTATAAATATCTTTTTGACCAAAATACTTACTAAGAAGTTTAATTATTGTATATATATGATTTAAATATAATTTTTTTACTGAAATACAGAAATTATCACATTGATAATAATATCTTATTTCACTAATTAAAATATGCAAAGAGAAAAATAAAAAAAATACAATTACACAATTTTGTAAAATAAAAATATTTAAAACAAAGTGATAATGTTAAAGGAAACTTAAATTGTTCACAACCGTTGATGGAGATTTGAACTTTTTATAATCGTTGATCGGATCTAATCAAATTTAACTGATTTAATTATATTAAATTAGCATTTGATGATATTAAAACATTGAATGAAAACCATCTTTAAACACATGTAAAGGATACTTGAATTGTTCACAGTCGTTGATGGAGATTTAAACTTTTTATAATCGTTGATTGAATCTAATCAAATTTAGCTGACTTAATTATATTAAATTAATATTTATGATATTAAAACATTGAATGAAAACTGTCTTTAAATTCATTTTCTGTATTGTTAGAACTATATGTACTAAAATCCTAATAATAATTGTACACACACAAAAAAATCCTAATAATAATTACTGAAACCACCAAAATAAAATGGCTATAATTATATTCAGTCCTTCCATTCTTAATATAATTAATTTATAATATATGAATGAATTATTACTTTTACTGAATTGTTATAGCAATGGTTAATCCATATTTAATGTATGTCAATGTCTAATTTATCAAAAAATTAACGTGAAAATATGGCAATCGACTTTTGACCATAATTAATAGTAATTAGCCTCCTTCAAAGCAAAGGAAAATGAGATAACAAAGTAAATAATTGTAACCTATTTATATAATTTTAATAGATAGAAATTATATGAACTAAAATCCTTAATAACTTTAAAAGGTAACACGTAATGATATTAAAATTAGAAATTAATAATAATAATAATAATAATATTTCAAAACCAAATAAAATGATTGAAGAAGTTAGATTTATATAGTTGATCAAGTGTAATCAGATTTAACAGGTTTTATTTTATTAAATTATCATTTAATTATATTAAAACAATGAGTGAAACTGTTTTTAAATTCAATACTATTTATAGTTATTAATTAAATTGATAATTTACGCTCTCTATATAAGTTCGAACAAAAGAAAAAAAATTGACTTTTATCTTTTCATTCTATTCTAATATTTCTCTTCCCTACATTCTTGGCAATTGTTTCCATTAATTACTCTTGGACTACAAGAGTATGATAGCTATGTTAACCTTGAAGAACAACTAGATGAAAGTCGCTTCTAAGGTAGTGGTTTATATCATTATACAACTTTATTCTATTAATTAACACTTTTTTTTAACAATTTAAAGCGATTTTTTTTTGTATTAAGTCATCGCTCTTTTGCTCTATAAAAATATTCATCTGAGTATTCATATGGTGTTGTTGAGGTGAATGATGCAAACTTGATAAGCAAACTTGATTGAGTTCTTACTTGATTTTCAATACTATCTACATTTTGTGCTCGCATTTTAGATATTTATTTTTAATAAAATTCAATGTCTAATTTATCCAAAAATTAGCATCAAAATATAGCAATTGACTTTTGATCATAATAATAATAATAATAATGATAACAACAACACCAACAATAACAACAACAACAAAGTTTTTTCATATTCATAAAACTGAATATTTTGGAACACCGAAAAAAAAAAACTAAATAAAGCATTATAGCTCTTTATTATATTTATTAGTATTTATTAAATATAATATATAACAAACCTCAATAATATTCTTAATATTATATTTGTGAAATACAACATATTTATTAAATTTAATAAATATAATATATGCTTATTAGAACTAATAATAATAATAAAGTTTTTTCATATTCATAACACCTAAATAAAACATTATATCTTTTATTTCATTTATTAGTATTTATAAATTTAATAAATATTCTGAATGTATGATTTTTTTTTGTAAAATTAAATTTAATAAAAATTTAGAAAATTTTAATAAATTTTATAAAATTAATGAAATTATAAAATTAGTTTTCTTCACAAATGTAAGAGTTTCTGAATGAGTTTTACATTTACATAAAATTAACGAACCTAAAATCTAGTATATAGTATTCAAACATATAAGTCATTGTTTTATGGTTTTATAATCTTATATTGTTTATTTAGTAGTAATAAAACCGAAAAATTTTACTTATATTAATAAATTCAAATTAATTTATATTTATTAATATTAAATTATGAATATTATTAGTATATATTTATTAATTTATATGTATTAATATTTAATGTTATTATTATTATATATTTATTAATTTATTAGTATTTAATATTTAATTTATTAATATTTAATATTATTAGTATATATTAATAAATCAATATTTATAAATATAAATTGTTATGTTAATAAATATAAATAGAGTTATATATAGTATAAATAATTTATTTACTAGTAAAAATATACGTTCAATTTTGTTCTCCCATTTAAGTTGTATATAGTATAATTTTCATTCATATACTAAACCAATATAATGCCTTAGTGGTAATGATGGTATAGCTAGGATGAAGGGGTGGGATTTTAATTCTTGCTACTAACTTTTTGTAAAAAAAAAAAAATTCTAATTTTTGCATGTTGGCCATGTCAGTGTGTTAGTGACATGTCAGCATATATATGTTGGACCATCATGTCAGTCGCCATGTCATTTGTCACATCATTCGTCAACGCCACATCAACAAAATCAATTAAATATTAATGAAAGATTGACAGAGGCATCAACAAAATTTATTAAACATTTAACAAAAGACTAACAGTGGGACCGAAATCTCCCAATTGCAATACTTTAGGGATCGAATTTGCAGAACTGGAACCAAGTGGACCAAAATCACACAATTACGATATTTGGAGAACCAGAAGTGTGATTAAACCATTAATATTTTATAATATTAAAATAAAAAATAAGAATCTTATTCATGAATACCTTAAAAATATTAGTTAAATTCAATATAATACATGTATAAATAATAAAAATTATTCAATAAAATTATTAAATATTCTCAAATTATTTTCGTAAAAATTAATTATTTGTCTAAATTAATATTTTATAACAGAGTGATAATGTTATAATTAATATATATAGTATTCAAACATGTAACTTATTGTTTTTTTGGTTTTATACTCTTATAATTTTTTATTTAGTAGTAATAAAACCAAAAACTTATACTTTTATTAATAAATATAAATTCTTTTATATTTATTAATATTAAATTATTAATATTATTAGTATATATTTATCAATTTATATGTATTAATATTTAATGTTATTATTATATATTTATTAATTTTTTAGTATTTAATATTTAATTTATTAATATTTATTTGCATCCTGACTATATCACAATTACTGTACAGGAGAAATGCACGTGAGAGGCTCGTTGTGAGCAGCAAATTCGTAAGACATTTGATAAACATTGTTCAAAATGCCTTACAAATATCTTGACAAAGGTGAGGAAGGTGAAGCAGAAGCCAAACTTGATGGGGGAGCAGGCTTCAGGCTTATTAGGATAACCCAACCTTCAAGAACTCATCTGTAAGAAAAAATGAACCTCCTCTAAAGGCAGAGCATTTTACAACGTAGGGCACAAATCTCATGTTGAGGTGTCACAGGACTTGATATATGTATCTAGTAACACACATGTGTTTTACAAAGTTCATTATGTTTTATAATTTGTCATATTTAATACTAATAATAGTTTATTGCATTTTTGGTTTACAAGGCGTGAACTTAGGGCAAGATTCCTACCTTGATGAGCTCTTATTGGCTACCCATAAGAAGTCAATAGGCAAATGGGTAGATTATGCAATATGCAGAGTCAGGTATTATAGGTGGCTTACACCATCATGAATTCGTTTTCCAGTAAAGATACTGCACAAACAACAAAGTAGAAAAGAGAAAACAACAACAACAGAATATCCTAAAGAAAAAAAAATGATTGCCACTTTGATATATAGTTCGTTCCTATTTTCTAGGAAACTTAAAAATCCGAAGGGAATCATATAAAGCAGTCACAAGTAAGGAAGATCCTTTAGTTAAGCTCCATAGGCATCCAAACAAATCGGTCAAAGATATGACTTTAAAAGTTAACCAAAAAAACATTTAAAGTTTCTTCACAATTTTGAATTTTAAGTATATAATTGTTCATTTTTATATTATAAATTTCAGTTTTTATTATTAAAAAAGAAATAGTCTTTATCTGTTCTTATTTTCGTATAGTTATATGTCTTTTTCACTCTATAACGCTTATTATTTTATGAATTTTTATATTAAATTAAATTAATATTTTTAATCAGTAATCTAATAAAAAATTAGCTTCTTTAATTATTTTAATTCTATTGGAACCAAAGACGTAGAAGCGTCTAAACCCTCAAAGTTTTGAATATAACAAACTTATTAATGTTCAAGTTTCTGCCTAAGGACTAATTTTGTCACAGCAAACAAGCTACTTTTATGTGGACCGTCCAGTAGACGTACTAAAGAAGACCATCCAGTAGACGTACTAAAAAAGACTGTCCAGTAGACGTACTAGAAAAGACCGTTCAGTAGACGTGCTAGAAAAGACCGTTTAAAAGACTCGTTAAAGAAGACCGTCCAGTGAACAAACTGAAGATGACCGTCCGAAGCAAGATCTTGTCTCTTTAAACAAATTCAAAGATCAAATGCAAGCTTCCAACGATAAATATTCAAACGGCTAAGTTTTATTTAAACGTCCAATTTATTTATGATAGTTTTCCTCAAAACTAACATATTACCACTCTTATGATCTAATGTTCAAATTGTTTAAAACATTAAATGTAATTAGATTCATTCTAGTGCAGAGACGCAACAAAACAGATAAAGCAAGTCAACTTATCAAGCTGCCATGCCGAATAAAGAATGTTTAGAAAAGCATACCGCCAGCACAGTCTTGAGCTTTCCGTTTTAATGCAAGTCTGAAAGCTGCCATGCTTGATCTTTCTGAAAGCTTGGTTTGCACACCCCTCCTTGTATAATGAAGTCAAGTCTTCCACAACAGATCTTTTTCCCCTGAAAACTATATATATGCACCAAGGAAGAAGTGAAATAACATACGAGAAGATAGACAATTGTGATACGTGCTAACTTGTGAAAATCTTAGCAAGCATCAAAAATCTTCTGTACATTTGCTAGAAGCGTCCAATGGACAATAGTGAAAAAGCCTTATAAAATATTCTGAGTGTTTGAGCTTAATCTTTCAAATCCTCACTATGTGAGTTGATACCTTTGTATAAATACTTGTTTGTGTTGTGAAAGCTTGGAGAGGCTTAGTGAGAAAGAATACTTGGGTTAAGCAATCTAGGGTGATTGCCTTGTAAAGCCTGAAGAGGCCGTGAACAATACTTGTAACCTAAGGTTGATTAGTGGAGACCTTCTGGGTGAAGGGACTGAACGTAGCTCAGGTTGAGTAAACCTGTATAAAAATTCTTTGTGTTATCTTTCTCTCTATCCCTCAGCTTAAAAACGCTTTCAAACTTATTTATATTATTTCAAAAAAGTTTTAAACGCATAATTCAACCCCTCATTCTTGCGCGCTTTTTCTATTTCAAATTAATCTTCAAATTTCTTAAGTGTAATATATAATATTTGTAAATACCCATTTTTATATGTGATATATATTTTTTAATATCAATAACACTGAATAACTCTAAAATATTTTTAAATTTTTATTTTTATTTACAAGCATCATATCCATGTAATGTATGGATGCAAATAGAGTATGTGGACTTTGGAGTCACGCTGAATGCTTTTTTTTTCCCCCCGAAGACACTGAATACATGTTTAATAAATGATTAATTGATTGTTTTTTTGTGTGTGCAATGATAACAATGAAAATATAACCTAAGTCCTTACGCAAACCTCCCAAATCCGTAATTACTAGTGGTATAAATGATTAATTGATTATTGAATAGATAAGAACATTAAAATAAAAATATTACATTAATATAAAAATAATTATTACATATTGCTTTTGTAAAATTAATATAGTTCATACACCCTTTTGGAGAGTAGTGTTTATTGGTACGAAACAATCCTTCGAATCTTGAATTATTGACGTGGCTGTTAACAATATCACTGAGGTAAATTTTGAGAGATAAAGTCCATCGTCACAACAACATACACGGTTATGATTTTTCGTAAGAATTTCATACCAATTAGTATTTTAGTTCGCATAGAATAAATATTTATTTTATATAATTAAAATTTATAATAAATAAATATTTAGAACATATAAATTATATTTTAGATTTATAATACATATTTTATATTGTGATAAAATATTTTTAAGTATTGATAATTTCTTTTAAAAAAATATTGAAATTCAAGTTAAAACTAAATATATTAAAAATAATAAATTGAAAGATATAAGAGGTTAAGAAAAAATTCCTAAAAACAGTCTCGTTGAAGAATGATAACTAAAAATACTTTCGGAGGGATATTATATGCATATTAGGAATATATTTGAATTTTGAAGATAAAATATATATTTAAAATTAGTTTTTGATATTCAGTTACAACTTATTAAACCGTTCCATTGATATTAAAAGCATAAGAAGATACATCAAATGCTTATTAGGAGCGTATTTGAATTTTGAAAATAAAATATGTATATTTGAAATTGATTTTTGATATTTAGTTACAGCTTGTTAAGCTGTTTAATTGATATTGAAAACATAAGAAGATATAGCAAATGTATATTAGGAAAGTGAAGTTCAGCTCTTCATGAAAGGAGAGTATTCAAATGAAAGTAATGTGAGGTGATAGTGGGGGAGAGTGAAGGCCTGAGAAAATAGATAGTTTTATACATTTATATATAGAGAGGGATATGCATTTCTGCAATTTAAAATGCTATCAATTTCACGTGAAAAACATGCTCCAGTATTCTTTTTTTTTTTTCATGCAAAGAGATTGATTCATTTCTTACAAAAATAAAAGTAATGTAAATTTTTTAAAAATAATTAATATTTTAGCTTATGTAAAGCACATGATAAATATTTCTTTTATATAACTAAAATTTATAATAAATAAATATTTTTAAATATATAAATTATATTATAATTAAAATTTGTAATAAATAAATATTTTTGAATATATAAATTATATTTTGAATTTATGTTAAGCAATTTATATTGTGATATAAGTTTTTTTTTTTTGGTTAGTGATATAAGGTTATTTTTAATTATTTATATTTTTAAAAAAAATTATTGAAATTCAATTTAGAAATTAAGATGAAAATGGTAGATTGAAAGAGATAAGGGGTTAAAAAAATTAAGTATACCAAGAAAGATAAAAGGAGTGATTTGGGATGATTGGGAAAGAAATTTTTAGGACTAATTGTTAAATCAAATTAAATTTAAAATAAAAATTAAGAAATATATTTGAAAGAAATAAAAATTAAAAAAACTAAATGTTTAATATATAGGATTAAGACAAGACATGTGACTTAATGGACTTCAAAAAATACTCATTCAATAATAGTTCTTATAAACGCTTTCATTCAAAGATAAAAATTAAGATTTATAATATAAGAGTAGATTATGCAAAACTTAGAGGATTTTGATTTTCATTCCTAAAATGTTATTTCTACACAGAAAATCATATGTTTATTCCTTACTTTTATTAGTGTAGAAAAAAAAAAACATTCAATTCACTCTCGCATTGCGCTACCTTGTCTCTCTTTAACTTCAAGTTTAGAAATAAGGTTGTTGTTTTTATTGTTGGGCTGTTGGCATAAACATTAGGCATTTAAGCGGACACTGTCTATGCACGAGTGGGCCTTTGTTGTAATGTCGACGCATGTGTTTGTTTGTGTGGGTTGTGAAAATATATAATATATAATATATAATAATATATAATTTTAAAGGACAAAATTTGTTTTTTAAAATGTAAAAAATAGTATATAGTATTTAATTAATAAAATTTATTTGTAACAAAAATAAGATTGTATTTATAATTATAATTAATGGTTAGGTTGAATAATGATAATAAAAATTTATTTGAAAGTATATATTGCAGATTTTTGAGATGAAAAAGAAAGTTTTTAATATAAAAATTTTAAAAAATAAATTCAAAATTAAAAAAATAAAAGAAACCTTAAAGTATACAAATTAACATAATTAATATTTTGAGAATTTTCAAAAAAAGAATATGCAAATAAATATTAATGATAGAAAATACTTATCAAAAAGAGAATATACATACATATACATACATACATATATATATATATATATATATATATATATATATATATATATAGGGGATCAAGTTACTTTAAGAGTAACTCTACTCAATAATTCTTAGTATAAAATTTCAATGGTCTAATTGTTAAATTAAAATATTTTATTGAGTAGATCATGTCTACAAATTTTTATAAAGTTTGAAAATAATTTAATACTTCATTAAATAAATTCAAATTAATGTATAATATATTTTTCTAAATTATAAGTAAATAACGATTGTAAGATTAATTAGCTACAAATGTCCGGTTTACCTAAAATTTGGTATGGATGGTCATCGACATAATATCAAAATATTCAACGGTTGGATAGTTGAAATTTAATATACATAAAAGAGTTATTAAATGAAATAACTCTTCCTAGAGTTACTCTTGGAGTAACTTGAAAAGACATGTTCAATTTTATCAATTATTTTTAAGAATATTTTTATTGCAATGGTACATAATGGATGGAATTGACAAACATAATGAAATATCTTTTTGCAGTTCTTCAGAGCAAGAATAGTTTTCATAGGGGTCAAAGAAAGAAAATCTTCCTCAGCATTTATTTAGGAAGGATCAGCAAGCTAAGTCAAGTCTTGAGATGGAGATTTGTTGCTTTCAAATCTCCTATAATAAAGCTTTTATAATTATGACATGTTCGAAAAAATTACGTAATATGCAAACACATAAAATTCTTAATTCTTAATTCTTAATATTACCTTTTCTTGAGTTCGTGGGGCTTAGGACAAAACGGGATTGAATATCAACTGGGTACAGTCTTTTGCATTTTGTAGATTAATTTTTCTTGGAGCAGAGTCATAACAAGAATCAAAGAGGTTAACGGTAAAATGAAGGCAAGATTTATGTACATATGAATGAAATTTAACCTTGGAAGTCCTGACTTTTGCAAGCTGAAGGAACAACAACATTTTCTGTGTTCCTAGAAACAAGAAATGCATTGAACTCATCTACATATGGTTCAAACAAGATGCAATCTATTTTATAACTGTTACAACAAAAACAAAAAACATAAGAAATAAAAAAATATGAAAAATAGAATTATGTAAAAGAGTATATAGTTAGCAAAAACAATAACCATTAACCTTTAATATAATATAATTCCTTTTAGACTTCAAGCCTTTTTTTTCATTTTCCTTTTTAGTCCCATAGCTCATTAGAATTCGATTATATCTTAAAAAAATCATATAAAGAGAAAGAGTTTAATGGTCATGCACTGACAGTAAAAAGTAGTTTTACACTGTCATCCAATCACAAACCACGATTTATTGTATGTTTGTTGACTTTTATAATAAATACTTAAAAAGTCATATTAATGGTGATTTCTGATTGGATGACAGTATAAAACTTTTTACACTAACAATGCATGACCATTAAACTCAAAGAGAAAATATAAGATTAAGATTAAAACATTAGGATAAAAATCGAGAACATACAATTTAATTTTTGGGACTTACCAATGAAAACTTTGAAATCTATTCCACCACCACAAATTTGACTAATAGGAACAAATGAATACATATTTGAAGCTAATGGTCCATCATCAACCTTAACAACCTTTGTTCCAGATTGAAAGTTGATCTTATACTTATGTGAGGTAGGTTTGAAATTCTTAGTATTAGGAGTGACACGAAGTGAATGAACAGAGTAAATCGAACCCTCATCCATAATATTTTGAAATTGATAAATGAGAGTCGTACGAATAGAAGCTTAAATTTTAGATCCCTGCATACAAAATAATAAGAACAAACGATGATATTTACATACATATAAAACAATTCAATATATTAAAAAAACATACAAAAATACATTTTCCGCCATTAAAACCAACTCCATAGAGCGATAATTGTTTGGTTTATTCGAATTTAATTCTATAACCAACTAAAGTCAAACCAATCTTATCTTAATGGTGCAGTTAGGGAAAGACAGATGAAAGTGAATTATATTTCACAAAAGATGCAATTGCGATTGAAATAAAGAGTAGAATAGTAGAGAGAAATGAAAAGGGAATATTAGAAAAATTGTGTAACAACTAACCATTTAAAGGAAAAGGATAAATCATTTGAAACCTTAAAGATATTTCCATGTTTCTGTTATTATTTGAAATTTTTTAAAAATAAGTTTGAAATTAAAAAAGAAAAAAACCTTAAAGTATAATATTATCCTTTTGTTTAATCATCATATTGCTGAAAAAATAAATAATTATCTTTTTTAATGAAAAAGATAAATATTTGTATATCCTAATTTGTATATCCTAACTTTTATATATAGGTATATCTATTGTACCCGAAAAATATGGAGTTGCATTCAAATGTTTTTCTTTTGAGTACATGTTTATTTAAATTTCCATATTTTTGTTAATATTTGAAATTTTAAAAAAATAATTTCAAATTTGACAAAAAAAAGAAACCTTAAAGTATATTATTATTCTTTGGGAAAATAGACTATGCATTGACGGTGTAAATTAGTTTGACACCATCATCTAATCACAACCCATCATGTATTTAGTTTTTTGACTTTGATAATAACCACCCTAAAAGTCACATTAAAGCTGATTTTTGATTGGTTAAGAGTGTAAAAGTTTTTACACTAATGTTGCATAGCAATTAAACTCTTATTCTTTTGTCTAATTATCTTATTGCTTGAAAAAGATAAATCATTCTCTTTTTTAATGAAAAATATAAATATTTATATATCCTAATTTGTATAATTACAAATTTGATAATTACATAAGTGGCTTTAAACATAAATTTAAATTTGATATCAATTTATATATATTTCTATATTTTCATTATTATTTGATTGTCATATTTCTATGCTCCTGTTATTATTTGAATTTGATATGGTTATTATTTTCATTAGTATTTGAATTTGATATGGTTGTTATTTCCATTTTTAAGTGATAATTAATTTATTTTTATTTGTAAATATGTTTTAATGTAGATTCCCTTTTTTAGCAAGGTGTAAAGAAGAGTATTTTCGAAGATATTACATCAGGTGAAGACACATGACAATATTTTTCTCCAAAATGAGTTGCAAATGTATAATATATAGATGTAGATATAGATATTGATAAGAAGGGATATTAATTTAGATTGAACTATGTGGGTTGGGTCATATCACATATAGTTCAGGCTATCAATTTATTGGTTTGGAAGTTTCTTTTTGTACCTCCTTTTTCTAACCACACTTCTTTTCATTTCTTTTTGTCAAAATTTATTTCAATAATACCCTTATATACGGATTTGATTTTATTATTTCAAAAAATTAAACCATAAAATTATGAAAAAAAATTAACTTTCAAAATTTATTTTTCTGAAGTCAATTTTTTAACTGACTTTTTTACGTTCTGGTTTCCAAAACCCAATTGAAATGTATTCTAAACAAGAGTTTTAGGCTTAAATATATTTTTCGTCCCTATAAAATAAGTTATTTTTGCTTTTCGTCCTAATTTTTTTTCTCTATAATTTTTTAAACAATTATTTAAATCAAATTTATAAAAATTAAACCTTCAAACACTGCAAATGCACTAATGGAGAACAAATTGTGTATGCTTAAGGTTTAATTTTAGTGACCTCCACACAAACTTTGCTGTCAAAGACCAAAAGAAGTGCCATGCAATAGGTGGTTGTAATTGTTGTGACTCCACCATTGTGATTTGTGGTAACAGCACTAATCCTAGTGAATTACAAATCATTGAGTCATTTAACCAGCTAGGGTTACAAAAGAAAAACTCTTCAAAACTTTTTTTTTTTACATTAGATCAAATGTCTGTTAAATTCTATTCTAACAGAAAATTAATACACATTTAAACAGATAAAATACATAACACATCTAAGAAGTCCAAAGGTGCTTGGAAACTCTGTGAAGCAATAGGCTGTAAATCGCAAATTGTAGCAACAACATACTACATTTTCTTGAATACTAGGTTACCAAAATGCTAATTTGGAATCATTCAAATAGTCAAATACAGCAAGAGTAATTTTAGCACAACAGATATGAGTCCCTTTAGGCCTACACATATAAGATTATTTTCAGTATTTGAAAGTTTAATTTTTATAAATTTGGTTTAAATAATTGTTTAGTCCCTATAATTAATATAAGATTATTTTCGTTTTGGTCCTTTTAATTTTGGTTGTTTTTATTTTGATCATATTAATTTTTGATTCCTATAATTTCTGCATTTTCTCTTTTTATGGACAAACCTAATGATAGGGACCAAAATCAAACAAACAAATTTTAATGGGACGAAAAAAAAATACAGACAAAAGCCAAAAATGACTTATTTTATAGAGACAAAAAAGTTATTTAAGCTGGAATATAATTATACCCAGAGTTTCGAAAGAAGGAATCATTGTTATTAAAGAGCACAGGAGTTTTATTATGCCCAAAGCCATTTTCAGACCATAAACTCAAAAGTCATGCCTCTTATTGCCTTACGTGACATGTCTTTTACCATTGGGGAAGATGAGAGAGATGGAGTGATGGGGCACAACCAAAAATGAAAGGGATGGCACTCTTGCTGCAATATGCAATCGACGGCAATGAAAAATGAGAGAGGTGGAGTGGTGTTGCAACAATGAAAAAATGAGAGAAATGGAGTGGTGGAGCACAATGATATGAGTGCAGTTTTACCGTTCCATAAACTTATTTATAGTTTTTCAAAGTGTGTTCTTTTTTTTTTTTTTTTTTCTTCAAAGGGAGGAGTCAAACTCTGGTACCAGGAGATTTACAATAATTCACACACATTGCTCAACCGATTGAGTTGGACCTCCTTGGTTTTCAAAGTGTGTTCTAAAAACTTATTTTTAGAATGTAAAAAAAATATTTTTTAAAATTAAATTTAGTATAAAACACATGTATATTTCACTCGAGACAATTCTACTCGAGTCAGATAGGACCACTATTGGCAGCAGAGTCCTCTCTCTGTTGAATTCGACCTACTATGGTTGACTTAGTGGTGGAAAATATAGGTAGGATGCACAAAGTTCTAGTTTCTATTTTTGTTGACGCTATTGTACACTAAAAAAAAAAAGAGATAATTCTGACATTTAATTTCTGATTCGATGAAATCAAACACATGTATAAATAATATTATTGAAATAAAAATTGATAAAAAAGAAAGGAGGAGATGCAGTTAGAAAAAGGAAGTGCAAAATGTAATTCCCTATTAGTTTATGTCTGTCGTGTGCAGGTTGTTCATATCAGTCACTTGCTTGCATTTCTTTTATTCATATAATTAAATAATAAAATACTAATTTCAAATAATTTGTTTACTAAATTATATTAAAAATGAAAATAATATACATTAAAAATAAAATTAATTAATACTTAAATTTAATAAATGTTTATTTTAAAAAATATTTAGAAGAACTTTAAGAAGAAAAATTAATAAGTTATTACTTAATTTTGACTTTTTCTGGCTTATAAATTAGTCTTAAGAAAGACTTCTTCTTCTTTTTTTTCCTGTGACCCCTCCAATAAAAAAGACTTTTTACATAGTTTCTTTTCTTATCCATCTCTTACCCCTTAAGGGTGTGAAAAAAACCTTTTTAAAATACTTTCTGGTTTTTTTAAGTAAGTATCGTTCCAATACCCTAACTAACTCTGTTAGATTAAAGACATTTGGATGAACTTAGGAATGACAATTTGAGTCGAATCTAGTGGCTACCTGAAAAAAAATATCATATTGGAGAAGGAAACTGTCCACTAAATAACTATGAGTTTAAATTTAAGTATTTATTCAAAAAATAATTATAGGAATATGTGTAGTGTCGAGATAGGTACTGGACTACTCAGTACTCACCTTGTTCCATACCCCCACATTATTTTATTTATTAATTTTAAAATTTAAAACTATATACATACCTATAGCCCTTCAACTTCATAGTCACACAAATTATATCTTAATGACTTAATCTTTTCGTCTCAAATTTGAAAACCCTAACTCCTTATTACCACTGTTTAACATCTCTTTGTGGCTATGCTACAGTCATTGAGAGGTCGCTCTTTAAGCTCGCTAATTGAGGAATATCTCTATCTTGCTATCTAATGACTTCATCTTTATACTTAAAATATAAAATATATTTTTTTGTTTGATTAAAGTGCACGTAATAAGTACATGTATTAGTATTTAAATACCTATAAAGTATAAGGATTATTAAAATTACTATCTAGACAATATCTATACAAGTATAAATTAATCCAAAAAGGTTTTTTAATTTCTTAAATACAAACATGAGAACGAATATTTTAATATCCTGTCTAACTAAACTCGTGCAAGTATCCATCCCTACATGTGCCAATGTTCCACCGGACTCCAGAACAAATGTGGTAAATCAGATTGAATTGATCCCTATTTTAAGAAGCTATTCCAAATGTACACCCGTCCTGCTAAATGAATTGACTAAATATTATTTAATAAATTTTATTATATTTTGAATTATTTTAAAAAATATATCAAAGAATTTTAATATTTATATATATATACTTTATTTTCTTAACAAGTTTAAGAAAACTTGTTAGCATTTGTCATCTATAACATACATCTCGAAACATCATCATCCCACATTTAATCTCCTCTTGTCATATAAATAGTAGTTAATTTCCACCTTCCCACACTATTATTATTTGCGTCCATTCTGATTATAAACATTAAACAGTTATTTCAATGCGTTACAAGAATTTCTATGTCTTAATTACATGAATAAACAATAAAAGAATTACCCTATAGGGTATAACAATCCAAACAAACTCACCATTACTCATCAACAGAAAAGTCCGGTTCCTGTGGCTTCTGCAAAGAGTTGACAACTCCAGAACCTGTTCCAGACACGCCCTTCCTAGTCATCCTTGTAGCATACACAGCCACTGAGAGATTCTCCTTAGCTCTCAGTTCAGCAGCAGCTTCCTTTCGTTTCTTATAGCGTCTCCATGCAGCTTGTACGAAACACGCAGCCCACGTTCTCCACTGGTGCGAGTAAAACCTGAACTTGTGCCTCAGTTGTTTGCTGTGTAGCCTTCTGAACTGAGACGCAACGAACCTAAGGTCTTCGGCTATAAGGGCGAAGGCCTCGACCTCTGAGATGGCCTTGACGGTTCGCGTGGAAGAGGGGAGTGTGAAACTCGGTCGTGGGCCCAAGGCCCATGTCAGCAGTTCCTCGCCACAGAAATCGCCCGGCCCAATACGGCACGAGTTGAAGAAACCGGTGCGGCCTCCGTTGGTGGTGTAGGAGTCGAGGTGGCCTCTGATTATGAAGAGCATCTCGTTCACGGGATCGCCCTCGCGAACTAGATATGTGCTCTCTGTGCACAGTGCAGGCTTCAGCCTCTCGCATATTGCGTCTAGCATCCTCTCGTCCATTTGATCGAACAATGGGACCTGTTGACACCAGTCGCATGTCATCAACAACAACAACAACTATCACAAAAGTATTCTCGGTCACTTGGTCAGAAGCCAGAAACTAATTTCTCAAGATACTGATATCTGTTTAAGAGATTGACTTCTTTCAACAAATGTTTCTAGGATCAAACCTATGATCACAAGTTTAAGAATAAATATTTGTCATTGTGGTACCAAGAGAAGCAAGCAAGGCTTCATAAGTGGTATTTTCTTAGTTGTGATCTTTCTATGGATTGAAAACTATCCTATGAAACAGATAAAATATATCTTATTTTAGTCTCGATATTGTATGTTGCCACTGACACTGACAAAATCTAAAGGAGTGAATGACATTGTATAACATTTTACAAAATTAGAGACTTGAGGTAAAAATTTTACATATTAAAGTAATTAATGCACACGTTTTCAGGGACCAAAGTGAGGGTTTGTTCAAGTAAAATTTGATGCGTAAGTGGCTTACTCGTCGAACTAGTTCGAGACAAAGGTGGCGCTTGATGTCTCTCCTAAGATCAGTTGGAAGTCCTTTGAGAAGAGTTTCTTCATCTACCCCTCGTGTGGCCAGCCATTTATATTGGTTATATTTACGCACAGATTGTCTAACTTCTGGAGGTAGTTGCCTGTGATGCATCCATTGTTCTGTATCAGTTCTCTTGACCCTCCATTCTTCCAAGCGGACAGTTGTTGATTGGAGGTATGTCTGCCAAAATTTGAGCTCTATTAGACCACATATAGAACAAAGTCAATTTAGCTAGGCTGGTGAAGTATTTTCTTACAACTCATTGCTATGCAGCTAACTAAAAGTATAACAGCATGTTTTGAGGTGATTTTGGGCTCAATCTCTCATATGTAATTTGACTGATTTCTGAAGAGGATATGGAGAATTAAGCATACATAGATCAAGCAAAATTGATGTTTCCTGTAGTACTAGCTTGTAGGACAAAGCTATCTTGGAACTAATTCATGAAATTAAGGAATTAAAACTTTCTATCAAAAGAATTCTCAGAATGAAACAAATATGAGCAAAAAGAGATTTTTTTTAGGTTTAATTACCTTTTTATTCCTATAGTTGTGTAAACTTTACCTTTTGGTCTCTATGGTTAAAAATAATCCGTTTTAGTTCTTATATATGTATTTTCGATATCGGTTTAGTTCTTACCGTTTTAAACCGCCACAAATTCAATAAAAAAGTTAAAAAATGTTAATTTGTGGCGGTTTTTCATTGCCAATTTTTATTTTGTGACAGTTTTCTTTCACAGAATTAAGACACACTTTTACAGCGGGAATCAAACTAATATCAAAAGTGTATGTATAGAGACTAAAACAGATTTTTTTAACTATAGGAACCAAAAGGTAAAATTTGAGCAACTATAGAGACCAAAAAGGTAGTTTAACCTTTGTTTTTTCCCTGCATGAAGCACAAGCTGGTCACACCCTTCAAGCAATTAACGATATGAGTGTGTTAATACGAAGCAGATTGTGCTCCTTGCCTTCAGGCATTTTCCTCTAATTTTCAAGACATTAAAAGAGAAATAACTGGCATACGCAAGTAGCTCTAGGCTAATTAAGAGAGATAATTCAAGTGCACTTACCTGCATATTACCAATCAGCAATGCAAAAAGAACCAATCCAAGGGTTGCAACAACAATGGCGAACATTATTTCTCCAACAAAAGTGCTAGTAAGAAGACCTTGTCCCAGTGAACTGCACCCAACAATCGGAAACTCTTTAATCCTCAAGGGATAAAAAATAAAAAGCTTTTAGTGAGTCATGGTCACCTAGATGACAGATTTTGCTCTATTTGCTAGGGAAGACATCTTATCATTCGCTCAAGAATAAGACAAAATGAAGTAGAGAAGTAGCTTTTTGAAGCATATGATTAAATGATGAGGACTAGAAATTCCAATTTTCACATCTGTCACAGGTCTCAGCATTTGTAGTTACCTATCTTTCCCATAAACTTGAATATAATCAAGATTTGAATTTGAATCAACAAAAGAAACAACTTCAATTAGTTTTAGATGACCTTAATTAGTTTTAGATCCTTATTCTCATGTACAAAAAAATCCTTATTTCCAGATGCAGGAAAAAAAGGAAAACTAAAATGTTTCTTTCTGGTTACAAAGAAAATAAAAATATTAAGAAAGCAAGGTGAGAATCTTAATGTTTAACGTAGGTGGAATTGTGGAAATTTGGTGGCACAGACACAAAGGAGAACCCCATATAAGACTTACCTCAGATTCCTAAGGCCCCACCACAGACAAAAGAAGTACTTGCGAAAGAATGACGAGGTTGTAACTTGGGATGTCACCGCATCACCGTATATACCAAACTGATAAAAGTTAGCCTTTGGTGAGCATGAAATTGTGACATTACTAGCTATAAACCAGGAGACTCTGAGGGAATCTTCAACCCTTTTGCAGTCAAAAAATCCATATTGACAAGATGACTCCTCCATATCGCAGACACTCCTCCAGCATGCTTCTTGTCGTTCAATTGATAGGAGGTACCAGCTAGCTCCTAAAAACTTCAACCAAAACAAAGAGTATTAGTGAAGTATGGTATATTTACTTTATTTATATCATTAATTTCACACATATATATTGCCCAAAAATTAAAATAGTTGCTTAACAGCCAATCCTGAAATAAATTTTGCAAGACTAATATATATCATATATGCTTAACACTTGAAGTTACTAGAACCCAAGAGTAGCTGAAGAATTTACTGTTAGATATATAATAGCTGTGGATGTCAGTAAAACAGATCATTTTCGAGTTATATAAATGCCAATTGTCGGCGAAAACGTAAATTATTACTGACTAATATATATATGCTCACATTTTAGTTTAGCTTACATAAACTATTTGAATCAAGAAAATAGAAGTCCTCTAAGAAACTCAGCTTAATGAATTTGCAATTAATATCTTCAGCGCAACTCTTGTAAGATAGAAATTGGTCTACACAAAAAATATTTTCTTCTTAATGTAAAACTAGATGTTCCTCAATAAAAATGTTAAAAGAGATGAAGAATAAAAAGGAAAAGGTTGTCATCATATATATAGTGGGAGTGTGGCAACTGGTGCATGAGCAATCAAGTAAATGCAAGTTTTCATATACTCACATGGCTAGCCAACATGTAAAGCACCAAGTTGTAAGCAGCCCCTGCCCATGCTGTTTCTGTCACAACCCCTGTAGCTTTTATAATTTGGGATGAAAGTGGAAAAATCAGAACCAGCCTTGGCAAATATTGGAAAATGATGATAAAGCGAAGCACATTCTTTGTGTTTGCCATGGTTGAACCTCCAAGATTGGGGATGACAATCCAAATTAACACCTGTAATAAACATAACAGGAGCATATTTAGCAAGTCAAAACACCATGGTTTTGTTCAAGATAAAGGAAATGTATAGTGACTTACCTGAGGAAGAGGCAATGCAGCAATAAAGTCTAACAAAAAACCCTTGCTCAGGTACCTAGTAGCTATCTTAGAAGAGTCTATAACAAGTTCTCCCCTCCCAAAAACCCGAGAAGAAGGAGCAACATAAGCTGTTCGAAACTTCATGAGAATCTGAATCATGTAAAACACATCTGCCATTGATCTTATCATTGTGAGGAAAACTTCAAGTGCTGTTCCAATATCAATGCATACTTCATCTCGAACTAGTGGCAAATAAAAGAATAGAGGGTCCACAAACATAGAAACTAAACATGCTACCAAGAAAATCTTGTTCCATCGGTGAATGGTTTGTCCCCGGGGATCTAATAATGTTCTTTTTCTAACTCTCTCATAATCCTCTGAGAATACTCTTGACAATACTCTAGCCTTCAAGAACTTCCCTGTCTTCCCTGTCTCCTTCTTCAGACCCTTTTTGCCGCTAGTCTCAGCTACTTGTGTTCCATTAACCTTGATTACATTGCCACGGTTTGTTGTTGGCAATTTTGCTAATTCAACATCATCTTGAAATCTATAAAGTGAAACTTTACATTAGATGCTAATAAATTATGAGAATCATTTTATTCAGTTACGGAAAGTATACAATTGACAGTTGATTAGCGTAAAAATCCAATAATCTAAAGAAATAATACATAGTAACTTAGAACTTGAAAGGTACAATGAAGGAGACTCACCTTACAAATCTTGGACACTCAGAAGCCATACTGATTTTCCGCAAGTGTCAACTTCTCTCAATCAGCAACATGATGCTGAGAACAAAGGAAAGGGATTAAATAATATATAAATCAGTTGTTGAATGAATGATGTTGGGCCTTTTTGCTAGTGAAATTGACTAATGATGAAAGTTAGACCATAGCAGAAGGAAGACCCATCCATGTTTGTTAGGGCCAGGTTCTTGTGAACAATGAAATAAAATATACATGAAACTTGGAGATGAAGCTATCCAATTGTGAATAAAAAATTCCCTATGTGATCGCAGCTCTGTGGAGATGATGTTCAATATCCTCAAACCCAGCAAAAGTTACGGAGAAAACTTATGAATAATAAATTGTACTCATTACATTGAATGTATTCAAAATTCAAAATTTGACCCAAATTTTAAACCATCAACGCTTATATTCTTATTAAAGGTAGGAGTCACTAAAAACCATATAAAGAAGACGCCAACAAAATACAAATCAACCACTGAAACACTAGTGGCCAAAAAATGGAACTTTAGAACGGGCATAGCATGTAGATAAATAAGACCATATAGACTCACGGAATTTGGGAATAAAAGTGCACTTTTTGTAGAAGTTTAGTTCCTTACAGCTATTCAAATTATCAGACAGGGAAGGAGCAGCAGCTAAAGTGAGACACATTCCCAAGCATTTGACTCTGCTGCAACTGCAATCAAAGTCATGTCACATAAAACTAACTAATTCTTCCATTTGCAACAACGATCACTTCCAAGTTCCACTCCCTTTCTTGTTTCACCACCGACAATGATTAGCATCTAACATGAACACAAGTAGATGCTATGCAAACCAGAAAACCAATTTGAGGATTGAAAAACGTTGGATGGGTTGGTTGCAAAATGTGAGAAGACGAGTACTATGTTCCTCATTAATTGTTAATTACAGCCCCCCTCAAAAAAAAGGGTGATCATGTTCATGTACAACCAAAACAAAAAACAAAACCCTATTCACAATTCAAATGGTTAGTTTCAAAGAGTTGAAGACGGAACAGCCTATGCAAATACTAGGAAAATGACTTAATACAAATTAATACTCACACTTACATACAGATACATATGCAATAAAGACAAATGAAAAAGGAGAACAGGTTGTGTTTGAGAAGCGTGTAAAAAGCAATGAGCATGGATGAGGCAGAGCCAGAGAGGTGTGTCAAAGTCCAACCAAATAAGCTATCTGGCTGGAGACAGAGAGGGAAAAAGATGGCCCTAAAGGAGGGATACAGTTGCAGCTTTCTTCAACGTGTGAAGTTGACTACGTTAGATACTCTGTTAGGGAACCTTAACATGTGTCATCTTATTCTGACTCAGTCCCACTTTTGAGGCACTTTACCTCATTATATAATAGATACTTGCAAACTATAAGTAAATTATATGATACTTTTTAAGATTTTTTTAAATTGGTATTTTTTATTTTTTTATTCTTATAGTAATTTCTTTAATTATTTAAAAAATATTACACCTTCATTCTTTATATATTATACTAATTCTCTTAATTGTTTTAAAAATATTATATTATGTAACTCTATAAAAAAGGTTGTTGTAAATCTTCAAAAAATAAAAAAATTACATACAATTTAAAAAAAATTTAGGAGATGTCAATATAATTTACTATAAAGATATTGGTATCTTGAAAAGTAAATAAATACCGTAACAACATTCATAAAAGTGGTTTCTTATACAGATTACAGAATTTTGTGTGAATTAAGCTGAGGCTATTCAACGTTAAAAACAATTAAATAAGAAAAGGACATGAAAAATGCTGTGGGGGCACCTGACAGCAAGCTCTTTTACGAGTTGTTAGACGTAATTATCGGAACAAAGTGGCTGTCGGTGTAATAGTTTCCTTTGTGTAGGATTCGGGATTTTACTTCAACCTCATCAGTTACCACAAGTGGTTTTCAACTAACATAGTATTTTCTTTGGTTTCTTCAAATATATCCTCTTTTGGACGTAATTTATACTGTCCGTTAATACAGTAGCACCGTTTTTTTTTTTAAGTGTCATTTAATGTTTTTATACACAAATTAAGAAATATAGTAAATTTTTTTTTTTTCATAAAATAATTTTAAAATTTTCTATTGTATTATTTTTCATTTTTACTCTACAATAAGCTATAAATGTGTAAATTAATCAAATATTAAGTAAGAAGTAAAGGTATAATTAAAAAAAAAAATTAATGTTATCTTAAACTTTGAAAATGACAGATAAATAAAAACTATTTTTTTAAAACAATTAAAAAAGAACAGAAAGAGTGTGATTTAAAGGGTGCAGGTTACTTTTATTTTAAAATAACTAGTGTAATAATTCATGTTTTGCAAGGTATTAAATTCATAATCTATAATCTTTATATATATATATATATATATATATATATATATATATATAATATAAGAATTATATGTATAAATATTTCCCAATTATTTTTTATTAAATAAATTTATTTCTGACAAATCATGTTATCATGGTATGTATAACCTTATTCATAAAGAATATCTATATATTTATGTTAAATTCTTATTATCCTTAAGTTTATTTTGAGCACTATGTTTATCTTTTTTTTTTTTTTAAGATATTATGTGTATCCTTGATGATAAAGAAACTCTATCTATCTATCTATATATATATGTATATATATGTGTGTGTGTGTGTGTTAAATTCTTATTTAATCAAGTATTAAATATGTTTATTCAAGGTAAATTATGATATTTGTATCTTTATTTCAAGCAATATGCATATCTTTATTTATAAAAAAATATTTGTTTATTTATGTTAATTTTTATTTGTTAACTATTAAATAAGTTTATTTTAGGCAATGTGTATATTCTTATTTATAAAAAAAAACTCTATCTATTTATTTTACTTTATTATTTATTTTCTTCCTCTTTTAGATTGATATTATAACTGTCAAAATCACGTCAAGATATTAAAATTGTGCTGTGATATTAATTGATATTAAGATTGTCTAATTAATGATTTTAAATAATGACTGCTGATAAAGAAATCATACATTTTAGATTACATATTTATATTTTAAATGTTTTTTTATTCTCTTTTAAATACATTTATTTGAGAGAATTAAAGTTGTGATATTAAAATCACACATTATAATGGTAAATATTAAAATCAAGTATTAATTTTTTTAATATATTTTTCTCGTTTTTCTAATATTGTTCCTCTATAAGTATTTGTAATCAATAGCGAGAGTAAATGTGAATTTATTCTATTATTTGAGGATAAGTGTAATTAATAAAAAATGTAGAAAGGTACAAAACAATTTTATAAAACATATAAAAGTACAAATTTTCTTTCTTAAAACAATTGTTGTCTACATTTAAAGTTTTTTTTCTCTCTCCATTTATATACTTATTCTTCTCTTGATTGATTAAAAATTCATTTATAACACTTTTTACAAAATAAAATAAAATTATTCATACCAATGTATTTCATATCGTAAGTTAATTACGTTGTATGACTTGGCCTTGTACTAAATTTAATATGTTTTTATATATTTATTTTACATCTAAAGCTCCGAAATGAGAAAAAACTTTTGCGGTAATACTTTTTAATAAGCTAAACTAAAAAATGCTTGTACTTATTAAAATATATTTAAATATTCTTGAACAATAATAAAATTGTGATATGTTTATTTTACGGATATTAAAAATTTGATATCATCTGCACTCAAATCATGACATTAAAAAATAAAAACATCTAAATCATACGTTTAGACCCAAATCTTGATTTGATTGAAATTAAGAATTTAACGACTAAATTCAATAAAGTAAAAATCCTATATATAACTATTTAACAAATTAGATGTATAACTAAACAAAAGAAGCATTACTATGAAGTATTACTCCTGCTCTCCCTTTACGACTCTACGAATCTTATTGGTTGCCATTTGTCCATCATCACCACCAATTTTAACGCCAACCTTGACATAAACAATCCTTCAATTTAACAATATTTATCTTGTAAGAATATATATATATATATATATTTAAAAAATCATTCCTCAAAGAATATGCTTACTCTCTAATAAAGGCAATAAGTGAGATAGCACCTCAAAATTTGGAGTAAAATAAAAAAAAATTAAATATAAATTAAAAGTTAAAAATTTGAAATCGCAAGTGCCTTATATGTAAAATATATCACACAAATACTTGCATCGCAATTGAATGTCAACATTTACGGGAAGTTTTGAATTATATTGTAAATTGTAAAATGTATTACATAATTGCTGATTGGCTAAAATTATAATATTGTTTTATATCACAATAATTTTACTACATATATTATACTACTATATAAACCAAATCAAGCATAAAAAATATGTTAATTATTAATGAATACCCTATGTATAAAATAATGGAATTATATTATTAGATAATATTAATAATATTAAACATTCAACTTAATAAAAAAGCTAAATAATTTAAGGTTATATTGTTTCTCTGTTGATAGTTTTGAACTTAATAAATTAATAAATAAATATTAAGCTAATTAGGTTTAAGAAAAATTCCAAGAAATAAGTAGGAGAAATAACTAAATTCATCTATTGTCATATTAAGGGAAAATTCTCCAACCTAGAAGAATAATCTTCGAAAATCTATTTATTACATCCTTTATAAAAAATTGTCACTAGATCAATTGAAGACAAAACATACATAAATTATCTCATTGAAAAATATTGACTAATAAAATAAAACCATCATCATTTGTCCATCATTGAAAATAGATATAATAGTTATCCAAATAAACTTGAAGCTTAATAAATATTCATGAATAAAAGTTCATGTGAATAAGAACTAAAAAAATAAACGAAGTCTAATATTTCTAAATTTTAATAAGACAATAGAATCAATGTCTTCTACAGAAAAATAAGTCGATCAGATCTTTTTCCTGACTCTGCACCTGGCTTTCAACAACAACCTTGACATCGAATCATGTAAAAGTTTTAATTAACATATGAGGCATATGATGGTCTATTCAGGATATTGCGGAAAAAAAAAAAAAACTTATCAAATTTCTAAAATACTATGCTAATATGACTTGAACAACATGACCATCCAAAGCTTCATCCATTAAGCATGCCTTTACCCACACAAATAATTATCATTAGATACAACATTCTAGTAAAAAAAATATGCATCGAAAATTCAAAATAAATAAAGGTTGACAACCTTAACCTATTTTCACTTTCAACCTACAAATCATGCAAAATTATTATACATCATAAGCAATATGACAAAACTTAAGTTTCAATTAGGAAAAATATGAATGTGCTCAAACTTTAATAAACCCTAGCTATAAAATGAATATACTTTGACAAAAACAAAAGCCGATTGCATAAGATGAATCCTAACACAATTTCATATACCAAAAAATTGGATATTGTGGGAAAATCCGAAAACAATTATGGCTGAGAATATTAATTAAGACAAAAAAAATTGCAAAAAACCAAAAAATAGGGGGAGAGAAAGCATATTATAGAGGAGTAAAGTGAAAAATCTAAAACAAACGAGACAATAAACGTTTTGAAACCAAGAAGAAAGCGTAGGGTTTCAGAGTAATTAAATAAGGAAAAAATGGTTATTAGTAAGAAATAAACACACACACACACAGAGATAATATTTAGAATCAAAATTATATAATATATTAATTATTTTTTATTTAAAATATTTTTAATTATCTTAATTAAACATATATATTAGTCATAATTATTTTAATTAATTCAAATTAGAATATATACTTTTTATAATTACCTTAAGCATTATAATTATGTATTTTTATGAATTAAAAAATAAAATAAAAAATTTTGACAAAAAAGAATGAATGTGATGCAGTCACATGATATTTGCCTATGTAAAAAAATCTTTTATATTAATATAATTGATAATTAATGAATTTAATAGATATGTATTGTACGTATAAAAGTTTTTACACTGTCAACCAATCAAAAATATTATTGATATGACTTTTAAAATAGTTATTATAAAAGTTAATAATTTATCATACATGACAATTTGTAACTACATCTGCATATGTAATTTATTTTTTATGTAATTATATTCCACTCACGTTTCATTAAAAAAAATTAATATCCTTTTTTAACTGAAAAATATTTGAGATAAGTTAACAAAGTTCAAAAGTGATGGTCATTTAAAAGTGAGTACTATTGCATGGAAAGAGCAATTAAGATTCATTGAATAGAGTAAGTTTCATTTTCAAAACAATATGTTTGGCAAAAATTTAAGATATATTTAGCCAGATTTTGGTCTCAAACCATGGTTTAAATAAAAGATTGTTACTTATGTGATTAGTTTGAGTCTTTGAGATATTTGTTAACAAAATTAAATGCTTAAAGTTAAACTCATTTTTCAGATAAAAAATATATAGGGACATAAATTACTGCATTAGAAGTATACTTTTGATCGAAACTAATAAGTTTACAGAATCAAGTTAATCTGAAAATAAATTTTGTAGGACACATTGCTAATTTGAATCATTTTTTTTTTACGCACATGATGAATCCAAAAATCAATTAATTAAATGCGTTTTTAGGAGTAGATTATTTTTAGGAATAATTAATTTTCTTTAAAAAAATTTATTAAAAAACTAATAAAAAGAAGTGATTATTTTTCTACAAGCTAAATATTTTTTTTTTGAAGCCTACAAGCTAAACTAAACACACACTAAATGTACTCTTTTTTTTCGTTTATAGCACCAGAACAAATATGTGGCACTCATTATATAGGAATATATTCCTAATTATATTCTAATCTTACAAATTCGTATAACTAGATGCTCTGCACACAACTTGATGAAGTTAAATAGTAAATTCATATTTGCATAATTATAAACTTACATTTAGTTTCTCTTCTATCTCATTTACCTTATTTTTATTTTTATTTCTCTCTGTCGTTTTCATTACATCACTTATTTTATCTATCACTTTATCTCTCTATTTAATTTTTTTTCATATACTCTATTCCAATCCACCTTAAATAGGTGAACGTTTACAATTTTTCTCATTATATTATATTATATTATATTTGGTATGGATATGACAAGTATCAGCAACCACAAACACATTGTCCCATTGGATGGGACAGTGGCATGTATATTGTTTAAATATAATTCTCTTTCTCGACAAGCAGTTATCTATCAGAATTATAAAGCAAATTGGTGGCTGGAGAAGTCACAAGTAATTAAGAACAGCGTGGTACGGCCTTGATAGTAGTAATTAACACAAACGTCCCTCAACCTCATGCTCAAGGCACATATTGTTTCCCTGTCCCGTTATCCGTATTTGACGGTGCAACATTTTCGTATACATAAAGGAGATTTAGTACTTATTATTATACATACTTATACATAACAAATACTATTAGTATAGTATTAATTAGTTGTGCCCGCTATGATGTTTTAGTAATATGGTTTAGTTACAGAAATTTGGGTTTCCTTAAGTGCTAACCGACAAGCCGGCGAGATCTCGTGCCGTACTTGCTTCATGCCAATTAGATAAAGATTAACTGCATGCGCCTTTTATTAGCAACGTATATCAGGCAGTATATTTTAATAGCTACTATAAAAGATATTTATTCCTAATATAGAAATGGGTTGAGTTAATGAAGTTTAATTTTTTTTTTCAAATCTAGGACTTGAGCATGATCATTTTCATTAATAGGTACTTCTTAAAGTTTCTTATGAGACTTCAGCGTTATAGCGCTTGGTACTCAAACATTGGTTTTGTGCAACCGGAGTCATGGTGAGACGAGATGACAAAAAACTCAAAACAATATGTTTTGAAAACAGTAGAATCACCACCAATATTTGTTTATTGTAATTGTTTTGAGTTTTTTGTCATTCCGTCGCCATCCTAGTTCCAATAGTAATGTTGGAGACTAGTCCATTCTACTAGACCCAACACTCGTTAATTGATAGATATTCGTTTAGACTTAGTCTAACTTTTTTTAAAAGTTAAATATGATTTGAAATTTTATTTCTTTTAAACCTACTAATACACGTAAAGCATATGATCATAAAACAAACAAATAACAACAATAAAAACATTATTTATATAATCATAAAACATTACAATAAAAAATTAATACAATAACAATATTATCATAAGCTAATATATTATTATTATTATTATTATAAACTAGCCTGTTAGATTTAAAAAAATCTGTTAGACTTAAAAGTATTTTTGATTTTTGAATGACCGAAATCATTGTCTTTTTTTTTTGGAAAAGAAAATCATTTTTTTAATTAAATAAACTTTTAAAAAGTCTTAACTAACTTATGTAGTAATTAAGTCTGACTTAACTTGACATTACAAAAAAAGTTATTATTTACTAGTAGATAAAAATGTTAAGTATTAATTAGAATTGTATCTATTAGTACAGTGTTAATTTATCTAATGAAAATTAAACTGCTAATATAAATATTGTGAGTCCTAACAAATAGTACATGACTATATGTATTATACTAACATTATTTCATGTACAAATTAAATAATAAATGTTAATTTTCTATAGTAACAGAATTGTCAGTATGATGTATTATAACATTAGTATAGACTTCTGATGTTTATATTAACAACTTATTTTCTGTTAATGATAGGTTATATCCATAGAGGTTAATCTAACTTTTTTTTTTTTTTAAGGAAAGAGGTTAATCTAACTGAAATTGTTACTAAATGGCACTTTTTTAATGTGATTTGAGTCTAATGTGTGTTAAACTATAGACCTCCAATGAGTGGTTTAACTTATTCTCACATCTAATTCTGCACTTATTATTTAGATTTAGATTAAAATATCATTTTGATTTTTCTCTTAATTTTAAATCTTTATATTTAATTATTGTAGTTTATCTCCTAAGTCAATGTGCCAGAGGCAGGTGGAATAATTACTTTTAATATCATAATCAGTATGCTTCACGCATCATTAGAAATGACAATTAGAACCAAATTCAAAGCGTATTCATAAGGGGTTGGGTATTTATCTATCAAGTGGGTTTGAATTTGGATATGGATAATTATTCACAAATTTTTTTAGACATGGGTGTGGGTAAAGGTATTATTTTACCCCAATTCTACCTATATAATATAGTTATTATATTTTATAATTAGAGTTTAAAAGATTTTTAAATAATTTTTAATAAAGTTAAAATGTTATATATGTATTATAATTGAGAATTGATCATATATGAATATTTTCTTCAATTAAGTTACATATTTGTCTTTAATCAATGTTCCTTTCTATTATTTTTTCATAATTAATATCAATTTTATAATAACATTAGTATTTTCTTAGTTTATCAAACAAATACGGAATAGAAGACCATGTTCAAGTTAATTAAAATGCATATAATGAGTCTAGGTACGAATATGTAGGTACCTGTACCTAACAAGTAAATGTACAAATATTAAAACTACTACTTATGCGAATACGAATAATAAAAATAGTTAAAATATATAGGTGATTCTCAACACCTTAGGATTGCTTTGCTTTAAATTTAGTTGAATTATTTTGAAAGAATTGATGTTAAAAGATTTGATTTTTATTCAAAAATAAAATATTTTAAAAGTCAGTTTGAAAGAATTAGTTTTATTTGAATGTTAAAATAAAATTAATTTTGAAATGTAAATATAGATGTATTTTTAAAACTTTGGTATTCTCACACCTTAAATTTATTGATCTACTGATTTAAAAATCTTTTTAATTTTCTCAAAATCAATTATGGAATTCAACGCATAATTTTTTTTTCTTGGTACGTTCAGATTATTTTGTTTTTGGGTCCTGCAGAATTGATCCTAAACATCCAAAATATCACCCCAAATGAGCCGTTAATGTGCCAACCCATTTTTGTCAATACAAACGTGATTTTGCGGTAAACCAAAGCGGCACTTTAGGTTGTTGGATATCTATGGATAGGAGATGTGATGTCTGAATTGGGTAGAAAGAATTTTTTTATATTTACGAAAAAGCACTAGTTTTATAGTTTTATTTGAATCCATTATACTTAGACGACTGTTCTTTTCACTTAATCTCAATTTTCACTTTCACTTTCTCTTCTGTCAATTATTTGTGGAACTTTGACGGAAATTAACATTATGTGTATTTTTTGGCAGATTAGGAATTCGCTGTCGTTGTGTGAAATGATGGAGAAGGAAGAGACAAGTAAACTATATATGCATATAAGGTATAGAAAAAGTAAATTATATATTATATATACATATATAAAGTGAAGCCTTGACAGCCCTTGTGTTAGCTTTAAATGAAGAACTATGATTGGTTGTACCTTCCGGATGATATCAAATCAACTTGTACAGACTGTCTATGATCTAAGAGGCACCCAGGGATTCAAGAATATATAATGAGTTTAGAGATTCCTTTATTTCGGTCGATGAATGAGTTTAAAGTCTACACGAGCGAGTTTGTGACCCATAGGTTTGCACGTTGACACAAAATATAGTACTGTACTAGTCAATGATTTATGATCTGTCTCCAAAGTAGTGACCCCGTAGGGTTAAATTAAGGTCCAGGACATGATTTGTGATTTCTTATATGGTCCAACTTAATAAATTTTATGAACTACATAATACTAAACCATATGTCGTCAAGAAATTGACGAAACCAAACAGCCATTCTCAGTTTAGTCACAATTTGTTAACGTTTCAAAGTTTGGTTAAAAGCAAAGTAATACCAGTCTTACCCGATTCATGTTTTCTGATATAAAACTAACCTAAATTTTTTTGCTCCACCAGCTATCATGTACCTATTAAAGTGAATTTCAACCCCTGAACCAAACCAACTTAGGATATGTTTGGACAGCTGTGAAAATTAAATTATTTTAATAATTGCTTATATGTATAATCGATTGTAATCATAATCAATTTTTGTTTGAATAAGTTTGCTGAGAAGCAATTTTAAGATAATTTATTTCTTTTGAATACAAAAAAAAAAAATCAGCTTTTATATAATAAATTATAAAAAAGTATGTATGAAGGTGAAAGAGAAAAAAAAAGTTGGAAAAATTGTGGATAATTTAGAAATAATGTTCTTTAGAGAGAAAAAAACTGTTGAAAAATAATTATAAACTTCAAATTACCAGATACAAAAAAACAACTTATTTTTTAGAATTTTTTTGTTTTTACAAATTTTAGCCATTGTCCCAAACACACAGTTAACCTACAAACGAAATCAGCTTACAAGCACTCCGTTATTTTGATTTAACCACCCACCTAACCCACAAGTTAGCCGAACCAACCCAGAGTGGGCCAAGTTAATCCTGATTCTTTTAAAACAATTATTTTGTAATCTTGTTTTAAGTATGAATCACGTTGTTCCCCTTACGCCCTCAGCCACTCATGCAGCCATTTCGCACTAATCGTCTACGACTTCAACCCTTTGCCGATAGCACAGCCCAGTGAGACACGTGCTCCTGTTCACGCCAAGACTCAGTTGCTGTTATCATCCAGGTTCCTATTAATGGACACTTCACCAATGTAAAGTTTAATGCATCTTCCATTGTTGTCTTCGCTTTTTGGCTTATCCATGGAGCAGTGGGCAATCTTGGTGGTTAAGACAGAAAGAGCACAACTAAATGCAACTAAATCCATTCAATAAAATAAAATAAAATTGCAATTCTTGTTGAAATTAATGTTTGGGTGGCTCATATTTTTATGAATGTTGAAGGAATCGTTATTTTCACTTGATTTTTATATGTTTTTTTGGCCTTTCTGTAACATTTCTTGTAAGAAAAATATGTTGGCCAACCCAATTCAACTTAAATCAAATTGGTGCGTTAAGTTGAAAATTTCCTAATTCACAAAGGCGTAAGATTGAATTGACTCGCCAAACTATGTGACATGCATATTGCTGTTGCTATAAGAATAATTTTTAATTTATCTTGGACAAGCTCATGAGCACAAAATTTTCAAGACATGCAAGGCACCTCCTACCTCCCTTCTTCAACACAATTATCTCAATATTGAGGTAGAAACAGAAAAAATTAACAGCACATCTTGTGATCCATGTTAATTTAGAACTGCCATTCTATTCTGGGAATCCGAAGCAGCTTCTTTCAAACACGACCTCATTATCTTCGCAAGCTTTGCACAAGCATCCAAGCACAGCTGCATTCCCTGCATGTGGGAAGCTAAAATGTCAGAGTTCGTTCCATCTCTATTCATTATATTATGTTAATACGATAACCAATTTAGATGATCAAACAATTATAGGTAGGTCGGGAAAAGGAGATACAGATATTTAGCTGATCAAACAATTGAAAAGACGTGTGAGCAAATTAGCAATACAAATATGTAATCCTCAAAGCAGAGAACCTCAGATGAAACAATTAAATGCTGTTTCTTGAAACCAGTAAAGTGAAAAAGTATCCACACCTGTAAAGCCCAGACACTTGATACGATACAGGTAAGATACGACAAATATAGGAAATTCTTAAAAAATCAAAATATGATCTTGCCTAAATATGCTAACACGAATTTGTCAACGCACCCACACACATTTTACATAAATGTACATGTAATGAGACATTGATTATTTCTCATGAATATATAACCATATCAGTGGATGACGATTAGTGAATAAGATACTTTAGTGGTCCGAGAAGTGGATGCAAACAGATGCTATGTGCGAGACTAAAGGACGTTCAAGACCAATGATATCGCGATGCAGAATTGAAAGAACAGAAGCAATTAGCGACATCCAGATGTGAGAAACCAGTAAGCCATAGCCCATTCACATTTTGCTGTGACAGTGCTATGTGCAAAATGGTAACAGAAGCTTTGGGTTAATACTGCAACACAATCGTTTCAATTGAAAAAATCAAAGTGCCATATCTTTAGACCATACCCTAGTTTGTATCCCGAAAGTTGGTTAAAAAATATTTGAAAAATAAAATAAATGGGAGAATACTCCCTGAATACATATCTTGGGGTATCATATGCATATCAGTGTTAGACATGCATTTGACCCTAATACTTTGCCAATTTTAAGTATTTGGCCTTCATAGATCCAAATGTAAATTCACAACTTCAAAATAGGCATTTCCATAAAAGATTAAAAAAAAGTTTAAAATAGGCAGACCTCATTAATTTTTGGAGTGGACCATTCCCCAGTAATGGTGAGTTGGGTGATTTCATACCGAGAAGGCATGCAAGTAATCATTAAGCTACCATCTTGGCAGTTTTCCTCCTCCAAAATAGGATCAATGACAAGGTTCTTACTAAAACATGACTGCAATCAATAAAAATTAATAATGAGAATCTCAGAAGCAAAATAAAGCCATCATGAAGGAACAATTTATGGCAGAGTCATAATAGGTAAAAGGTCATTAGCCTTCATCATGATGATCTCATTTTATCATAATAATTTTTGTGAAGAGGAACCTGGCATTAACAAGTCCAGAAGATCATCCAATAAAAATAGCACACACGCTCGCATGCAATTATGCCATAGAATTTGGTACACAGAAAAGTATCTGGAATAAATAAAAATTTGTTTAAAAACGTATTTTTAGGCTACAGAAGACAAAACACATATATGAAGATGTAATTTAATAATGCATGGAATGTGTGATGCAGGTACTAAGTCAGAAATCATAAGAGAAAAGGAAATCAGAAGATGATTTTACAGTAAATCAAAATTTCAAGATAAGTTTAAAATGGGAGAAACAGATTATGCACCCTACAAAGCAAGTACATATTAGTGACATTATAGCAGAGTGTAAATGTGAGTAAGATCCATACCACAGAAACTGAGGTAACAAGATCATACATCATTATTCCAGCATCTGCCAGGGCAAGGCTAGCACATGATATAACAACTGGGAGATCACCTGCAACATGCTCACTAATATTATATCCGGCTAGAAACTTACAGATTATGCCGAAAAGATTTCAATTAAATTGCATCTCTGACTGCTTTAAACTTTAAATAGGATCATTCATCATTACTTCTTACAATTATAAAATCTAAAGAAATATTACAACATCTCGAACATGTTCACTAAGAACTAGAATACCATAAATGACTACATCTTAATATCTACATTTAAGGTGTCTTAAACAACTCGTAAATTATAGAAAAATGAGAAAGGCACCATATCTACTAGGGGTGTAAATGGCCCGGGTTGGGTTAGGTTTACCCCTATTTAAGACCCAACCCAATTAAATTTAATCAAGTCGGGTCAGGTCGAAGCTTTTTCTAGCAACCCAACCCAACCCGACCACTGATCGGGTTGGGTAATTGGGTCACGCACAAAAATCTGCAAATTTCAGAAAATTCAAAAATAATAATAAAAAACAGAAAAAATAGGAAAATTTCATCCAATACATGTTCAAATTAAAATACAAGTTTAATCACACAAATCCAACACTGACTAAAAAAATATTCTTCATATATCAAATGAAATGTGAATAACTTAATTAGTTAATTAAGTGAAATAATAATTTTTTTATTAAATAATAAGAGGTCGAATTGGGTCGGGTTAATTGCGTTTGAAATGTCTCAACCCGTAACCTAAAAAACCCAACCCACCCAAATGTAATTGGGTCGGGTCGGGTTGGTCGGGTCAACAGGTTGGGTCAAGCCCACTTACACCCCTATCTACATAGCATCCATTAATATAAATCACACGTCCCTTGTGTTTGTGATTGTGTACTTGGCAGCCTTTATCAAAGAATACTTGAATTATACTAATCAATATAAATTGACCGTTAGAACATGAAATCAATTCACATCATAAGCAGCAAGGCCTCACACAACAGACGCTCCAGCTGACTTCTCTTACCAAAAGCCTATAAAAATAATTGAACTTAAAGAAACTACTTTTTTTTAATCTCTGACAAGCAGTTGCCATGCCCAAAAGTGTGGGAAATGGGAATAATTCCCACTCAGGCACCTGGTGGGGTGGCCTTCCACAAAGTTTGCCCATCAGATTCAAAGCCAGGGCAGGTGAAGTTCATCCATATACATTGTCAATTGAACCAGACCCTCGTTATTAACTAAATGAGAATGTGTTAAAGCAAAAAACCTCTTCACATTTACACAAGAGAACATATGTTGAAGCAAAGCAATCATTAAATGACAGCAAGGTAGACGAAAATACAAATAAACTCAGGCTTCCTTTTCTATTCATCTATTGTCTTTTTGGTTATATCCAGCACATTTTTGTCTGTAAATTTCTAACCATCAAAAACAATATCATGACAAATTAAATAGAAAATCAATACGAAATTGTATGCTTACTGCCACTAGATTCCAGCACCAATGCAAAAACGTCCACAGTTGTCTTGGGGAAAGTTTCCAGTATTATTGCACCCTCCAAAGCCTTATGAAGCATCACACTGTACTCTTTGTGGTCTGAACCCTAACTTCGTGAGATTTAATATATTAAAAGGCTATTTCAAATAGCCATGAAGATGGAAGAAACAGAAGAAGAACGCAAGACAAAAAAGGTTATTGGTATAGCCTTTAATATACCTGCCCACGAACTGGAGTAGCAAACGTTGTAAAGCTGACATTGCAATTCAAACGCCCTATATCACTGTACATCATTGCCTTCTTGCTCTCTCTTGGCCCAAATCTAAATTACAAAATACAAATAAAATATCCACATTAGGCAGAGAGCATGACAAACAATAAAGCCCAAAGAAACAAACCTCAGCAAGCTAAACTTAACTAAGTGACACATTTGTCAGATAAAAGAGCTACTCACACAGATACAATGACCTTGGTATTTCCAAACTCAGCATAAGCAGATCCAGAAGCAGCATTCACAGCACCAGTCCTGAAAACTGCAAGTCACCAAATATCAATGTGCTTATCAAAAACCAGTGCAACCAATCAACATTTCAAAGCAAATAGGTGATTCTAACGGTTCATTTCAATGATCAGAAGTTATTTAGTCTTCTGTTAGATGGTTAGTTAATCAGTTTTGATGACAGTTAGAGTTAGTTTCAGTTTCTGTTATTTCAGTTGATTTGATGTACCTCACTGTATATAAACAAACTTCTTCCATGAATGGAAATTGAGTTCATTTTTTTACCACACAAAGTTCTCTAACATAGTATCAAAGTATATCTTAGATCCATTATGGGCAACCTGCCATATTATCCATGCACCAAGTCCAATAATGTTGGGGGCGAGGGGGTGTATTGGGAAAAACCAAAATCCCACAATAACTAGAGATAGTGCTTGATAAGAGCTTATAAAGCTTAGGCACCCCTCACCTTACTAGCCAGTTTTGTAGGGATGAGTTAGGCTCAAATCTATCCAGGCCTAGCAGCACAATCTACAACATCAGGAATCTCAGTCCCTATCCCTTTCCAATAGGCACACATCTAGCACGACAAACAGGAGTTCCCCCTTTTGCAACAATTCCACGCCATATATGATCAATATCAGGTTGGACAGAACCAGGTACTCCAGATGTGATCCTAGTGCCAACTAGACCAAGGTGACTCTTTGGACCAGAATCACCTCCATCAATAACTGGATGAATTGCAAATGGTTGTTCTAGTCCTAAGCCATGATAATCTACATTCCGTACAGGAAATGGAGCGTCACCAAGGAGCAAAGCACCATCTATCCTTGAACGTTTAGAATCTCTCTGAAATTGGTTTATGTCAAGTACATCCCATGCACCAGAGGTGGATCTTGTAGGAGGCCTAATGCTAATACCACTATACTAGGCATAGGAGAAGGAAGCATTCCTGGGACAAGAGGAGATGGCCTTTTCCAGTTTGGACCCATCTAACTTTTAGAGCTACCATCCTGAAATTTGTGGAGTGTGCCCATCTCATTAAAATCAGGACCAGAGATAAGAGGTTCAAGACCTTGAGGACCAAAAGATCGCATTGGGACACTAGGTCCAGTAATACCACCAGGTGGCAATTGTCCAGGAAAATTATTTGGAACCATAGGACAATTATCCAAATACAACCGTTTTTAGTGGTCGAAATGGACACTCATTAACTAATCCATCAGGTACAGGCCCTTTACTTTCAGGATAAAAGCCAGGGTAATCTTTGCCAGGTGCCAGCTCACTGCTTGAATACACAATCGTTATTCGAGGATCACTAAAAACTAAAAGTCATCCTTGAAGACCAACCCTCTTTGGCACGCTGAGCTTCATCAATGCTTCTAAATTCAACAAAATGAACAATGTCTAGAAGGAAAACTCTTGATTCTCTCAATTTCACTTCAGCAAATAAGATCATGGCATTGTGGAGCATTTGTTCATCAATTTGAAAATAACGAGGAAAACCAATCCACAAGTTCCATGGATTTGGTAGGAAGCGGCATTGTAATCCGAAAACGGCATTAATTCAAACAGTTCAGCGTCAAAAATCACTATAGACTGTATACACATGAAAACCTTAACACTACGCCGAAGAAAACAAAGACTCATAATAACAATAATTTAATATAAGAGAACAATCATAAATTGAGACAGCAATTGCGTTGAGAAGAAAGAAAAAGAGTGGTTCAATTTGAAAGCGAGTGAGGCTTACACGCAGGTCTGCACTGGTGGAAACCGCGGCCATCGGGTCGAACCCAATCTTCCTTGAACAGCGGCGGTTTCTTCTTATCGGTCGTCGGCGACGGCGAGTATGTCGCCGGAGTCGCTACACCTTTGCCGGACATTCCCAACGACGGTCACCACTCTACCTCGCTTCACTTCTTCAGGTTTCTTTCGCTTCCCGATGGTGTATATATACGACCAATGGAACGGTGCGTTTAGGACTCACACAACTCCTGGCTCTGGGCCTGGGCCTACCTTATTTCCCAGCCCATCTATTTCTTGCTTAATTTGAAGGTGCTTTTTTCTATTGGCTCATTTATCTATTTCTTTTAACTTTTATTAGAGAAGGAAATCAAATTATTAAGATTTGTTTTAGTTTAAGGCAAATTATTAATTAAGAAATAAATCTAGTTCCTCTTAGTAATATGCAAATCATAGTCATAAAAAATAAAATAAAGAATGTATGAAAGTCATAACTATGATTTATTTTCCTTTGTACTAATTCATTTGTGGCAACATGTAAGAATCTTAAAAGAAAAAGGGTTAATTTTCACTTTATTTCCTGAACCTGTAGTGCATTAATTTTAAAATTATAATTATAATTATAATTTGCAATCTCTCTTCAAAAAAATTTACAATATAAGTTCTTTAATATTCGAAACCACTAACAAATCGTTCTCTGTTTTTCTTCTTTTGAGATTTCACGAAATTTATCATAATATATTCAGATGTGTCCTTTAATACGTATACTAGCGAGGTAAATCTGTGTTTAATATTAATGCGTAAATTATAAAAAAAAATAAAATGACAGTTAGTATGATTTATGATTCTAAATAATAAGAGCAGTTACAAGTGAGATTGAGTTAGGTTTAGGGGGAAAAAAAATTACCCAAACCAAACAAAAGAAGTTAGGTCAGGTTTTGAACATTTTTTGTGCTCAATCGCTTTTGCTATTTATATCTCTCAATTTACAAGCCTAATAATTAATTAGATAATTCAGCCAAGTTTGAATTCTTTCAATTGGGTCATCGGATAAAAATTAATTACTTCTACAAAAAGGCTTTCTAAAAATTGGAAATAAAATAAAAATAGATAAAATTAAAAAAATAGGATCAATTAATTTAGGAATTTAAATTTCACCAATTCGAGATTAATAGGAATCAATTAAGTTATAAGACATATATATATATATATATATATATATATATATATATATATATATATATATATATATATATATATATATATATATATATATATTTAGGGTTAGGATCCATTGACAACAGGTGTCAAAGTTAGTTAAATTACACCCTCAATAACTTTTTATAAAATGCAAATTTAACTAATCCAATCGTTGAATTTTGTGATATTATCTTCATGATCATGTATATCAAATTTCACATAATTTGGACTTTTTTAGATATGTCATCTAACATTGAATATTTACATATATTTTAATTTTGTATTGTACGTTAAAATAAAGTGATACGATGAACTACTAAATAATTTTGGAATTGCGTGAAATTTTGGACACTTAATCTAATTAATAAAAACATCAAATTCAAGGGTTGGATTGATTAAATTTGCATTTTATAAAAAGTTATTGAATGTGTAATTTGACTAACTTTGACATCTAGTGTCAACGGATTCTAACTCATATATATATATATATATATATATATATATATATAAAGATTTGAAATTTGTATGCACCTACATTGATTTGGAGGAAATCTTAAAAAGGGGATTATAATTTACTTTTATATTATACTAGTATTGTAGTTTGTGTAATGCACAGGATAAATGTTTATTTTATAAAACTAAATTTATAATAAATAAATACTTTTGAATATATCAATTATATTATAATTAAAATTCATAATAAAAAATATTTTTAAACATATAAGTTATTTTTTAAATTTATAATAAACAATAATTAAAATTCATAATAAAAAATACTTTTAAACATATAAGTTATATTTTAAATTTATAATAAATAATTTATAATTTTATATTGTGATACAAAATTATTTTTAATTATTGATAATTTTTTTTAAAAATATTGAAATTTAATTTAGAATTAAAAACAAAAAAGATAAATTGAAAAGGATAAAAAGTTGAGAAAAATTCCAAAAAACACTCTCGTAAAAAAAAATTAGCTAAAAACGCTTAAATCAGAAAGACTATACAAACGATTGATACAAACTTTAATCTTCTAGTCTATTATTCTTAGAACAATGTCATTCAACAGTATAAATCTTCTTGTCATTATCAACAACTAATTAAATATGTATAAACAATACAAAGAGAATATTCTTGTTTCATCGATATTTTATAATGCTAGACTTGAACTCTATTTAGACACAATTTTCATGACCATTATTATACATAAAATTCATTGAATAATAATAAAAATAATTTAATAATTTAATAATAATCTATTTAATCTATGTATCTAAAAATAATATTATTAATAATCATATATATATATATATATATATATATATATACATATGTATATATATACTATAAATATTTAATGTAATATATCTAATATCTAATTGTGATTGTAAATCATTAATAAATTTGTCTTTTGGTATTTCTAAACAACATTTCCATGATAATTAACTAAGTGCAAATGACTAATACATAATCTTTATTATGTCTTCTCATTTTTTCAAAATACAATAAAGGTGTTATAAAATTAAAGTAATATCTAACTGTAATTCGTTAATAAATTAGTCTTTTAGTATTTTCAAATAACATTCCCATCGTAATTAACTAAGTGCACATGACTAAGGACTAATACATAATCTTTCTTATGTCTTCTAATTATTCCAGAATACAATGAATTTGAATATTAGTTTCAAATATTACTTCATTTTTCTTGGCATCAAATCTTCAAATTTGATGCCCAATATAGTAAAGGATACTTTTCCAAAGCAACAAAAAAATAAAAAATAAAAAATTTTAATTAATTAGAACATATATTTTACAGCTTAGTGTTTGAAAATTTATCTATACATATACCAAAATTATTTCTAAATCAATCAATGTATATATTAACTTTTAAAATAAATAATGATTAAATTAATTATAATTTTAAAAAAATTATATTAATTAAATGATTAGAGATATTTTTAAATTTAATTTACTAAATTATTTATGCTCAAATAGGTGTACATTGCAAATATAACCTTAAATAAATTAATTTTATCAATGTTGTTGTTTAAGTATATATTTTGTTGAATTTTTATCTTATATATAATATTTATTTATTATGGATATCATTTAAAAAATTAAAACTAATTGAAAGTTTTAATTGCATTATGTAATATTTTGTTCTAAATATAACCTTCAATTACATATAAAATATTAACTTATTAAAATATTCCTTTATTAATTACTGAAAATATGATAAAAATTTATTTTTAGAGAAAAATAAATAAATACGGTAATAATACATAGTATGAGCCAGCTCACAAAAATAAAATCTTTATAATAGTTTATTATCACTAGTATTACTGTTATCACTATTATTATATTAGAAAATTTAATTTAAATTTGATTAAATGTACAATTGATTCTAACATATAATGGGAGAATATGATTTATTTGTTTCTTAATTTTATAATTAATCACTTTTTTGCGTAAGAATTATAATTTGATTGTGATATTTTTTATATAAATCAATTGTCATCACATTTATGGTGTGTTTGCTAGGATGAAAAGAAATGTCTGAAAAATATAGTAAATGGAAATAGAGAAGAGAGAAATAAGTGAATGAAAATAGGTGAGAAATAAAATTAAAATAGGAGTGTTTAGTTTAAGAGAAATAGAAAAGAGATAAATAAGAAAAATAATAAAAAATTAATTATAATCAATTAATTAAAATCTTTTCACAATTGATTATGGTTTTTAATAATTGATTGTATGTGGTGGATAATTGATTCTTTTTTTTTTGTGACATAAAATATTAAAAATGGCCACAAAACACCAATTTGCCCCATACCTTTTTATTTTCTACCCATTTCTTCTCTCTCCCGCTTATTTCTCATCCATTTCAACTCCACCAAGCACACCGTTAGGTAAAGCCTTAACTACGAGCATATCTTAATTATCATCAAATGTTTGTTACAAATTATTTATTTTTAATGCTCAAATAATCAATAAATAGCAAATTTTGTACTTGCAATTAATCTTTATAGGATTAATATTTTGAGGGCTTAATTATACTAATTTGATACTTATATGTCTTAAATTTGTATTAACAAACGATTTTTGTAAAATATGATATCTTTTGAATTTATCAAAAATAGTTTTAAAAAATGAAATAAAAACATCAACTTGTATTATTAGAAATCACTACAAATAATAAAACATAGTGTTGTACATCACACTAGTCAATAACATTTAAATTCACTTTCTTTGAGATAAGGTTTAATTCATTAATGGTGTACATGACACTTGTCTCCCATTTTTAGAATAGAGCTTTTATCTTTTTATGTTTAATTTTTTCACCTTTTATGTTTTCAACTAGTCCTTAAAATATAGCTAAGGTTTCTTCAATTATAGAGAAAAAAATTGAAAGGGAAGCACTATGTGTTTTTATAAAAAAAGATTCTCACTTAAATGTCAGAACGATAGCGTCATTTATCACAACACATAGTTCTTGTATTACCAAGAAAGTAAGAGAAATTATTTGAAGAAAATAATATGGAGGAAATAACAAAGTAAAATCAAAAAAATGTTAAACAATATGAGAATATGAAAATATCAATTTGGATAAATCAAACTAAACTTCACATATTAGAAAGATTTTATAAGAAGAGAAAAGGTTGAAGTATTTAAAATTTTAAGAGACGAATATTAATAATGTAAAAATAATAATTAAAAAGTGATGAAAATATTGACAAATTAGAATAATATCTTTCTATCAATACCTTTAAAATTATCTATGATACACAAAAGAGTCTCACATGCCTGCAAATGTATACAACCAACAATTATCAAATCCATCACAAATAACATATAAAAAGTAGGAAAATAATTACAAATACATGAACATAAGGATTACCAACAAAAGAATTAGCTCTAATCGAAAAAGGACAAAATTTAAATACAGTACCTTAAGTGCTATTGGTGTTGTTTTCCAATTAGAATTGAAGTTTTACCTCAGTAATCTGCATAATTCTTTAGTGCTTATCTTTATTATGCAGCTTACTGAGGTAAAACTCTAATTCTAATTGGAGAACACCAATAGTACCTAAGGTATTGTATCTAAGTTTTGTCCAATAGAAAAAATAATTCGTAGAAAAAACACAAATCAACACACAAAAGATGCAAGAAAGTCAATTTAATAAAAAAAAAATTGAAGAGTCCATGTAAAGGGACAATTAGAGTAGAAAAGTTATGTTCAATCAAAAGAAGAGAGATAAGAGGAGAAGAAGTGTACAGGAAATGAAAGAGCCTACGCAAATGGACGGTGAAAAGGATGATGCAAAATTGTCATAAAAACGGATCTTGCATGATTTCCTTATTCTAATTTGTTATGAATTTGAATTTGAATTTGAACTGAAATGTATACATACATACATATATATATATATATATATATATATATATATATATGATGAAGGCTAGGGTGGACTACCATGGTAGACCATAACTTTTGGCCGCTAGATTAATCTCATCTTTATAAGGTTTACCTTACATCTTTCACATTAGATTATCCCTCTTCGAACTCTTTCCCCAGCAACCTCTTCTCTTCTTTCATGGCCTCACTTTTCAAACTCTAAACTCGTTCATCACATTCAGTATTATCAGTCGCTTGTTCCACCCTCAATCCCCATAAAGAAAAAAATTGCAGATAACAACAATAAGCGTTACAAAAGAACAAAGTTAGGGTTTTGCAATTTCCACCAACCAACCTTCAAAGATCCAAAATTTTGTCAAGATTTAACTACCAAATGCTTCCTAAAGCATAACCCTAAAAAGCTCTCAAGTCAAAACACTCCACTTAGTTGCCACCAAGAAATGATGACAGAAAAAATAAAACAAAAAAATAAAAAAATTACAAGTTGAAGAAGGAGGATGCAGTGGTGGAAACCTGAGTTGAAGTGCATCTATCTAGTTATTTTGATACCAATGACGACGCATCTTCACAATTTCCTTCCCACACTGACTATGTCTTTGTTACTTCCTGTTCGCTCACACTCATGTGTTTTTTACTTCTTTATCCCGTCGCCGCCTGCTGGACCTCCGCCAAGCTGTCACACTACACCGACCTCAAGCTCAGACTTGTTTCCACCACACACTTCGTTGCATCCCCCACTCCTAGAATCACATTATGCATTGCACGCTTTGAATGCAAGACTCAGGATACAGCTGTCAATGGTCAGCTTTTAGGTCGCCATAAATGCCCACCACATTGCACTTTTTGCAAGGCTTTTTATTGTTGAAGAAGAAAGCGTTGTTGTTAGGGTTTCTGTCGTTCATTATTGGTTTTGGGATCATTGGTGTGGAGGGTGCACCGTTGCTGAAAATTGCCTCCAGTGGCGACAAACAGAGGTCAGCAATAGGGGTTGTTAGGGAAAGAGTTAGGGGAGGGATGATCTAGTGTGGAAGATGTAAGGTAAACCCTATGAAGATGAGATTAATCTAACGGCTAAAAGTTATGGTCCACCGTGGACCACTTATCAAGGTGGTCTACCTTCGTCATATATATATATATATATATTTGCATCAATCAATTTGAAGGTTTAGATCATAAAAAATATATTCATCATGATTAATTTAATTAATATAATTATCTATTTTTATGAATTAAAAAATAAATAAAATTAATTTAATTATGCATTATACATTTTATGAATTAATATATCAATGTATATGTAATTATAAAAAAATTCCATATGTGATTACCATAATTATAAAAGTATTACCATATTTACAAAAAACATTATCATATTTATAAAAAAAAAAAAAGAGTAAATTATACTTCCCTCCCTTGAGAAATGCAAATATTCACTATCTTCCCCTCTTATGGTATACATTCCCCTCCCTTGACAGATTCAAGTATATGACACTTTAATCCATTTTTAAAATTTTTGTTAGCTTCCATTAAAAATTATGACAAAAATATCTTTTATAGTGTCATCCCTTCAAATGTGCAAGTGTTACATCGTTGTCCCTTCTTGTGTTAAAATACACAATCTCCTCCTTCAACAGATGCAAATATATTATACTTTACACTATATATTATATGTACGTATGTGTGTGTGTTATAATTTCTATTTTTAATTATTATTTAATAAATTATTTTAATGGTCATGCATTGTCACTATAAAAAATTTACACTAACAATCGATCAGAAACTACTATTTATATGACTTCTAAAGTATTTATTATAAAAGTCAACAAACTTACAATAAATGGTGGCTTGTGATTAGATGACAGTGTAAAACTACTTTACACTGTCACTGCATGACCTATTTTCTCTTTAAAGAAATCTCTATCAAGTGAGCGAATGATAACTTAGTAAATTAAAAATATTTTAGTATATATTTTAATTAAAAATATATTTTAAACCCTTTAAAAAATATTCTTTAACAATATTAAGTTAAATAGACTAAATTATATATTTTAACGTAAAGTGGGAGATGTAGTGTAATACCCACATCTTTCAAAGGAGAAAAGTTCCATTTACTCTATATTTTAGTATAAGAGGAGAAAACAGTGTAACTAGAGAAGGGTAATGTAATTTACTTTAATGGTGTTAAGTTAAATGGATTAAACTATATATTTCAGTATTAGAGGGGAGGGCTATATAATACTTGTATTTCTCAAGTGAGAGGGGTGTAATTTACTCTAAAAAAATATTACAATAATTATAATACATATTCACGATAAATTATTACAAAATCGTGATAATAAAAAAAAGTTACTATAATTATAAAAAAATATAATTAAAAAAATTCCATAAAAATTAATAAATTGATTACCATGTTATATAAAATTGAAATTCATTTAAGATTTATATAATTAAATATAATAATGTGTCTTTAAGAATTAAAAAAATTGATAAAATTTAGACAAAAAAGGAATGAATATGGTGATGCCACATGGCATCTGCTTTCATGACAAACCTTCTTTTATAGTGTATAACAGATGATAGATACTAAATATAATAGATTAATGACTAATTGATTTAAAATTTGGTGAGAAATTATATTAATAGATAATCTATTTACTTAAAATTAATGATTAATTTATTTTTAAGTGCAAGAAAAAGGCATTTAGGTTGTAATTTATTGTGGGCAATTTTCTTAATTATATATCTCATCCCTTGTTTTTCTATATATATCATTTACTTTTAAATCGTAAAAATTACTATCATTTATTATTAATTTGATTAGTTTTTGAATAATAATTTGATAATTACTTTAGTTAATTCAAATTACAATTTGAATATTGTTACTTTCTTTTTTAAAATATATATATATATATATATATATATATATATATATATATATATTCTATAATTACCTTAATTTATTTTTAAACATTTAATTAAGTTAATTAATACTATATCAAATGCATTAAGACTAAATTACCCTAAAAAAAGTGAGGGAATAGAAGAAGTAAATTGGATGAACGAAAGTTATTGTGAAAGAAATTGTGCTTAATTTCATATGAGTTTTTCGCTTAGACTACTTTACTTTTATTAATTTAAAAATATTTTTTTTGTGCTCAGGGTATCCTCTAGCCCAGAGTCAGATATTAATCCTTAACTATATGCTTAAGGGACATGGTTATTTTTATTTTTTTATAACCATGCTACAAGCGCAAAGTATCTACCGACTTTGTCAGTGACTAATCTGCGTCGGAGAACCTGGCTGACTACTTTTAATTAATGGGTTATTCCCTCCTAATCACATTTTTTTCATCTACAAGACTCGAACTAGAAATCTTGCTTAAGGAATCCAAACCTAATGTCACTTAGAGCAATGACATGTTGGTTATCTTTATTTTTATGTTATATAGTAAACCGGTACAATTATATATGATTTTTATACAGTATAGTAGCACAAGTTTGAATTTATCATTTTTTGTAAGCTACTCAAACCTATTAATATTATGGCATAGAAAATATTTTTTGTACAATTAAAGTGGGACATTTTTTGTTTTCCCTTTTCGTTTTAAGGAAATGTTTTTACGACGCATATGTGAGGAAAATAATAAAAAGTAATTGAAGAATAAAATTAATTGTATACAAGGTCAATTATTTGATAATCAAATAACGAAAATATTATGATATTAATGTTCTTGTGACTTGTACTATTACATATAGTTTAGTCAATTGAACTTTTGATCCCTGTAAGGATAATTGCGCATAAACTAAGGAAACAAAATTTTAAATGAGTTTAATGATTATACACTGTCAGTATAAACAGTTTTACACTAACAACCAATTGAACTTTACTGTTGATATGACTTTTAAAGTATTTATTATAAAAGTTAACAAACTTACAATAAATAATTATTTGTGATTAGATGACAGTATAAAATTACTTTACACTGTCAGTGCATGATCTGTTTTCTCAATTTAAATTAAGAAATTGTAGTAACAAAGTTTAACAATTATGCAATGGGGTAAGAAGGTAGCATTGCTATGCCACACATGCCTTCTTTAGCAGCGACATCTCTTTGTAACCTAATGTATCCTTGTTCACCCCACTGTTCTCCCCATGAATTCTTGACCAACCAATACTTGGTTCCCTCATCACTTACTCCATAACCCACAACGGTGACACCGTGATCATATTTAGTGCCACAGGATCCACTGAGGACACCACTTGAATAAAATCGAAAATCATAATCACTAGAATCAACAACTGCAGAAACTGGTTGATTAGCAACAGCATTGAGCAGTGCAGTCTCATTGTTGGCAGGGACATCCTCGTACCCCTTAATGCTAGCCGCATGTTGGGATTGTGCTCTTGCATTGCATGTCCCATCAACAGCCTGATAGGGGTAAGAGGTTTCTGTGGCAAGTCCTTTATTTTGCACGATAAATTTGAAGGCTTCGTCTATTACACCCCCTTCACAACCTTTATCATAACCCTTTGTGTCACAATCAACAAGCTCTTGTTCCGATAAAGAGATCAATTTGCCAGTGGTCAGCTTGGTGATTCCTTCTGTTGCTGCCACAGCAGAAAATGCCCAACAAGATCCTACATGATAAAAATACAAAGCAAAGTTCATTATGTCTACACCGTGAAGTGTCAACTAATCAAAAAGTTTTATTAATATTTAAGGTAATTATTATAAAGTTAATAAATGGATTACATGTATATGTTAAATATGTGATTGAATGATAATATAAATTTTTTTATATACATATTTATATTATTCATTCAACTAAATCTTACAAGTACTTGTGAATTTCAAGGAATCATCAGGTTCATACCACAGGTGGGGCCTTGGGTCTTGATGGGTGTGACAGCTCCTTTCTGTCTCCAATCCAGTGTAGCGGGCACTTCTGTCACTTGTTCATATTTAAACGTGGATATCCTTGATACTTTAGACAGCGTATGACCCATGATTTTATTTCTGGCTCTGAATTCCTCATTTGTGAGATCAGCAAACTGGTTGACACCAAGCTTGTGAGATTTGTTTCCGGCATTGTTAAAGGCCTCTATGCGTTTCACGTTTTGCTGGAATATTTTGTATCTCAACTCCTTCTCAAGATGGTCCTTATAGACCTTTCCATGCCGAGCCATCCACTGCTCGTGCCTCTCATGCATTGCAGCATCTTCTAGTACGCGAGCATTGGCGTTGAAAGCCCAAAATCCAAAAAAGAGAAGCAAAGCCAATAAAGTGCAATGGAAAAGGTTTTGGGAAGCCATAGAAATTATTAATGTTGACAATGGAAAACTGCTTAGTGAAATATGAGAAAGTAGATGTGTTGGCCCTAAGATCGCTTGAGGTATATATACATAAAAAAATTTCCACCTACGACGACCCTAGCTTAGGGATTTCAATATCATTTGATTAATGATGTTGGAATCAACCATTAAATATATTGACTTGAATAATAATATTAAATATTATACTTACAAATGTAATATACAGTTGACTTGAATAATGATGTTGAATCAACCATCAATTTTTATTATTTAATCTATTATCTATTATCAATTGAGTTTAATGAGTATGTACTGTCAGTGTAAAAAAATTTATATTATCAATCAATCAAAAATCATCGTTGATATAACTTTTAAGATAGCCAATGTAAAAGTCAAGAAACTTACCAGTATATAGCTTATTTTCTCTTATTAATTATATCTATTATCTATTAGTAGGAGTAGCAAAATAGGTCAACCCAACCCAATCCGTCCTCCACTAGCCGAAAAACAAATTGGGTTGGATTGAATCTGTTTTTTGATTGGATTGGAAATCTCAACCCAACCCATTAAAAAAATTATAAATCTTTTAATTATTTTTTTTGCCTTAATTTTTTTTCAAATTTTATGATCAAAAATAAAATTATAAAAAAAAAGTTATAAAACTAGTAAATTAAAAAACCTACTTAATACTTAAGAAACGATCAATTGATCGTAAACTTTAAGCTACAATTTTTATTTGTCTTAAATTCTAATGACCACAAAAATTTGCCTTTTTGTCTTGGGACTTCACACATGACATTTAAATAAATAAAAAAAAGCTATAATGTGCACTAAAAATTGAAAGCCTAATGAAAGGGGGAAAAAAAAAAGCTAACTCAACAAACCAACCCAACCCAACCCGTCATTTGGCTTGTCGAGTTGGCAGGTTGAATGGGTTGGGTTATGCAGGTTAGAGAGTTGAACTGTATAACCCAACCCAACCCGTTTTATCGGGTTATGCCGGTTGACCTACCAGGTGGAACCTGTATTGCCACCTATATTTATTATATATTATAAAAGAAGATTTTTTCACTTAAGTATATGGCACATGTCATCACTGTAACCATTTTTCTCTTGCATAAATTTTATCTATTTTTTCATTTTTTGAATTCATAAAAACACAATATTATATTTAATTTTAGTAATTAAGGGGATTATAACAAATATATATTTTGATTAAATTAATCTATTAAATCTTAAATAGATTTTAATTTTATATAATATGCTAATAAATTCATTAAATAGATAATTAAAGTAATTAAGGTAATTACAATGAATATATATTTTGATTTGAAATAATTAATTAAGGTAATTATGATAAATATATACATATATATAATTAATGTTTTAATTAAGGTAATTAAGATTATTTTAAATTAAGGTAATTTTAAATTAGAAAAATACTAGCAACACACTTTTTGACACATTCTTTTAAACACACTATTTTTTATTGGTTAGAAGTTATTTAAAATCACAAAATTTTGTCGGTCTCACATCTTATTAAATGAACCTCTTTTTTAATTTTGTGATTTTCAATAAATTTCAACCAATGAGAGATGGTGTGCTCAAAAGAGTGTGTTAGAAAGTGTAAGCCATAAGGGCGTCTTTAGCAGTTGGGAAAGGATAGGATAAAATTGGATATGAGAACACGATAAGAATATTATAAGCTATAATATTATCAAATGTTTGGTGCATACCAGATAACAAATCAGATAATGATATGACAATAAAAATTATGCTCAAATGACAAAATTACTATTTTATTAAAATTACATATAATTTTCTATAAGTAACTTTTAATTTAATTTTTTAATTTTTACAAAAAATATAATTTTAACTAAAATATACAATATTATTTTTTATTTAAGTAGTCACTTTTCTTAAAATTATAAAAAAATATAAATTTTTAAAAATATAATTATTATTTAAATAATTTTCTTTAAAAAATATTTGAATAGTAATTATTTAATTTTTAATATTTAATTAATAATATACTTTAAATTTACGTGTCAAGATTATTAAGCTAATGAGATTATATTAAATTAATTAGAATAATTATGAAAGTATATATATATATATATATATATATATATATATATATATATATATTTCTTCCTTTTTTTTTCTTCTACCACGCCCATTACATGTTTCATGTTTTAATTTTTTTGACCTTATCGTTGGCTTTTTTGCAAAAGTTCACTATCAATGATGAAAATAGAGAAGAAATCATATGTCTTCCATTTTATATTTTACACTTTTGCCATAATATACATGACTATCATAATTGTTTATATATATATATATATATATATTAAACTAGATTATTAGACTAGATAAGATAATATGTGTATGTTTTACTTTAGACTTATTGTCTCTTACTTATTTTTAATTGTAACTATATGTATTGCATCATTCTTACTCTCAATAGATGAAATAACCCGTAACAGATTCTAAATATTAATACATACTTTTAGAGAAAGTACACACTTAAATAAACACATGTGTATTTCAATTTACTTTAAAAAATAATAAATTTTTTGCCAGCTTTTTGAAAAGGACACTTTGCTAAAAGAATTATTATTATTTTCTAAATTTAGGGTCAAACTTGCTCAATTAATAAAGAAATTGAATTTGAAATTTTTAATAGGAGATTTTGATTCTTTGCAGTTTTTAGTGAAACTTCATGAAATTTAAGGTCAAACTTGCTCAATTAATAAAGAAATTAAATTTGAAATTTTTAATAGGAGATTTTGATCCTCTGCAATTTTAGGCCAGCCATTCAATTTATTTTATTACATGATCAATTAATATTTAAAAATAAATTTTATTAATTTTATGGGTTAGATTTGCAATTGCACACCATGCAGTTTCTTTTGAAATTGCAGATGATTTGAATCCTCTAATAAATCAGTCAAAGACATATTGTTAAAAGAATGATTATTTTTCTAAATTTAAGTTGAGGAATACATAAGTCAAATTTGCTCAATTAATAAGTTTATTGAGTTTGAAGCTTTTAATATGTCATTCAAAGACATTATCGAATGAGAAAATAGGCTTTGTACTAACAATGTAAAGTTGTTTTACACTATCATTCAATTACAAACTACCATGTATGATAAATTTGTTGACTTTTACAATAATTACCTTAAAAGTCATAACAACGGTGATTTGTGATTGGTTGACAGTGTAAAACTTTTTATACTGACAGCGCATGGCTATTAAACTCTAAATGAGAAAATAGATGTCCAGATGAATTGGTGAATAAATATTAACATATTGAAAATTATTAATAGAGGTAAAGTAAATTATTTGACACATGATGTTAACAAATAATTTTTATAAGTTGGTGATAGATAATTACTAACAATATAAGATGGAAAAAATATTTTAACACAGACAAAAAATACCAAACTATTATTTATTTAAATCAATGAGTGATTCACTCAAAGTACACATCTAAATTTTAGACAACACATGTAAAATGAAAATATCAGAAAAAAGAGTAACGATCACTCCTTTATATATAAATGAAAATATTGTTAAAATCAATAATTAATTCTTGGGAACACTAATGGAAAAACAAGAGTAAATGGCCAAAATAGTCCCTGAAATTATCACTTATTGTCACTTTAGTCCCTAAATTCAACAAAATTCAAAAAACCTCCTTGAAATTGAAAATAAACACACTCATTTCATAGTCCCTCCATTAAGTTAAATCTACTATATTTAAAGGAAGTGTCACATGGATGACACGTGGTGCACACATGGGTGCCACATGTCATATGGGTGTCATGTATCATATCGGTTAACTCGATTCCCTAAAATTGTAACACAAATGTTAATTTAGTCCCTGAAATTATAACTCAATGTCACTTTAGTCTCTGAAATTGTAACTCGATGTCACTTTAGCCCTTAAACAATATTATAATTTTGTTTTAATTAAATAATTGTGACTTGAATATCTACATGATAAAGTAGATAATTAAGTTAATATTGTAAATAGGAGAACAAATACATTCAAATCATATTATAAAATTGGTATTTAATATTGTATTTTTATTTTAAGTATGCTATACCTCCTCTTCTAATTGTTAATTTTTTATCCTCTTTTATTCATTTTATTTTTAAAATACGTAAATAAATTTTTTTTTCTAATTTCTCTATATTTTATTTTATTGTTATAATTAATTAACTTATCAATTATTTCTTTTTTTATTCTCAAAAAAAATTTATAACTTTTATTTCTCAAAAACTATAGTGTTTAAAGTGTTCTAGTTTTGATTTGAATAACTACATAATAAAACAAATAATTAAATTAATATTGTTTATAGGAAGACTAATATATTTAACAACATAGTATGAAAGTGATACTTAATATTCATTCTCATTTTGAGTTTTTTGCTATTAATTGTCTATTTTTATATATTTTATATTTTCTATAATATATAAATAAAAATAAATTTTTTAATTTTTCTACATTAAAATTTTATTTTGTTAATTATTTCACTTATTAATTATTATTTATTTTTCTCTTATCTTAAAAATGTTTATTGCTTTCATTTCTCAAAAATTGCACTGTTTATGTCTTTGATGTTCTATTATCTATTTGAATATTTGCAAAAATAAAATACACAAATATATTAACATTGTTTGTTGGAGGACAAATATATTTAACATTATATCATACAAAGTGGTATTTAAAGGTCAAAACTCAATTTCTTGCTTAATTTTATGCATCAAATGAATATAAATATTATTTTGTTTTAGTAAATTATATTAACTCACTTAATGATTATTTCTTATTTTTCACTTATTTTAAAATATTTATTACTTTTATGTATCGAAAATAATTTTTATGGTGTTATACTTTTTATTTAAATAATTAAAGGAAGACTAAAAATGTGACCATAAAGATTATGGGCATATTTTGATTTATCTAAAAGGGAAAGATTAGATAAAATTGTGAAAATTGAGAAGAGAATAGACTTTCATTTTTTCACTTTGAAGAGAAAAGAATAGAAGTGATTAAAATGGGAAGATAATATAGGATTTGAACATATTTATATTCCTATTTACAATATTAACTTAATTATCCACTTTATCATGTAAATATTCAAGTCACAATTACTTGATTAAAACAAAATTATAATAACGTTTAGGAACTAAAGTGACATCAAGTTACAATTTCAGGGACTAAAATAATATTGAGTTAACCTATATGACACATGACACCCATATGCCACCTATCACCCACATGTGCGCCGCTTGCCATCCACGTGTGTGCCACATGTCATATAGGTGTGTCACATGTAAAGATAACGGACTTGACTTAATAAAGGGACTAAAATGAGTGTATTTTTTTTAATTTCGAGGACTTTTTTTTAATTTTGTTAAATTTAGAGGCTAAAGTAACAACAAATGACAACTTCAAGGACTAATTTGGCCATTTACTTGTAAAACAAATTTAAACTAGATTGGCAAAAATAATTAGTAACATTGTCTCTATTTTGTCTTGCATAATTAATTATATGTTGTATTCTCAAGAGTTACATCACCTAAAAAAATTATAATTCTTATTAATATGCAAATAATATAATTGTATAATATTTACTTTTTTATTGAAAATTTTAATTCGTATAGTAAATATTTTATAATTAATGTCTTTTGGAAACTCTAACTCAATTTGTTCTATTATCTTTTTTTCAATATTTAATAAAAAGTATTTATTAGATTAAAAATATAAAAATCAGTTAATTCATACTTTAATTTTTTAGTAATTAGAATATTTAATGTTTACGTATATTAAATATTTTTAATTAAAACTTTTTACAATACAAGAATGATAATAGAATTTAAACTTATAATCTATACAAACTACTAAATGCTCACACCACTAACATTATCTTAGTAATTTGTAAGTACTTCTGTAAGTGTTTTTTGAGCTTTAAGGCCTGTCTTGACCCTGAGTGAACCTTTGAGACCCAACTCACCTAATTCGTTTCAAAAAATAAATAAATTATCTTATTAACTTCTTAACTATTACTTTTAGGACCTTCATGAATAGAACTTCTTAATAATATTATCTTTATTTTTTTCATACATAATTAATTTTATATTGTATTCTCAAGAGTTATGTGACCAAAAAATATTAATTATTATTGTAGTGCAAATAAAATAATTATATAATATTTAATTTTTATTACAAATTTTAATTAGTGTAGTAAATATTTTTATAATTAATTCTTTTAGGAAACTCCTTGACGAGACTCAGTATTTATTATCTTTTTTTCAATTTTTTTAAATATTAAGACACTAAATAAGGGTAAAAAATAGATAATATTTATTAAAAAGTATTTATCAAATTAAAAATATAAAAATCAATTCATATATATTTTAATTTTTAGTAATTAGAATATTTAATAATTAAATATATTAAATGTTTTAACTGATACTTTTTTTTGGGTATAAGAGTGATAATTGAATTTAAACTTATAATATATACAAATTACTATTAACTTTATCTTAATGACTTCTTAACTACTATTGGATGTCCATGCATGAATAGGACTCTTATCTTTTGTATATAGATTATAGAATATTAATTTATATAAATACATTTTTTAATTTACATTTTAAAACAACAATTAAAAAACATTTGATAATTTTATTAAATAATTTTTTTACTTATAAAAGTAAAGTATTGAATTTAACTTAAAAATTTTAGGATATTTGTGAATAGGATTCTTATTTTTTATTTTGTATATTATAAAATATATTAATTTATACAAATAATTAATTTTTACTTTATAATTTTAGGAAATTAATTTTAGAATATTTAATAATTTTATTGAAAATTTTTATTATTTATAAAAGTATTATATTGAATTTAACTAATGTTTTTAAGGTATTCATGAATACGATTCTTATTTTTTTATTTTGTATATTATAAAATATTAATTTATACAAATAATGAATTTTTACTTAATAATTTTTAAGGACAATAATTAATGAATATTTAATAATTTTGTTAAATATTTTAATTATCTGTAAAAGCATAATATTGAATTTTCAATATAATATATCATTTAATTTCATTAAATAATTTTATTATTATTTTTTGTTTAAGTATAAATGCATAAATAGTATTTTTTATCAACTATTGCAATGAAAATTCTATCTTTGATATTTTTGGAGAGTAAAATGTTTCCTTGAAATAGGCTTTCTTTAGAATTTTTGAAAATGAAATTTAAATCGTTAAGAAATAATCGCATGTGTGTATCTTTTTACTTGAGGCCTATTGTCTCTTACTTATTTTTATTCACAACTTTATGTATTGCATCGTTATGCTTCTCAATAGATTTTTTTTTAAGTCAAGAAAGACATGTAGAGCATCACAAAAGAAAAAGACATCCAACTATGTTAGCATCTCAATTTGTATCAATCATTTGTAGCACAATGCTTCTCAATAGATGAAATAACTCATAATATATTAACTTTAAGTATTATTAAATACTTTTAGAGAATGCAATTATCGGTTTTCTTAACAATTTATTTTGTTTAAATTAAATCCTATTTTATTTTAAGTTTTAACAAATCTTATTATTTTTAAAATATTATTGTCATAATTATGCTGTTATCTTTAAATTTAAATTGAATGAAATATATTTTTCTATTTTTTATTAATTTGACTCATTAAAAGAATATAATAAAGTGATTTTCATTTATATAATTAAATGATTGTATAAAAAAAAAAAAATCGTTACAAGAATTTTCTTTTGTTACATGTATAAAAAAATATTTAACCCAATACATTTTCAAAAATGCTAACTTTTTAAAAAAAAAAAAGGTTAAATTATAACATTCAATTTTTAATTCTGCACTCTCATTGATTTTGGACAAAATTTTAGAAAGGTAAAATATAACTTCCTTCTATATGTAGATAGATATAACAAACAAGTATAATTTTAAATGATACTTTTATACAATAGTGATACAAGGTTTGAATCCTTGAATATATCACTTCTTGTGAGCTCGCAAATATTATGATAATCAAATAATGAAAATATTATGATATTATGTTCTCGTGACCTGTACTATTACATATAGTTTAGTTAATTGAACTTTTGATCCTTATGAGGATCAAAATTGCACATAAACTATGGAAACTAAAATTAAATTAAGAAATCATAGTAACAAAGTTTAACAGTTATGCAGTGGGGTAAGATGGTAACATTGCTATGCCACAAAGGCCTTCTTTAGCAGCAACATCTCTTTTTATCCTAATGTATCCTTGTTCACCCCACTGTTCTCCCCATGAATTCTTGACCAACCAATACTTAGTTCCCTCATCACTTACTCCATAACCCACAACAGTGACACCGTGATCATATTTAGTGCCACAGGATCCACTGAGGACACCCCTTGAATAAAATTGAAAATCATAATCACTAGAATCAACAACTGCAGAAACTGGTTGATTAGCAACAGCATTGAGCAGTGCAGTCTCATTGTTGGCAGGGACATCCTCGTACCCCTTAATGCTAACCACATGTTGGGATTCTGCTCTTGCATTGCATGTCCCATCAACAGCCTGATAGGGGTAAGAGGTTTCTGTGGCAAGTCCTTTATTTTGCACGATAAATTTGAAGGCTTCGTCTATTACACCCCCTTCACAACCTTTATCATAACCCTTTGTGTCACAATCAACAAGCTCTTGTTCCGATAAAGAGATCAATTTGCCAATGGTCAGCTTGGTGATTCCTTCTGTTGCTGCCACAGCAGAAAATGCCCAACAAGATCCTAAATGATAAAAATACAAAGCAAAGTTCAATAGGTATATATAGAGAGAGTTTAATTTCTATATGTCAGTGTAAATAATTTCTCAATCAACTAATCATAAATTATCATTGATATAATTTTTAAAAAAATTATCATAAAAATTAACAAATTGACTATATATATATATATATGTATATATATATAATTAATTAATTAATTTATAAGTACTTGTGAATTTCAAAGAATCACCAAGTTCATACCACAATTTTGGCCTTGGTCCTTGATGGGTGTGACAGCTCCTTTCTGTCTCCAATCCAGTGTAGCTGGCACTTTTGTCACATGTTCATACTTAAACGTGGATGTCCTTGATATTTTAGACCCTATATGACCCTTGAGTTTATTTCTGGCTTTGAATTCCTCATTTGTGAGATCAGCAAATTGGTTGACACCAAGCTTGTAAGATCTGTTTCTGGCATTGTTAAATGCCTCTATGCGTTCCACGTTTTGCTTGAATATTTGGTATCTCAACTCCTTCTCATAAGGGTCCTTGTAGACCTTTCCATGCCGCGCCATCCACAGTTCGTACCTCGCACGCATTAGAATGCGAGCATTGGCATCGAAAGCCCAAAATCCAAAAAAGAGAAGCAAAGCCAATGAAGTGCAATGAAAAGGGGTTTTGGAAGCCATGGAAATGATGACAATGGAAAACTAAAATATGAGAAAGCAGATGTGTCGGTCCCAATGTTCGCTTGAGCTATATACACACACACACACCCAAAAAAAAAAAAAAACTTTACAATCATTTGATTAATGATCTTTATTGGAGTCAACCTTCACTTGACTTGAATAATAATATTAAATATAATACTTATTAAATGTAATGTTTAGTTGACTTGAATAATATTATTGAATGTTATACTTAAAACATGCATAAGAAACATCTAAGGAACTTTCTTCAATATGTATATTATTAAATTCTAGTAGTTTAAATTTATTTTACATTCACAAATGATAGGTATATGTACGTAAAATTAATAGAAAAAAGTAATTATATGTGTTTTATTAGTTTGAATTATATTTTATATAGTAATATAATCAAAATTCATATTGACCTACAAAAATAGAAATTAATAATTAAAATTTATTTTCATTTGAGAAAAGAAATATTGAACTAAATTTAAAAAATAATTTTATGGAACAATTTTATATTTAATTAAGACAATATGTGTTTGTTTTTATTTATCTATTTTTTTGTTATCATATGTTATTAGTGTAAAGTATCTACCAACTTCGTTGATAATTAATTTTCGTCAAAAAATATTCTAGCTAACCATATTTAATGGAATCTTCTCTCTCAATCACCTTTTTTTCATTTATAAGACTTGAACCCAAGGCCATCTTATCAATAGATGGAATAACTCATAATAGTTTATAAATATTAATAAATACTTTAAACATTAATAAACAAACATATGTGTGTTTCAATTTACTTTAAACACTTTAATTGTCAAAAGATGATTTTTCTAAATTTAAGTGGAGACATATACATAAGTCAAACTTACTCAATTAATAAAGAGATTGAGTTTGAAGCCTTAATTTAATGGGTCATTTAAAGACATTATCAGTAATAGATGTTTAGATGAAATTATAAGTAAATATTAATATATATTGAAAATTATCAACAATATTATAGATAAAGTAAATTATTTGGCACATGATGTTGACAAATGATTTTTACAAGTAAGTGATAGAAAAATACTAACATTATAGGACAGAAAAATATTTTAACATAGACAAAAATATCAAATTGTTATTTATTTAAATTAATGAGTGATTTGCTAACTTTTATAAAAGAAATGGTCAAATTATAAGATTCAATTTTTAATTATGCACTCAAATTGATTTGGAGGAAATTTTAGAAAGGTAAAATATATATAATTTCTTTCTATAGATATATAATATATAATAAACAAGTATGATTATACATGATATTTTTATACAATAGAGATACAAGGTTTGAGTCTATCACCTCTTGCAAGCTCTTCAAACCTATAAATATCACACGGTATTACCACACTTCCAATGGTTAATTTGTTCGTTACATATAGATTATGAAATAGTAGTAACAAAGTTTGGCAATATTATGCAGTGGGGTAAGAAGCTTGCATTGCTATGCCACACAAGCCTTCCTTAGCAGCAACATCTCTTTGCATCCTAATATATCCTTGTTCACCCCACTGTATTCCCCATGAATTCTTGACCAACCAATACTTGGTTCCATCATCACTTACTCCATACCCCACAGCAGTGACACCATGATCCAAGTTAGTGCCACATGATCCAGTGAAGACACCACCTGAATAAAATTGAAACTCAAATCCACTAGCATCAATAGCTACAGAAACTGGTTGATTAACAACAGCTTTGAGCAGTGCACTCTCACTGTTGGCAGGGACATCCTCATATCCCTTAATGCTAGCTGCATGGTTGGCCTCTGCTTTTGCACTGCACGTTCTATCAACACCCTGATAAGGGTAAATGGCTTCTGTGGCGAGTCCTTTGTTTTGCAAGATAAATTGAAGGCATTGTCCATTAGACCCCCTTCACAACCTTGGTCTACACCCTTTGTGTCACAATCAACAAGCTCTTGTTCTGACAAAGAGATCAATTTGCCAGTACTCAGCTTGGTGATTCCTTCTGTTGCTGCCACAGCAGAAAATGCCCAGCAACATCCTAAATGATAAAAATACAAAGCAAAGTTCATTAGGTTCTATTTGGATAAACTTCTCCTTAAATATTTATATTAAGAGAAAAAAATAAAAAGATAAAATGAATTGAGTATCTCGCATAAACTAAAATATTCAACTTATGAACTTAACATTTATAGAAGCTCTTTTAATTTAACTTCTTGAAGAGCTAAAGCAAAATTCAATTATAAGTCTTGAGTACTTGTGAATTTCAAAGAATCATCAAATTCAAACACATACCACATTGGCCTTGGTCCTTAATGGGTGTGACAGCTCCTTTCTGTCTCCAATCCAATGTAGCTGGTACTGCTGTCACGTGTTCATACTTAAATGTGGGTGTCCTTGTTATTGTGGAGCACATGTGACCCTTGAATCTATTTCTGGCTTTGAATTCCTCATTTGTGAGATCAGCAAATTGGTTGATGCCTAGCTTGTAAGGCTTGTTTCCAGCATTGTTAAAGGCTTCTATGCGTTGCACGTTTTCCTTGAATACCTGGTATTTCTGCTCTTTCTCATATGAGTCCGTGTAGACTTTGCCATGTTGAGCCATCCACTGCTCATGCCTCTCACGCATTGAAGCATCTTCGAGAGCGCGAGCATTGGCCTCGAAAGCACAAAATCCAAAAACAAGAAGCAAAGCTAAAGTGCAATGGAATAGTTTTTTGAAAGCCATGGAAATTATTGACAATGGAAAACTACACTGCTTTAGTGAAATGTGAGAAAGTTGAGGTGTTGGTCCCTAAGATCACTTGAGATATATATATACAGACACACACACACATTTGATAACTCAATTATGTTCATAACATGCCATGCTCATCAACGTGCCTGAGAGAATATTCTGACTATGACCCTAGCATGGGGCTTTAATATGATGAATCATTGCTATCGAAGTTTCATCTGCGTACGTAATTACATATTGGAATCAATCAGGGTTTATGAAAGGAAAGGATTTTGAAATATCATATATTCTTATGTTGCCCAAAATGCTGAGGCAAATTATTGCAACATAGTTAATTGGTTGGAATTAGAATAGAAGTCTTGTCAATTGCTCTATAAACAAACAAATAAAGAATGCTAAAAGGCATAATTGATCAAAAATGCATTCTTGTAATATTATGACTGGTTATACATTTTGACACAAAATGAGACAAATTAGCAGCATATCATAGCTAAAGAAAAAATTATAATACAGCTGCAAGATGACAAACTTAACTTCAAGGAGTAGTTAAGAGAACACAGATGCCATGTTTTATGAAGAACATGTTAACTTCTCTAGATGCTCAGTTACGTACGTATAGTCCTTAGAGAAGCGGAAATGGCTTTGCTAATATCCCAATCAATTATTGGACAATCGCATTTGTTCAAGAGGTGAGAAAGAGAACTCTCTCCCATGTCTTTTCTCTAAAGGATTGAAAATAGATCCGTTTAAGATATTAATATTAGTAAGACTGGTCAATTGCTTTTTTCTTCTGGTTCAACATAAAGTTACGAAAGAAATGTTATTAACACACTCTTCACTCCTTATTAAAAATCACAAATTTTTCTAGATCTTACTTCTTATTTAATAAATTTCTCTTATAATTTTACAATTTTATAATTTTTAATAAATTTTAACTAATATTACCTTCGTTCTAAAACTATGGATGTTTCAGTCTTTTTTATATTATAAAACAATAGATGTTTTACAAATTTCAAATCTCATTAATTATTTTTCCACATATACTTCTATTTAAAATAAGAGTATAATGGCTATGCACTATCAGTGTAAAAAGTTTTACACCGTCAACCAATCACAAATCATCGTTGTTATGAATTTTTAGGTAATTATTGTAAAAGTCAACAAACTTACCATATATAGTGATTTGTGATTAGATGACAATATAAAATAACTTTACACTGTCAGTGCATAGTCCTATTTTCTCTTAAAATAACTAAATTTGTTCTTTACAAAAATACTACACTTACAATCTATTTAAAAAGTACTTCACCGAACAAACCACATTTATATCTTACATTAAATAAAGATATTTTAGACTAAATATTTTAACATTTAACACTTATAAAAAATCCTTAATTTGTGTGCACTAATCTTAAACATCAATAATTTTAGACAAAAAATAATAGTAAATAATGTTTTAAAAAGAATGTGTTAGAGAGTGTGTTATTATCACTCCTTAAGTTCCAAAACTTGTGCAAAGAGAAGTGCCTTAAGATGAATCCAAGAAATAGGGGAGCCGAAAGGGTTCCATTTACGTTTTTAACTTGTAACACTCAAGCATGATGGCACATAGGTTTCTTATACATGCGTGTACGTTCAATGCCATGATACCATCCTTTTCTCAAGTCACATCTCATAAACCAATAAATCATTCAGATGCGGATATTCTATATCACATAGGCCACCCCGAACTAGCTCAGGCGTTTACACAATATCATGTTATGTGCGATTTGTCCATCTATATAAACGAACAAAATTAATACCCAGAATCTGTGATTGTTTAACCCTCATATTATCTCATAAAACAACACAGGAACTGTAGCCTATCAATAAACAGATATACATACCAACGAAGATTAAGAAAAAAAAGAGAGGACCCTATCACTAATTAGAATCCGGAACGGATGAAACTTGTTAACGTATGAATTTTTTTTAGAGTACAAACCTTAGTGTGTAATAAGAAAAAGATATAATTTTAAGAAAGATAAGTCCCAAAAAGATAAGTTTGGTGTGAATTTCATTTATGACACTTGCCGTCAAGGGAAAAAGATAAGTCCCAAAAAGACATGATTGTGGCCTTTTGGGCAGTGGCATCTGTATTAAGAAAGTTTATTTCAACTACTTCATGGGTCAGCAGACTCGGAATCAAATATAATTGTAAGACAATTATTTCTATGACCAAAACCTTTAATTTAATGTGTATGTCATCCGGTTTTTCTCCAAATAAAGAATAACCAGAATCTCCTATCATCCTATGCTTTTCTGTACAAGAAACAAACGAATATTTTTCAGTGCTTATCTAACAACACCTGTGTGCTCTTCCTTTCAAAACAAAGTAAAAGGAAAATGTAGACGAAGATAATCTCAAAACCAGATTATTTGCAGCATCTCCTACGATATTCCATTGAGCCAATGCACTGTGGTAGTACAAGCAACAGAGCTGTACCAGTGCACACAACATAAACTCCTCAGACTTCTGCCATCTGCATCTCTGCCCATGCCAGGTGTTATATATGTTTTCAAGAGGCATTGCCATTTGTGATGCAGAATCTTTCAAACCTAGGCTCAGTCAGGTCTACTATTTCCTCTTCTGATACACAAGAGCCATCAGATTTTGAAGTCAAGAAGATCAATTCCATAGAATCAGCTGAAACTGCATTTGCTGCTTTATTTTTCTTCTCAACAGAAAGATTGTGATCAATATCTAGTGACAATGACCTATGCGTTGGAAATTTATTGGGTGTAGCCTGCCTTTGCTTTTCTGCATTCTCTGGTTCCTTTACATATCCAGAAAGAAAAAGATCAGGATATGATTTACTTTTCATGCTACAGGAGAATGGTCTATGATACTAGCTGACGTAACAACCAGACAAGAAAAATATGCATCAAAACTTCAAATATTTGAAAAATAAGAAACCTGATTAAACTAGAAACTATTACAATAAGATATGAAAACATGAATGTGTTTACCTGAAAGAGGCTAGCTGGAATTTTTCTTCTCCTCCTAGATTTTCCTGGGGAAATACTTGAAAGAATCTGTACAACCTCACTCATGGTTGGTCGAGTGTCAGGATCCAGCAGCAAACACTCCTTTGCTAAGTATGCCATTACCTGCACCTCTTCTTCTGGGAAGTTTCCTTTCAATTGTGGATCAACCAACTCCGTTATTACTCGCCTACTATCTTGTAAGCGAGGAGTAGCCTAAAACAGAAGTTTAAGCAATCTATATCACTGCCTGGTTGTCCATAATCTTTTCTTGTTGAATTCATTAAGCTATGCAACAAGTTCCTATGGAAGCAGGTTATTGATATAAACCCAATCACCCTAATTCAGGATTGTAAATGTAAGATGATATAAGGATGCAAAAGACATGGTTAATTAATGATTGAAATGAAAAACAAAAAACTAAAGGAGTCCGAGCTAATAGTCAAAGACCCTCATGAAAAATTATGTCATAGTATGAGCATCAAGCTGAGCACATTCAAGATCTTTCTCATATGAACAAATGTAAATTCAAGTTAATGTTATGGTTATTAGTTATGAGGACAATTTAAAATACCCATATAACAAGGCTTTCTTCTTTGCCTGTAGATTTATGGATGGGTTGTCGACCACTGATAAGCTCAAGAAGAACCACCCCAAAACTAAAGACATCTGACTCGAGTGAAGCTCTACCAACAATGGCATACTCAGGTGCAAAATAGCCAAATGTTCCCTGCATTCTTGCTGGAGAATTTGAACAGCTGGGGAGGTCATCAGATCTCAAGTTTTTAGCCATGCCAAGATCAGTTATCTGCAAGTTGAATATTTGCAAAGATTATGGAAGTATACCTTATTACTTAAGTGACAACTACCACCTATGAATCATTAACGCTTATTTCCTAAAGAAATAAACACTTCAGTAGATTTATAAAAGAAATTCCGTGGCAAGAAAGGTGTTACAGAATTATAGTTCAAAACAGTACTAACTATGTATTTGCTTTCAGTATCTTATTGGCATTGTATCATAAGCCAAACTCAGATTCTATGAAAATTCAGGTATAATATTTCTTCTAAAGTAATTCCCAATTTGCTACTGCCATCCAGAACAAACAAGATTCATACTTTTGCTTGCCAATTTTCATCCACAAGAATGTTAGTTGATTTGACATCTCTATGAAGAATTCTTGGAGCAGCTGCTTCATGGAGATACTCCAAGCCCCTTGCAGCGCCTATTGCAATCATAACACGAGTAGCCCAATCGATATGTTTTCCAGAAACTCCATCTAAACAGTCCCTCAAATTTCCATTAGCCATGTAGTCAAATACTAGTAACCTCTGAACATGTTTTCCTTTTAACTCTGAACAGTATCCAAGCAAAGGCACCAAATGACAATGATGAAGTCTAGATAATAGTTCAATCTGTGCAGACAAAAACATGATTAATTAGTATGAATGTTGTACAGCAATGAAAATGTATTGTGCATGACTCATATTCTATGTACAGGCAGATGCTGGAGCGGAGAGGAGCGAAGCGACAGCATTTGGCCTTTGGGCCTGAGCCGCCTATTGTTGGGTTACGACTAAGTGGGTTGCCCACACAATACGGTAAAGGGGTGTTATTGTAAATCTGTATTGTTGATGTAACCCTATTTGCTATTCAATAATAGAAACAGTCGCTCTACTCCCAAAGACGTAGACACACTTGTTGAACCTTGTTAAATCGTTGTCTGTGTGTATGCGTGGTTATTCTTTTCTTTTAGAATCTGGTTGCTATTGCTAACAAAATGTTTTAGGTTCATTATTTATCTACACACTACGGGACATTATCACATAAAACGACCAGCCAAAGAATACTTATATTGCAAGATTAGGTACAACCTCCTTGAAAAATGCAGAGTCTGCTTCAGGCCCACCTTGATCTTTTAGTCGTTTAACTGCCACATTGCTACCATCTTTCAGCCAACCATGGTATACATAACTACTTCCGCCTAGCCCAATTAGGTTGGAAGATGAAAAGTTTTCAGTGGCATTTTCCAGTTCAGCTAAAGAAAATTGAATAATATTTCCATGATAAGTTTCTTTTGGGCTCCCAAATAAGAAAGAGGCTTTCTGAAAGCATCCTACACAAAAGGAAAATGCTAATTAAGAACCAAAAAACAATGGCGAATTAACAGAATAACATTGGAATTTGCACATACATTCATAAAATTTGAAAAAGGTTACATTTGAAGCATGAAATTAAAATCAAGGAACTGCTAGTAAAAAACCAACTTACCTGTAATATGACAAATTGAAGAATTTATTGCAAATTTTGTTTCTGGCACTGAAGAAGTCCCTGACCTGTGACTAATTAAGTTGGTGGTACTGCCACTACTTGTTTCCTTATCCGTTGAGAATATTGGTGATTGAATAGTACATCTGTCCCTTCGGTAGACATAGCATATAACTGAGACAACAAATGCGATGGTCGTGCATATAACACATATTAATAGTATAACTACAACAATCTTGCTGGAAACATGTTTCTTTGAACCTCCTGGCATATTGACAGTTCCTGAAGAACACATAAAAAATCATATATTCAGTTTCTGGGTTGCTTGATTGAGGACCAAGCCAGTAATTTTGTATGAAACAGAATAAGCTTTTTCTAATATCAGTAAGACAAAAATACGATGAAAAGTGACAAAAAATTGAAAAAGAAAAACAATCTTCACTGTAAGAAGTGATCTGTTACATAAAAATTGTTTTAAATATCCATAAATAAGAGTTATAGCCCAAAAACTAATCCTAGTATGTAAATATCCATTTACGTTCTGTGTGCAATAATGATTGGCTTAGCATTAGTCCATCTAAATCAGCTTTAGGAATCAATAGTTAGTGAAACTCAAGAGATGGAAATTCAGGATTAGAGCAAAAGAGACAGCGGGAAAGATACCCCAGGTGCAGTTGCAAGCGTTAAAGCAATTAGGGCTATGACCATCTGCTGCCACTTTGGGAAACCCATTGGGATCACATATGCAAGTCCATACGGATGCACTCTCTTCAGCATCTACATGGAAGGCAAAGCAGTCACCATATAATATTCAGGCTGTGATCACTGTATCCCCATTTCACCTAAAATGGAGAAAATATATTGCATTCCTACCATGCATATTGGTTATCAACCATGATTAGACACTTTAGCATTTCAATAAATGTAAAAATATAGTTCCAAAAAGCTCTTTGTGCTAGTGTCAACATTTAAACATGAATTCTACAATGAAATATTTGGAGGATCAAACTTGACCTACACCTACTTATATCCAATGAGATTTTGCCACTCTAAAAGTGTGTTCTGCTTTTAATAAATATAATTTTGTTCCGACATCAAGTCCGTTGTATCAAAGAACTATTTTGGTGTACCAGGAACAGTCAAATTGAAATTTATAATAAAAGCAGCTTTTATGAATCTAAATGAATTCAATTACCAGGCAACTTTTACAAAAATACATCCACTAAACATACATAAAGGCAAAGGTCAAGCTAAATAATCAAGTGTAAGAATATAACAGAAGTGAGAAAGGGAAAAACTGATAGGACACAGTACAGAAGAATAAAGGAAAATAAAGCAAGGTAACCAGAGTAGTTCTAGAATTAGTTAGAGTTGGTTAAGAGTAGTTCATTAAAGAATTGTTAGGTGGTTAGCTTAGAGGGGAGTAGAAGAAGATTCATTCTGAATTGATAGCATTGGAAAACTGAGCACTAGCTCTGTTGCAAAAGGGGAAACCCTTGGAAGGAGAATTCTCTCCTTCATATGTTGAAATTTAATAAAATTTTGCAAATTTTTCTTTCTTCTTTCTTTTTTTAGCTGCCTTGTTTGTAGGTTCCAAACAAAACACAGCAGGAGGCTCTTGGTCTTCATTCCAATAAAAAATTAACAGCATACCTGAGCGGCAATCACATGACTTTGAACAATTAGCCAGAGAGTAGCTCTGGTTCCCTTGGAAAGAACATCTACATCTCCACTTGTTTAGGCTAGATGTATCAGAAGTTTCATCTGCAAAGAACAATAGCAAGAAAATAAAAAAGAAAAACAGATTTTTGGCTCATTCGGATTTTATTTATCACTAAGATGAAACATGGAACAGAAAAACTCAAAAAACTCAATATCAAAAGAACATAAAACTGAAACTAAATATAAATTATCAATTATCTTATGTTGCGGGAATAAAGTGTCCATGCAATGCCCCGTGTATCAAATGCAGCTATTTCCTTCTTCTTCTTCTTCTTCTTTTTTTTATTTAAGCAGGAAGCACCTAAATATCAGTATTCAAGGTATGCTGTGCTACTGACAAGTATTAGAGAGTCAAATAAAAAATGTTTGATAATTTGTGATATTAACTACAAAATGGGTTGAATGCTAAATGCAGAGCAAAACTGAAATTAAATACTCCTTGAAGTGTCTACGGGATGCCCAACATATCAAAAGCTGCTATATTCTTCATATTTTTTATTTAAGCAGTCAAGCACCTAAATTTCAGTGCATAAGATATGCTACTGAAAACAATTGGAGGGCCAATTACCAAGTGTTTTCTAAATTGTTATACTAACCACAAAATGAGTGCTGAATCCAAAGCAAGCTAATGACTAAAGCAAGAGCAATTTTGAGCTGTGACTTCATTTATTCCAACCCATACACTGCAAGTAAAAGAAAGGAAATCATTTAGATGCCATACAAATACTTGAGCAAGAATGCTTCTCATGTTATGAAACAATCCACATATGTTCGATGATTTCCCAAGACAATAAATTCATCTGCAGACCCCAAAAGAAATCATGAGCAGATGATGAGCAACATATAGCTACATCATTTCAGATAGCAGATGGCGAGAGACAGAGAGATCAAGAGATTTAACCAATTAATGGCTACAATGTATTTAAAGTATGTATATATAAGAGCAACATCATGATGGTCAAACTATCAAGACGTATGAAAAATATATATAAACAACTTTCAAAAGCATATATGAGACCCACAAACACGAAACTGAAGCAACTAACAAAACTTAATTATGACTCATTCTCTGTATTGAAATACTTTGCCATTTTAGAGATCATAATTGAAAAAGAAAGAAAATAGCACCAATTGGTAAACCTGTATTAAGAAGAACAGGCGTAGTCTTCAAATATCCCGAGTCCAATTCTCATCTGTGGAAGCCAAAGGGTAAAGTGATCCACAAGATAAACTAATCGAAAAATTACTAGCTGCACACAAACAAATCAAGAAAGCCAACAGCACCCCCATTTCTCAGTTTCTACCCTATGCTACAGCAAGGAAATGAACGTCAATCATTTCATTCTTAATAAGGGGATAGAAAGTCTCTTTTTCTGACCTAAATTTTACAGCCAATGTACATAATTAAGGTAAAAAGGGTAGGAAGGAACAAACGCTGGGTTGGCCAACAAACGTCAGGGTCAAGGTTATTCACCCTCACTACCATGTACTGAAACAAACATAAAACGATGGCAGTGAGGAAGGTATTGACTAAAAATCATTGTCTGCAGAAGCATTGAAGGCTTGAAAATTTAGTAGAGTAGATAGTAGCTAACGGGTTTGGATTAGTAACACTGAGTGAGAGTGGCTAGGACTCATAAATTATAAGTCAACAACCAATTTGCAATAATGTTCAATTGAAGGAGGACAGATGGACCGAGAGAATAGTTACATCTTACACCACACAATAAATTAATACAACCAGTTACCTGGTAGAAGCATGGCTTGAGAATAGCCTCCAAAATGGAATGTACCAAAAGAAACCATCCTAGTTTCCACCTGCAATTCTGCAAAGCTTTTGAGAATTTGGAGCTAGAAGAAGAGAGTTTTGAAGTTTGTATAATTCAGAACCGGTGCAAAGAAAGTAAAAGCAGCAAAATAAAACAAAAAGAAAGAGAGCTATGATGATGAGCATCTGAGAAAGCAAAGACTTGAGACTTATATAGCTAGGATTTTCCTTGCTTTGGAAAGAAACTAGTTCACTAAACTGAAACAAAGCAAAAAAGAAGTAAATTAGAGTAATGGGATCCCAAGCTCACCAACCTCCAGGTCTCATTATTGGAGACCAAATAAAGAGCAACGGGAAGCAAATTAATCACACAAATGGCAAACAGATAGGGAGGATAGAGACCTATCCAAATGAGTCTATTCTATAAAAACAACATAAACATATAGATATGAATTGATTCAATTGAAGCTTAAAAAAGGAACCATCTAGTCCTCCACCTCTCTGAAAGTAACCCCTCGCTAACTGAAAACAACACTTCAACCTCCCTTCCAAATTTACATCCATCCAAAATAAATCCAGCTCACAGCTCCGCTGGTTTTTCACTCAACTCCTGATCCATTCTTCCTTCATATGAGCAAACTGACACACCGAATTACTTCATTGTCATAAAGTCATAACAAAATCTGTACTTTTTTAAAAAATAAAAATAAAAACTTAGGGACAGGTATATCCTTTTATTACAGACATGAAAAACGAAGTGGAGTAAGTTTGTTTCAACTTTCGAGCACCAAATTTTACTTACTTCAAAAGAATAGAATATGGTATAGCTAACGGCTAAAAAGATAAAGTACGGCTTTGTCATTTCTTGAATGAAATGATGTGAGCCAAAAGAAAGAAAAAAACAGTGAAGGTAGATAGAGTTTAATGGATTTAGATAAATAAAGTATACCTTGATGTCATGTTAAATTATACAGGAAAGTTCAACCTTTTAAATAGATGTTACTATTTAGAGGGATTAGTCTCTCTTTTTCTAACGTTCGGCTCTAGAAGATACTCGAGTCTAAAAAAGAGAGAGAGAGAGGGGAGGGAGAGAGAGAGAAAAATTATAAAATAACTACACTGAAATTCATCATTATTGAAAATTATAAAATAATTATAATAAAGTTCATCATTATTTGTATTTTATGTCTTTCTAATTTATGAGAAAACATTGTCATGTTTCTTGAGAGGAAAATGTGGAAGAATACAGATCAGATTTTAATAACGGATATTACGGATCTATACACATCACATAACTTAGCTTGAAAGACATACAGAGAGAGCTACATATGGCTCAGAAGTACGTAAACCGGAAAGAAGAAATTCAACGCTGAGTTGTTTTCATCTAAAATGTGGGCCCCAGTGACATGTTGCTATGTCGTGTGTGGGGTCAGTGTTATTCTGGACCCACTCATGAAGGAGAGTGTCAGCACGGAAATCAGCAATGAGCATTATTCCGCAAGATAAATAGACAAGGTCACAAGGCCAATCTTAATCAGCGGTGACTCTGAGATCGTTATTAGAAAGCATATTAATCCAAGAATGCAATCAAATCATGCATCATTGATCATGCCAAACACTAACACCCCCTATTAACTTTTTCAAAGAAAAGGGTACTTTGGTGGGGATGGGGTGCCAAACCACAATGCCACCTTGTTTAGGTACAATTATAAGAATAATGCCACCTGCTTTAGAAAACTATGACACAGGAATGAACTGCGTACCTCAAAACGAAGGAATCCGTATGAAAGCTTTAGATCTGCCAACTATATATAGAACGCATCCATGATACATGCAATGTTGGGAATATGAAATTTTCAGTGCAAGTGTTGTTGTTGAGAGGAAACAAGAGCTTAAGAATGTGGAGAACTTACAGAGCGTGTTGAAGGGCTTAATGAAGTCACAAGAGCAGAGTTTTATGAGGCGCTGAAGGGTAGCTAGAGAAGCAAGTGCCAAGGTGGCATATCTTGGTTACTTTGTCAAACACGTGGTCCTACTGAGTTTGGTCATACATGCAATAAATTCTTAAATGAAAAATGCTGGCACACAAATTTGATATTTTTTTCCCCTCTTTATTATTAAATCTAAATTCGCACGAAACTAATTAAACATGAACAGATATATACGTGTTATTTAGTGATATTTACATAAATTTTATTTAATAATAAAAAAGTATATTAAAAAACTGTATTACAAGTGTTTTTTATTAAATTAATAATAAAGGTTATGAGCATCACGTGACTCAAGGCTCTCATTACGAGGGATTTCCTATCATCTATCCTCCATCTCAGCTATATCTAGGAGTAGGACAACTCTCGAGTCTGGTTTTGCAATGAAAGATCCGAAGATCAATTTGCTGGCCATTATAAAAGCAGGTCAAAACACTATCAAACGTGGGAGGGAGTGAGAATATAATATAGGATTTGAATTTTAGAAAGAAAAAAAATTAAGATAACAGCGATGCCTTTTTCTGGATAGGAATGTAATTTTAAGTAATAAGAAAATATTATAATATCTTAGAATCAAAATTAAAATATAAGTTTGGATTGAAAATTGAAAACAAGTAACAATTAACTCATATAACTTGAATGAAAATATTAGAGAATGAAATCCCATATTGTCTAGTAAAGTAATAAATAAGTGGATATAAAACATGAGAGATTCTTTCTTTTGTCCATAATGTTTAAATATTTGTATTGTATAAAAATTAGAGTTATACTTTTTTAAAGCATATTATATACTTTGAAAGATTAAATTCTAAAAGTGGCACCAACAGATTTTGAAATGTCAAGTAAGTGCGAATCCAACCATCCACTAGTATGATGTGAATGATGAAAGAAGAGGAAGGAAGAAAGTAGGAAAAAATCCATGACAATCATTCAGATATCCATAATACATTGTCTTTGTGACGTACTTTTCAAATTTCATTACTTCTTACGGACTGTGACTGAATGAAAGTCAAGATTTTTGCCAAATTTTTGTTGAATTGGAATCCCCAACTGGTGCTTCATGAACTGAATCGGAAGGTCCACCTAGAAGAAACTAAAGTGATAAAATTAAAAGGAAAAGCATAAGGAAGATCACCGCTTATGAAAAGAATCAGAAGCACATATATTATACCATATGTATATAATCAAGTGAAGAAATTCACCCGCACAATTCAACCGAAAACAATAGGTTATGTACATCACTCACAATCACACTGAAATATTCAACTTGTCCCTTTTCGCCATTCATTCTCTGCAGAGCCCCGTTATCCAGCCTATCCATTTACAGCTTTTATATTTGGCAAAATCAGGAATTTTGTCCACCTAAAACTCCTTCCTTTCCATTATACCTCACCTTGACAAAAACCAAAAACAAAAGGGTAAAATAAGATAAGAAGAAACTTAAGGTTTCCCCAGAAGTATATGTATAGGCCAAATAGAATTTTCCAAACACAGTGTTTCATTTTCATTGTCTTCTCTGCCTCTCAGGAAATGATTTAGCAGGCCTGAGGACACGTTTGTTTTGCGGTGCCCCAAAAACCATGGTCTGGGAACGGGTCACCATGTCAACCATAGAAGGAGTTTGGTATGCTTGCACAAGGCTGGTGCTGTCTGTGGAATCGCCGCGCGCTGTTGCCCTTTGCCATGAATGTGAACTCAAACCAGACAGAACATATGCCCTCCCAGACTGCTCATAAACACGTTGGTTCGCCATCCTCTCCTGCATCTCCTTCAACTCTGCAGAAAGAGCAACACATAACCGATCCCCAGTCTGAGCAGAAACAGTTTCAGACAATGCCTTGTGACAGTTATCCAGGACTGAAACTGCAGCAGACAAATCACCGCGCTCAGCTGCAACTCTAGCCTCAGTCATTGCCTCAGCGGCTCGAAGCCTGTTTCGCTGTCTGTCTACCTCTATTGACACAACTAGTTCTCCACCACCGATCTCAGGTCTTTGAATTTTTACTTCATTATTTTCTTCCAAAGCCACCATTTCTTTCGTTATGGGATCTCGGTAAAGACCTCTCACGATCAACAACGACATCTCATCACGTGACTCATCAACTGGAACATTAACTGTCACCAAAAAGTCTCTTTCCTCTTCAGCATACAAATCTCCTACATTGATTGTAGCCAATCTAGCATTCGCCATCAAGCTTGTTTGGTAACTTCCTGCTTTTACTGAACTAAGTTGCAAATGAGGGGGAACACACCTAACTTCTACTTGTAATTCTTGCACCACCACACTCAAGAGTCCCCCAATACACTGCGCAAATGCATCCTGAATGACATCCTCAGCTTCAATAAAAGAAAATGTACCCCCAGATATCTCTGAGATTGAATGCATTGAAGTAGCATCATGGTCAGAGCCAAAGCCAAATGCATGCACTGGTATCTGCATGCCCATTCCATTATTCCGATGAATGGAGTTTGGAACAAGTGACTGGTAATCCGTTCCAATACTAGGCCTGCTATTGACTGTGTATGTATCTTGCCCATCAGATAGTAATATGATGCTGCTAACCGAGTTCTTGCACCGACGGTCAGCAAACACCTTGGCACCTTTCCTCAGGCCTTCAGCAATGTTTGTCCCACCATTTGAAACCAAAGAATTGACAGCCTGTAATGCCTGCTGTCGTCCAGTGTCAGTCATCTGCCGAAGAGGAAAGATGCGGCGCGCTGTGGAGGAGAAGGCAATGACAGACAGCCGGTCTGATGGACCAAGATTCTGAATGACAAAACCCATAGCTCGTTTTAGCAATGCTAGCTTAGTACCTGCCATGCTACCACTCACATCAAGAACTGTAACAAGGTCAACTGAGGCACGAGAGTTCTCAACCGGAGGGGGTAATTCAGTATTGTTTCCATCAATATCTTGTTTTCTACCTGAACGAGGAGCTTTGAGATGAATTAGTACAGCAAAGGCATCATGAGAGGCTGATTTTGGAACAGCTGAAACCTCAGGATATGTTTCGATCTCCACTGTATTTATTATATCATGATCAGTCTCATTTTTATGATGGGTAACTGAAATTTGTTGATCCAGGGCTTCATCATCATCAAAAACAGCTGGTTCGGTAACATGATAAAGTGATGAAATCTGCCGACCAGCATCACCTTGAGGAGAAGGAAGCCTCCGTATGACAGTCGTCCAGGCCTCATCTCGAGGAGATACATGGTTGATTCGAGGCATGTCATGGGGCGTATTGGTAGCAGGACCCTGAAAAGGAACTTCTTTCCATTTTGCTCTGCAGACAGGGCAAATCTGGTTCCCGTGTTTCACATTAGAAGTGATGCAGTGGAAATGGAAAGAGTGAGAACATTCAGCAGTAAAAATGGCATGGCCCTGCCCTGGTTTCATTGTGTAAAGGCATATTGCACAAGTCCCCTGCACACAGTGTGGATAAAAATGTCAGGAAAAGAAGGCTTTCAGGCTAAATGAACCAAATAGATGCACAAGCAAAAGTGTACAAGATAGTGAACACAAGGATGCCATTTTTATCAACAAAGTTCCTTGTAGACATCAAAAAAAGTCTCAACAAAACTCTACCATCAAACAAAGAGGAAGGAAGAGAAAAAATCCTTGTTAATTTCATCTATAAAACTATTTTGGAATGTACAACAGTATAACACTTGCCCTTATTTGACAAATCTATCAAGACTTTATTATCAAATTAAGCAATAATCGACCACCAAAAACAAACAAAAAAGGGTCCATGGCATAATGGAATTTCAGACAATGTTTATGTTATATAGAAATTCCAAAATGCCTGCCCATTACAATTATCTATCATGACTTTAGCTAAGATCTGCTCAGTATTACATTGAATATCAAAATCAGAGGCTAGAAGGCCTCTGCCAGACAAAAAATTACTCCCTTTGAAAGAGAGAAAAGGATGTTTCCATTAAAAGTACTTATATTGAAGACCAAACATAATCCTCACGAAGTTTTATTAAAAAAAATAGCAAATACAGCTAAAGAGTCTAGAACGCCCTATGATTAAATTGAGGAAATGATGATTTGGCTTTTCCTTTCAAACCACATCCAAGTTTAAGGCAAAATCAACGATAAAATTTCAAATTTCTAACAACCAAGGATGGCATTGAATACACCAATCAGAAACATGTTTTGAAATCTTCTAAGACGTTAACAGTTTCTGAAATCAACACTTCGAAAAAATGTACCAGAGAATTAAGAACTCAAGGATGTCAAAACAAACATCCTCGACCTTTTCCATCCATCAAATTAATCATTGTCAGGACTCAGGAATGAAAAGAATCAGCATCCTCCCTACGAATATATTAATCATTTTTAACTGTGATTTTAAAATATTTTTCAAATTGAAATTAAACTGAACTAGAAATTAGACTTAGTTAAAAGGTAACCCAGCCACTGGTAACAATTAGTCCCAAGTTCAAAATCCCACTGTCCGTGACAGTATTCATGGATTGAAGGATTTTAATAATAATAATAATTAATTAAAGATTTCAATAATGGAAAACGTGGCCACATATACCTTAACGTATGGACTATGGGGACATCGATCCAACTATCCATACTAATATCTCAATTAGTCAGTTATTAAGAATTAAAAGAAAAAGCACTAAATTCATTGAATTGGCGATCTGAACAGTGCCTAAATAAAGTAATCATTGATAAATGTAACATTTGCAAATGTCACTATTAACCTATAGTGTATTACACTGCGCTCCTTCTGTCCCGATGCAGGTCCACTAATAAGACCATTGCATAAAAAGATGAAATAGAATGCAACTCATCTTTTTACCACAGAGGCCTAGATTCTCAGCCAAATCCACAACTTAATCAAAAGATAAAACTAGGTCAACGTTCGTTGGTCAAAGACTTTGAGGTCACCAAGGAAAAAAAATATAACAACAATCAGCAACCTGCTTTTAAAAAAGGCACCAAGACAAAATTCGCAACTAAAAAAAATACAAATGTCATCGAAAGAAGGCGAAATCAAAGATGATTTATTCATTGGTCTACGATCTTTATGTTTACTAATTTGCATTATTATTTATTTATTATTATTTTTTTATTTTCCTTTAGTAGATTGATTATCATACAACTTCTTTTTTTTTTTTTGCTGAATGATTATCCTACAACTTTTTCTTTGTTTGTATCTATGAATTTCCCAATCAATGGTTAAGGGGTCTCGTGGTGATAACAACTAACAAGGAAGGGAAAGGAGAGAGAAAAAAATGTATCCACTGAATTGAACAGTGCACAGTAAAATAAGTAATGTACGAAACAAGAAGAACGGTGTAAAATGCAAACCATTTCTAATGAGCCAAGCAACTGGTCCTTAAAAGGGTAGGCACAGTACTCCACTTTATGCCATTCCCCACCCATAATGGAGTTGAAAATAACACAACGAAGAATAAAACGTTTCCGCAATAGTCAGAATACGTCACACTCCACCATACCCCAATTAAGAATAATAAAGTGTGATTAAAGCTGAAGTTGATGTCCATCTAGTCATCTTAATTGATATCAAGAATAATAATAGACTTTAATTTATTTTCATTGTTAAATTTTACGCCTTCCATTAACCAGAAATTATCATTAGTATGATTATTAATATAATTATGTTAAAAATTAACAATCTTACCATTCATAACTATTGATGATTGTATGACACCGTAAAAAAATTTACGTGCATAAACTATTTACTCATAATAATATACTAATTAAGCCTAAGGATAATAGTAACAGTAATAGTAATTTTCTTCTTACAGCACCAGGGGAACAAAACAAAAAAATAAACATAAAGATAAAAAAAAAAAAATGAAATGAATGTGGCTCAACACAAACCAGAATCTCCCATGGAGATTCAGTGGTGAAGCTGAAGCAAAAGGGCAATTATAGAAACCCAAAAAAAATAAAAGATAAAATCTGAAACTTTTATATGCAAAGGTTCAGAGGGTAATGCTAACCTTAGGGGATTTGGGTCCGGATTTGGGTAACCGGAGACCAGAAGAGGATGGTGTGGGAGTGGATGGACGATAACCGGAGGTGTCACCGGCCGGCGAAACGACGGTGGGTGAGGTACCGCCGGAAAACCTGGCGTAGGCGGCGGAGGAATCATCAAAAGCTCTGGGAATGTGAACGCAGGAATCCAAACCAAGAGCCAGCTTCAATTTTCTCCATTTACTTCCCATTATTTTACTTTTTTTGTTTTCTTCTTTTTTTTTCAGGCTAAAGGGTTGGCAGACAGATCTTCTAGAAGTGACCCAAGAGGCTGGGGAGCTTGGAGAGGAATGTGTGTGTATGAAAGATTTGAACTTTGAAGTTGCCAAGAGGAAACATGGTATAAATGAACATGGGTAAGAAGGGGATGGGAAGGATAGGCTTTAGATGGAGGAGAGGAGCCAAAGCAAGTAAGAGGAAAGAGAAAACGGTGGCTGTAATCAATGAGAGAGAGAGAGGGAAAGAGAAGGATAGTTTGGCTTTTTTAACTAATGGAGTGAAGGTATGAAAGAGAGATGATGAGTGGTCACAGGCTAGAGGCAAGTAGCAGCAGCTTGCTTAGCTGAGATCGAATTCAATATATATATATATATATATATATAGATATAATACTTATTTGATTTTGGCTTATAAATTTGTTTTTAATTTCTCAAATTTAAAAGTAATTTTTTTAATATTTTAATTTGAAAAAAGTTATTTTTATGCCTTCAAGATCACTTACATTATCATTGATCAGATAAATTGTGTCAGCTATGCAACATCATTTGAGTTTAATGTGATGTTTTTATTGACAGAAACATTATAGGCAAAAGGATTAAAACATGTTTTTTTCAAACTACAGGACTAAAAATATGACTTTTAAATTTGGGAAACCAAAAGCAAATTTATTCCAAATTTAAGGGACTAAAAATATATTTAAGCCTTTGATTTTTATAGTTACAATTTTTTTTTAATCTTTATACTTAAAAACATATTCTTTTTGTCTCTATATATACCATTTTTAATCTTTTCTAGTTATCATTGTAGGAACTAAAAGATATTAAAATAATATGTATGGGGACTAAAAGAGATTAAAAATGATATGTGTAAGGACTAAAAAGAAATATTTTTAAATATAGAGACTAAAAAGAAAAGTTTTTATACTTATAAAGACCAAATGAATAGTTAAACCTATATATATATTTTTGATGACTGGAATTCAATATTACTATACCAAGTACCAATTGAAAAATTGAATAGGATTTAATTATTTATTTCGTCTTTATAGTTACAAAAACTTTCTCTTTTAATCTTTATACTTAAAAATATTCTCTTTTAGTTTTTATATATACCATTTTTAATTTCTTTTAGTCCTCGCTATAGAGACTAAAAGGAATTAAAATGATATTTGTAGGAAATAAAAAGAATTAAAAATGATATATATAGAAACTAAAAAGGAATTTTTTTCGTAAAGGGATTAAAAGGAAAAAAAAATTGTAACTATAAAGACCAAATGACTAATTAAACCAATTGGATAGTATTAACCAAAACAAAAATATCCATGAACAATAATCCTATTGAAAAAAAGAGAGAGAGAAAAAGTATACATATGATAGATAATAGAGTCTAATGAATATATATTGTTTGCGTAAAAAAATGTATATTCTCAAGCAATTAAAAATTAATTTTAGTATAATTTTTAGGGTAATTATTATCAAAGTTAATAAATTTATTATATATGTTGATTGATAATTGAATTACAGTGTAAAAAAATTACACTATTAATGTAGCACCCTTACTTTTAAATTGTTTTCTTAATTATTCTTTGTTTATTTTTGGAGAACCGGATGGAAATCTCAAAAATTTGATCTATACTGTTACGTTCGTATTAGTAAGTAGTACTTAGTTTAGATTTTTTAAATAATTTTTGTGGAACGGAGCCCAAAAATTGGTAAAATGACAATTTCATCAGATAACAGAATTAATAGACAAAAAAATAGAAGTGTTTAAAATTATTTTTAAGTCATCAAAATGCTTAGAATAATTAATAATAATTTTAAAAAAAATTGGGAATTGATTGAAATAATTTTTGTGAAATGACACAAATATCCTTAGTTGACTATGAGAACTAACCAGAGACTTTTTAACCTCGAAATATTTTAAAAATTTTATACTTAATATATTTCATTATAAAACTTTTATTTTGAAAGAAAAATAGTAAAAAATATAACAACTCTATTTCAAATTTTTTAACTGTTTTTTTAATATTTGACAATTTGATTCTAAAAAATCAAGAAGAAATTTCAAAATTCTAATCTCCACCATTACGTTCAAAATTTCAAGAGCTATCTAATCCTGATTTTTAATAATTTTTTCGAGTCAAAGCCTAGAGAAATTAAAAAATAACAATTTTGCCTCTACTTTTTGGGAATTTTTTGAAATTCCTGTGTAAAATGACTGAAATGTCTCAAGGTGTCCAATAAGTCAACCAGTATTACTTTGACATTTAGAAATGGTGAAAATAGTAATCCCAACTCATTTATAGGTAAAATATTTAATTTTATAATTTTCATAAATTTTTTTGAAATTATTGAATTAAAATGAAATTAATATGAATTTTCTAGCTTAAAAATACAAAATAATGATATAAAATTTGAAATAAATTAATAAAAATTAAAATTAATTATTAGAAACTTATTTTTGATGAAAAATAATGTATTTTTTCAATTTCAATTTATTTATTTTTTGATACTGATAAAAAAAATAAAGTAATTTCACATTAAATTGCATTAGTTTGATATTAAAAGCTAATTTTTTAAGTTTAGGCGATTTTATCGATATCGACTAATTTATCTACAGATAAAAATTGACACATGGAAGCTTAGACAATTGGTGGAGCACGTCCCTATGCTTAGGAAAGGTGATTCACCACCCTAAATGGTGTATATGTCCCTAAAATCAAATTAAAATTAAATAAAAATGAGAATTATTACATAATACATGAATAATGACATTGACACCTAAGCTCCTTCCTTTCTCTATAAATAGTCATAGTATTGGACCATTTTTCAGCACCTCTTCTTCTCTCAAGCTGGCTGAAAAAAATTAGAGAGCTTCTCTCTCTAGAAAAAATTTTTATTTTTTTTTTATACTAAAGATTTTACTATTTTTTCAACAAGTAGCAAAGTTCTCTCCCTAAGAGCTTTGCACCAACAATTTCATCCTTTTCATCAACCACCTTAGAGGTAATGGGGGGAGTGGGGTTGATTCTAAATTATTGTTACTTTGCATGTGGTAGGAAGGGTTTTTCCCTAAACTTGTTTAGGCATAAACTTTATTACCATTATCATTACATTGTTATAATGTTTGATGTTCAACTTTAATTTTTACTAAGTTGTTACTTTACTCAAATTTAGATTTTTAAATTATAATTGTTAAGTTGTTACTCTGTTCAAATTTAGATTATTAAATTATAGTTGTTAAGTAGTTACTCTGCTCAAATTTAAACTATTAAATGTATTTACTAAGTTATTGCTTCGCCCAATTTTATAATTAAAATATACTTATTATGTTGTTATGTTGCTCAATTTTAGATAATTAAAATGCATTTATTAAGTAATTATTATGCTCAAATTTAGTTATTATTTTGTTATTAAATTGTTATTCTGCCAAAATTTTAGTAATAAATTTTTAATTATTAAATTGTTATTCTGCTAAAATTTTAGTAATAATATTTAAATTATTAAGTCATTATTCTGCTAAAATTTTGGTAATTAAATTGTGATTACCAAATTGTTATTCTACTAAATTTTGGTAAGTAGTTATACTGCCAAATTTTTAATGATTGCTAAATTATTATCATGTAATTTCTACAATATAATGCATAAATGTTATTGGTGCTCAAATTAAATGAGATAAGGAAAACCTCCGTTTGAGAAGTGGGAATTTGATAGATTAGTGAGTAATATAAAACAAGTGACATGCAGTGGCATGACACTCTGCTAAAGAAACTACAGTTTGGTACATTGATGAATGAAAGGCAGGGACCCACTTTGCGGAGGTCTTAGGGGTAGGCATCGAGTGGTGAAGGTCCCAATGGTTAGGGTAGCGCTCTTGAGCCGGAATATTCGCTTAACCAAGCTCGATAACCTCGACAATTGTTTAGCATTCATGGATTAGTTTGAGAATATACCTCTATAAATAGATATCCTAATTGTTATTTTTAGGATATACACCATTGAAAAGCTTGTAGAAAGATCTACAACTCATATCTCTACCTCAAAAACCAAAATCAACTTCTATCTTGATGAAAATCAACCCCAAAATGAGGCATTTAATCATAAAAAAACTCAAATCCCACATTCCTTCTCTTCACTTAGAAGTCCCACATTGGACAATCTAGACTCATGAATCTTCTCCTTCCCCTATATAAAAAGGTGCCTACCAAGCAATAGGAGGAGGCCAAAAATCCATTAATTATGGGCTTAATGCACAGCATGGAACTTATGAAAGTTTATTTTTTTTTATTATCTCTTTTATTTTTTCTCTCTTGGAGCTTTTACTAGAAGTTTGTGGTAGATTGTTTTGTATTCACCACAAATTGTATCTTGAGGTAAATTTGCCTATCTTATCTTTTTTATATATACGTTTTATTTCCTTTTTTTGTCATTGTTATTTTGTTAAATTTTATTCTTTGTATGTCATTTTCAAATTAGAAATATTTTATATTTAATTTTTTTTAGAAAAAGGATTAATTGGATGTGACATCTTTTTAATCCTAAGGTTTTAAGGCACAAGTTGTGACAACTTGATGTCTTTAAACTCCTCTCTAAAATTAGAAATGTTAAACTAAAATTAATTTCCTTTAATGGATTGACTTGGGTGTACGCCTCTATTGATTTTATTTTTAGGACATATAAGCCGTGATGGTTTAGAAATCCTAAAATTTAATAAACAAAATTAAAAAATAACAACACACAAATATTTTCTACAAAAGAACTATGTGAGTTTAATTCTCCATTGCACCGGGAGATACGTAAGAGCAGAGGCACACTCCTGTTGATCTCAAAAATAATAAAATTTAAGATACAATAAAAATCTTTTTTTATAATAAATAAAATTCTTTTTGAAATTATTTTTAGGATGAGATAAATATTTTAAAAGTCATTTATAATTTGCTTAATTAATTAGAGGTAACCGTCTTTATGACGGACGTCGTAGGATGCTAATATCTTCCCTACGCGTAATCGACTCCCGAATCCAAAATCTGATTTTGCATACTATTTTTTTTTTAGATTTTTTCAATGTTTTTCCTTAATAAATATTGGTGGCGACTCCCTGTTTTTAAAATTCTTTTTTGCCGTCCCGCCGCGACCCCAATTGCAACAATAGTCTTCATAATAAAAGAGCCGTTGAAGATGACTCAGCTTCAATCTTCAAGAAGGAGGCGCATGTATTGAGCTTTCAGTCAAGTCAGACAAGGTAACTTTTGAGCTTGTACCAAAACAAAAAATGTAGGACTGCGTTGGCGATCTGCTTTTCTGAACATTCTTCATTTGGCTTGGCAGCTTGATAAGTTGACTTCCTTTTTCTGAAATGCTACACTTATGACTGAAAAGTATCTGTCTTTCATTTGATGCTTGAATTTTTTGAATGTTAGATCTCTTAACAAGGTAAGGCATTAGTCTTTGATATATATATATATATATATATATATATATATATATATACACATACGGATCAAGATCCATTGACACCAGGTGTCAAAGTTAGTCAAATTACACCTTCAATAACTTTTTATTGAATGCAAATTTAACTAATCCAACCGTTGAATTATATGATATTATCTTCATGAACATGTATATCAAATTTCACACCATTTGGATTTTATTAGATGTGTTATCTAATATTGAATATTTACATATATTTTAATATCATATTGTACGTTAAAATAAAGTGATGTGATGAACTATTAAATAATTTTGGAATTGTATGAAATTTTGTATACTTAATCTAATTAACAAGAACATCAAATTCAACGGTTGGATTGGTTAAATTTGCATTTCACAAAAAGTTATTGAAGGTGTAATTTGATTAACTTTGACACATAGTGTCAACAGATCTTGATCCTATATATATATATATATATATATATATATATATATATATATGAAAGATGTATATACTGGACGAGTATTTAAAAACTTAGTTGTTTAAGGACTTACATCTAAACGAGTCTAGTGCAAGCATCAAAGCTTAAGACACTTAGTCTATAGAAAGAGACTTACTCTTGGATGATCGTCATGTATGAGTATTTTGGATGCTCATTAAGACTGACATGTTAGACGCTGTGAGTTTGTTAACTTTAAACATAAACTTAAACTTTAATAAATTTGTTATTTTCAAAATTTTGAGGAACTATACGCTTCTATGTCTTTATTTCCAACAGAGGACTGTACCATGTGATGATGTTGATGAAGTATATGTATTCTTAGTCACTTTCCAATTCTGTTGAAAACTATTACCCACTAATGGGAAGTATGGATCCATACCTAGTCAGAGGTAATCTGATACAATTTAGAATGAACCCTAAGTTCTCTTTTATTGTCAGTTGTGTTTTATCTTTATTTTATGGTAAATCTCCTACCGTACGTGTAAAAGTGATTTTAGAACAAAACACTTCATTCCATTATTTTTTTCTTCTATGTATATTTGATCGTGATTATTGAAGATGATGTTAACGTTCTGTGATGTTGAGTACGAGTTAGAGGATACTTCAGCGAGCGAAGATCTAAAGACCTATATTATATTATTATTTTCGTGTGAGAAATAAGATAGATTAGTACTACTCTGTATAGGATTTTTTTGATGTACTTTTAGTCTTTTTGTATTTTATGACTATTATACCAAATCATGATATACAATTTTACGACACACACACACACACATATATATAGTTTTGTCTTTCATCTTTTACTACCATTTTCAAATTCTGTTAAGTTTGAATTTTTATTATTATAAAAACAAAAAAATCTTACCCACATTTTCATATACTTAAACTTAATGATTAAATTAATACAAATTATATTTAATATGAATGGGTGTTACAATTAGTACAATTTTTTTTTCTCTAGATAATATCATGAAGATGAAGAGAAAGAAAAAAATGATAGGTGAGTATTTAGAATGAAGAAATGTCCACCAATAATTATTTTAACCAAAATTGATGATCCTCTAGCCCTGTTTATTTTACAACCAAAATCAATTTATCTTATTTAAAACTCCGTATTAATAAAAAATTTATAATTAAGATTAATTTAAATATATGTTTTAGTCATATTTAATGATAAAAAATAATTTTATTTAACTTTAAATTAATGATATTAAAATTAATTTTATTCAACTTTAAAATAAATGAAAAGTGTTATATCAATTTTTTTGGCTTAAATATGTTTTCAATCTCTTAATTTTGGGATAAGTTTGTTTTTAGTCTTCCAAATTTAAAATTAATCTTTTTAGTTCCTATAATTTGAAAGAATCATATTTTAGTCCCTTTGTCCAAACATTCTTAGTGAAACTACCACACAAAACCCACCTATTAATGTCGCTGTTAGTGAAAACATCTCACCAAACTCAACTAATGTTACACAACTGATTCATTCTGCCTTTGTCAATAATGCTATAGGTGGTCTTGAAGGACTAAAACAAGCTTTTTGTCAAATTACAGGAACTAAAAAAATTAATTTTAAATTTAAAGGACCAAAAACAAACTTATTCCAAAATTAAGAGATTAAAAACATATTTAAGCTTAATTTTTTTATTGCTATTCCCATAATGGTGTAGTTAATTTAAATTCAGATTTATTATAATTTTTATTTGTCTCGATATGTTTAGTTTTAAATTTTATAACATGTATATATTTGTTATTTTAAATTTTAAATTATCTTAAATATTAATTTTGATGCATTGTTAATATAAAAAAAATTAGGCTTAAATATGTTCTTTGTCCCTATAAAATGAGAAAGTTTTGATTTTGGTCCCTATAATTTTTTTTTTGTTTTTTATCCTTCTAAAATTTGAAATAACTATTTTTAGTCCTTAACATTTATTTTAATGTAGATAAATAACATTTATTTTAGAGATCTAGAAAATTTTTTAGAAGTATCACAAGCTAACATATTATTACAGACACTAGTGAGTTACTTAACTTTCCGTTAAATACATAAGCAATTAATGAATGTTATATAATAGTAAGGACCAAAAATAATGATTTTAGTTTTTTGAGAATGAAAACCAAAGAAAATTTTTTATAAGAACTACAATCAAAACTCACTTATTTTATAGGAACTAAAAACATATTTAAGCAAAAAATTTATATTTACTCCTGTATTATAAATAAAAATATACAGGTTGGAAAGTGAGATTCTCGTTCTCTCAATTAGACATTCTAAATATTTCCTTTTTCTTTCTTTAGAAATATATTTCACACACTATTTCTGCAATTAGCTAAAAAAAATTTCTCTAACCCATCTTAAACTATTTTTTTTTATCTTTACTTATATATTTGATCTTTTTAACCATTTACCCCTTTTTTTTATTTCTATCTTAAAATTAAATTTTAATGTTTTTCTTAAAAGAATTTGTGAATAATTAAAAATAAATTTATATTATAATATAAATTATTCATTATAAATGTAAAATATAATTTTTATATTAAAAAATATTATTTTGTTATAAATTTTAATTGTATAAAAATAAACATTTATTTTTAGCAATGCACAAACTAAAATAATTAAATATTTTAATATAATTTTTAAAATAATTATTATAGTTAACATGATGTTAATTACTTAATGTCAACGTTAAATTTTTTACAGGAAAATTTATAAGATTTTTTTTGAATTTAAATTTAAACTTAAGAGTTTAATTGGTATGTACTGTTAGTGTAAAAACTTTTACACCATCGATCAATCGAATATCAACTTTAGTGTGATTTTAAGGATAATTATTATGAAAGTTAAGCAACTTACCATACATGGTAGGTTGTAATTGGATAACAGTGTAAAATTGTTTTATACTATCAATGCATAGCCTATTTTTTCTAAACTTAAATATATTTTTTATAAAAATGTATTTTTTTTTAAAATACTTGTATATTCATCAAATAATAATTTAAATATACAAAAATTAACATGATAGATTATGTGTAAATAAGAATTTCTCGTGTCTTTTTTTATTTTTGGTCTATAGAAGTTCTCCCATCTTAAAAAGTAGTTCAGTCTTTATCAAAAAAAATAAAAATAAAATAAGTTTTATATCAGTATCTAATAATAATAATAAAAAAAAGGTAGTTCACTACAACGAAAGTCAGATGTGTCCTTTGCTGTTATGCCTTTTCCCCATTATCAACATCAATACGTCATTGATTAGCTCTTTATAAGACCACATTGAAACGAGTAAAATCCCGTTTTAGTTCCGAGGTGTATAGCATTATTACATTAATATATGTTTAGAGATCAAAATAACAATAAGTAATTAAATTTGGAGACTTAAATAAAATAATTAAAAATTTTAAGACTTATCTTAATTTTGGAGACTAATATGACAGCACTTTACATTTATAGGAAATAAAATAGTAGTTTATTCCAATGTAATTGGTATTGACTATTGAGTTTGTAAACTTAATTTTGCATTATTTTTTATTATTGAAATATTTAATTTTATAAACATAAAACATTACTTAAATTAAATTGAGTTTAAAGTAAAATGTTTATATTTAAATTTTTTTATTAAATATAAATTTGATAATTTTTTGTCATTATTTAAATGTTTATAAATGTTTTTTTTACTTAAATATCTACTGTCTTTATCGATAACTAATATTTACTAAAAAACTTGACTATTTTCTTTTTAACTATATTTTTTCGTCTATAAAACTTGAACGAGAAACTTTATTTTAAAGATTTAAGCTTAGTTCTACTCAGACCAATATAAAGTTGGTATTCTCAATTTCAAACAAAGGTATATTTTTTGCTTACAAAAAACTTGCGCTAAAAAGATTTAACAAAACAAAACTCAAACAGAACAAAAAAAAACAGCAAAACGTAAGCTAGAAATTTCATCATCAAAGCCATTTTACGTTTTCAATTTTACTTCCCCCTTTTCATACGATTATAACTTAATTTTTCATTTTCTTCACAAATGCTAAACATGAATCAATGTTCCTCCTCCATCGCTATTTTCAGGCCCCATTGTTACATGAACGGTCCTTTTTCAATAACATAAGCACGAAGAAAAGTACGGAGGTGTTCCCGTTGAATTGGATGCCTTGCAGCGTATGGAGAGAAAGTTAACCCTGTGTTTGTTGAGTGAAAAATGGGAGAAAGAGGTGTGAAATGAAAAGTTGTTTGGTGCGAAGAAGAGATGAGAAATGGGTGAGACTCATGATGGGTCTCACGCGGTTTTATTTTTGTGTTGAGCTACATGAAAATGCAAAAGGAGAAACTCATATTGTACAATTTATATCTTTTTTGTATGTTAAAGACAGCTAGAAAGTGTCATTTAAGCTTCAAAAATCAATTATCAAGCCACGATTATCAACTATTGATGCACAAAATCAATTTTTAATAATAATTTTTGTTTTTTTATTTCTTTCTTCCCTATTCTTCGTTATATCTCTCAAATCAAACACATCTATTTTTATTTTATTTCTTACATATTTTCATTTATCCATTTATCTCATCTATATTTTCATTTATCCTATTTCTCACCTATTTCTTTTTTTTCCTATCAAACACACCCTAAGTTTCACATAAAAAAAAGTGATATTACAAAAAATCGCAATATTTTGTTTTAATTTATCAAATTGGTAAGCAATTATCAACAAGTCGATTATAAGAGTTTATTTTATTTTTCACTATTTTTTATCTTATACACTAAGTACATAAGTTAAAAGGTCAAGAACAACAGGTTTTATTAAAAAAAAAAAACTTCATTACATCAATAATAAAAAAATCATTTATTGCATAAAACTTTTTCTAATTTTTTTACTTCTTTGCCGATGCACTTGGTTTATAACATATAATTTATTTTTTATTCTAGTGATATAACATTAACCTAATAACCTTACTCTTTACATATATAATTGAAGCACAACCATGCCCCTTTTATATAAGAAAAACAAAGAAATCAAAACCATTAGGCTTTTCTATTTTGAGATTTGTTTTGGATCCGATAAACTTTGCAAATACAGCTAATAATTTTTCTTAAAAAAATTGATTGAAGAATTTTCTAAGTTCAAATAAGGTGTTTTATAAATCTCAATTTTTATTACGACTAATAAATTTTTTCTTGCATTGTACAGTTATTTTTAAACTTAAGTATAATTTAACAATATAAATTGAATGAAAAATATATAAAAGAAAAATATCACCATTATCTAATAATGGTGGAATCATGTGTCTTAAAAAAGAATAAAAGTATAATGAGAGATATTTTCATTGTAAGAATGAAAATTTTATTTTATTATATGAACATAAATTTTAAGATTATATAAGAATAAATTTAAAAGATAAAACTTTTAAAATAAAAAAGTTATGCAAATAAATTATGTGAATTAATAATAATAATGAATCAAATTTTAAATTTATAAATATTAAAAGTTTTTGACATGAAACAACAAGTAACATTTAACCAATAGTATTTGGAAAAAATAAAATAAAAATAAAAACTGATAAAAGTGTGAAGTCCTTAGTATATGATAAACCGCATAACATATTAAGAAATAGAGTGAATTGCGAGAAATCTTTGTTCTGAAAAATAAAGTCTTAAATATAATGTATAAAAATTTGATTATTTTATCACGTGCCTAATTTAGTTCAGAATTTGTATGTGAATATTTTTAAACAGTGTTGGCAACATCTTTTAGAGAATCGCTCAATTTCATGGTAATAATAAGTTCATATTGTCGAAAAAAAAATTACAATCGATAGTGTGATGTTATTTCTTATTTGCTTGTAAACTAAGAGTTCATTTACTTCTGTTTTTATTTTTTATTTTTATTTTTTAATTACAAAATTGTCACCTTATTTAAAATTTATTTTTTATTTTTAAATATTTGTACAGAAAATAAAAAATTTATTTTTACTGTTTTCTGTAGAAATCTTTAAAATCAGAAAACAGATTAAAAATAAGGTGACAGTTTTGTAATTAAAAAGTGAAAACAAAAAATAAAAACTGAAGTAAACAGCTCTAAAATTTCTGTTTGCTTCACTAGTATTTTTTTTTTTCTTAAATGAGTAAATATCTCTATTTACGTATTTACAAATTTTAAAGGAAATGAATTTAAAGAGGAAAATGTTAGTGCTGTCCAACTAGTAAGAAAGTCTCGTGGGAAACATCAAGCTCAACAAAATAATTTGCAGTGATTCCCTAAAGCCCTATGCCAAATTATGTTTTGGGAACAATTGAGTATCATCAGAAAGTGCCGTCATTATGTTGGGGAAAAAAGTGCCCTCCTGATGATAAATAGTAGAATTAACTGATTGAAGAAGTGGAAGTGCTTTCAAGAGATCTGGTTCACAAACAAGACTCATGTAATCTTGGTACACGCTACGAGCAACCCCTGCTTCACAATACCTCCTTCTACAATGACATTTGTGCTAATAACAATATGCTCAGAAAAAACCGATAATTTATTGTCCGATAATATATGGTGAAAAATATTAAATCACATCTATATTGAGAGAAAATAGCTTAAGAAACCACGGGACTAAAAAAAAAGTTGCATATAACTCAGATGAAAAAATAGAAAATCGGGATTAACTCATTTGGTCAGCCTTCTGCTGCCAGGATTTTGGTCATATTTTAAGACAATTTATTAGCAAGCAATATGTAATCTTTCTAAATTTTGTTGGGATTAGTAGTCTTCCATGTTAAGAGTGAGTCTTCCTCCAATCTATTATCTATATCTTGGAATAATAACATGTAAGTTTTTTATTCCTAATTTCCGTACATGTCTCATAAGGGTATGATAATTAAATTTGATTCTAATTCTGTCCTGAATTTTGATGAAAAAAACCTACTTTAATTGGGTTTGGATTTGGATTTGAATATGTCTCCATTTATAAAAACAGAGTCAAGCTCAAGTTTAAAGATGTAACTATTTTATAATATTTTTAGTTATCTAAAAAAAAAGTTTATTTTTCATTATAATACATTATTTATTAAGTAATAGAGGTTGAATTATTAGAAAAAACATTTTAAAAAGAAATTATCCCATACTTCTAATGTATTAAGTAAAATTATACTCAATAATTTATATTAGTTATGTGTTGGCAAAGAAGAACCCAATAGGTGTAGCTTAGTTGGCCACACACGCTGAGTTTGTGGGAGAGAACCTGGGTTTGATTCTCATCGAATACATCTTTGAAAAAGGGATGGAAGCTTTAAATGTGACTAAGACCTAAACTGAGAATAGCACGTTTGAGGCAATGTTTTGACTTGCCAACATGTTTTAATGGTGTCAAACAATATTTTGTAAATAATAATCATGTTTAGTTTTGGTTTTTACAATTAAATTTATTCTTAATAGACTAAAAGTAAAAAAAATGTAGATTATGCATTAGGGTGAGAATTTTATATTATATTTTATCATAAATTTGTTTTGAGATAAAAGCTTTACAAACATATATTGTTTCATTTTATAAATTCAATTTTAATAAAAGCAATTTAAAAAAAAAATCATTCAAAATCAAGTTTACAAATACTTGCTCAAACACATTCTTAATTGCAATCCACCTATGCACACATAATTTTACTAAAATGATAAATATGTAATTGAATTGTGAGTCGTCTCACCATTAATTAAAAATAAAATATCTAAAAATGAATAAAATAAACATAATATTACATAATATTTAAAAATTAAACATGTAGTGATTTTTCTATTTTTATGAAGATATAATAAAAACTCAAAAGGATCATACAAAAAAAAAAGCTCAAAAGAAAAAGTATCTCATAGAGAAACTTTAACGTGACCTGAAAAACGTCTTATTATATATTAGGGAGGAAGGTAACTTTTTTTTTTTGGTGTACTTAATATTTTTTTTTTGTGTGTGTGTAAGGAGGAAGATAACCTTTGGTCGGAGAAATATTCTAATAGTTTTAAAAAGTGACATGGAATTAAAATTTTCTCATATTTAATAAAAAAAAGGAATAAAATCATTTCTTAAAAATAAACGAGTCATGGGAATAGTAATTTATGAATAAGTGAGAATAAAATTTTCTCACTTTTACAGATGAAAATAAAACTTTTTTGTAATAATTAATGGTAAATATATTATGTTGAGAAATTCGAGAGGGTTAATACTCCAGAGAGAACTTCCATCAATGCGTTACGAGTAATTGCACGATTGAATTTAACATCGCAGTCAACCCAAAACCTTAAAGTATCAAATTTGCAGGTCTTTCTCACTTATATGTTGCTCAACATATTCATCTGTATTTAATTTGAGACTTCCTACTTATATTTGTACACCAACATATTATTTTTTAAAAATTTTAATAATAACTAAACACATTTTATAAACTTTTTTAGAAGTTTTATTCTTAAAAATTTCATTCTTAAATTAAAAATGAAAAAAAAAATTATACACCAACCATAACTTAAGTACTACATCTTTTTTGGTACATGAGGGAATAAAAGAGGTAAAAAAGAATACAACAAGGGTTAGGAGTGTGTAAACTGAACACCCATTGCGTCAGTTTGAAGCGTGAGAAGGATATCTATCATGGGTGAGGTCTAACAGACAAATTCAAAGTCTTGCATTATACCCTTGGCTAGAAAATTTACGCAAAAGTTTCTCTCAGGAAGAGTATGGTATAATATAAACCTAAGTATTACATATGATATATATAATATAGATAAACCCACAAAATTAATGTAATACACAATGAGATATTTTCTAATTAATTGATTTCCAAAAAGTTCAACTTTTCTGCCGTGAGATCTGAGAGACCAAGACCAACCACTCAAAGGGGCTGCCAATCGTTTTCTTTATCCAAGCTACTAAAATTCAACATGCTTCAGTTGACTACCGCTTCATATTATCATTATCCAATTTCAAAATTACTATGCAGCTACTATTTAATTCTGAAGACTGCATTGTCATTATCCTCCGGCAACAATGTTTCATAGAACTCATTAAATTTCATTAGGAAAAAGCTTCACAGTTTTGCTTTTGCATCCATCCAATCCGTGAGCGTGCTTTAATTAACACCTCCAGCTACGATGCTCCGAAAGAAATACACACAAAGTAACTTCAATTAAGATGCTATTTAGACATGAAAGACTTAACTAATTATGTATAAGTTGTTGAGCTTTCTCCAGTTAGAAGGAAACGTCTTGGACTCAACCACCTATTGTTAAGAAAGGGAATCCCAAACAAAGAAGTTCAACAAATCACGCAACACAACCTTCAAATCCGAATGTCGCCAAAATAACAAGTTGACATTAATTAATTACATAGTAAAGCCAACCATCGAAGTGCTTTCCCGGGTAGATGGTTTTTGGTAAGATGAAAAGGGCAAGCACTTTTAATGTAACAAAATGAAATTAATCTTCCTAATATTAGTTTAAGTACGAGATGATGCTAAGGTCATTAATTAAAAAAACACAATTATTTGTTCTATTTATTATAAATGGCCTATACATATGTGCTAATATGGTTTGAATATTGGGTTAAATATATTTTTATTCCTCCAAAAATTGACATGTTTTGATTTTAGTCCTCAAATTTTTTTTTCCTTGAATAAAGTCTTTCAAATAATAAAAATACCCTAATTAGATTCTTATATTAAACTTTGTTTAACTTTTCTTTTAAATGATGACCACATCAATATCACAGTCATCATTAATTTACTGATGTGGCCGTTTATATTAACTGCTATGTCTAAGTTAAATTAGTAACATATTTTTTAAATAAAATTATTACATGTTTAACTCTAAACCACAGATTTTTTTAACTTTAAAACAAAAGTAATTACACAATTTTTTATTAAAAATTATCACTAGACACTTAATAAAATACTTTACTTGGAAGTTGATGTGGTCATTATTTAACAAAAAAATTAAACAAAACTTAGTACAAAAATATAATTAAATATTTTTAATATTTGAGGGACTTTATTTAAATTATTTAAAAAAAAAAAAACTAAAACCAAAACATATCAACGTTTGAATAACTAAAAATATATTTAACGCTTGAATATTTTATTACTCCCTCGCCTAGTCGCCTTCCATCGAAGTCCGTGACCATGAAATGAGCCATACGTACGTGCACCAACCACTAGATGGCTTATTAACCAGCCTCAGATTTCGCTCAGAGTATGCTTTAAAACTTGCACCTGAAATATCTTAGGTTCAGGAAATTATAGATGGCAACCTGTACGTTCCATTCTATATACACTTCTTATAGTTACGTTTAAATTTTTTTCAATTAAAGTTTTGTCATAATAGTCGGCTAGTTCGTCTGGGATCCAGCTACACATTTCTTGAAATTATAAAGACGATTACAAATTAATTTGTTCTTTACTTTCAAGTTTCTAAATTGTAAAAACTCGACTATAAATTTCTAACCAACTGGGTCAACCTAATGGTGAAGGTTTTGGATAATTTGCATAATGTTTTAAGTTAAAACTCCATTACTTTTTATAATTTAGCGAATTGTACTTTTTATAAATTTTTAAAATATAAAAAAGGTTTAATTGTACTTTTTGTCCCTAAAGTTTAATAATTTAGCGAATTTTGTCACCAAACTTTTTTTTTCATGAATTTTGTTCCCAAGTAGAAAAATTGTCACAATTAAAGAAAAAATTGTCACAAAATTGTCTTAATTGTGATGGTTTAAAGGAAAAACTGCTACAAAATGTTTTAATTGTGACGGTTTTCTATATTACGGCAAAATTCGAGATATTTTTGTAAATTGAAGGGCAAAATTAGTAAAAAAAAAATTTGGAGGGGTAAAATTGTAAAACTTTGGGGACAAAAAGTGCAATTAAACCTAAAAAAAACTATTCAAAATCCAAAAAAAAAAAAAACATATAGGAACCGAAATTCTAAATGCAATTGTTTTAGGCTAGGTTTTGGGAAATGCATTTTATTTTTTGTCGAATATGTATACCTACCACCAAGCACGCTCATAATTTTAATTCATGCGGAGAAACATTGAATCATTCACTTCTATGGGGTATTTGTTCTTGAAGTATTTAGTCAACTAACTTGTCGGCGAGGCAAAGGCAGAGAGTTATGCGTATCCCATGTAGACTCCACTGGCAAGGCTTGATCACTAAAAAAGGCTTGAGAAGGAATATACCGTGTTTGGTCAAAATGAAATAAAGTTATGTTGGGGAACACAGATGAGTGGCTTTTTAGCATAATTGCCACTCATGGTCCTCTGGACCATATACCTCTACCAATAGTCAAGACTCCGTGTCAGTGATCACAAATCGGTACTCCATTTGGCTGTCCAACTCCAACCATGTGTATGTATGCATAATGCATATGCCTTTGGCTAAGGTTAGCCACTTCAATTTGATAATGATATCTATGGACCCAAACCAAACAGAATTTTAAAATCTCAATGGGTCAAATTGTATGGCAGCTTCCTATTTCTACCATCTCAGTGTCATAAATATAGAGCTATATGTTTGTGTACACTAATTATTAATTAGGAAAGATATGTTTTTAATCTCTATACTTTCGCTATGTGGTAAAAGTCTTTATATTTTTATATTGATAAATTTGATCTTCAAACTTTAAAAAATATGTAAATTTAGTCTCTATTTTGGGCCTTTTTTATTTTCATAAATAATTAATTAGAACTAAATCTACATATTTTTTAAAGTTTGGAATCAAATTCACCAATATAAAAGTAAAAAGATTTTGACCACGTTTACCTCAAAATATAAAGACTAAAAACACAATGTTCTCTTATTAAAAATCCAGGTGCGCCAATTCCTTGTCAAAAGTGACTCGTATTTAATATATAGAAACCAGATAGGATTTATAATCAACCATAGAGATACGCGAGTCATGTATGAGACAAATCTTTCTCTTTGTGACCCCATTATCCTCGATATAAATGTTGTTACATCAGTTCATTGTTTTGATATATAACCGTTCTCCTAAATCATAATTAAAATTCAACCAATAAGAAAACCCATAATAAGATGAATATTTGTTTTCTAGTTTTTGCTTTATATCAGATTAGTTCAGGCCATTGCAGGCTTAAGCAAATTGTTTGCTGGTTTCGTTTCACGTCACATTCAGATGGAAAACGACAAATGTTGAATTAATCATTCACTAGTAAGCAGGTATACGCTTATAAGAAGTGATAGCAACAAATCCTCCAAAACATTTTTTAAATATTTAGATAAAATTTATATGACATTCATTAAATGGTGTGAATCTCACCTTTTATTTAATGAGTTCTATTTATTATTAACAGACTTCACATAAATTTTATTTAATAATGTAAAGTATTAAAAGGAATATATTAAAAATGTGTTGTGAGTCTTTTTATGTAATTAGTATTTTAGTCAAAATATATAATATTTACCTTTATATAATTAAAATTCTTATAAATAAATATCTTTATATTTAAAACCCCTAACCTTAAAACTTTTAGTCAATAAGTCATTCACTCATTTATGGGCAACAGGCAAGATGATTTAGAGGGTTGTTCCTTAGGGAGGAAATTTGTTTTTTCTTTAAAAAAAATCTGCTTAATGCATATTCTGTGGACTCGCCCCATAAAGTCTGGCAAATTTAGAGCTATAGGAGAAAGACATAAAACCCCAGAAGGAATCTTGGATTGGATTGCTAAGTATACATGGTCACTAAAGGACTTACAAACGCAGGAGTCGCACCACCATATCTTGGAGTTTCCTTTTGTTCACGTTCTCTTGTGGAGCCACACCACAAAAGGACTTAACTTTTGCTTCAAATAATGACAGAGGAACAGAGAGCCCTCTCCTTTGGGAAAGACATAAGTGCAAACTTGGGCTATATCATGGCTTGCATATTTTTTATTGTGCTTGTGTCAAAGTGGAGTAGTGGGTGGTTCATCTTCTTTTCTTTCCGTCTCTCTTTCTTTCCCATTCAAGTTAGGTTGTTGAGGTGGCTTAGTTGTACATGTTTCATAAATGCCGAGGTACTTTCAACCTCTAATGCTTGGGTGCATTTAGTTTGAATGAATGAGCAAAAGAGACGTCACCTAGTTTGAATCATTGAGTGGTATATGATATTGGTTAACTTGCATACTCTGAGAAAGTAAGAGGAAATGAAATGATAATATCAATATGGGAATCAACTGGTTGTCAAAATTAGATGGATTGCTCAAAACAGTACCCATATTGAATGGTTGGGTGTGACTGTGTTGATTGTCAAATTCAAATAGTCCAAAAGCAAATATGAATGACCATTAAATCTCCACGTCGTAAACTGTCTAATTTAACCCTTTTTTTAATTAAAGATAGTTATTAGTATAATTAGAGATTAATTTTTGAAGTAAGAAAATTACCAAAGTGGATATATAATCTCTTTCGACAAAGTCTTTTTTATACACGCAATTGGAAATCAAATCCCTAATTAACACATTTAAGAAACCCGATTATCCACTAATTATTTCATACTCTTGATAGAAAAATATGATAAGTGTATCCATTGTTATCAAGTAATATAGAAGTAAAAAAGTATCACTCCCACATATAGATTGGATCTAAGTATCAAATTTCAAGGTTACTAGTATTTGAACTAATAATTGGAGAGAAAAGATATATTGCATTGAATTATTTCAAAAGGAAAAATAGAAGATCTCATATCAAAACACAGGACATATAGAACAAAACAAGTCACATGATTACAATTAGGGTAACAACAATGGTTAACAGTGACTAGAGTTAAATTTCTCTCTATTCTCCTCTCAAGCAATTTAATTTAACTTTCAATCTAAGTAATTGCGAAAAAAATATATATCAAATTTACTATTTATACTAAATTTAATTCATTGACTTTTAACCCCATTGTTCTAACCAAAGAACTCTAATTCCTTAGATGTTCTCAACCTAAACAAGCATTAAGAATAAAAAATTTATAAGATCTAACGATTGTTAAGTCTTTTTCCTAGGATCTCAATGAATATGGTGAAATTCATCAATATCCAACCCAGTTATCAATTTTTCTAATAAGATATTGAGTATAATTTCAATTCCTAGTGGTTAATCCAATAATAGTATTAAGAACAAAAGGATCCACCCAAACGAATAATAAAAACAAGAATTGAGATGCAATAAATCAAATTCCATGAGAATTGAATAGAAATTCATCCTTCCCTAACCTAAGAGCTGGGCAATTTGCACCTTAAGGCGATTCTCCCAAAAAAATGTTAGGTAGTAAGACTGCGGTGGGCTGCGAAATTCAGTACGACCACAGTTCCTACCCAAAGTTGAATCCTAAAAAAATGGTACCTAGTGCATGATTAACTCACTAAGTATCTAATTGATTGTGTATCTTTTAGATGAATTTCTTTTTATTCTCATAACCATGTAAAATTTTGGACCTAAACAATAATTTTCTTTTAGTGTGCATCTTTGACATTTGTTTGTTTTTCTCTTTTCTTCATAATTTGACGTGCTTTTTGCTTGCTTATGCATTGTACTTACATATACATATGATTAAGGCATTCTCTTTCCTTAACTAGAGCCAAATAAGCCACTTTTACATCATTCATTGCTTAAGCCCTTTGAGCCTAATATTATCCCTTTTATTGTGTTAAATTTGTTCATTACAAGCCAAAAGGCGAAAAACAATTTTGTTCTGTTTCCTTAAGATTAATAAATGTACAATTAGATTAGAAGTAGGGTCACAAACTAAGTTTGGAGTTGTTTGACTCTTTTGGATGCTTGGGGACAAGCATTTGTTTAAGTTTGGGGTGGGAGTTGTAATAGGAAATTTGTATACATTTAGTTTAGTCATTGTAGTAAGAAAATTGTACTTATATTTTGATACTATATGTGTGTTCTTTTTTGTATTTATAGTTTTTGAATTGAAATATTGTATATTGCATTGATGCAATGTAGTTGTATTATTATTTAAAAAAATAGAATTTTTTTACATTAGTTGCTACGATAACTAATGGAGAAAGTTACTTTTTACATTGATAATAGTGAGAACTGATGTAAAAATAAGACTTTTTATATTAGTTTTAGCCATAACAAACGTAGAGAGTGATGTTTTCTACTAAGGGTAGCAAAGCGGGTTTACCCATCGCTTAATCTGCCAAAAATGGTGGGCTTAGTTAGGTGACTCAACTTGCTAACCTGCCCTACCTAATTCGCCAACTTGATGGGTTGAAGGTGGGCAGGGTGACTCGTCAAATTGACCTGCTTAACCTACTCCACTTAACCCATCAATATTTAAAGCATGTTCAAATAATTTTATATTTTTATATAATTGAAAAAGAAATAATATGCATATGCATATGCATATAAAATAAGTGATGTGTTGAAAAAATGATGATATTTTTTAATATTTTTTCCTATTTTTTCTCTTTTTGTATTTTTTCGACAGGTAAATCTATCATTTTACAATTCACCAACCTGTCATTTTATCTTTGGGCAAGTCAACCTGCCAACCTACCTCTAGACAAGGTGGGTCGTGTTTCCAAACCTATTTTTACTAATACGTCAACCCATCTCGCCCCGCTTAAGGCGTGTTGAAAACATGTCAGAACAGGTTAGTCTACTTTGTCACCCTTACTTTTTACATCGGTTCTCGCTACGACTGATGTAGAAAGTGATTTCTACATTTTCTATATTAGTTGATTTTATATATGTCTTCCTAGAACTAATATAGAATATACAACGCAACCAATTTGAATTTTGTTTTTGTGCTAATAAGTTCTTCTAGAAAATAACAAAAGGGTGATTTTAAAGTTAAAAACTATTTTATATATACAAAAAAGTTTACGTTTTTGTGTTTTTTTTAGATTTGTGAACCATCAAATGTTATTTTATATGGATTTTGATTATTCGTTTCTTTACTTTTTGCCCCTCTAAATTGAAAAATGATATATTAATAAAAAAATCTTATTTTAAATGGTAATATTTTTCGTCTTAATTATTATTTTTATTAATTGACATTTTTAATTAAAAATACAAAAAAGAGACAAATATGATAAATGAAAATGGATGATTTCATTACATGCCGTATAACATTATCGATCCTAACAAAAAAATAATCGAAGTCAAAGATTAGGTTTGGAAGTCTGTGGAGACAATGTGCTACCCAAAAAGGGTCCGTTTAAATTTTCAGTAATATATTACAGCTTGTAGGCTGAATAAACCAAACAAAATGAGGTGATGATAAAATTTGACTTGAAGTACCTTTGACCGGCCAGCTGTTACTGTTATTATGCTTTTGTCATACTTTGTTCTATTGAGATTAGATGTCTTAGAAAGGAAAACAGTAAAAATCAAGTGCTTTAATTATAATAATGGGTTAAATATGTTTTTATTCTATAATTTTTTATTTATTTACATTTTTAGTCTTTAAACAAAAAATTGACCAGTTTTAGTTTCAATATTTTTTCTCTGTTAACATTTTTAGTCTCTGTTGTTAAGTCTCACCGTTAAGTGATGACATGACAGCCACATTAACAGCCACGTGAGGTGTCACGTCATCAACTAGTCTGACGTAGGTGCCATGTTATCATTTTTAGTAAATTATGTTTTTAGTCATTAATCTTTTCACAAAATTCACTTTTAGTCCTTCAACAATTTTTTGACTAGTCTTAGTTTTTTATCTTTTTACGAAATTTACTTTTAGTTCCTCAACAATTTTTTGACTGGTCTTAGTCCCTCAATTATTATTTGTCATTGTTTTTAGTTTCTCCCATCAAGTATCAATTTTAAGCAATGATGTGACAACCATGTTAGCAGTCAGGTGACTTGCTATGCGGATTACTAGTTTGATGTAAGCATGACAATGGAATGAATCTGGGGCGTTTGGTTCTCCCCATTCCTGTCCCCACAAAAGGTAGGGTGGGTTTAGGTTTAAAAGAGACGAGTTTATATTTTTGAAACCCATTCCCATTCTCGTTAGGTTTTATCAGGTTTGGGTAAACTCGCATAGAACCAGTCACTTTTTTTTTTTTTTACAATTTTAATTTATTTATACATTTTTAAATAAATTATATTTTAAGTTATTAATTGTATTTTAATTCAAACAATATATAAAAATTAATAAATAACAAAGAATTTAAAAATAAAAAATTTAAGAATTAAATTATATTTTTAATTAAATATATAATTATAAGTTTGTTATTTAATTATTATTATAATTTAAATTATTTAACTATTTAGATAATTAATTTATATTTTTAATAATTATAAAAAATAAAAGTATGAAAAAACTTAACTCTAATATATATATATATATATATATATATATATATATAGGAGTTTGCTAACGTACATACACATGTTTTTTTAGTTAGAATACGTTAGCAAAACTACACCGTAGGTGTATTTTAAAATACATTGTAGTTGTAGCTTGTTAACGTACTCCAACTAAAAGATAAGTGTGTGTACGTTAGCAAATCCCACAAGCATTTGCTAACGTACACACACTAATTTTTTAGTTGGAGTACATTAGCAAGCTACACCATGATGTATTTTAAGATATATTGTAGTTATAACTTGCTAACATACTTTAACTAAAAAATAAGTGTGTGTATGTTAGCAAACCCCTATATATATATGTAATAAAAAAATTGTAAAAAAAATATAACGAGGCGAGTACGAGAATGAGGGTTGGGCAGGGAGTCACATACCCAAACTCAAACTCGACTTTGCGAGTCAGAGAAAACTCGAACCTGGTCAAACTAGGTTGTCCCTGTCAAAGTCAGGATGAGGTTGTTGATTTTGCTTATTACATTTCTTTTTCTTTTTTTATTTTCCAAAATTGAATTGGAGGTTGTCGATTTTGCTTGGTGCATTTCCTTTTCTATTTTTTTTCCAAAATTTTAAACCCTTTTTCTAGCGGTTTTACACCCTTAAAAAATTTATAGTGCCTTAGAAACTACTCAAAAATGTCTTGAACTAGCAACATTTTATCACGTGATTACTATGTCAAACTAATAGTCCACATAATAAGTCACGTAACTACCAACATAGTTGCCGCATTATTGCTTAATGGTGAGACTTGATAGGAGGGACTAAAAACAATGATAAACAATAGTTGAGGGACTAAGACTAGTCAAAAAATTATTGAGGGACTAAAAGTTAATTTCGTAAAAAGATAAAAGACTAAAACTGGTAAAAAATTATTGAAGAACTAAAAATGAATTTTGTGAAAAGATTAGGGACTAAAAACATAATTCACCAAAAATGATGATATGGCAGCCACGTTAGACTAGTTGATGACGTGGCAACCCACGTGACTACCATGTCATTACTTAACGGTGGGACTTAACGACATGGACTAAGAATGTTAACGGAGGAAAAGTATATGGATTAAGATCGGTCAATTTTTTGTTAAGGGACTAAAAGTGAAAATCAAGAAAAGTTTAGGGACCAAAAACATATTTAACCCTATAGTAATTATTTGAATTGTAGAAGTTTCACTTTTTATTTTTTTTATATTTAATTTTGTTTAAATTTTTTTCTTTGGTGAATTATAATCTTCTAAAAAGAATTTCTCTTAAGATTTTTTTTTCTTTCTCCCTTATCTCTAAATCTAAACTCCTTTATCTCTTTCCTAATTCTTTCATCTATTCTTTAATTCTTTTATCTCTTTCTTAATTTAAACTAATTTGCTTATCTCATCTCCAATTTTACGAAAAATTTCTCTAATTTTTTGAGAATAATTATCCTTAACTCTTTAAATTATTCTTTTCTCTATTAACTTGCACATCAATTTAAATTCATTTATCTCTTACCTAATTTAAATTATCTTGCCCCTTTCATCTTTGATTTTGTGGGGTAAATTATCCCCAATTTCATGGAATAATGATTTATCATTGTTCTTTCTTTTATCATAAGGATAACAAACTATCATTTTATTCAAGGTCAAAACTTAGATATAGTATTTTAGGTATTGTTAGTGTTGTTCTCCAATCAGACTTAGATATTCATCTCGATAATATGCGAAATTCTTTAATACATGCTTTTATTATGCGAATTATCGAGGCAAATATCTAATTCTGATTGGAGAATAGTAGTAACAGTACCTAAGGCACTGCATATAAGTTTTGTCCTTTATTCAGTTATATATATATATATATATATATATATAATTTTCTTCTATAAATAATTTTAGGTTAAACACGTAATTTAGTCCTTAAACATGTCACAAATTCTTAATTTAGTCCCTTTAAATAAAAACTTATTAAATCGATCTCTATACCTACAAACGTTATCGATTTAGTCCTTGTCGTTTACGTATTCTTAATTTGGTCCTTATATGTATAGCACATTCTTAATTTAGTCCTATAAGAATTAGCAATACGCTACATATATAGGGACCAAATAAAAAATGTGCTACATATATATGGATCAAATTAAGAATGCATAAATGACGTCATAACGGCAGGACTAAACCGGTAACTGTTTGCACCTATAGCGATCAATTTAATAAGTTTTTATGTATAGGGACCAGATTAAGAATATGCGACATGAATATGGACTAAATTATGTGCTTAACCATAAATTTTTTAAATTTTATCATGGTCATTTGATATATATTTACTTTAATTATATGATATAAACAATTTTTCACTTTTATGATAAATAATTATAATAATAATATTTACATATTGAATTTGACCTATGCAATACATGAGTTAAAATACTAGTTATTTATATTTAGACCAAGGCCTCTCCGTTTGAATATTTAGGGTTAAAATATATTTTTGGTCTCTTATTTTTGTTCATTTACCTTTTAAAAGATTTGTTTTGGTTTTTTAACTCTCAAATTTGAGTTAATGTTGTCCTTTCATAATAGTGATCATTTTCAATTAGGACACGTTTTTGAACCTTTTTTCTTTTTACTAATTCAAGACGTGAAACTTGTTCATTAAATTAACCTACATGAAAACTATGGAATTCAACTAATGTTTGAACCAAAAAAGGCCATAAACATAGTGAAAATCATGTGAAAAGTGAATATCGCAAGCAACTGAAAAATTGAAAAATCTAATATCAGATTTTTTTTTTGGTTGCTCGTGAGACTCATTTTTCACAGGATTTTCACCATGTTTATGATCTCTTTTGATTAGAACATTAGTTGGGTTTCATAATGTTCATGTAGGTTAATCTAATGAAACAAGTTTCACATCTTGAATCAGTAAAAAAAAAAAAAGGTTCAAAACCGTGTCCTAAAATTGAAAATGATCAGTGTTCTGAAAGGATAACATTAATTCAAATTTGATAGTTAAATGAACAAAATGAATCTTTTAAAAAATAAATGACTAAAATAAATTTTAATAAAAAGATAAGAGACTAAAAATATATTTTATCCAATATTTAGTATATATTTTGAACTATTAATTTTGATGGAAATTTATTTTATGAAAAATCATTCTAAAATATTTTTATTAGCAGTAAAGACAATGGGATGATTCCAAAAATTTGCTAATAACATAATTTTAAATATTAGATGAAATTGTTTTTAGGATTTAGCAAAAATAACTAAATGTATATGTAAGTCAGACGACGCTTAAAGCTAACAACGAATTTAATATTACAGTATGAAATCTAAAATTATAAATTATGTAGTCATCTTTAAATCATCTTAGGGTCATATGTCTTTCCTAAAAAATGGGCTATCTTATTTGAATTTAAACATAAAATAAATCTAAAGGTAGTACATTTTAAACGTGCTTCAATACATGAAAATAGAATTACAAAAGGCAAGTTAAATGAAGTAGCATTGAGTTTGAACACGAAAAAAGGAGCTAACACAAGTTTAACATATATCTGACAAGCAGTTATCCAGTAAATAAAATAACACTATAATAAGATAGTTATTGCACCACAACTTCATACATTTAACGAAGGATTAGAACGTTCTTTTTAAGTATTTTAGATAGTTTTTAGCTTTTTTTTAATTTTATTATTAGTTAGAAAGCTTATTTGACCTTACTAACTAGGGGTGTTCACAGGTATGGGTACTTGTAAACCCAAACCAACCCCAGTATTTTGGTTTGGATTTTTTAGATGTTTTGGTAGCACCCAACCCAATCCGTTCATGTATAGGTTGGGTAACAGGTTTTGATTTTTAAACCCATGAACTCGTGAACCCAACCCGTTGACATGAATAATTTTTAAATTTATTATTTATATATTTTTAATTTAAAAATTTATGAATAATGAGTGTTTCAATATTGAATTGTCTCTTTTTAATTGTAACATATAAACATAGATATATGTATATTGACCACAAAGTCAATCCAATGAAAACAACAGATGTGGCTATTGGACCTTGGCTTACATAGTAGAGGACGCGTAGTGAACAATGCAACGTTTATTATGATTTTTTATTTTTTAAAAATATAATTTAGTTTCGATAATTCTTCCTATTTTTTATTAAAATGTATTTAATATGTTACTAAATAAGAATAGGTACACATGAACCCAACCCAAACCAACTCGTTATTGATCAAGTTGGTTCGGTTTGGGTTTGATAAAAAAATTACACAAATTCAATTCAAGCAAACCCAATTTATTTTGATCGATTTGAATATTGGATTTGGCCACACCCAACCCAAACCGACCCATAAACACACTTATTACCAACAATGTTTGGTAACCAAGTTTATTTTAGTAGCTTGTATTATTATTTAGAACGGTATTTAAAGTAACGTTTTATAAGACATTAGCTTATTTCTTCTTATATTTTGTTTCCTTTTTACTTAAAAAATCTATTAAATTTCTTTTATGTCCTTCTTTTACATAAGGTAGGATTTTATTATTCCTTTTTATTCCTCCTCTTCCTCTTGTTAACAATATTTAGTCTCTTGTTTTTTTTGCTATTTTTTTTGGATATTTTTATATTACATGGTTTATTTTAATCATTACATCATTTACACTATTATTTTATTATTTTAGTATTATACTCCAGGGTATTGATAATAATAGATGATAGATTTATTTTATTTTTTCTATATTTTTTGGATATTTTTTATATTACACTGTTTATTTTAACTATGACACTATTTATTCAATTATTTGAATATTATACTTCAAGATATTTTGACAATTAGATTAATCAACACCATGAAAGTATGTCCTCTACTTAAGTGTATGTTACTTTTATTTTATTTTAAACTTGAATGAGAATATTTTAAGATATAATATAAGATTAACAGTAGAATACACAATATAAAAAAATATAATAATTAAAAATAAAAAATATAATTAAAATAATTGGTATATGAATAAAAAATTATAAGATTTTAAAATTTATTAAAAAACTGAAATTATAAATACCCTAAAATATATTTTTATTAATAAAATTAAAATTTATATAAAAATATCATATAAACATATTCATTTCTATTACTTTACATTTATCAGCTATTTTAATAAATAATTTACCAAACACTTGTAATTCAATAAGCTAACTTAACATCTTTCAGTTACTAGTTAGTTTTTCAGCATTCAACTTTCAATTGATTTTTTAGCTACTTTTGTAAAACATAGCCTAAGAGTATTTTGACAAACATTTTCACCTAACTTTTAGTTTTTTTTTTTTACTAATTGAAAAGGTTGTTTGACCATATTAGTAATGTTTGATAAATAAGAAATTTTTTAGTAGCTTGTATTATTTTTTGAGATGTTACTTTAATATTTTAAATGCTATCTTCTAACTTCTTATATTTTATTCCATATTTACCTTTAAAATATTTGTTAAAATTTCTTTTTAGCCTTTCTTTACATAAGGTAGAGTTTTATTATTTTTTTTTGTTTTTCTTCTTTCATTCCTTTGCACGTTTGACGCACTAACACACCGACTAGCTGTCGCCCTTCTTGCTCATTCTCTTTTTTGGTTGCTCCAATAATGTTACAAGATATTAATAATAATAGTGATACATTTGTTTCATTTTGTTTTTGTTATTATCTTTTGGATATTTTTTATATTATATTATTTATTTTAACCATTACACTCTTTATAATATTTATTTTATTATTTTAGTATTATACTTCAAGATATTGATAATGATAGATGGTGGGTTTATTTGTTTTATTGTTGCTATTATTTTTTACGTTTTTTATATTATATTGTTTATTTTAACCATTATACTAATCAACATAATGAAGATATGATGCCTACTTAAGTGTATGTCATTTTTATTTTATTTTAAACTTGGTTGGGAATATTTTTAGTTATAATATAAGATTGACAGTAAATTGCACAATATGAAAAATATAATAATTGAAACTAAAAAATGTGATTAAAATAATTAATTATTAAAAAATACAAGAGTTTATAATTAATTAAAAAATTACAATATCTCAAAATATATTTTTATCAATAAAATAAAATAAAATTTTATATAAAATATCATATAAACATGTTAATTTATATTACTTTACAATATTTATTAGCTACTTGAACGATAATTTTATCAAACACTTATACTTCAACAAGCTAACTTAATAGCTTCCAACTTTTAGCTACCAAGACGCTTTCAGCTACTAATTAACTTTTCAACTTTCAGCTAATTTTTTAACTTTGAGCTAGCTTTTCAGCTATTTTTATCAACCATAGCCTAAGACCTGTCATACATATTTCCTTTTTCTTCATTTATTTCTCTGTACTATGTAGTGTTTTAGGTTTTGCACTCTTTGTGCAACTAATATAATATTTTAAGTTGTGATTGATCACCAATGTATACTTTTAATATAGCATTGAAGTTTTTTTTTTTTTTTCCATTTATTGTAAACACATTAGGGTGTGAGTAAGTTGAGATTTCTTGAAGAAAAAAATTAAAAAAATTGAAGAGACTTGTTGAAATATATATGTATTGATGTGTTCGAGATAAGATTATCGACTTTAACTAACTTCCTAATGATGTTGACTAAAGTGCTTTTCGTGTGAACCAAGTTCGAAATCTTTTGCTATGGTACAACTTTTGACAAGACTGAGACATCGTGAAGAACGGGTGAATACATGCAAAAGGTACTCCAACATCCAAGTCAATAATAATTTTATGTGTAATAAATGTTTATTTATTACAATGACATTGATTGTATGTATAGGGATTGAAATAAGTTGGATTCTTTGGTACAAGGCCCAAGACCTATCAAAAGCAATCTTACCTTATTTTAGTATAGGGATATGGTTTAATTTTAAGTTGAGGTATAATCCATTGTTCATGATGTATTATAGGGATACATGTCAAGATATTGACTTCAACAAACACTTGAGTTGATGCAATGCTTTGAACCGATGTAGCTAATTATGCAAATTGAACCTCAAGCTCAATCCATAACATATACAATTATAAATTGTTTCCATAATTTAAAATACAATAGAAAAGTTAATTCACAATATATATGAGTTACTCTTACAAATTTATATATATAAATATTGTCTTTATAACTTAAAATTTTTGAATTCGTCATTTCGTGTGTGATGAAACATGTCTCACGTTAATTAATACTACTAAAGTAACCTTTATAAAACTAATTGGACGAACCTTGATCCATGGGCTACTTCCTGGGATTAGATTAGAATCGGTCTATTCCTAATACAAAAGAAAAAACTATTAATGAAAGAGCACGTTGAATTGTTTTTATTTTGTTATTAAACATTTTATTATATGATCAATATGAGGGTTAATTCTATTTTTTTTACAAGTGCATATCTGTATATTCAGGCTTCAAAACACAACTCTAATTTCAGGTATATTTTATTTACTTATTTAATACTTTATATACACTTACAATCTCACGATTAAAAAAACATGACTGGAAATAGTGAGTTAATGACCTCATCTCTTCGCTAATTCACCAATTCTCCAACCAAACGACTGCACCGCAAGCAAAACAAAAGCAAAGTCAGAAAAATTGTTCACCTAGCAAAACTAAAACAAAAGGCATCGATGCAGTCTTATGGTGTCATATCATTTAATTATTCAAGTCGAATAGCAATTCTTTAGTTATATATAGGAAAATGATAAACAGAACGAAAAGTCGAAAACTGCCTTCACGAAAATTAAATGAAGCTTACGTGTAATTATTTTATTGAAACATAATTTTTATCCTTATTTTGAATATTTTTTTATGGGTGATTGTTTTAGGCCTTTCATCGTTGATCTGTTATTTTCAAATCTTTCTTCAACTTTAATGTATAAATGGACCATATATATAAATTTATAATACAAAGTTTGGAAGAAACGTGTAATCTAGGGCTGAAATAGGGATGTGAGGGACAAGAAATTGAAAAAATGAAGAAAATTAAAATATGAAAGAAGAGACAATCTAATTATTTCCGAGTTTAATTTTTTTTTACACTATCAATTACTTAGAAATTGTCTTAAATATAACATTTAAAATAATTATTACAAAAGATTAACCATTTTTTTAAGATCAACCATCTTACCAAACATAACAATACATGATTAAATGATAGTGTATTTTTTTTTTGTATTTAATTTTAACTAGTATTTTAACCTGTACATTACACAAAATAAATATTTATTTTATATAACATAAATTTATAATAAACAAATAGTTTTGAATATATAGTACGAATTATATTATAATTAAAATTTATAATAAATAAATATTTTTAAATTTATAATATATAATTTATATTGTGATACAATCCCATTCTAATCATTGATAATATTTTTTAAAAAATATTAAAATTCAATTTAGTAAAGATATTGAAAATAATAGATTAAAAGATATGAGAGGTTAAAAAAATTCTAAAAATGTTTTCATTAAAGAATGACAGCTAAAAATACTCTCATTGAATAATGACAACTAAAAACATTTTCGTACAAGATAGCTATTCTAATTTATATATGTAAAAGATACATTTGCACACTATAATCGAATTATAAATTATTATGTGTGATAAGATTGTTGACTTTTATAATAATTACTTTAAAATTTATTAAGAATGATTTCTAATTAGTTGATAATAATATAAAAAATTTTAGACTGAGTGTATGAAAATTAAACTCAAAACTTTTACACTATTAACACAATCTAATTAAACTTATTATTTTCAATTAATAAAAAAATTGTTCACATATTGATGGGTAAATAACCCGCTAAAACTGGCCTAATGGTGAGAGTTTTGAGTAATTTGTATGAAATCTTAAATTCTAACCTTGTCATTGTAACGAAATAAAAAAAATATATTGATGGGTAAATAGATAGAGTAGAAATATCCACGATTTTGGTGTATGTTTGTTTAAAACTTTTCATGACTTTCAAACGGAATTTGCTAGGATCAATTCTTCCTTTTGCTTTTAGCGTCAACGTAAATCTAGAACAGATACAGGTATTTTGAAAAGGATCACGAAAAAGCTTTCGAAAGTTTTCAAATACTCAGTTCAGATAGATGACGTGAGAATAAATCAGAAAAAAAAAAAGTATATTAAAAAAGAGTTAACAGCATGATATATATTTCAATCATGTTTAGGGAAAATTCTAGTGTGGATGAGCGATTAAGTGGTACACCGGTAGACCCCTACTGTATACCATTGGATATAATACTAAACAAATGAAAGATGGTGGCGACCATGGATGGCGCGACGCCATAGTAACGACCAGAGGGTGGCTGTGTTGGTGAGGGAGTGAGAGAACGAGAGGCGAAGAGAAGGAGAAGAATGGGTTCGTAGAATAGGGAAATAAGGTGAACGAAGTTGTTGTTCATGGCAGAGGTGTAGTGGTCGATGGTGGTCAAGACAAGGAGGCAAGAGTTTTGAAAGCGTTCAATTTTGCGAACGCACATGCTAAGCACTTGATTGGAAGTTCCACAACAAGGTGAAATGTGTTCTTGTTGAGATGTGACTCAGCAGGGTGGTGAGTAGTCGGAGCTCGCTATCGTACGTGGCCTTTTTGGTGAGGTTAGAGAGGACATACAAGGCGTCATGGACGAGGCAGAAGGCGTGGCTGGCAAAGGCGAAGAGGTAGTAGTGGGGGTCGGGTAGAGGGTGTTGATGATGCAGTTGAGGGGTACCAGCTCTCGGAGTCAAACTAGTTCCAGATCCAAAACTCCACCACCACAAAAATAAAAAAGACAAAGCTTAAAACCCCTTTACCACCGTGAATTGCCCTTCGCTGTCGCCGAAGGTGATTTTCAATGCATTTTCACTACCCTACTCAAATAGGACTAATTAGCAATTTTATAAAATTTCCTTATACTGTACCATAACCGGTAGTGTTCATTTTTATCAGCTACATCCCACAAATTTAGTGGTCCACTGGTGGACCTAATGTATTGTAGTTCCATGCATTTTTTTCAGAGACCAAATTTGTATAAGAACAAGACAATTACATTATATATTGAAATATTTCGATTTGAAAGTTTTATTGCCCTTATGTTTAGGTAGTGTGTTTTTATAACTTACCTATATTGATTAATTTATCTTTTGATTCAGTAAAAATATGCCATTTTCATTAAAACTAAGGTGGCGTTTGGTTTACGAAATATTTTTTCATCCCTGGGAATCATATTTCCTAAGAATTATATTTGTTCGGAATCATGTTTCTTGGAAATGTCACAAATATGTTGTCTAAAATATTTCTGGAAATAAGAAACATAATTATAAACAAACTTTCTCCCTTCATGAGAATCTTGGATTCCTACCCCTCCCATGAGAAAATTTTAGTGAAAAACTTAATTAAAAAATAATTTTTGGAAATAATTTTTAAAATCCTTATACCAAACATAGGAATTTAACATTCCTAACCTAAGATTTCTGAAAAACTGAAAAAAACTCCCTATCAAACACCCTCTAAGGAAATTATTAAGGTAATTTTTACAATCCAATATCATATAATTAGTATAGTTAGAATTTAAACGTGTTGCTTATGTGTGACATTCAAAATTTATTTTATTTTTAAAAGCTTTGATTGCATATTGATTTATTGGTAATCAAATTTGATATTTCAATATATATATATATACATTAAATCATTTAATTTTATTTAATTGATTGTTTGATTAATTTAATTTTCTGCTTTAATTAATTGTTTGATTGATATGAAATACAAATTCTGATGAATAAAAGTTTTTAATAAAAAAATTTACAGCAATATTTTCATGTCTTTTGTTTAGTTTTGTTATATCATTTTGCGCATCTACTTTTTATTTCATATAATTAAATCTTTTTTTACTGTTTGGGAATATTTTTGTGTGATTATTTCATAAAATTAAATCTTTGACTACACATTTCATTAACAATTCATTCATTTGTCAAGGAAGAATTAAAAATTATCAAATGAAAAGTAAAAGCCTTTTATATTTTAATAACTTAAAAAATGCTATAAATTCTATCTTTCAGCAATTAGAATGACTAACAATGAATATTGAAATATCATTTTAATAATCTTCAGCGATATGTCAAGCAAAATCTCAAGCATCTAAACACTTGAATTCTTGCCTATTTCTTTTATTAAAAGAAAAAAAATGTTCACTTAATGAAATTACAAGGATCTAAAAAATGTCAATCAATTTAAAGGTTAAACCTTGTAAGCATATGAATGCTCCACTTTTGGTAGAAAACTATATAATAACGGAATTTACTTTTTATTTTTTAAAATTATTATATTCTTCTTCTTTAAAATATTTTATTTTAAAACATTTGATTTATTTAATACGTACAAACATTGACATAATTTCTTTTTTCATTCTTGATTCTTTTATTATTTCACAAATTAGAAAAAAAACTACATTTCTGTCTTTCAATAAATATTATTTCGAAACATTTTATATTTTTTATAATTTATTATAAAAACAAATTATTTGTATAATTTGAACAAATTTTTTTTAAGAACTCGAGTCAAAATTAATGTAATTAAATATATTTTTACTATTTATTACTAAAAAGATTTGAAAAAACCATATTAATCTGTTAATAATTTATGTAGATAATTGTTGCAAGAAAAAGTCAAAAAGTAAATTAATTCAAATGATTTAATTAATTAATTTAAGTTAAAAAGAAATTAATTGATTAAAATAATTTTTTTTAAAATTAATGTTATTATATATATTTTACTATTTATTATTAGAAAAATTGAAAAAAAAAAATTTTAAAAAATTTTTCTTAAATAATTAAAGGAGAAAGTTTCATTCAAAAAAGAAAAAGTAGAAAATGAAATCAATCAAACAATCAATTAAATAAAATCAAATGATTTGATTGATTGACTAAAGTTAATTAACTGATTGTCACAAAATATGTTAAAGTTACTATATATATTGAGATATTAAAAATCGTAGGATCATATTATATTAATGGTTCGAATTTGGTATAACTCTTTTAAAGTTACACTGGTGTCATTTGATCCCTCATATATATATATATAGGATTAGGATCCGTTGACACTAGGTGTTAAAGTTAATAAAATTACACCTTTAATAGCTTTTTGTAGAATACAAATTTAATCAATCTAACCGTTGAATTTAATGTTCTTATTAATTAGATTAAGTATACAAAATTTTATACAATTTTAAAATTATTTAATAGTTTAGCACATCACTTTTTTTTAAGGTACAATATGATATTAAAATATATGTAAATATTTAATGTTAGATAACATATTTAGAAAAGCCAAATTGATGTGAAATTTGATATACTCGATCATGAAGATAATATCACATAATTCAACAGTTGGATTGTATAATTTTACATTCTACAAAAAGTTATTGAAGATCTAATTTGACTAACTTTGACACCTAATGTCAATGGATCTTGATCCATATATATATATATATGGGGTAGGATCCATTGACACCAGGTGTAAGTCTTTAGACTTACACCAAATTTAAGTCGTTAATACAAGTTAATCTTACGATTTATAATATATTTATATATATGGTAACTCCAACATATTTTGTGACAATCAATTAATTAATTTTAACCAATTAATTAAATTATTGATTTGATTTGATTGATTTAACTTTCTCCTTTAATCATTTATGAAAACTAGTAACTGATAATTTTTTGCATAAATTTCTTCCATAATAAATAATAAAATATATAATTATATTAATTTTTGCATGTTTATTGTAATATATATATATATATATATATATATATATATATATATATATATATATATATATATATATATATATATATAATTTTTTTAATTGTAATATACAATTATGTATTGTAATATATAATTAGCGTAAGACATATTTCAAATTTGTAACATACAGATTATATATTTATATATTGTATTGTAATATATAATTAACGTAATACATAATTTAAATTGTAATATAATTAACTCAATTAATGTAATATACAGATTAAATTGTAATTATATAATTATAAAAAATTGTTAACAAATTAATTTATTTTATAAATATTTTATTGATAAAAATATATATAACTATTATAATTTTTAATTTTAATCAATCAATTAAATTATTTGAGTTAATTTCTTGTTAGATTGATTAGAATTTTTTTGCATCAATTATTTACAGAAATTATTAAGTGATTATAGTTATTTTTTCAGTAATAAATAGTAAATAATTATTACTAATTTCTTATGTAAATTAAAATAATTATAACAAATTAATCTATAAATAATTTATGTAAATAATTAGTGAAAAAAATTTAATCAATCAAATAATTAATAACTCAATGATTTAATTAATTAATTTAAGTTAAAAATAATAAAATAAAATATGTCAAAATTAATGTAATTATATATTTTTTTACTATTTATTTAAAAATTGTAAAAAACTTAATCAGTTAATAACTTTCATAAATGATTAAAGGAGAAAGTTAAATCAATTAAATCAAATAAATAATTTAATTATTTGATTAAAGTTAATTTATTGATTGTCCAAAATGTGTTGGAATCACCAAATATATAATATATTATAAATCGTAAGATTAACTTGTATTAACAACTTAGATTTGGTGCAAGTCTAAAGATTTACACCTGGGGTCAACGAATCTAACCGTTGAATTATGTGATATTATCTTCATGATTATGTATATCAAATTCTACGTCATTTGGACTTTTCTAGATATGTTATCTAACGTTGAATATTTATGTATATTTGAATATCATATTGTACATTAAAATAAAGTGATGTTATGAACTATTAAATAATTTTAGAATTGTATGAAATTTTGTATACTTAATCTAATTAATAAGAACATCAAAATCAACGGTTGGATAACATATCCATAAAAGTCCAAATGATGAAAATTTGATATACATAATCATGAAGATAATATCACATAATTCAACGGCTGGATTAATTAAATTTGTATTTTACAAAAAGTTATTGAATGTGTAATTTGATTAATTTTGACACCTGGTGTCAACGGATCCTGACCTATAATATATATATAGGTAAGGATTCGTTGACACAAGGTGTCAAAGTTAGTCAAATTACACCTTTAATAACTTTTTATAGAATACAAATATAACCAATCCAACCGTTGAATTATGTGATATTATCTTCATGATCGTGTATATCAAATTTCACGTAATTTAGACTTTTTTAGATATGTCATCGAACATTGAATATTTACATATTTTTTAATTTTTTATTATACGTTAAAATAAAATGATGCAATGAATTATTAAATAATTTTGGAATTGTGTGAAATTTTGTATACTTAATCTAATGAATAAGAACATCAAATTCAACGATTGGATCAGTTAAATTTTCATTTTACAAAAAGTTATTAAATGTATAATTTGACTAACTTTGACATCTAGTGTCAACAGATCCTAACTCTAAAGCCAGGGAAGAAGATAGATCAAAATAATAAGGTGGGGCTTGTCTGAATTCAATGTCTATTTTAAAAATTGGATATATATCTAAGTCAGCTTGATTAACTCATATTTAGATTTTATTTGTGATTTTAAGGTTAAATTATAAACTACTGTCGCAACCGGGGTCACGACGGGACGGCAAAAAAGAGTTTTAAAAACAGGGAGTCGCCACCAATATTTATTTAGGAAAAGTATTGGAAAAACCTTGGAAAAGAGAAGAATCTTCGAAACCAGATTTTGGGTTCGGAAGTCAATCACGTGTAGGGAAGGTATTAGCACCCTACAACGTTCATCATAAAGATGGTTGCCTTTAATTAATTAAGCAAATTATTAAAATTTTCAAAATATTTATCTCACACAAAAATATTTATGACAAAAAGATAACTTTATTTATTACAAAAAGATTTTTTTTTTTGTATTTTTTTCTTAAAATGATTCAATTTTATTATTTTTGAGATCAACAAGAGTGAGCCCCTGCTTATATGTATCTCTTGGTGCAATGGAGAATCAGAATCACGTAGTTCTTTTGGTAGAAAATATTTGTGTGTGGTTATTTTTTAATTTTGTTTATTAAATTTTAGAATCTTTGAATCGTCACGGCTCATACATTCTAAAAACATAATCAACAGAGGTGTACACCTAAGTCAATCCATTAGAACTTCTTAAAATTTTGATTTAACATTTTATTTTTATAAAAAACTAATTTTGGTTTAACATTTATTTTAGAGAAGAGTTTTAAGACCTCAAATTGTACAACTTGTGCCTTAAAATCTCAGGATTAAGAAGATGTCACATCCAATTAATCCTTTCTCAATTCTAGATTTCTTGAATTTAATTAAATTTTAGCTAAATTGTAAAAGTTGATTTTATTGATTTATCTTTCTTCTTTTTATTATAAATGATAATTTTGTATTTTAGAGAAGAGCTTTTAGACAACAAGTTGTCACAACCTGTGTCCTTAGCCCTAGGATTAAGAAGATGCCACATCCAATTAATCCATTCTCTATAAAAACGTTATTATTATTAATCTATTCTTTTAATGAATTATGAAATCTAATTCTAATTAGAACTTATACTTTGTGGAGTATTTTAAAAGAAGTCTTAAGACAACAAACTGTCAAAGCTTATGTCTTAAGAAAAAAAAAGAGTCAAGAGAATGTTACATCCAATCAACTATTTTATTATTTAAATTTTTATTTCTTATCCTGCCTTTAATTAGTTAAAAAAACTCATTTTAATTAAATTAGTAATAGAACACCTATTAATACAAGTGCCCAGTTTTTTTTTTTTATGTTGAAATTTCACTCACTTTTGTTTGTATATTATTTCAATTTTCCATTTTGCTAAACCTTTTTTTTTACAATTTGACACATATGAAACGTAATGAGAATGAATTAATTTAATAAAAAGATGAAACAATGAAATAGCATGGCAACCAAATTAGCGCATATAATAACCATAATAACATGGAAAAAGAAATGGCCTAGGATAAATTAAATGAAGGAAGGGCGTGATTTATTGACATGCGCAGCACAGGCACGGCAGCACGCGAAAAAACTTTAAACACGAGCGAAAACAACAATACGTAAAATCAAAAAAAAAAGGAGTGCCGACACGCGAATTGGGCCGAGCCCAGTTGGAATATTTAACACAAACAGATTAAAAAAAGAAGTCATTGAAACAAAAGAGTAAAGTGAACTCAGGTATAAGATCAGATCGTGGAGGTTTATGGAGGTTCGTTGACAGCATGGGGTTTTGGCTCACGAAGGTTCGTTGACGGTGCGAAATATTGGGCGATGCGGAGGTTCCGAGATGGGGGGTTTGGCTCCGATGGTTCTGTTTATGGTTTATGTTGGCTCAGGTGTGTATGACAGTGTTGCTTGGTTGGTCACTTTGATTATTTTTGTATGGTAGTGTTTGGTTTTGTGATGGTGACTATGTACACCTATGGATTGCCTGTTTTCTATTCTTCTTTAATTCAAATTGATTCCTTTTATTTATTTTTTCTTACTCATTTTTACCACGGGGACATGACATAAAGAGAATAGAAGCAGAATAAAGAACAAGTAGAGTAATAGGTTTATATTGCTGTTCACAGACACATCAAAGCTAAAGCAAATAAAAGGGGTGACTGTAAGTGCTCACCTTCAGCTTATCTTCAAGTTTTGATTCAACTCCCCAAACCCTTCTTGTACGTGTGATAATAGAAGAAGAAAGATTGATGGTAATTTTTACTAGAGCCTCCAACTTAGAGTCTCTAAAAAATTTCCCCTTGTCCTCCCCTACTATACTCTCCTATCTTTATATTCTAACCCCTCATCTCTTGAACGTTAATCCGGTTGTCTTCTTGCAGGGACAAGAAACAAAACTTGCAGAGACAAAATCAAGGTGGTTAGGTGGCTTCAGGATAGTGCCTGTAAAGCTAATATGCTTGGGATGAGTATGGAAAAAGCAGAAAACATTGCAAAAGAGCCATTGTTGCCAACCCAGAATAGCAAAGCATGCTTCCCTTTTGTTTACGTTCCGTTTCTGTTTTTTTTTTCTTCTTTTTTTTTTAATTTTTTTTGGTTTTGTTGTTATTATTATTCTAGTTTGGGCTTGTGCTAGCCCAATATGAATAACAAAAAAGAATTATAAAATAAAATAAAATAAAAGATAAAAAGGTGGACAAAATTAGGTATTCACAGCTATACTGTCAAACCTCAACACTTTATGCAATGGCTCTTGTAAGTTTTATTTTTTAATTTAATACTTTAGGCATTGGCTTCTGTAATTCTTGATAATTAACTCATTTAAATTTTGAATTTATAATATTATCCATTCTATATTATGTATGTTATAAGAAATTCTTCGTCTATATACAATTTTATCTCTTTTTTCAAATCTGTATATTAAGGATATCTTCAAAAAGGCCAATCACTTCGTAATATAAAGATTACTAAAGTAGTTACTTTTCTTAATATTTATTTCTCGTACATATAAGTAAAACCAAGAATCAGACCTTAATCATATTTAAGAGACTTAATTATTTGTTAATTGTGTTAGACTTTGTTGGTACTTTTTTCAAATAATATTATTACTTAAATATAAAGTATATGTAATTATATTTTTTATTTTACAGTTGTAAATAATTTTAAACACCCATATTTTTTTAATTATAATCCTTTATGGTAAGAGATGTACTTTAAAGGGTAAAATGTGAAATTATAATCATTGATTAAATTAATTATTGAAATTTTAATAACTTTGTAATTTGATATACATGTTATAATTTCTTATACGAGTACATATATTCTATCACAGTTTTAATCACAATTTTTAATTAATTACTAACACTTTAAACTTCACTCTCTTACTATAGTGGTATCAATTTTGTTTTTTTTTTGGGGTACACAATCCATCTCAACTTATAATTTTTTTTCTTTTATGGGTGCACAATACTGCTCAACTTATAATTTTTTTTTGTTGACAAAATGTTCACTTATATTTTAAAATCAATTAAATAGCAAATAAATGCATAAAGCAAAATGTCATTGATACATAAAAAGGAATCTCTACTTGTTTAATAAGTTTTCTTTTGGCCCAATGGCAAAACCCATCATGGTAGGTTTTCAGTTTGGGCTCAGAGCGTTTCTTCGTACCTGATAGTATTATGTTTCCTATATTGAGAGCCCCGTTATTCCTACTCATTTTTTTTTTGGTTAAGTTCACCTCTTTTTTTTTTTTTTTTTTTTTATAAATTTAACACAATGGAATATGTTTCTGTTGTAAAATTAATTTGCAATATAAGTTACTATTTTAAAAGGTTACAATTTAATATCAAATCAATTATGACATAAATTATCTTTTTTAATTGAAATTAAATTAATTACGATACAAGTTACTATTTTTAATAATAATCAAATTAATTATGATATAAATTATCATTTTTAATAGTAATCGAATTAATTATGATGCAAATTATCATTTTCCATAGTATCATAAATTGCATCATAATTGATTCGATTTCTATTAAAAAGGATAATTTACATTATAATTAATTTGATTATTATGAAAAATGAAAACTTGTATCATACCTTTTTAAAATTATATCATAATTAATTTGATTACTATTAAAAAGGATAATTTACATTATAATTAATTCAATTACTATTAAAAATGGTAACTTGTATTGTAATTAAGTCAATTTCAATTAAAAAAATAACTTATATCATAATTAAGTCGATTACTATTAAAAAGGATAAATTGTATAGTAATTAATCTAATTTTAATTAAAAAATTTAATTTGTATAATTGATTTGATATTAAAAGGTATCTTTTTTAAAAAGTAACTTATATTTCAAATTAATTACAAAACAAAAATATGTTTCTGTTGTGTTGATTTTTTTCGAAAAAACTAACACAATAGAAACACGTAATGATACATAATAGAAACGTGTTTTCTTTGTGTTGTAAGGGTGTGTTTGCCCTATACACAACGGAAATATGTTTTCATTGTATACAATTCACAGAGAAAATGTATTTTCATTGTGTATTGAGGCTACACTCCTTTAACACAACAAAAATACGTTTCTGTTATATATTTTGTATAACGGAAACGTGATTCCATCAAAGTATTTTGGTTTAAAAAAAAATTCAAACAATGTATGTGGTGAATTTAGCAAAAACGGGACGAAAATAACAGTTCCCCTATATTGAGCTTGGCAAAACCCATCATGTGCAAGTTTTTTAAATTTCAGGCCTAGAGGCCATAAAAATTGAGCACTTTTAAGCCTACTTCCAAGTTACAAGATGGATCCACTGAACCAGAAATCCAGAAGCAGGAATGAATGAGTCTATTTTATGGCACACTACAGTCGACTCCCCAACTTTTTTTTAAAAAAAAAGCCGACTCCCCTAACACAGTAACACAATATATGTAAGAGCTTGGTGCCTGCACGGCCTCTAATAAGACTAAAAAGGTACAAAATGCGAATGCTGTAAAGAGATAAAAAGCACAGCTACATATACTCGGAGGCATTATATATACCTGAGATGGAGACATATAAGACTATACCTCTTGGGGAAGCAGGAAACTGTTGTCTGGAAGGAAATTAATGTCCACGAAATTGTGAGAGCACTTTCTTAGGCACGTTATATCATGTTGAACTTGTGTCACGTTTAGGTGGGTGTCAAAATCTTCCAACAATTTGTTAGAAATTGTAATGGCGCCGAAAGTTTTTCTTTTATTTTTCTCCTTTAAAATTCTTCTGAATGTTTACAAGTCCTCATTATAAAAAGATAGAAAGATTCTCATTTCCCCTGCTCATGATTTAAGCTTTTCTTTTTTGCTTTAAGACTACATAGATCTTTCTACATGAGACAATTTTATTTGAGTTGGGAATATTCACAAATAGTGAGATTAGTTTTCCTAATGTAAATTTTTTCCACATATAAATTTCAAATTTGAAGTCATATTTTATAAAATGTTATTTTTAATTATTTTCTCTACAAATTTTAAAAAAAATAACATAACATTTTTATAATTAATTTTTTTTCTCGAAGTAAAAAGGAGTAAACTTTCTTCACACTTTTTTCTTTTTAAATTACATTCCCGACATTTTGTTTCACAAAAATTAATCCATTCCACAACTAAAACTGCTAATTCGTACGTGTGAGAAAATAAAGAACAGCCATAAAATGAAAAAGGCCTTGTACCAAATAAAGCTCAAAATTCAATTGCAATATATTATATGTATAGTGACAGAAGCTTTAATTATTCAAATGTGCATGTGAAAGGTTTGACCTATTATGTTGATAAGCAATTCAATATCTGGAACAAATTTGAGGTCGACAGGTAATTGAAGTGCGTTAGGTGGTGGCTAAGGGCACCTCAACCTTTCCCCATGACTCATTAGCTGCTCAGAACGGGAAATCCATTTGACTGACCTCAATGCATTAATTAGCTACAGAGTCTCTAAAATCTAAACAGTACATGCATTTATGCAAGGGCGGATGCTACTTTGCTTCATCTTAAGTTATGTCGATGCACTGTTTAATCAACTTGTTATTTGAATTTTTTCTTAGAGAAATTTTTGTATGAACATAGACCTAACATTTCATCTTTACACACATAACCAATAAAAAATTTATAACTAATAAAATAAAAATAGAAAAAAATTCAACTTGTCAAATAAGATAAAAATAAAAAAGAATCTAACATTTAAAATAAAAAAGAAAACCCATGATTCTACCCTCTATTGATGTAATCATATTCTTTTTTCACAGCCAATAGGAGTTGACACATTTGATTGAGTCTTTTGCTAACACTAGCTGTGTGACTTGGACTCGATTATCATATTTCTCCTATTGGTAGGCAATACGTCTATTCTACTATAAATTATTGCTGAGGTTGGTGGTCTTCTTTGACCTTGTAAGAGAGTGTGTCTTTCTTTAACCTAAACTTTAATTGTACCAAAAAAATCATTCTTTTTTCGTATTTTGTTAAATTTCTTATTGTAAAATCCATAGTGGAAGCAAAAATGTATATATGACACTATTACAATATTTTCTTAGTTTTTTTATTGCATTTCTTAGACAAGTTGAAAAGAGAGAAATAAAATAGAAAATTAGTCATCTTATTTAACAAAATATAATAAGAAACTAAATAAAAATGTTAAATTATTTTTATTACCTTCCAATCAATAAAAAAATAAATAAAATAAATAAGTTGAATAATACAAAAAATTTCCTAAAAAATAGAAAAAATAATGCTAACTTATGAAAAAGGGAAAAAAATATTTAAGAATGTATTTGAGTTTTAAAAATATTTTATTTTTATTAATAATTATAAAATCATAATATATTATTTTTATTTTTAAAAATTTATTTAAAAATAATAAAAAGATATCCTTAATATCTCTTTTTCATTTTTATGTTAATACCAAACTAAAAAAAGAATTTTACTTTCCTTTACACTAGAATGTCATGTTAAACAAAGCTTAGAAAATATATTTAAAAAATAAACAAGTAAAAAGAATCAATTGGAGATAGTTACACATTTTCCAATTTTATTTTATTGATTGAAAGACAATAAAAATAATTCAACCTTTTTATTTAGTTTCTTATTAGATTATGTTAAATAAGATGAATTATTTTTTTTTATGAGAAAATAGTCTATGCACTGGCAGTATAAAAAAATTTTACACCATCATTTAATTATAAATCGCCATGAAGGGTAAGTTTGTTGATTTTTACAATAATTACCTTAAAGTCATACACACTGTGATTTATGATTGATTGACAGTGTAAAACATTTTACACTAATAATACATAGCCATTAAATTTTTTTATTATATTTCTCTCTTTTTAAACTCTAAGAATTGTAATAAAAAGATCTAAGAAAATATTGTAATAGTATCATATATACATTTATGCTTTTAGCATATATATGTAGATGGAAGGAAGAATCGTGGGTTTTCATTTTTTTACGTAGATGGAGGAAAGAATCGCAAGTTTCCTTTTTTATTTTGAATGGTGATTTTGGTGTTATTGGACCGAATGGTAACCCATTTTCCACACCTCATTTTTTGGAATATGATTATGAGTTGCATAACGCTTGGAGCTAGAATTTGAGCATTGAATACAAAATATTTTTTGATTTATTGCCATCCAAATCTCCTATTTCTTTGGCAAGCCCTTTGTCATTCTTGATGCACTATTTTATTGAGGAGTTAAAGCTACATTACAAGCATTATTTTGTGCCTATAATTCTTGAAGCTAGAATTTGAGCATTGAATACAGAATACTTTTTGATTTATTGCCATCCAAATCTGCCACTTCTCCAAATCTGCCACTTCTTTGGTGAGTCCTTTATTATCCTTGATGCACAATTTTGTTGAGGAGTTAAAGCTATTTTATAAGCATTTTTCAAAATATGATTATGAGCTCCAACACACTTGAAGCTGGAATTTGAGCATTGAATACAGAATATTTTTTGATTTATTGCCATCCAAATTTGTCGCTTCTTTGGCAAGCCCTTTGTCATCCTTGATGCATAATTTTGTTGAGGAGTTAAAGCTATTTTACAAGTGTTATTTTGTGCCTATAAATTGATGTTTATTTTCCTCGAAACATCACAACAAGAATTTAACATCTATACAAATTTCTGAGATAGATTGTATAAACATAGAGAAAAGTTATGGCAAAGAATGAGACAAAAACTAGTGGAGTTGTTATTATGATCATGATTATGTTGGGCTTCTCGCAAGCTGTTCACAATCCTCCATCTATGAAAATGGAGCCAAACAGTGTGTCCGGTAAACTCACATGTCCTGCCCAATGTGGCATAGATTGTTTAGCAACTAACCTTGCTTATCCAATATGTTATGCTATTTGTGTTGCAAAATGTCATAAAATGCCGATCGATGTTGTCTACAAATGTCTTACTGGTTGTGGCTTGACCAAGTCCATTGGCGTCAACATTGGTAATTGTTCTCTTACAACATTGGTCTCTTTTTAAGATTTTATAATTATTCTCTACAATTGAGTTAATTGTGTTTTTACATCTTTTTGATAATTGACTTTATGTGTCAGATGCTCGTGGTCTTGCGACCTATGCGGTGGATTCTTGCTTGCAAGAGTGCCAGAACAAGTAATAATTTGTTACACAAATGTTCAAGAATAAGGTTGTCAGGAGAAACAATACTCATGTATGGTTGTAATAAACAAATAATTATCAATGAATAACATCTATTCTTTATTTTCCACAAATCCTTTGCCCAAATATTTCCCTTCATTTTTCTTATGTTCTATTCAAATGGTAGAGAGTACTTGCAAGTGGTATAATGGTATACTTTGTGCCCTCAACCAATATTATTCGATAGAATTTGTCTAATTTTGTTTTAATTTGTACAAGTAATTTTTGTGATGACTTGCAAAGGAGATTGGATGAGAAAGGAAAATTCAAAATAGGGAAATATTTGTAGGGAAATACTGTTGTTTATATATAAGAAGAGTTCCTTCGTAGAATCAGGACAAAATTTATCACAATAGGAGAATTTTACTAAGTTATATAGTTGTGTAAACACTCAATTTTATCCGAGTAATTAAAATATTAAAAAATATAAAAATGAGGAGGAAAATTAAGAAAGAAAAAGAGAAAATTAGAATAAGAAACAAATGGAAAATAATAGAAAAAACAGTAAAAAAATAAATCAATAAAAAATCCTTTCGTTATAAATATAATCTAAAAAAAAGATTCAAAATACATTAATTTTATTTTATTTTAAGTGTGGCCTGATTCTAAAATTGGTAAATTAAAAATTATATGAAAGGATGACAAAGTTTCAATTCTTTCACGCACAAAAATGATGCTCTAATGCACCCACTATTTCTTGGACCCAGCTCGCATATTCATTATCATCTCATCACAAAAGGCATAAACTCACCACCTTACCAGCTCTGCACATAGCCAACCACGCATCCTCACATAGCCATTGACTTCTGAACCCACACGAACCGGTGAGCCAACGAGCATCATATCCTAAGTGATATGATTGTTGTCTGTTTGTCTTCTAAGCCTATTTAATGCTTCATTTTACGTGTTGGGATAATTTTCTGTGTTCATGCTTGGTTAGAATACGTGATAGACTGCATAGGTTTTTGAGATGTGTTTGGGTCTGCATTTTCTTTTCTCGTTTTTTGCTATTCCCTCATGATCCTTTTTGTGTGTGGTGTGAGTTCTGCGATGTTGGAGGAGAATCTTAGCCCCCTTCTTTCGCTGTTTATTATTTTGCAACTTCCGTTGTTGCTCCTGCACGTCAGGGCCTACTTTCCACGTCACACCAAATGATCTGATAATAAATGGTTAAGATAATTGGACTTGACACTCTAATAAAATAAATCTCCAAATAAACTCATATGCATGAAAACAAATGCTTTCTTGTTTCGTTTTTGGCTTATTTTATTTTCATTTTACTTTATAATTTGTTGTGAGACTGGTTCCCAAAATTCATTTGTGAAAAATATAATACGGTTAGCATTTTCACCCTTTTTTTTTTTATCTTTTTCTTTTTTACTTGTAGCCGATATAAACTTAATTGAGAGTTTGATTCCAACTTAAAAGTAAATACTTTTCTAAAGATAAAAGTGAAAATAAACAAATAAAATTTATCGATGGTTACTCTCAAAGTACTTTCATCCAAAAAGTTTGACATAGAAAAGTTAGATTCTACAAAAGGCAAAGATACCGTATAACCTGGGCATCGAGAAACGACTAATTTAAAAATTATAGGATATGCTACAGAATTCACAATTTGAAAATTCGAAAAATAAATTATATATTACCAGAGAGTTCAAATATTGAAAATGAATAAAAGTCAATGTATATAATAAAATACTTCAATTTATTTAATTATTGTGTTTTTTCAATAATTCAATCTTTATCAATACAAGAGTTTGAAGATAAAATCATCATTATTTCACACATTTAGTTAAGGGTAATCATTTTGAAAAACGAATATTGTAGAGTGTTAATACATTCCTTAAACATTATTGATTCCAAAATCCAAAATTTGATTTTCAATACTATTTTGCTTTGACAAGGGTTTTACTAATATTTCTTGAATAAGTATTGATGACAACTTTTTTTTTTCATTAATTCTTTTTAAATTTTTGATCCACCATTGCGTTGCGATATCTAAATTACAAAAGTAACTAAACTGATCCACTCAATTTAAATTTCACTTTTATGGATCTAATTTATATAACCTAATTGTTTTTAACTTTTGGATCAAGAATTTGAAACTGAAACCAATTCCCCTTGACTTTGTATAGTTACGTGTCATCTTTAATGCTGATTAGAAAATAATGGCATAATTTAAAGGCTTAAATATGATTTTAGTTCCTTAAATTTGAGATAAGTATGTTTTTAGTCCCCCAAATTTAAAATTAATCTTTTTAGTCCCTATAATTTTAAAAAAGCATGTTTTAGTCCCTCTGTCCAAATTTCGCTAGTGAATCTGTCACACAAAATCCATCTACTAGTATTTCTATTAGTGAAAACATTACATTAAACTCAGTTGTTGGTGCATAGTTGACTTAATCCGCCCCTATTCATGACGCTACAGGTGGTCCTGAGGGATTAAAACAAGCTTTTTCAAATTACAGGGACTAATAAAAAGATTGATTTTAAATTGGAGGAACCAAAAACAAACTTATCTCAAATTTAAGAGACTAAAAACATATTTAAGCCTAATTTAAATAAAGCCATCAAAATCATCTCTATGTTCGTAGAAGCAAACTTGTAATTTTTCTATAAAAACTACATGGCTTTGAGTTCTTATTACAATTTGGGACATATAAATTCACAATGTTTATTTTGCGCATGCTAAAGTCATAAACTTCATAATTTAATTAGGATACTCATTTTATTTTCTTGACATGTTAGTAGCTATTTGTTGTTTTATTTATTTATTTATTTGCCATGAAAAATATTGTGTTCATATTTCAACAATATTTTGTACAACCTTAAACTTGTAAATTTAATAAATTAATTCTTCATATTTTTTATATCATATTTTATAACATGTAAATATTTGATTCATGTTGCAACTTCATTTGTTTGGAAATAATTAATTCACCTTTATTTATATGTTTTAACATTGTGATTAATTTTATTTATTCAGCTATCTATTTTTTCCATTGCTTATTTTATGAGATAAATTTAATTTATTTAGATTATTATAATAATAAATTATCATTGAGCATATGGATTAACTAACATGGGATCATTCCTGTTTAACTAGTGAGCTTGAGTTTGAGACTTGGGTATGCAGTTGTGTTAAATACTTAGAGGGAGAACTTTAACATCCATAGTGATTCTATCTGGTTCGAACAGAATTGTCTCTTGTCTAGGATACTTGTGATCTTTACCAAAAAATTATAATGATAAATTTATTTGGTTTTAATCTTTTGTGAAATTATCCAATGATGAATAAATGAGAACCTGATTACTTTATTTTGTTTGATTACATTCTTCACTATACCGTTTGACTTCTACATAAATATTAGCAAGATGTAAAGTCAATTAATGAGTAGTGTTAAAAAAGTTCAAATATTTTGTTAAATGAAAAAAGTTGCAATAAATTAATATATCCTTATTATAGTTAATAAATATTATAATTAGTAGAGTTAAATAAATAATTTATATGATATTTTATTTCTAAAAATAATTAAATGAAAATTAACCCTTGAGAAAAGAATTAAATAGGAGTTGACACGTGACAAAACTTTACTTTATATAATAAAATAGATAATAGATATGATCACAATAAATTTAATATATATTTATTAAAATCAATTTATGTTGATTTAAATTTAAATAATTCAAATGATCTATGTTGATAGTTATATAATGAAAATAATTCAAGCACTTTATATAGAGCAAAACATATCAAATGTTTATTAAAAGCATTATCAGCAATATTAAAAGAAAATAAGTTAACCTTGACATGACGCAAAATCTTGAAAGACCTTGATGCACAATTTTGTTGTGAAGTTAAAAATATTTTACAAGTATTATTTTGTGCCTATAAATTGATGTTTATTTGTCTTGAAACATACAACAAGAATTTAACATCTATACAAAATTGTGAGAGATTGTAAAGACTTAGAGAAAAGTTATGACAAAGAATGAAATTAAAACTACAAGAGTTATGATTATGCTCATGATTATGTTGGGCTTTGCACAAGCTAATCACAATCCTCCATCTACGAAAATTGAGCCAAATAGTGTGTCTAATGTTAGACTCACATGTCCTGCCAGATGTGCCATAGGATGTTTAATAGCTAACATTGGTTATCCACTATGTTATGCTATTTGTGTGGCAAAATGTCCTAAAATGCCCGTCAAAGTCTACAATTGTATTATTGGTTGTGGCGTAAACAAGTCCATTGACGTTAAAATTGGTATTTATTCTCTTACACATTGATATCTTTTTAAGGTTTTATAATTATTCTTTATAATTGAGTTAATTATGTTTTTATATCTTTTTGATAATTGACTTTACGTGTTAGATGCTCGTGGTGTTGTGGCTTATGTGGTGGATTCTTGCTTGCAAAAGTGTCAGAACAAGTAATAATTTGTTATAAGAATGTTGAAGAATAAGGTTGTTAGGAGAAATAATACTCATGCATGATTGTAATAAACAAATATTAATCAATGAGTAACATTTGTTCTTTATTTTCCATAAATCATTTGTTCAATTGTTTTCCTTCATTTTTCTTATGTTCCTTTCAAATGGTAGAGGGTACTCTCAAGTGATATAGTGCATATACTTTGTGCCCTCAGCCAATTTTATTTGGTAGAATTTGTCTAATTTTCTTTTATAAGTGGTTTTTGTGATGACTTGCAAAGGAGACTAGATGAGAAGGAAAAATTCAAAATAGAGAAATATTTGTAGGTTAATACTATTATTTATATATAAGAGGAGTTCCTTCATAGTTTTAGGACAAATGTACCATAATAGGAGGATTCCACCAAGTTATGTAGTTGTTCATTTAATAATATTACTCCCTCCATTCTTTTTTAATTGTCTTTTAAGATTTTTATACCCAAACCAAAAAATGCAATAAATTTTCTTGTTTTTCACAAGGGTCTTGCTAACTAGTGCCTTAGGGCATTGGTTAAGAAATAAATAAGTAAAAAGTTTTTAAGTTAGAAATTGCATTGTGAATCACAGTGGAATGTATTGCTACATTTTTAAGGACACTGGTTAGCATTTTTCTTTTAATAAAATACTCCCTTCTATTCTTTTTATAAGACCAAATTAACTAATTCACTAGGTTTAAGGAAATTAGTTAATTTGGTTAATAGCATTAAATTTGTCTTAAATTTACATGTTCTTTCCAAAATTACTTTTAACATTAATGACAATTTTTAATTCTTTTTTCAAATATTTAATTCTTTTAATTTCTTTCATCAATAATTTCTTTATTGTCTTGATTTTTATTGACTATGAATGTAAAGAGACAAAGTAAGTTTTCATAATTCTCTCCATCCAAGGCAAAGCTAGACTCTTAAAGAGTCTAAGATATTATTGTATCCTATCTACTATTTATTGAACAAAGAAAAAAAGACCATCATTAATGGTATTTTTGTAAAAAAAATAATTAATGCATGAGACATTTTAGATTGGTTCTTATAAAAAGGACTGAAGGGAGTAATTTTTAAGTTTTCTATTTACCTTTTTTATTTGTACTCGACAATATATGTATACTAGTTATAAATATGTAAATTAATTAAAAAATAGGTGGGATGAAAGGGTATAATTAATCAAAAAGTAATTAATGTTATGTTGAACTTTGAAAATGACAAATAGATAGGAACAATTATTTTTTTTTAAAAAACTAATAGTTAAAATGAATAGAGGGTATTTCAAAAAAAATAAAAAATGAATAAAGGGGTATTAATGTGAATTATATGTTATATTTAATAAATAAATAAATAAATACTATAAATAATACTATTTAATGTTTATATAAATACTACGTTAATAACATTTATTAAATACATTAATACTCTCATACATTAAATAACATTAAATACTCATTAAATATGAGAATGGAGCAATCACCGCTGTCCATTCTCATATTTAATGAGTATTTAATATATGTATTTAATGTATGAAAGTATTTAATGTATTAATGAATATTTAATATATGTATTTAATTAATGTTATTTAATATATGTCATTAAATATTTTTTTGAACACACAAAAAAGTAATCTAATTAAGCAAAACTTGTTTTCTTTATATTAAAATATTTTTTCCATGGAATCGAGTGCAATTTTATAACATTATTTCTTTCTTCATTAAGAAATAAATATAGTTGGCAATTTTGACAAATTTCACCAGTAGCAAAAAGAAAATGTAAAACTAAAAAAAATGACAAGATAAAAGCTACAAATGATTTAAAATATAAATACAATATTTGAATACTACTCCCTCTGGTCCCTAATATAAGACACTTGTAACAAAATTATATAGACCAATAAAATTAGTTAAATTAGTTAGTTTTATTGGTTTTTTTTCAAAAATATTATAATGTGCTAATTTTACCCTCATTAATCATCATTAACTTGTTGTGGGGTGATGTGAAGATATTAAAGTTTGAAAGTATTATGCACCACTATCAAATAAAGGCACAAATACTCAGTCTTCAGTAAGAGCAAATAATGAAAAAAAAAGTTAAATGCTTCATAGCAATTGTAAAATGCCTTATAAAAAATACAATCCATATCTTCTAGCCAGTGCCTTTTATTAAGGAACAGAGAGAGTGATGACTTTTTAATAATATTAGACGGTATTTCACATTAAAAAATTACTATGTTATTGTATTTGTAAAAATCTAATGATGTACGACTTCGCTAATGTTTCAAAATGACAATTTCTAATTTAAATAGATGTAAATGCATTTTATTTTTACACATATCATATGTTGAAATATTTTAAGACAACATCTTTTCTTTATATTATGAAAATCTTAAATTTATTAATTCAATAACGAAACATCCATTAATAAATTCTTGAATTCAAAATCTTTAGTAAACATTTAATAAAAATAGGTTAAATTACCATTTTAGTCTTTGATAAATAAAAATGGCATCGATTTAGTCAAGGATGAATCCAAAGAATAACTAAGTACCCGGTCAAGGGTAAATATATTTTGATATAGAAAACATAGATTCTACAAAATGCAAGGATGCTGTACAACATGGAGATTGAGAAAGGTCTAATTTTAAGAATTGTAGGATACACCGATAGAATTCACAATTTGAAAATTTGAAAATAAGTTATATGTTTTTAGAGAATTCACATTTTGAAAATGAGCATTAGTCAATGTATATATAATAAAAAAACATTTCAATTTATGTAATTATTGTGTTTTTTCAATAATTCAATCTTTATCATTAAAGAGTTTGAAAATAAAATCATCATTATTTTGAACATTTAGTTAAGGGTAATTGTTTTAAAAATGAATATTGTAGAGTGTTAATACATTCCTTACATGTAATCGATTCCTAAATCTAAAATTTGATTTCGAAGACTATTTTGCTTTGATGAGGGTTTTACCAATATTTCTCTTGAATAATTATTGTTGACAACTCTTTTACGTTAATTCTTTTTAAATTTTTGATTCACCATTCCATTGCGATATCTAGATTACTATAGTAACTAAACTTATTCACTCCACTTAAAATTCACTTTTATGGTCAAATCTGATTTATATAACCTAATTGTTTCTAACATTTGGTTTGAGAATTAGAAACTCAAACCAATCCGAAATTCCCCTTGACTTATGTCATTTTTTACTTCATTACTTAGGAATTGATTGTATAGTTACGTATTATTTTCACTGTTGATTAGAAAATAGTGGCATAATAATTTAAATAAAGCCATCAAAATCATTTTTAAGTTTATATAGATAAACCTATAATTCTTCTATATAAACTACATGTTTTTGAGTTCCCATTACAATTTGGGATATATATATAAATACACAATGTTTATTTTGCACATACTAAAATTATAAATTCCATAATTTAATCTATGCTGCTCATTTTATTTTCTTGGCATGTTAGTAGCTATTTGATGTTTTTTTTTTTTTATCTATTTGCGATGAAAATATTATGTTTATATTTCAACATTATTCTGTACAACTTCGAACTTGTAAATTTAATAAATTAATCCTTTACATTTATTATATCAATTTTAAAGACATGTAAATATTTGATTCATGTTGTAACTTCATTTGTAAATAATTAATTCACATTTACTTATATGTTTTAACATTGTGCTTAATTTTATTTATTTAGTTATCTATTTTTTCCATTGCTTAATTTAATTTATTTAGATTATTATGATGATAAATTATCATCGAGTATGTTGATAAACTAAAACAAGATTTTTCCAACTAATTAACTAGTGGTCTTGAGTTCGGGCCTTGATTATGCAACTGAGTTAAATACACAGGGGAGAACTTTGCCACTTATAATGGTCTTACTCAATTCGAGCTGGATTGCATTTCATGGAGGCTACATATGATTTTTGCCAAAAAATTATAATAATAAATTTATTTGGTTTTAATCTTTTGTAAAATTATCCAATGATGAATAAATGAGAACTTGATTACTTTATTTTGTTACATAACATTCTTCAATATTCCTTTTGATTTCTACATTAATTATTTGAATATTTTCTATATTATTAAAATCCTAAATTAATGCAATTCATATCTTTGACGTATTACATTATATAGTTTATTTTTTCTATATTTATTTTCCATATTTACTTTTTTTATTAATTTTTAGTCAGTTTATTATGTTAAAACGTGTTTTAGAAATTAAAAGATAAATTAGTATATATATTTATCAATTTATATATGTTATATTAATATACATTAAGTGTTGCATTGGAAATCATGAGAGAGTGCACTACTATATTTTTCAATAAAACATTCTAATTTTGATTCCTAAACCAGTGCCCTAAGGGCACTGGTTAGCATTTTCTTTTTTTAAAATAATAATAAAATTTTTAATGTATATTTGTGTGTGTGTGCATGTGTGCGTGTGCGTGTGCATGTATTTATGTATTAAATTTTGTAATATACTTTTTATTTAATAATAGATTTTTGATATATATATATATATATATATATATATATATATATATATATGTGCTATTTGCTAATATACACACATTTGTTTTTAAGTTAGAATACGTTAACAAGTTATAACTATAATATATCTTAAAATACACTAATGATGTATTTTGCTAGTGTACTCCAACTAAAAAACAGTATGTGTATGTTAGCAAATGCTTGTAGGGTTTGTTAATGTACACACACTTGTTTTTTAGATGGAGTATGTTAGTAAGCTATAACTATAATGTATCTTAAAATATACCTATGATGTAGCTTACTAATGTACTCCATCTAAAAAATAAGTGTGTGTACGTTAGCAAATTCCTATATATATATATATATATATCTACCCTATATATTAAATGATAATAACTATATTGAACAAGAACGTTTTTAGCTGCCATTCTTTAACAAAAGCTTTTTTAGCTATCATTCTTCAATGAAAGTGTTTGTAGGGATTTTTTAACCTTTTATTTCTTTTAGTCTGTCATTTTCAATATCTTTAATTCTAAATTAAATTTCAATATTTTTTAAAAGAAATTATCAATAATTAAAAATTAACATTGTATTACAATAATGGTTTATTATAAATTTAAATTATAATTTATGTTCAAAAACATTTATTTATTACAAATTTTAATTATAATATAATTTATATATTCATAAGTATTTATTTATTATAAATTTAAGTTATATAAAATAAATATTTATTCTGTGTAATGTAGGGGTTAAAATACTAATATATATATATATTCTTATGAGAAAGTCATATATTTAATAAACATATATTACATTTATTAAATCTAATAAATATATTATATTTCATAAATCTTATATTTAATAATATTATTAATGCAAATTATATGTTATATTTAATAAATACAATAAATAATACGATTTAATGTTTATATAAATACTACATTATTAACCTTAATTAAATACATTAAAATACTTTCATATATTAAATGATCATGAAATAACATTAATACACACATTAAGGCTAAAATATACTTTTGCTCTTCGATCTTATTTTTTAGTTTAAATTTGGTTTTCTAAGTTTAAAATGTTTTACTTGATACCTTAAAGTGTCTTTGTTAAATTACGTTAGTTTTTTTGTTAGTTTATCACACTAACTTGGTTAACTTAGTGATCCGTGACAAAAAGTGAAAAATGCCACATGAGATGAGTGTTTGCCATGTCATCTAAAATTACACAGTTCAAAATACTGACAGAAAGGCCAATTTGGTCTAACAAAGATGTTTTAAGGGACTAAAGTGAAACTCTCTAAACTTAGGAGACCAAACTAAAACTAAAAAAAATAAAAATGATGATAGACCAAAATAACATACATACATACATACATACATGCATACATACATACATATATATATATATATATATATATATATACATATATATATATATATATATACATATATATATATATATATATATATATATATATTACTAAAAGAAAATAAGTCAACTTGATGTGACGCTAATTCTTGGAATGGCTTGATGAACAATTTTGTTGAGGAGTTAAAGCTATTTTATAAGCATTGTTTTGTTCCTATAAACTGATGCTTATTTTCCTTGAAACATCACAACAAGAATTTAACATCTATATAAAATTATGAGATAGATTGTCAAGACTTAGAGAAAAGTTATGGCAAATAATGAGATGAAAACTATTGGAGTTGCGATTATGATCATGATTATGTTGGGCTTCACACTAGCTGATTACAATCCTTCATCTATGAATATTGAGCCAAACAATGAGACTGATGAACTCTCATGTTCTACCCTATGTGCCATAGAATGTTTAGTAACTGAACTTCCTCTTCCAACATGTTTTGCTAACTGTGTTAAAAATTGTCATAAAATGCCTATTGATGTTGTCTACAAATGTCTTACTGGTTGTGACTTGATCAAGTCCATTGGCGTCAACATTGGTATTCATTCTCTTACAACATTTGTCTCTTTTTAAGGTTTTATAATTATGCTTTATAATTGAGTTAGTTATGTTTTTACATCTTTTTGATAATTGACTTTACGTGTTAGATGCTCATGGTATTATGGCCTATGCGGTGGATTCATGCTTGCAAGAGTGCCAGAAGAAGTAATAACTTGTTGCATGAATGTTCAAGAGTAAGGTTGTTAGGAGAAATAATATTAAACATGATTGTAATAAGCAAATAATTATCAATGAGTAATATTTACTCTTTATTTTTGGTAAATCCTTTGCCCAATCGTTTCCCTTCATTTTTCTTATGTTTCATTCAAATGGTAGAGGGTACTAACAAGTGATACAGTGTATATACTTTGTGCCCTCAACTAATATTGTTCGGCAGAATTTGTCTAGTTTCGTTTTAATTTGTATAAATGGTTTTTGTGATGGCTTGCAAAGGAGACTAGATGAGAATGGAAAATTCAGAATAGAGAAATATTTGTAGGGTAATACCGTTATTTATAGGATTTGGATCCTTTCCTGCAAGCTTTTTCTCTAGTCTCTCTCTAGTAAGAATCTGAACCTTTGGATAAATTTATGGATGTAATTAAAAATTGAAAAAAATATAAAAACATATCAATCTTGATATTAATCCTGTTTCTCTCTATAGCACTTCAACACCCATAAACAAAACTTAATCTGCAAAAATCCATAACTACCACCATTAATCTAGGCATTGTCTTTTATTGCTCTGCCACCATCAGTGGAATACAATGACAACTACATTAATGGTGTCATTGTAGAGCGATGTTAGTACGTAGAAGAATGAGTTGATTTGTTAAGAAAGGTTACAAAAAGGCTTCGTTGTTAGGTTAACTTAGTTCATCTGCAAGGTTGTCCATAATGGCAAGTGAGTTTAACTTCATATGAAACTAATTTTATCTTTTAATCTATTTTTTCACTTTAGTTGTTATGGTCTTAGGTTAATGAAATTTGGGTGGGAGAAAGATCAATTATGATTTCACTTAGTTTTAAAATAGAGCCTACAACAGAGCAGCTTGCCTTAAGCAGCAACATTCTTTTGATCTTCTGGATGTTTTAATAGTGTTGGTTATTGATGAATTGAAAATATAATTGAATTTTGTTTATGGGGGTAGAAGTGTCAAAAAGAGAGAAACGGGATTGATATGTTTGTATGCCTTTTCGATTTGTATTTCCATTTGTCAGATTCATCCAACGATTTAGATTCCTACTAGAGAGAGGCTGGAGAGAAAGCCTGCAAGAGAGAATCCAAACTCTTATTTATATATAAGAGGAGTTCCTTCATAGTTTTAAGACAAATTTACCATAATGAGAAATCCCACTAAGTTATATAGTTGTTCATGAGTTATTTATTTAATTGATAAAAAATAATCCAACTTAACAAAACCTTTTTTTTATATATAAAAATATTTTTTTTAAGGAATAGAATGCAATTTTATAAATCTACTTCTTTCTTCATTAAGAAATAAATATAGTTGGCAGTTTGGAAATTTTCACCAATAGAAAAAGGAAATGTAAAACTCAAAAAAATGACAAGATAAAATTTAAATTTATTTAAAATATGAATATAATATTTGAATACTAATTACTTTTTAATAATATATGTTAGATGATATTTTGCATTAAAAATGCTATGTTATTGTATTTGTAAAAATCTAATTATGTGCAACTTCACCAATTTTTCTATCAATAAATTTATATGACAATTTCTAAATTTAAATAGATGTAAATGCATTTTATTTTTGCATATTCCAGATGTTGAAATATTTTAAGATAATTTCTTTTCTTTATATTATAAAAATATTAAATTTATTAATTCAATAATGAAACATCCTTTAATAAATTCTTGAATTCTAAAACGTGAGTAAAAATTACATATAAAATAGGTTGAATTTGACATTTAAAACTTATATTCTACAAAAAGCAAGGATATTGTACAACATGATAATTGAGAAACGACTAATTCTAAAAATTGTAAGATACTTTCGCAACCAGGATCATGACGGAATGACGAAAATGATATTAAAAATAGAGGAGTTGCCACCATAGCTTATTAAGGAAAAATATATAGAAAAACCCAAAAGGAAGGTCTACAATCTAGATAAGGATTCGAAGGTTGGTTACGCATAGGGAAGGTGTTAGCTCCCTACAATGTCTGTTATAAAAATGGTTACCCTTTAACTTAATGTGTGAAAAAATTAATTATCTTATTCTATTGCTTATAAAATTATTATTCCTATTATTATATTTTTTATTATTTATTTATATTATTTATTTTTATGTTGAATTTTTTAAAAAGAAGATTATTATTGTTACTATTTGATTTTTATTATTTTTGAGATCGATAGGAGTGAGCTTTTGCTCCTACGTATCCTCCAATGTAATGAGGAATTAGATTCACGTAATTTTTTGGGTAGAAAATTGTTTTGAGTTGATGTTTTTTAGTTATATATTTTATTTTTATTTATGTTATTATTTAGGGATTATCAAGACATTAAATCTTAAGCTTTTATAGAGTATCATCCATAACAATAGGTAGCCTTACAGATGCATGGTACTCTTGCAAAAATAGGTTCTATAAGAGATTTTGGGATATTCAAGTGGGCCTTAGACCCAACATGAAAAAAATACTAAGTCTACATTTTATTTTTATCAATTAACAAATTACTAATTTATCTTATAGCTTTAGATGAAAATTTTATGATATTCAAGTGAGTGCTAGACCCAACATGAAAAGTCACCTAATCTACATTTTTTATTTTATTTTTACTAAAAAAGAATTACCTATCAACTGTTTATTATTTAATCTTAAGCTTTAGATAGGATCTTTGTGATATTCAAGTAGGTACTAGACCCAACATGAAAGATTACTAGATCTATATTCTTTATTTTATTTTTACTTTAAAAAAGTTATTAATTAACAAATTATTAATTGATCTTAAACTTTAGATAAGATATTAGTGATATTCAAGTAAGTCTTAGACCCAACATGAAAATCACTAAATCTATTAATTTTATTTATCATTATTTTTGTTTAGAATTTAATTAAAAGAATGTTTAATAATTTGAAAGTGTTCTATATTAAAAACGTTGAATATCCAAGTTGACCAAAATTTAACAAATTATCTACGCAGACAAAATTATAATAAAAGTACAAGCAAGGTATCAGTTTCATTTTATTATATTTTGTTGACTTTCGTAGAAATAAAACCACACCATTACTTTATGACACTAATAACGGGTAAGAAAATTTGGAGATTAATTTCATTTAGATTTTTATTGATTATTATTTAATTGAACCTGCATCCTATTTTTATTAGCAAAATTAATCATGAACTATTTTTTAATATCAAATTATTACTTAAACCTAATACCCAAAACAATGACATGGTACTAAGTGATTGCTACCGAAAGGAAAAACAAAAGGGGTAAAAATTAAACCCATTAACTCCAGGAACCGAGGGATGCAAATATATTAGATCCAAATTGCATCTAAGCAACCCAATAACGATTTAAACAATGCCAACCAACTCTGCCAATGTTCAAACAACCAGGAAGGCTCGAATACAAAACATAATCCGTAGTCAAGTACATGTCCAACAAAAGGCAGATAAAAAAACAAGCATTATATGAGGATATTATGAACCCAAAATTAATACAATCAGAATAATCAAAACTGTGGCCTCTGACATTTGTGACCCAATCCGAGTGCAACTCTAGACTATAGCCGGATTAACAAACAAGAAAACATAACACCCTGCAGCAAATGAAGTAACCAATATGATAAGCCCAACAACAGCACTCGTAGCAAGAGCTCTGGACCTTGTCAAATCAAATAACACACAAAAAGAAAGAAGAAAAAGAAATTGCGGATCAATATATACACGCCTAGATAACGTGAAATAAAGCAATACCCAAGATGACAAAATAGACTTCAGCAAAAAGAGAATAAGGCACTTAAACATAGACAAAAATCACAAAATAGATTAAACACAGCAACAACATAAAATAAAGTAAAAATAAAATGAACTCGTAGAGAGAGAGAGAGACTATGATACCCAACCTAAGCTGCGGCTTGTGATTCGGCATAGAGAGTCTGATGCGGGTTGAATGATTTGAGTTGTCGATGATGAGAATAGTACGTTGCTTGAAGACACAAGAGCTGGTGTTCACGGGTTGGTCCTGCTTACTGGGTTCAGCACCATGGCTAAATGATACAGTCCGGTGGTTGGCTCACGGAACAGTGGTTGGATGGTGCTGGTGGATTAGTTCATGGAGGTTCAAAAGTTGTTGCCATTATTTTGAGTAAAAGAGGACCAAAGAAAGGAGAGGATGAGGTTAGACAAGAGGATTTGTGATTGAGAAAATGGGTGATGGATGCTTATTCGTGTGAAAGAGAGATATTATTCAGAGAAAGAATAAAGAGAGTTGGAGGGGAAGGGAGACTGGGTCAGCGTTTATTGTGTGCTAATCCGTCCGTGAGAGTGTCCTCAGGTGAACTAGCGTGTCAGGTTTTTATAAGGGAAAATGAGTGCTGTTAGCGTGGTGCAGTGAATTCTACTTCTACTAGTGAGGTATGTGAGAGAAAAAAGAATCAGTGTGCTCATGTGTGAATTAGTTATGGGAGAGAGAATGATGTTCATTTTTGTCTTTTGTGACTGAGGAATTTTAAACGTGAATGTGAGGTAGTGGAAGTATGTGCATGACGTGTGGGTTTATAGAAAGAATGTGAGTGGTGACAGAAACCAAGAGGGCCCCATGAGGTGAGAGGAAATGTGAGAGTTAGTTATGCATGTGTTCTATTTTCTATTTTCTTTTTTTTTTTCAAATTACTTTTTTTTTCAAATCTTTTCAATCAAATTTAAAAGTTGTTACAACAACTGTTCCTTCTAAAAGCTTTTCTCATTTATCCCATTTTTTCATTTTTTTTCTATTAATTTTGTTCTCTCTCTTTCTTTTTGCAAACATGTAAAAACTTCACTTTTTTTTTTTGTTTATTTTCATATATAATCGTGCTACAAATAGATTATATAGATAAAGGAAGAAGAGGTTGATACTGAGGATGGAGTGGATGTAGAAGAAGACAATTTAAAGATGTTCATAATTGTTTAGTATAGACGTATTTATAGTTTATAATAGGTGAGAATAATGTTTAAGTAATTGATAGTGTCACTACTCTAGTTTAGGGAATGTCTTAGTATATTCATAATGTAATTTGTATACTGTGAACGTTTATTATCATATTGATAATAATGATGTATGTTTTCTACTATTGCTAAATATATGAATGGAAATATAATGTATGTTATTTTATCACATTATTAACATACTGAAATAACTTAATTAACTTTACTCGTTACCACAATATAGTTTAATAAAGAGAAATTTTTTTTCCCTCTGTTTTAATAAATGTCGAGAATAGAGTCAATTTAGCTTTGGATGTTACAGTAATTCTCTTCTTCATGTAATGAAAACATTCAAAGACAATCAATGCATTGTCCGTAATCAATCTATTTGGCACAAAGCACTTTGATTTCCACCCACGATCCCTGGCAAAATAAGCTTAAGCTTGTTTGCAATTGTTTTTGTGACTAACTTAAAAATCACATTGCAAAGGCCTATGGGCCGAAGTTCACTCGCATGGGACGAATTTTTAACCTTTGGAATCAAAGCTATAAGAGTCTTATTTAAAACAGATGAATCACCCCATCATTAAGAATGTGAAGGACTTTCCTAGAGACATCAGGGCCAACTAAACTCCAGTAATGTTGATAAAAAAAAAGCTGGCATACCATCAATTCCTGGAGCTTCTGTTGGGTGCATTTGTTTCAACGATTGGAAAACCTCCTCCTGTGTAAAAGGTGCATTAAGAATATCCAGCATCTCCTGTGTGACACGTCCACCTACCAAAGTGACTGCCTCCTCTACACCAATAGCATCAAAGCTGGTAAACAATAATATAATAGTGAGAATACCTGCGATTTCCTCCTCATCCTTATGCACGTACCACTCCCACATCATCGGTCAATTTTTCAATGGTATTCCTTTTGTTTCTTTGAGAGGCTTTCTTATGAAAAAATTTGTATTGTGGTCACCCTCCTTTAACCAGCTCGCTCTTGATCTTTGGCCCCAATACATCTCCTCCTGGCTCAGACGAGAGTCTAAAACATTCTCTACTTCTATCAGATCAACCACCATCGTATCAGTTTGTGGTGCTTTTCGGAGAGTGTCTAACTTCTTTCTTACCTCTTTAATTCTCCTCCTGAAACCAACAAATTTTTCTCTCCCCCATTCTTCAAGAGACTCACCTGTACGTGCCAAATTTGCCAAGATATTAGCCCCTCGCACTTAAGAAGCAGCAGCAACATCATCACATTCATCTTCCTCCAGCCACACCTGCTCAAACCTGTAACGGTTATGCCTTTGTCTCTTTTTTTATTTTATGAGTCTCAAATTCAACCACAATTGGATTATGGTCCGAACTATGCCTACTCCGATTAGAGACATGCACCTCCCTCCATACATTCCTCCATGCCCCATTTGCCAAAGCTCGGTCCTGCCTCTCTTGTATATCATTTGGCTCCTTCCTTTTATTCGAACAGGTAAATCTGTAACCTATAAAACCCAAATCTTGCAAGTTGCATTCTTCTAAAACCTCAACAAAATTTTGTACCTTGGCAGGATCCACTGGTCCATCACCATACTTGTCATCCGGGTGCAATATCTCATTAAAATCCCCCACATTTAACCAGGGAATTTCCTTTTCCACCATGATATCTCTCGGCAACCACCAAGTGAGATGCTTATTATTGCTCTCTGGATACCCATAAATCGTTGAGAGCTGAAATTTCTTATGTGAGCCCGTGAGGGATACCTCCATGTGAACATGGTTTAATCTAAAAGAAACCATATCAATCTCCAAATTATTTCCCCACATAAAGGTTAGACCACCTGAGCGCCTTCTCCCATCCCTCACACAATCCACCCCAAAAATAGAATTCAAACCACCAACATTTTTTAAGAACTGTAACTCTGATAACTTCTTCTTGGTTCCATTACAAAGACCAAGTCGGGACCTTCATCCTTGACAAGCCTACGCAAGGCTCTAACTGCTCGTGGGTTCCCAAGCCCACGACAGTTTCAGCTAAGAATCCTAATGGCGTTCGGCGGGGCTGCTCAACAGCCTCCGCTGCTCCTTCAACGGTTTGGGGTTTCGTCATTTGACTACCCATCACCAATTTATCTATATCAATCCTATCATCCTGTAACTTCCTTTTACATCCATCATATTCAGCTTTTTTCATAGTAATACCTCCGGCCCGTGCTTGCCGCTTCCATTTCTTCACAGCGGAGGTAGATTCTGTAGACTTTTTCATCTCCGCTTGAGCCCCTCCTTCCCCCTTTGATATTGGCTTAAATGACACGTTCCTTACTGGAGTGTCGTCAAAACATTTCTCCTCCTCAACCAAAGAAACTTTATCTGGTGCGTGGGACCCACTTGAAGAAGCTCCCAAAGACGCTGATTCACATCCCAGTCTTGACTTGAAAGACATGGGATCTTGTGAAAGCTGATAATTGTTGAGAGATTCCACCACATCGGCCACAGACTCATGACATTTGGTAGATCATTCAGCATCACGAGACGCCAATCAAAATTCCAAGGACCTAACCTCAACCTGGTCCTTATCCTTACTACTGAAAAAATGGAACGTGAAAAGATTACGTTCAACGGCCCTGATTCCAACACCACCTTTAGCTTTCCAAACCGAGGCCATCATAGTTTTGAAAGCCTTAGGGCTAATTGATCCTTGTGTGAGGACTCTACCCACCAGCCAAAGCTCCGAAGAGATAGCCTGGCTGTCTGCCGCCATCATCCGGCAACTCCAGAACCAGACCCTCCTCCTCCAAAAATTCAACTTCCTGCCATTTTTTCATGATGAGAGATCACCAGGAAGAAAGATAACAAACCACTGATACAGCACCACGTAGGCGGGACAAACAACAAAAGTCGAAAAAATCAAGAATCTGTCTTGGGATATTCCCTGCGCCTCTAGGGATCAGAGAAAAAAAATCCCTAGTGCGCATGCAGGGGGTAAGTTTTTGCTATAATAAATATTTTTAAAATTATCTTATTTTGTAAATTTATTTAAAGGTGTGACGAATGTTAAAAGGTGTTAATATCTTTCTTACGCGTAATTTATTATCGAACTCTAGTTTCAAATATTATTTTCTTTTTGAGGGTTTTTTTTTTTTTTCAAAAATAAACATTCGTGGCGACTTCTTTGTTTTTAATTATTTTTCGTCGTCTTGCTGTGACCCTGATTGCAACATCGTGCAATTTGTTAGCATGTCGGTTTGATTATTTGGTCTTATAATTGTTTTATTCTTGCACATTTAAAAATTTGTATGATGTCCTAATGTAATGATTATTCATCTAATATAACTAACTAATTCATTCATTAAAAAATTTAAATTTTGAAAACATATTTTACTATAGGTATAATCAAATTTTATTAATGAGCTAGTTTTATGTAGAAAGAAAATTATCAATATTAAAACTATTTTAGTATAGTATTAGTTATTTGAATGATTAAAGATATTTTTTTTTAAAATTTAATTTACTGTCTTAATATATTATGCTCAAATAAGTATACATTGCAAATATAATCTTCAATAAATTATTTCATCATTATCGTTTTTTAAGTATATGTTTTGTTAAATTTTTGTCTTACATTTAACCCACTAGGGTTGGTTTAGTGGGGGGTTGGGGTAGTATGTACCAATGTTTTTAAAACCGGACCGGTCATTGAACCAGTCAAGGCACTGATTCAAGGTTCAATGGTTCAACCGGAGTTGAACCATGGTCGAACCGGTATTAATAAAATAATAATAATAATAATTAAATAATACATAAAAAATTAAACAAATATATAATATCATAACTTTATAATATTAAAAACTAAAAATAAAATATAATTTTATAAGTTCTTAACATATACAATACCTAAAAAAGTTCAAATTAAATATATCATAATACTTAAATCTAAGTTTTAATAATACACATCAATATTTATTAATAAAAACAAGTTTATATTTAGAATAAAAAAAAATGACAAATATTTTAGGTTGATTTTCATTTTTAAAGAAAAAACATCAAAATAGTATTTTATTAGACATTTTTTATCGAACCACTACGAACCGGTTTTTTATTGGTTTTTGACCAGTTTTGGCCGGTTTTAGTGGTTTTTGACCTGTTCACCGGTTTACAGACCAATTTTTTGCCTGGCTGGTTCTTTGGTTTTATTGGACTAGACACAGAACCGGTTCATCGGTTTTCTGGTTGAACCGGCCGATCCGATCTGGTTCTGAGAACATAGGTATGTACAAGGTCCTAGGTTCTAACCCTATTGTCGTCATTGTACACACAAAAAATTGTCTTATATTTATAATAATTATTTATTATAGACATCATTTCAAAAAATTAGACTAATTGAATGTTTTGATTGCTTTATGTAAAATCTTGTTGTGAATATAATCTTCAATGATGTGTAAGTTATTAATTTATTAAAGTATTATTTTATTAATTACTGGAAAGATAATAAAACAAAATATTTTTAGAGAAAAATAATGAATATTATAGTGATATGACGTGGTACGTAATATGAGACCAAAAAAATAAAATCTTTATAACTACTACAACTATTAAACCCTAAACCCTAACCCTTTTTAACTACTACTACTACTACTATTTTCAGAGGAAAAATAATAAATATGATATAGTGATAGTAATATGAAACCTGGAAAATAAAATTTTTATAACAAATTATTATTATTACTATTATTTAATTTGAATTTGATTAAATGTATAATTGATTCTAATATAATGGTACATTCACATCTAATTTTAATATTTTTTAATTTTATAATTAATTACTTTTTTCATAAGCATTATAGTATGATTGAGGTATTTTAAATATGAATAAAATTTATTTTCAGTATAAATTTGAATGTTTTACATACAAAATAATATAAGAGTATACATTTTATAATTTAATGTAATTAATACCTCGTAAGAAAGTTATTTATATCTTATACTATGAACAAATACAATATATAACATAATATATTATCAAATTATATACTTAAATAAAATAGTTACAATTAAATGTTAATTTTTTATATTTTGTGTTATTTAAGTTAATTGAAATTTAAATTTTATTATAAATAATAAATATTGGAAAATATTTTAGGTACTTTATTCAAAAATGATTTGTTATTTTTAATTTACGAATTGATATTTTTACTTTATTTATGTGACATTTAATTTATATTTTTACTTTATTTATATAAAATTTATAATTTAAATGTGATATTTTAAGCATAAATTAATACAATTAGAATTTAAATTAAATTAAAATATTACTTATTATTTATTAATTTGTTGTCTTGAATTAATTGTGTTAGTAAAATATTTATATGAATTATATGACAAATAAAATAATAGTAACATTAACGATATAATTTATTAATAGTAAAAAAATTATGATTATTGTAGAATGTTTAAATTTAAATTAAGAAAAATGTTATTTGCACAACAAAGTGTACAACAAATTTTTCAACTAAGAGAGAGAAATTGAGAGAAGTGAGAAATGCAATAAATGATGTGATGGAGAGAAATAGAAAAAAATAATAATTTGTATAAATTGTTGTATGTATATCACATCTCTTAAATTAATGAGAAAATGATAAAACATTAAAATTATTTTACATAGAAAATTTGCTAATATTATTTATTTACCCTTAATTTTAAAGTAATCCTAATTTGAATATACTATAAATTTAAATCAAATTATATATTAATCATAATTACCTTTATTATATAATGATATATTTTTGTGAATTAAGAAAATAATTAAAAACTTAGTTGCATTGCAACAAGATAAATTAGAATATATATTAGTTTATAATTGCCTTAGTTAATATGATTAGGTATTTTATTTAAAAAATAGATTTTAAATATATTTTTGATCCCAATAAAATTAAAAAATATTTTATCAATAATAATATAATATCATTATCATTTCAAAAGAGAAATTATTTTTTAGCTATGTGTTTAAAAAATGTTATTACTGAAAAACTAAATAAAATAAGCTAAAAGTTCAGTATCAAGATAAAATTATATTAAACATTATTTAACTAAGTTCTAATTTCTATCACAATATTTTATATAATAATGTGTTTTTATGTACCATATTTAATATCTTTGTGTTCTTTTTTCACTCTAAAATTTAAATATTAGTAAATTTTTTGTTTAGATATTAATATGCTTTGATGTAAAATATTCATTTTTTATATGGTATAATTTTACTCTAGGTTATTTTTTAGCATATTTATGTCTATGACTTAAATATTAATGGTATTTTTATGTAAAATTTTTATTTTTATATGATGTAAATATTACCTCTAAGTCTTAATATGTTTTCATGTAAAATTTTGGCTAAATTACTCTTTTAGTCCTCCTATAATATTCAATCTGTGATTTTAATCTCCCAATTTTTAATTCTACAATTTTAATCTCTTAATCTTGTAAAATTTGCAATTTTGGTCCATTGTTGACCATTAAAAGTGTAATGTTGACCATGACATGACATTAAGTAGATGACATGACAATTAATACTTAATAATATTTAAGCTAAATTGTACTTGTAATCCCTCTATAATATTCAATCCATGATTTTGATCCCCCAATATTTTAATTATGTGATTTGTATGGTATAATTTTACTCTTGGTTATTTTTTAGTTATATTTACTTCTTTGACTTAAATATTAATGTATTTTTATGTAAAAATTTTATTTTTATATAATTTAAGTATTATCTCTAAATCTTAATATGTTTTCATGTAAATTTTTTAATCTATGTATTAAATATAATTAACTGTTATGATCTATATACTAATAAGTTTTTTGGTGTAGTTTCTATCTTTATGAGATACACATATTAAATCAAATGTAGTCACTTATAATATATTATGTAAAGTTTTATTTCACTGTTATATACTAAGAAAAACATAAATTGAATAATTTTAAAAAATATCAATAAAATCATAATTCATTTGTAAGAAGTCATTTTTTATTTACTAATTTCTTAAGATTATTAAAGCTACTAAACAAAGAAATGTAAGTAATAATATGCAAATAATTCAAATTTGTATTAAAACTAAATTATAGTATATTTTTCACTATAACGTGTTATGGATTTGTGCTTTTATTGAATGTGTGTTATTAAATCCATTGTAATGTCCAAAATTTTTGGTCCTATTTATTAATTGGAAATACAAACAACATTCTTTTCTATTTAATTCTTTAGTACGTTAAAAAAATTTATTTATGTTTTGACGAGCTTAAGCAATAGAAAAGAATTTCTAAATAAAATAAATAAAATTCATGAACTAAGATAAAATTCTATAAAAGGACGCAAACAAAATTTATATTAGACATAGGATATGCTATTGCTTAAAGAAATTAAAAATACAAAACACCAAAAATTTCAAGGGAAACAGCTCAAGCTAGTAGCTCAACTTAGAGTACTTAGAAGCACCTCAATTTTAGAACTCTAATTAAGATAAGCTTAGAAATTTTAAAGAACAAATTAAATTATATAAGTAATATCTAAATCACCTAATTAGGTTTATTCTACTTAATTTTTATTAAGTTTGATTAATTAGTTAAAAATAATTTTTAGTTAATAGGATAGTTAAGATAATTAGTTTCAAATAAAAATGGAATTTACCTAGTTATAATTAAAATTATATAAGTATGATTATTTTAGTCAAAAACCAACTGAAATTAATTAAAAACTAAAACAAATTAAACCTATTCCATTTAAAATCTGATATAGTTAAAATTAAATTTAGCTAGCAGAATAATTAAGAATAAATTTACTTAATTAACATAAAATAATACGATTATTAAAGTTCTAATTAAATTAAATTATGACCCAAACAAAATTATCATAAAACTTAGATTTAAAAGCAAAAGTTTAAATTTCCTAAAATCTACCAAAGCTACACATTGAAATCAACTAGCTGCTGTATTTCTTTATTGTATACATTAATCAACAAACTAAGTACTATAAACAAACCCAATGTGCACGTTGAAAACTTAAGGGGAAGTAAGTGCAGCATTTTTTATTCATTCTTAGGCAAATTGGAAACACAATGATGGCTTTGCACATGAAATTTTCTGCTGGCATTTAAGAAAGGAGGAAGTCTTCATTCTCCTTATCTTTAACACTAGAAAATAGTTAGGAAACAACTAGTTTTTTTACAAATCAACCAAAACTAATTAAAATTCAACTAAGCTATCCAAACTAAGTTAAAATTAAACTAAACTAACCTAAAACCAATTAAAATCAAACTAAGCTAAATGATTACCTAGGCCTATAGCTTTACAACGTGGCAGCATTAGATTTTGCATGAAAATAGGCTTAAATAATCAGCAACCTAAGTTTCTAAAAATCAGCCACCTAAGGGCACGTTTGGGGTGGTTGTAAGTTTTTGATTTTCAAATCCAATTTTCAAAACAAAACGCGTTTGGCTAAAATGGAGCTAAAATGGTTTTCAACTCAATTTTAAAACATTTTTATATTCATTTTCAAAACCAAGAAAAAAGGTTTTGTGAATCTAGTTTTTAGATTTTAAAAAAGTACATATCACTATAGTTGATAATGACTTTTTCCACCACCATCACTAACACCGTCGTCGTCACTGTCGCTACCGCTGCTACTACCACCAGCATCACTACCATGACCATCAGTGCTGCCACCACTGTCACTGTCAGTCGTCATCACCACCACTACCGCTACCTTTGCTGCCATCACACAAACATACCCTTAAACTAATTTTAACAAAATATTTTTTTTTCAAAATGAGTTTATTTTGAAACCAAAAATTTGAGAAAAAACTAAAACTAATTTTTAAAAACTTAAAAACTAGTTGCAGGTTTTTGAAATTTTGAAACTCACAACTAAAAACTACTCCGAACAGGGTCCTAAGCTACTAAAAGTTTACCGAACAAACCTTTTGAAATTCTATAGATTGAGCTACTCCCAAAACACGTTCACTTTCCTTCTTTTCCGCTCCTAAATCTATTCTAGAATTTTACATACTAAAGAAGGTGTTGGGAACCAAGGCTCTACACAAATTAGAAGAAAAAAATGTTACTTTATCATATGCCAAAGTTTCTATAAGATAGGGGGATAGACATCTATCATGTGCTTTAAAATAAGAGTATAACCATGGGTATTTGGTAAGATATTCCTAACCTTATCTGTTGTTTAATTTTACCTTGTTTAATTCTATTAATTAAAAACGTCAAAGCATTGTTAATTTACTTTCTAATTCCTAATTAAAATTTAATTGTTTCTAACCTTCTATTACCTATATCTAATTATTACTAACCTACTCTAACCTTTTTATTTCTTGTTTCTAACTAACTTCAATTTATCTTATTTTCTAACCGTTTACATTTCTGAATTATTTTGTTTTATGTTTAATTTTCTGTCACTTGTTCTATTTTATGTTTTATGAATCACTCTATAATAATTCTCCTTGTCATTTATTTTAATTCATTGTTTGTTATTTATAGTGGCTATTATTTTAAATTCTATACTGTATAACTATTTTGCTATTAGTTTTAAATTATACTTCTATGACTAATTTCCTTTTAGTAATTTAATTCCTATATTTATGACCAATTTTACTGTTAGTTATTTTTTTGATTAATTCCTTTTTCTAAATTCTGTTACTTATTCATAGCCACTATTATTTATTTTAAATTATAATATACACATTATTATATTTATATGGTAATTTCATTTATTTTAATTCTAGGCTTGAGTTGTAATCTAGAATTTAATCATTTTAATTAAATTTCTAAGATCACCTCTCAACTTGTTAAAAACAGTTTTTATTTAATAAATCTCTTAAAATTTTAATAATGAAAAAATTATGTTCTATTAAAAATTTCAAATATCTAACAAGTTATTATAAAACATGCAATTCTGATATTGTATTCTTTTAGTCATACTGTTTGGTAGTTTTTAATCTCTCATTTGAATAACATAATTTATCCAAGCTAAATAACTTTTCTTTGATACGTCGTCTTAGTGTGAATTGTAAATAGTTGTTCTAATTCCATATTTATGTACTTTAAATGGATTTTGTTATTTCTAATTATTTTCGTGTAGTTATGATAGTAAATGTCTCAAATATTAATTTTATAATTATTTTTTATGTTAAAATCTTCTACCTTTAATTACCGACATATCGTTGGTTCTAGTGACACTAGGCTCAGATTTATTAAGTAAGGTCTTGGGTTTGAATCTTGTGGATGAAATAAATGTGATTAGGAAAGGAGACCCTACTAAAGGTGATTAGCCAAGTTTTTTGACGAAGATTAGTTACTGACAAAACTGGTAGATACTTCATATCTATAACATAGTTATAAAAAAAACTTCTACCTTTAATTGTTAAAACTAACAAACTGTCTAAATTAATTTTAAATCTTAAAAATACTGTTTTGGACTGTTTTATAATTGACTCAAATTATCTAAAATCACCTCTTTAAATTTTATAACTCTATTTGTGTCTTATTCAATTTTCTAATTGTTTTTCTGTTAATAAAGACCTGCTTTAAGTATTTAATTGCCTTAATTGGTTTGAGTTCATTTTAAGATTTTGTTTACTGTTTTATATTATTTTATACTATTTATACTCACATAATTGATTTTATAATTTTCCTAGTTTATTTGGTTCTATTTTTGTTGTTGCTTTACCTACTTTTGTGATTTTGATATTTATAACTTACTTTTATGATTTTATAAAGATATTTTAATTATTATTTTCTTTTATCAATGTTCTATTACCTAACTATGAGCTTGGGGAGATTTTATAAAAAGTTAACTCATTTTTGTAAGCTAACACATGTGTAAAAAAAAAAAGGAACCTTATTTTGGGACAAAAATTCTCCATGAAAATATTAACCTTCTATCATTGTTATTCAAATAATATGATCTATATATGAATATGATAATCTCATCTTGTTAATTAAAAGGGTTAATCTTGACAAATCAAGGAAAGTGAATGGTAAATCTTATGTGATTTGTTCCTTGTCAAGATATTGATATTTGTGATTATGAATTTATGCCATGTGATGATGATATCTTTGTAAATTATGTATGAACATGTTCAAGCAATATCATTGTAACAAGGAGTTGAGCTACGCTTCATCAAGATGGTGGTGAGAGTTCATAAGTGGAGGTTTCTTTTAACCTTAGGGATTTAAATAGTTTTCGGATGTATAAGTGACCAAGTGGGTGGTTCCATTGTGTTGTATTGACCATGGCAAAACTCATTTATCCTTACTAGTCACTACACAACTCATGATTGGTTGCTGGGACAGTTGGGTATAGTCATTGTTGTGTACATTTATGATTATTGATATTAATATATTTTTGTGATTGATGATACCAAGTGTTACCCCCTTGTGAGCACCCAATTTTATCTGTGTAAAATAATAATAATAATAAAAATAAAAACAAAAAAGAGAGAAATGTTGAAAAATAAAAATGAAAATAGAAAATTGAAAAGAAATAAGAAAAGAAGAAAGAAAAATAATAATAAATAGATAATAGATAAATAAATAAAAAGAAAAGTTCTTTATTATTTGGGCTAGCAAGCCCAAAGTGGCCCATGGCCCAACAAAACTTGTGTTCAAAAAAGGAGAGAGCAAAATAAATGGATAAAAGAGTTTTTCTTGTATGGGTTAAGTGGCCCATGGCCCAACATAAAAAAAAGAAAAATGAGTATAATAAAATAAAATAAAAAAGAGGGGGAAGAGTATTAGAGAAAAGAAATAAAACTGTGGGGAATGAGAGGGAATCTTCTAGACACATAGGTTATAAGAGCAACTTTAACGTTGTTTCTTATCTGGGTTCTTAAAAGTTAAGTAATATTGCTTAACTAGTTTTATCGTTGGAGTGAAAGAGGTTGCATTTCTTATCCAAACAGAGTTGCTTAACAAAAAAAAAACATTTTTTCCATTTTCAAAATCAATAAAAAGAGCAACAGAAATAAGAAGGAAATTAACCAAAAATAGCATAAGAATCAAAGCGCATACAAACTCAAATCTGGAAGAACAATTAAAAAAAATTACAAAATCAAATTTGCAAACCCATAACCACAGACATAGAGAAATGTGGGTGGCATTGCCCCTGCTAGGTGTGGGTGGGAGGTGACGGGGACAGGAGGATTTTGTAAAATAAGAGGTTTTTCGATGACGTGTCAGTGGTTTTGTGGTGGAGGTTGTGCATGTTGGTGGTTTTGCTACGATGGCTTTGAGCTTCAGTGGTTTTGCAGTGGTGTCCATATGCGGCGGTGCCATGTGAGGTCGAGGGATGAGTTCGGTGGTGATGTTGCATCACTTCGACGGGAGCTCCATAGATGAGAAGGGAAGAGATTTGAGAGCATAAGGGAAGAGAGGGGCAAAATATTTTAGAGAGGGATGAGAATTGAGAAATGAGAGCTTGAGAGTTTTTTTTTTTCAGCCTTTTGAGAAAAAATGTGAGAAGCTTTTAGAGTCTTAAATATGTCCATTTTTTTAGTAAATAAGTTTAATATAAAATAATAATAAGAACTTAGTTTAAGAACTCAACCATTGGAGGAAAAAATAGGTAAAGTTCTTATATGTGAAGATGACACGTGGGATCTACCAAAATTCATTTAACCAACTCATTTAGCAACTTAGCATTAAAGTTACTCTAACTAACCGGAAAAAGATCAATGTACGTACATTCCATTTTTAGGGTGTATGGGTCGAAAGAAGAGAGAGATAGAGAGAAAAAATAAAAAGAGAGAAAATGATAGATATGATAGATAATGTGATGGAAAATGAAGAGAGAGATAGAAAGAAAAATGGGATGGAAGTGAGATGGAAGAGAAAGTGGATATATGATAAACATTATTCTAACTAACCTTATCCTTTTGCATTTTGTTTTGAAATTTTTTTAAAAAAATTGAAAATGGGAGGGAAAAACCGTTGGTTAGAAGGGTCTGAATCTTTGACCTTTGTTGCCTTTATAAAGGAAGCTAGAAGAAGATTTTCTTACACTCTTACGTACACACACATTCACCGCAAATATTCTGCAAAAATTGATTGCTCCTTCTAGCAAGCCCCCCTTGAGGTACAACTGTTGCTCTTTCTCTTTTCATTTTGCCATTTAGTGCATTTTCTTACATCATGGCTTGGTCCAGTTATCTCCTTTGATCTGTTATTAGCCATGTTTGTTCATTCTTTTTACTTGATTACTACTACTATTATGTGTTTGCTTTTAAATAATTGGCTGCTGGATTATTGATATCCAACTTTCGTAGACAAGTTTAGGCACTTAAGCGGAGTCTGTTTTGGATTATTTGGGTTTGTACATGTACAAAGCCCTCTGTAGTTGAATCCACGCACAACACAATCCTGCAGAACTCACTAAATTCACTTTTGCACTCACGCACCAACACAGGCACGAATTCTCTCATTTTACACACTCACTTGCTCTCGCTATCACACACTCACCTCACATTTTTCAGAGATTGAAGCATACACAACGCACGCACCATCATCATTCATTTTTTTTTACACTTTTTGTCTTTCACGCAGCAACACAAACACACTGAGTTGAAATTTTCTTTCCTCACGTCACATTTACAGATTCACATTCACACACTCTATCCTCTGATTGTCCCTGTTCTCTGCTTACGCAGTCTGACGCGACGTCGTGGAGGGAGCGTCAGATTTCAGAGTTTGGAACAACCAGGCAAAGAATCACTGCCGCATCGGAATCGCATATTGCAGACCCTAAACCTGCCACTGCGACACTGCTAGATTCGCGCAGTAGCTTCGACGAATGCACCTCCGAGAAGCCGAATCATGTTCGCGCCGTGGTGTGGACCCTTAAGTAAGGTTCCTCGCTGACCTTGACGGATGCATATGGCCGGCATGAGTGGCGGTGGCAGCTTGAAGATTGCGAAGAAGACGCGTAGCTTCTGCTCCTGTGTCCCGCCCCCGCCCCCGCCCCCGCCCCTTTTTTTAATATTCATGTAATATGGGTTGGGCCTAATTTTGGTACCTCTTTTCCCTTTGCAATCCTGCTCTTTCTTTTTGCCCTTCTTTTTCTTTTTCTCTTTACTGTTGGGCTCGCCAATGGCTCAGCCCATTACACCTTTTCCTTTAGCACTTGATCCCATTTTGATTTTGTTGTTGGGCTGGTCATAGATTTGGCCCAATTCTTTTTTTAGACTTTTCAGTAAAGTGTAGGCCTTATTTCCTTCATCCTTTATTTGTAATTATGGGCTCTTTTATTTTGAGCTCATTCAAATAATAATAATAAAAAATAAAAATTGTCAATAAAATAAAATAATAATTTTAAAATTTAATTTTTTTGATGCACAGCTATTAACAATTCATTGACTTATGAGTAAGGCAAGCATTTGAATCGATGTGATCTAGACGCTTGATTTCTTATGTGTAATCTTGACCTTTACTTTTTCTAACACACAAGACAACGCTTTTATTTAGTGACTAATACGTGAATAGGGCATGTGTTTGAATCAATGCGATCTAGACCCTTGATTTACTATGTGCAATCTCGAACCATCATTTTTTCTGACACACAAGACAAAGCTTTAATGATTCATCGACGTGTGAACAAGGCACACGTTTGAATTGATGCAATCTAGACCCTTGATTTAATTTGTGCAATCTTGACCATTATTTTTTCTAACTCACAAGATAAAGCTTTTAATCATTCACTGACATGTGAACAGTATTTGCACTAATATGGGATAGATGTGCTTTAAAGCACCACATTGCCTTCACATTGATAATTTTCTATTTGTGAAAGTTTTCATCCATTTTCATTCCATATTTTTTCTTTTCCTAAGAAGATGGATTCTTCTTTCCTTGTTGTTGTGTATTACGATGGTCATATGACAATAACATTAGAAGGCATCTTGTTTCAATGTCCTTATGGTCCAAAATTTCTTAGGGTAAGTGAGGACACGACGGTTGTTGTTCTGAGAAAAAAAAATTCATGATGAGATCGGAGGTATCAAAAATTACTCGATATTCATTATCGACAACCTATATCTTTAGGGAATAGTTGTGTTCAATACGGGTTTGTGAAGCTTAAACACGACAAGGATGTGGCAAAGATGTTCTTTATCTTTGTGCAATTTCCTAGACTTATGCCGATTGAGTTATACGCTATGTTAGGTAGATCTCTCGAAGAGATCATTTCATGCTTGCATCAAACAGAGGCGTCAATTAGCTCCAATGACTAAACAACTGTTAGTTTGAGTGAACCATGATGATACACTTTATTTACTATTTTTTTGTTTATATTGCATCTATGTAGAAGTGCTTTCATTTAATCGAATAATATTGTTTACGTTGTGTTTGTTTCTTTTTATTTGTATCATATGCTTTAATTGTAACAATGTAATAGTAATACCAACCATGCAATTAGTCTAAGATATGTAAAATTTAAAATGTATATAAAATCCAAAAATATATACAATAAGGTTGGTACATACAAAATAAAATACTAAATAGAAGTATCTAACAATGAAAAACTTCAATAAAAAATCAATCATTCGAGGTGGTCCTCCTGCTCTGCCTCCTCCTCTAATAGGTGCACTCGGATATCGTGCCTGCTTGTGCAATGGCCAATGTCTTCCATAGGAGGACATCAATGTTGGTGCCCCCAAGTACCACCATCAAGTGCAGCATAAGCTGTAAGTTTTGAGCAAATATCTCCCACTGTGCCTACAAAAAAAGAATGCAAACAATTATTAATGAAGGTTTCATTGTCATTGAAAAACACATGAGAAAGATATGGATAATTACCTCACATGAATGAGAGTCTTGCGAAAGATCTCCCTCCTCTAGCGGAATGAGGTATGGATGAGAAAGGTGATGGAACCACTCCAAAGAGCCATTCGTACAGATCCATGGAGCCTCATGCGGCACAGGCACTCTTTTTTCCACCTAGTGTGTTTCCCAGCCCTTTCAATGCTCAGCACACGAGGTCAACATTTGATATCCAATAGGCGGGGGGCGAGGGATCCTTTGCACATAGGCAAACTGCCTAAACACTCTCTAATAGATGGTCATGCATATGGGGACCACATTTGATTAAGCCTGAATAAAAGGAGATCACCTACAATGGTTGGACAACTCTATGTGCATCATATGGCAACCAAATGATGTTGTCCAACTACAGCTGATCTAGCGCCTCCCTGGTCCCCCAATGCAAGGTTCGCACCCTTCGTGGCCTTCCATTGGTAAAGGCGGGAAAGCTGCTCAGAATAATCAACGACTGACTCGTAAGGGGTGACAGTCGAGAAGTGCTTGTAGATCCACTCTTATAAAATAATTAATAAATTAAATTACATAAACAAAATAAACACAAATATCTAAAAAAATTATAGAATTATTCCATAAGTAGGCTCATATATCCTCCCAACTACACCATAGATCAAAGGCTAGCAATGCTGAACTGGTCATAGAGGTAGGCCAACGCAGCAGAACCCCAAGAGTACTCGCCGCAGGACTCAATCTCATGGATGAGATCTAGGTAGTAGACCAGCACATGCGTCGAACTCTTATTGACGAATATTGTGTAGCCGACAAAATGTAACCAAAAAGCTTTGGCAGCAAATACATACTCCTTAGTTGCAACGCATGTCTCATATGTTGATAAATCTACATTTTATGTAGATTTATAGAACAATAGACCATTAATGAAGGATATATGATGTGTGTTTTTAAATGTTCTAATTAAAAATTGCATGAACTGCCTTGATTTTGTTGGTTTTGTGAAGAATAGTTAAATGAGCAGAGAAAGGAAATACAGTCCATAAGCATGAAGGGAAGTTATGCTAGTCAAATAGGACCTAAAGGATGCAAAAGCGAAGCTAGGACAGCAAAAGGAGCCCACAAGTGCAAGAACGGGTAAAAAAGAGATTAAGAAGGGCAAATCGAATTGCACAAGGTTGCACTAGCTGGGTTGGTTAGGAGGGCTACCCGACACTAGTGTAGTAAGGATTTTTTTCCAAAAAACCGCACAATGCGTTTCCAACCACACCTAGCAGGTCTGAGGTCTGACTTCTAATTTTTTTAACCTTTAATAGGCTTAGGTTTGTCTAGTTATTAATTGGGGTTAAGCCCCTGCACCTCAAATCTAAAGTCTGGTTACAAATAGTAAGGAGCAAGCCATAGTTGGTCATCTTATCTTGTGTCTTTGGCCTTTGGAGGAGGAATTCTTTGGGACAAATAGGATACTTAGATTCAGAGACTGGGGAACCTTTTTTTTTTTTTCTTGTAAAGAGATTTATTCTTCTCTTTTTCTTGATGTATTTCTCTAGGATTATGATTTCTCTTTTTACCATGAGTAGCTAAACTTCTTGCAAGGGTTGTGGTATACTTTGAACTTAGAACCCCTGAATGTTTAGTTTTAATTGAATTTATGTTTTATTCATCGATTAGATTGCTTTATTATTCTTAATTCTTACTTGGGATTGATCACTCCTTGTATGTTCTAAATCAATTAATTGAACGACTACCATATCGCAATTTATTGGTAGACATGTAAGGTAATCAATTTGGGTTTTATTGCATGATCAACCCTCATTCCCAATTTCCAATTAGATTAAATTATTAATTGTAACACCCTAAGAGGTATTACCTTAAGCTTGTACATTTTAATCATCAAAGTGTGAATAATAGAAACCTACATACAAGGATATCACAATATATGATGTCATTACTCAAGAAATTCACTGTTCAGGGTCATACATGTTTCTCAAGTAACATAATCACATACATCGTGAAGGAGGATCCCCATACTAAAGGGATTACTTTACAAAAGAATATAGCAAAACATCATTGTCTTTCAAAAACTAGTCTAGGAAGATATTAATAAACAAAACATAAATATCTTCTAAGTCGCTTCATCTCTTTTGGTAACCTATTCAATCTGGAGAATGGAACTAAACTAATGAGACAATGTCTCAGTGAGTGCTATAAACATGCAACAATATAAATATGCCTTATGAATGCACCATTTGTCTAAAACTTTGCTTAAATCTTTGGATATTCATAAACATAACTTAAACATTCATTTTTGCATGCTTATCATTAATCTTTTTCTCTTTTCCATCCTACGGCAAAGTATTGAGCTCAATTTTTCAAGGAGCATCCCCCTTGTCCTTATGCCATGACCTCGTACTTATATACCTCTTTGATCTCAGGGGTTTGGCCAGTAGCCTTTGGGGAATGGGAAGTTACAGAACCCTACCCATTCATCCAAATAGGGCACCTCAGTCTTAGCATGCATATCTTTATTTACATAAGCATTTGGTCTCCCGTTGGTGTCCGGAGGGGTTACTAACCTCTTTTCCCTAATGAAGACTCCTCAATAATCCCACCTCATGTCCTCAAACAATATTTCATTATGCATCAATGCTAATAAAACATTACAAAATGATATGAATAATATGTAGTTCCAAGGGTTTCTCACTCAGCGAAGGCACAGCCTCGCTCAGCGAGTAAGACCTCATCGCTTAGGTGGCTTAGCAAACATATGCAAAGGTCCCAGACTTATTCTCTAGACCCTTCCTCATTAAGCAAGGGAAAAACACCCTTTCTGGAGTCAAATTTTCGCTTAGCGAGGCCTACTCTCGCTCAACAGGTCTACATGAGGCTTCCACACCTATCTTTAGAGGTTTTCTCACTGAGCCAGACCTTTTCTCACTTAGCGAGAGTACAATTTTTGCTCAGCCACAGCGCAATTTTGTAAAATCACGATTTTTGCTATTTCTACACGTTCCAAGCCACCATGACCACCCCAAAGGTCCAAATTCATAATACATGGTTCAAAAATAATCCTTAATGCCTCTAAACATCAACTCAACATCAAACAACTCATTAATCGTGTAAAACTACTAAAAATCCCAAAATTCCCCTTTGTCAGGGTTTAAACTCAAAATCCAAAAATCCAACCACAAAACCACATGATCAAGGGGGGAAAGGGGAAGAAGATGAAGATGAAGCACTCACAATAAGTTCCAAGAGTTATTGAGTGTGTGGGTGTCCCTTGCTCCTTCTTCTTCTTCTTCTCTTCTCTTCTCCTTTCTCTTCTCTTTTCTTTTTTCTAAGACTAGAGGGGTTTATGTGTTAAAGAGTAAGGGTGGGAAATGGGTTTTGAGATTAAGAAGGCCTTAGGCTATTATTGGGCCGAATGGTTCTTTTTCTCAACTAACGGACTCTAGCCTACTAATAAATTATAATATGGAGCAACGTCTCATCCCATGCATAGCACTTATGAAAACAATATCAAAGATAATTATTTATCTAATATTGACATTATTGGTATTAGCCTATTTTTGAGATGTTACATTAATTAATCATTCCCTTGGTTCTTCATGCCTTCCCAGGGTTTAATCTTTCATATGATCAACTGAGAAATTAACTTAGAGAGGATTATTACAATTCATGATCACTAATTGACAACAAAATTCACAGGGAAACATTGGTAATTAATGAATATTACCAGGTTCAGTTAAAATTGGATGTTAAGGAATTTAAGAGCACAAAGAAAACCACAACCCTAAGCTTATTTTTTCTTGAATTTTTCTTTGGTTGCCATTATTTGCTTTGCAATTTCTATCGTATTATTAAATCAATTTGTTATCCATTTAATTTTACCTAAAAAATACAGAATATTTGGAAATTGGTAATCCCACTTAGTCCTTTGGGTTCGATATTAGGACTCACGTCCTTTTGTTAATATTGCGATAAGGGTAAGCTTGCCCTTAAGCGTATTTTTAGCACATCAAGTTTTTGAGTAGTTTCTAGAGATTCTATATTGTTTAGGTAAAATTAAATGGATAACATATTGATTCAATAATAAAAAGTGTGCAACAGAAATCGCAAAACAAGCAATGGCAAGTGGGGAAAAATTCAGGAGAAAATAGGCCTAGGGTTGTTTCCTTTGTACTCTTAAATTCCTTAACATCTAATTCTAAGTGAAACTAGTAATATTCATCAATTATCAATGTTTCTCTGTGAGTTTTGTTGTCAATTAGTGATCATGAATTGCAACAATCCTTTCTATGTTAATTTTCTAATTGATCATATGAGAGATTAAACCCTAAGAAGGCATAAAGAACTAAGGGAACGATTAATTAATTATTTAGTCTAATTGGAAATTGAGAATGAGGGTTGATTATGCAACATAACCTAATTTGATTTCCTTACATATCTACCAATTAATTACGGTATAGCAACTGTTCAATTAATCAATTCAGAGTGTACGAGGAGTGATTAATCCCAAGTAAGAATTAAGAAGAGTAGAACAATCTAATTGACTGAATAAAATAGAAATTCAATTAAAACCAAACATTCAGGGGTTCCAAGCACAAAGTACACTATAACCTTAGTAAGAAGTTTAGCTACTCATGGTAAAAAGAGAAATCATAATCCTAAAGAAATACATCAAGAAAAGGAGAAGAAGAAATCTCTTTACAAGAAAAGGAATTCCCCAGTTTGTGACTCTAAATATCCTATTTATCTCAAAGAATTCCTCCTCCAAAGGCCAAAGACACAAGATAAGATGATCAATTGTGGCTTGCTCCTTGGTATTTTTAACTAGACTTTAGAATTAAGGTGCAAGGGCTTAACCCCAATTAATAATTGAACAAACCCAAGCCCATTAAAGGTTAAAAAAAATTAGAAATCAGACCTCAGACTCGCCTGACGAGGTTGGAAAGTCACTTGGTAGTTTTTCAGAAAAAAAAATAAATCACATCGCGCTAGCGTCAAGTAGCCACACGAACCTATCGGGCATGCTGGTTCGCTGGGTGACCTACACAACCTGCTGGGTAGGGGTGCGACCTTGTGTAGTTCGATTTGCACTTCTTAGTCTCTTTTACGCCCATTCTTGTGCTTGTGGGCTCCTTTTGTGGTGTCCTAGCTTCACTTTTTTACTTCCTTTAGGTCCTTTTTGATTAGCATAACTTCCTTCCATGTTTGTGGATTTTGTTTTCTTCTTATGCTCATTTAACTATCCTTTACAAAACTAACAAAATCAAGGTAGTTTATGTACTTTTTAAGTAGAAATCTTAGAAACACACATCATATGAAATCCTTCATTAATGATCTATTTTCTTACAAATTTCCTATGAGGTAATGTAACAGTCATGTGAAATTGCTCTATAAATCTACATAAAATGTAGATTTATCACAACCTTAAACTTAAGAATTTGTTTGTCCTTAAGCAAGAGACAATTTGCACAACAAGGGTCAGAGCATATCCTTAAGCATAAACTCAAACATATTCTTAATCAATCATAAATAATTGTTGTCTTTCTTTCAAAAGAATCACACACATATTCAACCAACTCATTCTTAAGAGTCACAATTTCCTCCAAAGGCAGAACAAGTTAACACAAGATAGTAAATCCCTTGCCTGCACTCTCTACCCGCTTTACTCCCCTTTTGGGATTAAGTATTTTCACTCAGCTCACCAGAAATTGGGGTTCTGTCTACACTCAACATCATCACATATTATTACTACCATATGCTTGATAAAAGTCTAAGATTATTATTATTATTAGACAAGTGAACACACTCAAGAGGTCTTTCCAGATTGTATCGGGGCTAGGGTCACTAGTGGGTAAGAATATTTGGAATTGAGCTAAGCAATTGAAATTAAGGGACTACCATAGGCATAATCACAATCATTTCATCATTACAGTTCATCCCTTGGCATTAATATTTTACTTGCCAACTTTTCATTCCTATTTATTTATAGTAACAAAACACAAATGTAGAGAAAAATTGCACTTCTTTCTTTTTGTTGCTTTTCTTCTTTTTTTTCAACTTTTCATTTTTTTATATATATATTTGAAACAAGAGAAGTTTAATGTTACAACACATGTCTCCCTTTGCCACTAGAAAGTCACGTAATCTCTTTTCTTAGTCGCACTAAATGCTTCCAGGTAGATAACATCGAGCTCACTCATTCGCAACCCTGTGGCTTCCTCACTATTAACATGGGGGTAGTGGTAGAGCTTACTTGTAATAGGCAAATGCAAGAGAGATGACACATCATCTAAGGTGATGGTCATCTCCCCTATTGGAAGGTCAAATGAGCTAGTGTTCTTATGCCATCGCTCAATAAAGGGACATATCATGCCCTTGTTTGTAGCAACATATCGTGCTTGAATAAGAGGGGCGAGCCTTGACCTCTCCACGTTTGTGACATCTAGCTGCATGGGCATCAATAACCCCCAAACCCCATGGCTGACCAGCTTAAGCTTCTTCTGGGGCTCTCTAATCCATATATGACTAGCAACATGGTTCTTATAGGACCTAAGCAAGGACAAGTTTGTAGGACCTCCTCCAAATGGGGGTCCAATGATGCGATTTGCCAAACCACCCTGAGATACCTTTGCCTCTACCTTAAGTACTTCAATCTCTGGCTTAGGTATGTTAAGATGTACCTCCTCCTACTATTGCGCTGTGTACAACCTCTTTAGCCTGACCTGTAGATGTAGTTAGTTGTGGTTGCCTAGATGTGTCAGGCGCATCCTCCGACAGAAGGCCTCATCTAGGACAATAGGACCCAAATCTCGTGCGTCGCATGATGAATTTGAAACAGCAAAACAATTTAACAATAAAATAATAATTAATAATAAAATAGTAGTTGATAATTAAATATTAATAGTTTATTAATTTAAGGACTTAATTACAAAGATTTAACAAAATCAACGACTAAATACAAAATTTTTATAAGATCAAGAATCTAATTACAAAGATTTAACAAGATCAAGGACCTAATTACGAAAATTTTACAAGACTAATGATCTAATTACAAAATTTTTAACCTACTGATTAATTTAACCTAAATCAATTAAAGTATTAATAACAAATTTTATTAAATCAAATATTACTTAAACTAATTTTATTAAATCATGGATTCTGTTTTGCATTTAGGTTGGATACACAATGGAATTATGTTTCCGTTATGTAGAACACAACGAAAATGTGATTTCATTGAATCCAAGAATCACATAAAAAAAGCAAAAGGTCAAACTCACTAGAGAAATAAGGGTTATGAAGAGGTCCAATAGTCTCTGGCTGTTTCCCTCGATGACAAGGAAGAGGGTGTAGGGGAAGTAGATGGGGTAGGAAAAAGGAGAGCGTGGGGTGGGTGGGTGTTTTGAGGAATGGGAGGGTGAGTAGAACGGGATAGAAAAGGGGAAGAGGAGGAGGTGAAGGGTTTTGAATGAAGGGTACGTAAATTGGTCTTTTTAATGTCTTTTAAAAAGTTAGGGGTGAAAAAGAAAAAAAAAATTGGGTGGGAATAGCAGTGCCCTCTTTCCTTTAGCCTTTGATCCCATTTTGGTTTTGTTGTTTGGCTAGTCATATGTTTGCCCCAGTTCTTGTTTTTAGGCTTTTCATTGAACTAGGCTTTTTTCCTTCATCCTTTATTTTGTAATTATGGGCTCTTCTATTTTGAGCTCATTCAAATAATAATAATAAATAAATAAAAATTGTCAATAAAATAAAATAATAATTTTAATAATTCAAAAATTACAAAAATGAAATATTCATAAAATTTAAATGACAACTTTGGAAGTACTTCCTATTTGGTCATTTAGTAAATTTAACATATCTAAGTTGGACAACTTGGTGATGTTAAATTTAATAATAAAATAATAATAATAATAACTAAAAAAAATCAACCTACAAAATCTTTTTCTACCAAAGAATTAAGTGAGTTTGATTCCTCATTACACTAAAGGATGCGTAGGAGCAAGGAACTACTTTGTCGATCTCAAAATCAATCAAATTTAATTCTTTTCAAAATAAAATATTTTATTTTAACATTTTAATAAAATTCTCATGATAAATAAATCAATAATTAATAAAAATATCCAAAACATTTTTAGGGGTAAAATAAATATTTTTAAAGCTATCTTATCTTGCACATTTAATTATGGGTAGCTATCTTTATGATGGACGTCGTAGGGTGCAAACACTTTTTCTATGCGTAATTAACTCTTGGATCCTTCTCTTGGTTCAAGACCATTTTCTTTTAGGTTTTTCCATATGTTTTTCCTTAACAAACTATGGTAGCGACTCCTCTATTTTTACATTCTTATTTTTCGTTGTCTCGCTGTGACCCCGGTTGCAACACCCCCTAATCGCTCCTCCAAAAGAAAAATATTGATCTCTCCAAAGAGTAGAATTTTGTTGGGCCCCATGCATTATCATTCATTTAGAAATTTCATGTCTTAGGATTATATTATTATCATGCATCATTTGATGTATTTGTTTGTATGATTATATTTCTATTTTAATTGTCTTGTATGATATCTGTCCTCACTCTTCTCCTGTTTCTATGTTTTTGTCAATTTTTATTACACGTTAAATAGATGGAAGAACCCTCTCTGTTATCTGAGAAGGATTCAAAACATGCCTTAGGAAAAAAGAAAATACCCAATTAGGTCAATCCTTAGGCGTCGAGTAAACAAGTAAAAATGTTTCAATGGATGAGATTATAAGAATGCACTTTAGAAATAAATTAACTTAATTTAAAATTGAATAATAATTAATTATTAATTAAAAATGGTTAGAATTCAAAAAATTAAATGCTTATTAGATATAGATAATAGATAGATGATTCAAATTAAAATACTCATAGAATTAATAAAAATTATCAATTATAGCACATTGTTAAATTCAAATATTGCAATCAATTAATTATTGACAAAATCAATTAAAATTTTGCCATTTTTTTTAATTTAGGCATAATTTTGTCAATTATAAATTAGTTACAAAATTAGATATTGGCAAAAACAATTCAAATGTTGCCAAATCAACATGACAGAATATTCTTTGTCCGTAATAATTGAGACGTTTTCATCAATTAAGGGTAAAAAAATCTATTAAATATTAGTTTTGATTATTAATTGAGAAGCTATAATAATGGTTGTCATAAAATTGTTAATAATAAATAATTAAAATTAAAAGAAAAAATTGGACAAAAAAATTGAAAAATATAATAATAACACGTGGTATTATCCTATGTAATAAAACCATATTTTATATAATAGATAACACACACACATATATACATATACATATATGTACACACACACCTACAAACATATACATATATATACATATACATGTACATACATATCCAATATATATATATACACGTATATGTATATATATACATGTATACACACACACACACACGTTCTTCAATATTCTTTTTGACTTCTATATTAATTAGTTTGACTATTTTTTATATTATTGAAATTCTAAATTAATGCAATTCATATCTTTGACATATTACATTATATGATTTATTTTTTCTATATTTGTTTTATATGTTTACTTTTTTTATTAATTTTTTAGTCAATTTATTATGTTAAAACATATTTTAGAAATTAAAAGATAAATTAGCTTATATATTTATCAATTTATATATGTTATATTAATATACATTTAAATTTTTCTATTTTAAAGTATTTTTTATAAACTATTTTTAAAACAATAATAAAAATAATAAAGTTTTTAATGTATATTTTCTGTGTGGGTGTGTATGTGTGTGGGTGGATGGTTGGGTGTGTGTATAAATTGATGTTTATTTTCCTTGAAACATCAAAACAAGAATTTAACATCTATACAAAATTTTGAGATAGATTGTAAAGACTTAGAAAAAAGTTATGGCAAAGAATGAGATGAAAACTATTGGAGTTGCGATTATAATCATGATTATGTTGGGCTTCGCACAAGCTGATTACAATCCTCCATCTATGAAGCCAAACAATGTGTCTGATAAACTTTCATGTCCTGCCCTATGTGCCATAGAATGTTTAGTATCTGACCTTCCTCTTCCATTATGTTTTGCTATGTGTGCTAAAAAGTGTCCTAAATTGCCCATCGATGTCACCTACAAATGTCTTACTGATTGTGGCTTGACCAAGTCCACTGGTGTCAACATTGGTATTCATTCTCTTACAACATTTCTCTCTTTTTAAGGTTTTATAATTAGACTTTATAATTGAGTTAATTATGTTTTTACATCTTTTTGATCATTGACTTCACATGGCAGGTGCTCGTGGTATTGTGGCCTATGCAGTGGATTCATGCTTGCAAAAGTGTCAGAACAAGTAATAACTTGTTACAAGAATGTTCAAGAATAAGCTTGTTAGGAGAAATAATACTGTACATGATTGTAATAAACAAATAATTATCAATGAGTAACATCTACTCTTTATTTTTCGTAAATTCTCTGCCCAATCATTTCCCTTCATTTTTCTTATGTTCCATTCAAATGGTAAAAGGTACTTATAAATGATACATTGCATATACTTTGTGCCTTCAACTAATATTGTTTGGCAAAATTTATCTAATTTTGTTTTAATTTGAATAAATGGTTTTTGTGATGACTTGGAAAGGAGATTGGATGAGAAGGAAAATTTCAAAATAGAGAAATATTTGTAAGGTAATATCGTTATTTATAAGATTCAAATCCTCTCTTGTAGGCTTTTTCTCCAGCCTCTCTCTAGTAGGAATTTGAACCGTTGGATAAATTTGATGGATGTAATTAAAAATTGAAAAAAAATAAAAATATATCAATCTTGTTATCAATCTCGTTTCTCTCTCTGGCACTTTAACACCCATAAACAAAACTTAACTGCAAAAATCCATAACTACCACCATTGATCTAGGCATCTTCCTTTATTGCTTCACTGCCATCAGTGGAATACAATGACAACTACACTAATGGCGTCATTGTAGAGGGATGCTAGTGACGTAAAAGAATGAGTTGATTCGTCAAGAAAGGTTGCAGAAAGGCTCCTTTGTTAGGCTCACTTAGTTCATCTCCAAGGTTGTCCACAAAACTTCATATAAAGCTAATTTCATCTTGTACTTAATTTTTTCATTTTAATTGTTATGGTTTCAGGTTAATGAAATTTGGGTGGGAGAAAAATCAATTATGACTTCACTTAGTTTTAAGACAAAGCCTACAACAGAGTAGTTTGCCTTGAGTAATAGTATTCTTTTGATCTTCTAGATGTTTTGATAGTGTTGGTTATTGATGAATTGAAAATGAATTTGAATTTTGTTTATGGGTGTTGAAGTGTCAAAGAGAGAGAAACAGGGTTGATTTTCTAGTTTGTAATTCCATATGTCAAATTCATCTAATGGTTCAGATTCTTATTGGAGAGAGGCTAGAGAGAAGCTTGTAGGAGAGGATCGAAACTCTTATTTGTATACAGGAGGAGCTCCTTAATAGTTTTAAGACAAATTTACCATAATAGGAAAATCCCACTAAGTTATATATTTGTTCATGAGTTTTTATTTAACAAACAAAAAAAAATCCAACTTAATAAAACTTGTTTTTTAGATAAAAATATATTTTAAGGAATAGAATGCAATTTTATAAATTGACTTCTTTCTTCATTAATAAATAAATGTAGTTGGCAATTTGGCAATTTTCACCAATATAAAAAGAAAACGTCAAACTCAAAAATGACAAGATAAAATTTAAATCTATTTAAAATATGAATACTAATTAACTTTTTAATAATATATGTTAGACGATATTTTGCATTAAAATGCTATGTTATTGTATTTGTAAAAATTTAATTATGTACAACTTCGCCAATTTCTAAATTTAAATAGATGTAAATGCATTTTATTTTTACATATTTCAGGTGTTGAAATATTTTAAGATAATTTCTTTTTTTTATATTATAAAAATCTTAAATTTATTAATTCAATAATGAAACATCCTTTAATAAATTCTTGAATTCTAAAACGTTAGTAATTATTAAATATAAAGTAGGTTAAATTTGACATAGAAAACTTATGTTCTACAAAAAGCAAGGATATCGTACAAGGTGGACATAAAGAAACGATTGATTTTAAAAATTGTAGGATACTATGACAAAATTCACATTTGAAAATTTGAAAATAATTTATATATTGGCAGATAATTCATATTTTGAAAATGAGTACAAGTCACTATATATTTAATAAAATACTTTAATTTATGTAATTATTGTGCTTTTTCAATAATTCAATCTTTATCAATATAAAAGTTTGAAAATAAAATCATCATTATTTTGCACATTTAGTTAAGGGTAACCAATTTTAAAACATTGTAGAGTGTTAATACATTTCTTACATGTAATCAATTCCTAAATCCAAATTTGATTTTGTAGACTATTTTGCTTTGATGAAGGTTTTACCAACATTGATGGCAATTGTTTTTTGTTTAATTATTTTTAAATTTTTGATTCACCATTCCATCGTGATAATGTAATGTGAGAGAAAGAATGAGAAAGAGAGAGAAAGAGAGAGGATGAGGATGAGGGATGGACTGTTATGAGATCAAGAAGGGGGAAAGCGAAAAGATCAGGATTGGAAAGACAACATATAGAGTACAATAACACAGCCCAAGCAACCTATTTTTTCACAAATTTTCCAAACAATTCCGAGGTGGAATCCTTGAGGAAAATTTTTCATGGATGGTGTTAGGTGGAGGACGTCTTCATTCCAATGAAGTAAGGCGGGAAAAAGATTTGGATTTGTTAGATACTGTAGGGTGAGGGATCCAATGGAGTTAGAGGGCAGCTTGATATGACATGGATAGGGTGGTATAAACTACGTGTTAATTTAGCACGTTTTGGATGTGAAGCGTCGATGTCAAAGGTTCCAGTGTCAGAACTAATAATAAATGTCAGTAAAGGAGGAAGTTCGCACACAGAAGGAGTGAAAGGACAAACTAAGCAAGTATGGAGACCAATATTTGGTGTTAAGGAGAGGCAGACAGAAATTGGTGATATAGAGTAGTGGAAAGGGCTTTTATTCAAAGTGAATATGGAAGAGATGGGGTGGTTGAATCAATGTCTTGTTGAAAGGGTGATATCACTAAAAATCATGTATTTTTTACAAGACAAATTAATGTTAGAGGGGATAAATTCCATGGTGGTGATTCTTATGGGGGCCATATGGTGTTGCTCAAATTGGTGGATGGGGAAAACGTATAAGATTTGGTGAAGGAAACATATGACATTATGCAAAATTACTTTTATTAGATATCTAAGTGGTCTCTTGCAAAAGTTCTACATGGGTACGATGTCAAGGTGTGCCAATACATGCATGGAAAAAGAGTTCTTTGAGCTATTGGTTGGCACTTTCGGTTGTTATATGTCTATGGATACAACCACACTTCGTAAGAGATTGGATGTAGCAAGAATTTACATGTGAACTACGTCTTGGGAGGCCATTAATTTGGTTAGGGTTCATATCAATGATTTGGTGTTCTTCGTACGTGTTATAGAGGAAGTTTTTAATGAAATGACAAACACAAGTGAGGTACAAAGGCATCATGCCTTGTCTTCATCGTCGGAGGAGGAAGATTCAAGGTGGTACATTCATGGTGAATTGGAGGATATGGATGATTTCGAGGAGAATTTTGAATTTCAAAATGATATGGAATTTAATGACATTAATGAAGGTGATTTGAGTGATAGTATGCTCAATAATTATAACCTTATTTTGTGGGATGTAGAAAAAGTGATTGACATAATTATGGAGGAAAATGATTTTGAAACGAGAGATAATGTGGTGGAGTGAATAAGGGGAGTGAATCATGGATATAAATGTGATACATTAATTACTAGTGGAGATCGTCATTTTGAAAAGGGGAAGTTAGGTGATTTGGTGGAAAGAGGAAGTGTTAATAGCATTGTGTGAGAGACTCTAAATGAATTAATAGAAAGACATTCTGTCCAAGAATTGCAATTAGTGGGTTCTACCTTATTGAGGGATAAAGTGGGCAGTCAAGAAGTCCAAGGTGGGCAGTTATGGTTTGTTAAAGGTGCAACGTTTGACACGTAAATTAATGGGAAGGTCGAGTGCTTTACAAGAAGAAACAAAAAATGCAAAGGTGGGGGTGATTGAAAAAATGGATTTGTCAAAAATTACAAAAAAGAAATGGGGGAGAGGTAAGAAGAAGAGTTTGAAGAAAGGACAAACGGGAGAAAATTACAAAGATAGTGAGTGAAATGTGAGATTGTTGAATAATCAGAAAACTCGATCTCGAATAACAATATTTAATGGAGGAATTGGATGATAATAAATAAGGGAGCCTTGGAAACAATAAATGAGGTGTGGGAGTTTGGAAAGAAAATTGGGGTGACAAGTAATATAAAAGAGGAGGATATAATTGGGAGGTTGGAGGAGATGAACAAAGGATAGGCAGGAGGTACATAAGTGGTTCAGGAGAGGGGCGAGGATGAAAAAAATACAGTGGTGTGATGAAGGTGTTGTCATATAATATTAGAGGTTTAGGGGGAGGGGTGAAAAAAAGTGAGATAAAAAGATTGATGAAGGAGCAAAAGCTAGATATGGTGTGCTTGCAAGAAACAAAGATGGAGGAGCAAAATAAGAGGATATATGCAGTGCAAGGTAGGAAGGTTACTTATTATGTGGTGCAAGGTGAAATTTTATTTATCATTAAAATTTGAAGGTAGCCATTTTTTAAGTGTGGAGGAGACATGGCTAGTAGATAATTATTGGGTAGTAGTCGTGAATGTACATGCGCCTTGTGATATCAGAGGCAAAAAACAATTATGGCAGTATATTATACATAAAATGGAGGCAAGGTGGGGACAAATGGTGTGTGTTTGGCAATTTTAATTCTATCAAATTTGCAGTGGAAAGGAAAGGAGTGGGAAATAATTATCGGCAAGAGTAAATGAAGGCTTTTAATGATTTCTTGGCAATGTGTGGTTATACATGAAACCATCAAGACTAATGCCTCTTTAATTTTATTTTATTTTTACTTTAGCCATCTTCCCAATGTCTTCTAACATCAAATCTAGGTAATGGGCAACATATGATGTCCAATACAAATGCCTTTTCTTGGCTTCTAACAATTGTCCTAAGACCAAAATCAATAAACTTACAATATTACCAATTAAAATTGTAAAACTAATCAAGATTCAAATAATTCTTACTGGCCAACATATAACTACTTCCATTGTCAGTGATCACCTGCACTACATTTTTGTTCTACAATTTCCTTAACAAAACTATCAAAGAGCTCAAATGTTTTCTCTCGTGTCTTCATGTACTCTCAAAGTATCAACTTTCTTAGCAAACATTGATCCCCTTGGACAATTCACCAAAAAGTTTATCAACATTCTATTCCTTCTATCCGCCCATGCATTCAACATGATTGAACATCCACACAATACTCATCCTTCTTTATGACACTTCAACAATCCCTTTATGTATTCCAACTCGTGGAACTCTACACTCATAATAGCTTGGAAACTTTAGGTTAGGACCATAATTCCCAATTGCCTCAAACATCATTTTGAAACTTTTTGAATTTACAACATTAAAAGGAATCCCATTTGTACGAAGAAATCTTTTTATATACTGAATAATTCTTCCTTTAGCTTCCTTTTGACAAGGTAACATTGCATTTCCTTAACATGTGATTGTAATTAATTAAAAGAGAAATTAAATTTAGTATAGATGATAAAATTTTAATTAAAACATTGTGTATGATTTGTATAGTAATACCTTATAAAATTCTAATTAAACTAAAATTTTAATTATACACTATCAGTGTAAAAATACACTGTGTAAATGAACAAGTCGTCAGAAATTTATCATGAATAAATCCTAATATGTCATTAACACATTTCCCTAAATAATTAGCACCTATTTTGAGGTAAATTACTTTTAATTTACCAACTTTGGTTAAACCTTATCTCCTATTTTTAGTAAATCCCTTTAACCAATTTTAGTAACAAATTTTGAAAACAAATCACCCAATTTTGGGCATTGCTTATTCAGCCACACTTAACAACCCATTTACCTAATGTTTAATTCAATATCTACCCATCAATACACTAGATCACAAAACCCTTGAATTATCCATTAGATTAAAATTCCTTGGACTTGTTTTTTTATACCATACGTGGGAGATAAAGGTGAGAAGAAAGCACCTGACCTTTCAGCAATTGAAATTGTGAGAGTAAGAGAGAAAAAAAATCAAGTTTTTCCTCCTTGTAAGCTAGTTGCAACCGTGGAGCACAGGAAGCCTTTCTCCTTCATGAGTTTTCTTCCTCCTTGAAGCTTCACTACTTGACCTTATAGTTGTGAGGGAAGCTTACCTTTAAAACTCTTGTTTTGAATGAATATGGATCTGTTTGGTATTGTACTTTGTGAGAAAAATGTGTTTGTATGGATGATTGCTTGAAAAATATGAAGATTTGTTGAAGAGATAAGAAGTTATATGATGTATATATGCTGCCAGTGTTATTTTCATAAGAACATGTCATAATATTTTTGCTATAACTCTCAATGTAGTTATTATTTTTGTGTGATTCTTGTCTTGTTGGAAAGTAGACTCCTGGGGCTGCGATTTAGGCCCAAGGAGCACTAAAAAAAAATAAAATGAGGGAGCTTTGTCCATTTTAAGTTAGGTGTTGCTGTCTGGATGCGAAAACTAGCAAGAGTTGCGTTTTTGCGAATCCTCTTTCAAATAGTTTTTCAACGATTACAAACTAGAGATTTCAAGCTTTAAATACATATATCATCTAAGTTAAAGCCATTTTCGATTTTATATGATTTTTATGAGATGGAGTTGAAGTAATGTCCACACTAATTTTGGTTTTGGAAGGAAAATCACTATAAATTGCACACACCATATTTTTGAAAGATCTTGGTCAATCTTGAAACTAGACTTGAAATGGTAGGTTGTGATGTCAAGTTTGATCCTAAAATGTTTTGTTTGGTTATTAAAATTGGATGAGAAGCCAGTTGTCCTTCCAATAGGACAATCTGACCTCTCTAACTTGTTTATTTAATTGGAATTTTGTTGAAATTTGTTGAACGCATAGGTTAGTTATTAAAAATAGGCTTTTCAACCTTTACAATGGTATATATTTTGTTCATAACAAAAATTGTTCGAACGTTCAAACTTACACCTAAATCTGGTTCTAAAAACTAAAAGTTTTAGCTTTGGAGTTACTTTGTAAAAATGAAAATTTTAGAATTTATTAATCTAAACTTATTACAAATTTCTAAAGTTTAACAATTTATGTGAGAAATATTTAGATATGTGTCGTAACCGGGGTCACGACTAATGGCGAAAAAGAATTAAAAATCAAATGAGTCGCCACCAAAGTTTATTGAGGAAAAACCCTGAGAAAGAATGTGGTCTGTGAAACCAAATATTGGTTCGAGAGTCAGTTACGTGTAGGGAAGGTGTTAGCACCCTACGACATCCTTCGTAAAGACGATTATCCCTAATTAAATGTGCAAAATGGATAAGCTTCTAAAATATTTATTTTACCCCTTAAAAAAAATATATGTTTACAAATTTTATTATTTTATCAAAAGAATTTTAATTAAGAAGATAATATTTTATTTTTGGAAAGACATTAATTTTTTTATTTTTGAAATCGACAGAGGTGGGCCCCTGCTGTTACGTATCCTCAGGTGCAATGAGAAATCAGACTTACGTAGTTCTTTAGGTAGAAAAATGTTCTTTTGGTTGATTTTTTTATTTCATTATTATATTTTATTTATTTTTAACATTGTAAAGGCATACTAAATAACCAAATAGGAAGTGCATCCAAAGTGATTATCAATATACCTTTTAAGATTTTCATAATAGTTAAATAAGAAGTGCATGTAAAGTGACTATTATTAAAACCTTTGTTAAAATACATTTATTATTATTATTATTATCATTATATATATATATATATATATATATATATATATTAAAAAAAAGAATGATAACTAAATAAGAAGTACATCTTAAATGATTATCATTAATATTAAAAACTTTAATAATGTCAAAATAGGAAGTGCATCCTAAGTGGCCTATTATTAAGTTTAATTATTTATTGTTTTAGTAGTAAAAGGCTAAAAGAAAAAAAACTTTCGTGCATAAAATTTTATTATTTATTATTAGTTATTACTATTAAAAAACTAATAATGCTACGGCAATTGAAAAGCGTCTACGCTGATTTTGTTTCACTTGATATTATTATTATTATTATTATTATATTAACATTATACTTATTATGTGAACAGGTACTAATACTAGCCAACGTCTATATTTATCTCAAAGAAGCGGATGGGCTGCTGGACATGTAAAGGACATTGGGCCAAGCCCAATTTTACTCTCGTGGAGAAAGAAACGTGGAGTCTAGCTTTCGTGCTGATTCCAGCAGCTTCTTTCTCCTTCCTTCTTGCGGATGTAGTGCCCTTTCGTAGATCCATATGGCCATGGGTGACGGAAGCAGAGTCCGATCTCCGTCGCGCTGCTCTTCCTCATGGTACTCCTCCGTCGCGCCGCTTCCAATCTCACGACGCATCTCCGTCACGTTTTCCCTCCATCGCGCGACTCTGCGTTCGGAACTTCGTTGCATCGCTCCTGCTTCGAAGCTCCGTCGCGCTGCTTCTTGGTGAAGAGATCTATTCTACCGATGCTAATATAGTGACGAAATGAACTAGAATACTATACGCGAAGACACCGGCGTGTGCCATTGTCGCGACGGCGTAAACCAGAACCAGAGATGATGCGGAGGAGACACTGTTTGAGCCGTGACAACACATCGTTTTTTATTGTTTTTATTTGAATTTGGTCGGATGAGTACGCGTTTGGGTGAATCTGAGGGAATTTGGGTGATATGAGTGTTTGATGTACAGATTGTAGTGCGCTCTGTGTGAAGAATGTGTTGTATTTAGGTGAACAATGTAACTGTGAATTTGTTAATTTGGAGATGGTACAAATCTTGCTCCCAGTGTTCATGTGTATGAGGAAATAAAAATGTGAGTGAAGATGCATGAATCGATGTTAACGCGCAGAATAACCAGTGTAATAATAACAATGAAGATGATGCAAATGCTGCTATTCGGACTGTGAAATAAAACGTATCAATGGAATTGACTCTCAACCATGACTATTACGAATTAGTAAGGAAAGCATAGAAGAGAAACGAAAATACGATCATCATGAACCGAGCAATAATCTAAGAAGGATAGTGTTAAAAGAAAGGGATAGACCTTTACAAACACAAGCTGATAGAATCAGGAGCTTTCTTCCTTTCCTTTTATGAACGTTCCCCTCTCTGTTCTTTCTTTTCTTCTTTCTCGATTTCGTTTTCCTTTTTCTCCTTCTGTTCCTCGTTCTTCTTTCCCGCACTATTCTACGATTTGTTTTTTTATTTTTTTAAATGACATCCGAATCCTGCTTAAAGTTCCCATAATGCTTTATTTATACATTGTAGACTTCCATCGAGACTTGCAAGTCTCAGCAGCTTGCTCTGCAAGCTCCCTTTTATGAGCCTGATCTATTTGGTTTCGTGGATGGACTTTTAATCCTATAGCCTAAACAAATACCTACTGATTTCATTTCTTTTTCTTTTACTTTCTGTTTAGCTCCCTCTCTTTTTTAGATGACCTATGGGCTTAATTATGCTGTTAGGCCCAACTTATTTATATATTTAAATCAGATATGGACCTCAAGAAAATATTATTATTTTTATTTTGTTTTATTTTATTTATTATTATTTTTATTTTATGAATTATCCAAATAAAATTGGGTGTTTACAATATGTTTAGTAGAACCACAATTATCCCAAAAATTTGATAATAAAACTTAGTAGTTAGAAGGTGAGATATTAGTCTAAAATAAAATACTTAATAGATTCAAGTGAAAACTAATTAAATGTTTCATAAAACTTTATAACGTATGTTACCCACGTCGACAAAAAACATTAAGTATGAAAAGTGGAATTTTTATGTGGCAAAGGTTACTTAGTGGGACCTCTGCTTGTTACTATGAAGGTTTCTTAGCGGAACTTCTATAGTGTAGTGGTGGATGATTTAAATAATCAATAAAGACAAGTGTTGATTTTTGTTGTTGTTAATGTTTATGCCATGTACATATGCAAAAGTCTATAACTAGGGTAGCTGACAATGGATCTTACGTTGCTTTGTGAGTAGGTATAAGTTGGGAGTTGATAAATGGCGTTTTTACACACTTTCTAGGTGTGTATTTATGTATTGGAAACTCTTTACCTTTACTTAAGACTTTAATTGACCTCAGTTTTAACTAAATGTAAATAGAGTAGGTTAGTAGGTGGATGTTTTGAATTTTGAACACTTGACTATTGATCTCATCTTATATTTTTGTAGGATATAAAGGAATGGGATTGGAGCTGCCAAAAGAGTATACATCTAGAAGAGATCGCTGAGCAAACATGACTTTCGCTCAATGAAATTATGAGTTCTAGAGGGAAGGAGAATTTTTACGTGATGAATTCACTCAGCGAAGAGCATATCTCGTTGAGCGAAATAGGTGCCCTTGAGTCACAAAATTTGGGTATTCGCTAAGCGAGAATTGCCTTTGCTTAGCGAAATAGGCTAGCTCATTTAATGAACTTACGAGGTGGCATTAGGGCACCAGTGGGGGTTTTTGGAAAAAAATATATATATTCTCTCTCACGACAGCAAGCTCGTTGTTCTCATGTCACTTGGAAGCCTTGGATTCAGCTAGAAAGCATTCCATGGAGTTCTAATCTATCTTCTTCATTTCCTTTTGGTTGCTCTTTGGCATCGTGAGTAGCTAGATTTACCCTAGTTGGGGTTTGATGTAACTGAACCTACTTTCATGTATACTTCTTAAGTCATTTATTGAAAGTTTATGTTTCATTCATTTGTGTTTTGCTTATGCTCTTAATGCTTAGTGTGGCCTGATCTCCTATAATATGATCTTTAGTGTTTGGATTTGTTGGAAAACAATTTTATTACACACGTCTGTAGTAAACACTTAATGAATCGAGTATCTAGGAATGACACACGGGTCATTAGCCATATCTTAACCTCTATTCTTAAAATAAGTTAGTTAGCTAAGCTAATCAAGGAATTGGTAAGTTTAACTAATTGTTTTAGATCTATTCTGCTAAGGGATTAGGGATTAGATATTTGTATGGTTTTTGATAATGAATGAATCATTGACTCAGTAAATGACCGTTTTATGCATGAAAGGATGGTTTAGTACAGTCAAACCCCAACATTTTTAATTGCTGTTATTAATCATTACTTCTACATTCCATGTACTAGTTAAAATTTTCTAATCAAACAAAACCTTTAATTTTCTCATGAATACCTTCCTTTTTACGATAAATTGTGTAAACACCTGGTATTGATCAAGTCCCTTAGGAAATGATACTCATATTCATCATTGTCTACTTGTACGATTAGTATGCTTGCCAATGGGTTAACAGGAGTTGGTGTATAGTTCTCAACCTAGTGTTGAAAGAAAGAGTGGGGTAGCTATCGATGGACCTTGAGGATAGATGGATGGCGAATCCCACACTTAGGTCAAGGTTATCGTGAACCTTGTGTTGTGATAATCCATTACCCACGTACATCTATACTGACAAAACCACTGCCAACTTTTGTAAGATCAATTCATGGGCTCCGCCAATAGTTGTGCCTTGAAGGAATCTGTGCGATCCTTGTGGCTTAAGTGCTATGTTAAGGAATGTTTCCATGATGATCGCTCGAGTTGTTGAAAAAGTCTCCATGGAGTAATGTTTGCATCAATTGTATGAATTATGCTGTACTATGTTGTTTATATATGTTTATTTAATAATGTTATAATCTTTTTTGATATCAATGTTCTCTCCTTCGAGAAATAATTATTGTATTAATTAGAACTCTGTACGTATCTTTATTATAAACTTACCTTTGCTATGTTTACACATGGTTTGTGCCTGTAATGATCCCGAATGATGTGTTCGTAGGAGCAAATACTGAGGCGACCCAGAGTGCCAAGACCTCCTTTAATGTACTGCACCCACGTCTTTGTGGATTCCTATCGTCTTGACTTTCGTGAGTTAGTCGTAGAAGACAACAAAGCTTGGCAAATTGATGGTGAGCTTCATAGGGTCTACTATTAAGGGGAGCTTACACTGTTTTACACTCCCAATGACACTGTTGTCTTTTCTATAATGTGTATACATCATTAAAGTTCTGTCTACCCATACAAGAGATGTGGAGAGAATCAGATTATGATGTACATCCCCACATGAGAGTTGAGGAGTATTGCCTCCTTTTTCAACAGGGACCTTATGCTTGTGGGGATGTCGCTTGTGCTGAGGAGCAACCTGAGGAGGCTCCACTTGTCGTACCTCTTTCTTAGGCATTATATTTAAAGTTTGACCAGCTTAGGCTATGCGATATGTATCCCTTTCCCCTTTTTGTTGTATCTTTTGTGGATGGGTATGTTTAACTTTTTTTTTTTTTGGATGTACATCACCTTTTAAGCTACTTTGACTTTTATACTAGGTTGTAGTGCCATAGGCTGAAAAATTTTACATTCGAAATTGTTGATGTATGCATGAGGTAATTTCAGTATATCGTATGGTTATTATGTGTTTTAATTACCATAGTTGAAACGAACATGATTGTTGACAATTCATACTTATTTCATAAGTAAATTAATAGAGTTTTATTTAAAATTGAGCTTGCCACATTATGTTGACCATATAGCGGCAGCGGGTCGTTACAACAAGTATCATCTATGCTTGCTTGCTTCTTTGCTTTCCCTAATTTGATGGTTGATGTAACACCCATTCATTTAATTATAGTTATATTAATTTAGTTATTTTATTATTATAAGTAAAAAATTTCGATTCTTATAATAGAATTTTTTAAAATTAAACAGAATTTAAAAATAGTAGTAAAAGGTGAAAGATGGAAACTATATATATATATATATATATATAGAGGGCAGGATCCGTTGACACCAGGTGTAGGAGTTAGTCAAATTACACCTTCAATAACTTTTTGTATAATACAAATTTAACCAATCCAACCATTGAATTTGATGATATTATCTTATGATTATGTATATCAAATTTCACATCATTTGGACTTTTCTAAATATGCTATCTACTATTGAATATTTACATATATTTTAATATCATATTGTACATTAAAATAAAGTGATTTAGTGAACTATTAAATAATTTTAGAATTGTATGAAATTTTGTATACTTAATCTAATTAATAAGAACATCAAATTCAATGGTTGGATTGGTTAAATTTGCATTATACAAAAAGTTATTGAAGGTGTAATTTGACTAATTCTTACACCTAGTGTCAACGGATCCTGCCCCTATATATATATATATATATATATCATCATCATCATCATCAACAAAATATACATCATGATTTGGGTAATACATAAAAGTCATAAAGTACAGAAAGGAAACAAAAAGTACATCAAAAGATTAATACTATCTAGCCCAATATATACATCAAAAAGATCCTATACAAAGCAATGTCAATCTACCTATCCCTTATACAAAAAAAAATAATAATACTATAAACTAGGTTCACAGATCCTCAGCCCGTCAAAGTATCCTCTGACTCATCCTTAGCATTACTAGGCATTATCTTTAATAATCACGATCAATCATACAAAAAAAAAATAATGGAGTTAGGGTGTTTTGTTCTAAAATCACTTTTACATGTATGATGTAACACCCATTCATATTAAATACAATTTGTATTAATTTAGTTATTAAGTTTAAGTAGATGAAAATATGTGTAAAATTTTTTCGCTTTTATAATAGAAAATTTTCAACCTTAATAGAATTTGAAAATGGTAGTAAAAGATGAAAGATAAGACTGTATATATAGAATTTTCAACCCAGTCTGGCTTCAATTTTCCTTTTCACAGTCATGCGTGGTTTGCTTTTTCAAAGAAATGAACTGAACCAAACCAAATCACTTTATGAAAACGATTTAGTTCGAATTGAACCATTTTCATAAAGTGATTCAATTCAGTTTTTTCACAAAATGGTTTTGTTTTTATGGTTCAATTCAGTTCAGTTTTGAAACAGTTTAGTGTTTTGCACACCCCTAAACATTGTCATATCTGGGTGTCAATATTTTTTATTTTTGGGGTAAGACGCAAGGTTTGATATATTGACATGTGATAAATTTTAGTTTATTAATTTATATTTTGCTTAATGCGTGTATATCCATAAGCATTTGGTAGGGTAGGACTCCTTGTAATATACAAAAAATAATGTATTAAATTATCATAAATAGTAGGCGAACAAAAAGTAAAAAAATACTTATAGATAAACATGTATTGAAAAAAATAATTATTAAACTAAAAATAATAGAACAAGAAAAAGCATCCAATTAAACATGCATTAAGCAAAAAATTAATTAATAAACTAAAATTAATATACATGTGAATGTATAATAAGATTAATTGTTACAATATATCAAATTTAGCGTCTTACCCAAAAAATAAAAAATGCGGATACATAGACACGACAATAATTGATTTTACATGTATGTTAATTCATTTTTATTAATTCATCCTATTATGTAACTATCCTATTATATACACATCAATGCATATTAAGAGAAATTATTATGTAGATACATTAAATTTAGCACAATAGAAATGCAGACACACAGACACAGCAGTGCTTGTGTTTCTGCTAGTAGTAATAATAATAAGAGATTATACTATATTATGTGTCAATCATATCAACATAGTGTGTGTTGGAACCAAAGATGTAGAAGCATCTAATCCCTCAAAGTTTTGAAGATAACAAACTTATTAATGTTCAAGTTTCTGCCTAAGGACTAACCTTGTCACAGCAAACAAGCTACTTTTATGTGGATCGTCCAGTAGACGTGCTAAAGAAAACCGTCCAGTAGACGCGCTAAAGAAGACCGTCCAGTAGACGTGCTAAAGAGGACCGTCCAATGAACAAACTAAAGATGATTGTCCGAAGCAAAATCTTGTCTCTTGAACCAGCTCAAAGATCAGATGTAAGCTTCCAACGACAAATATTTAAACGGCTAAAGTTTTATTTAAACGTCCAATTTACTTATGATAGTTTTCCTCGAAACTAACATATTACCACTCTTATGATCTAACATCAAATTGTTTGAAACATTAAATGTAATCAGATTCATTCTAGTGCAATGGCGCAGCAAAACAAATAAAGCAAGTCAACTTATCAAGCTGTCATGCCGAATGAAGAATGTTCAGAAAAGCATACGGCCAGCACAGTCCTTGCGCTTTCTGTTTTAGTGCAAGTCTAAATCTGCCACGCCTGATCCTTCTGAATGCATTGTTTGTACACCCCTCCTTGTATAATGAAGTCAAGTCTTCCACAACAGATCATTTCCCTAAAGACTATATATATGCACCAAGGAAAAAGCAAACAAGAGAGACAACTGCGATACATGCTAACTTGTGAAAATCTTAGCGAGCATTAAAAATATTCTATACATTTGCTAGAAGCGTCCAGTGGACGATAGTGAAAAAGCTTTGTAAAATATTTTGAGTCTTTGAGCTTAATCTTTCAAATCCTCACTACATGAGTTGATACCTTTGTATAAACACTTGTTGTGTTGTGAAAGCCTGGAGAGGCTTGGTGACAAAAAATACTTGGGTAAAGCAATCTAGGGTGATTGTCTTGTAAAGCCTAAAGAAGCCGCGAACAATACTTGTAACCTAAGGTTGGTTAGTGGATACCTTCTGGGTGAAGAGATTGAACGTAGCTCAGGTTGAGTGAACTAGTATAAAAATTCTCTGTGTTATATTTCTCTCTATCCCTTAACTTAAAAACGCTTTCAAACTTATTTATATTGAATTAAAAAGTTTTAAATGCACAATTCAACCCCACATTCTTGTGCGCTTTTTCTATTTCAATTGGTATTAGAGCTCGGCCTCTTGAGGTTGAGCATCTAACACTACAGGGGTAAAGACGATCCTGAACACTCATGGAAAACTGAGAGACAAGCCAGTTAACAGACCACCTCTATTTAAAGGTCAGAACTACGATTATTGGAAGCAAAGAATGATAGCATTCTTTGATGCATGTCACATACACATGTAGGACGTAGTAGAAACTGGCGACTATTTGCCCCTTGACTAAGATGGAATGGAGCTACCGAGAGGTCAATGGACAGAAACTCACAAACAGAGGTATCTTCTAACTCAAAAGCTAGAAATGCTATGATGTGTACCTTATCTGAATTTGAATATGAAAAGGTACATAGTTTAAAAAGTGCTAAGAAAATGTGGGATACTCTTGCGCTTGCCTACGAGGATACTTCACAAGTAATGAGGTCCAAATTAAGCTTACTCGTAAGACAATATGAACTCTTTACCATGGAAGAAAATGAAACTATCGAACTCATGTTTGGTAGATTTCAAACCATAATAAACAACCCGAGATCCTTAGGCAAAACCTATGATAATTATGATCACATTGACAAAATCTTAAGAAGTTTGCCTAGGCAATGGAGACCATAAGTTACAGCTTTAAAAGCATCCAAGGATCTAACAACACTCTTAATGGAAGAGTTACTTGGAACTCTTAAAGTCCATGAACTGGAGCTAAAGCAAGACGAATGACAAAAGAAAAAGTCCGTCGCTCTAAGCGTCTAGCGTCCACCCAGAGGATCATCGTCCAAAGCACTAAACGTGGAAGAATCCTCTAAGGAAGAGTCGAAAAAGATGACTCTAATGAGGATGAGATATCCTTCATCTCGAAAAAAATACAAGCTATGTGGAGGAAGAAAGGAGGATCCAGAGCCAAAAACTTCACAAATAAGTTTAACAAGGCACCAAAAGAAAAGAGTCCTTCAGTTTGTTATGAATGTAAGAAGCCTGGACATTTCAGGGCTGAATGTCCCAGTCTACAGAAGGACAAAAAGAAGACGTTCTTCAAGAAAAAGGGTCTTATGGCTACTTGGGATGACATGGACCTATCTTCATCAAATGAAAAAGGAGAGGAAGAAGCCAACCTATGTCTTATGGTGGAGACCAGATCTGATAGCTCAAACAATGAGCAAGACGAAGAGGTAAACTTCAATGACTTAATCTCTCTACAAGAATCCTATAATGATTTGCTTGCTAACTCCTCAACTCTCTCAATGGGGGTATAAAGAACTAAAAAGGAAATTTTCAAAAATAACAAAAGAATTCAATTTGCTCAAAGAAGAGCATAAAGAAGTTTTAAAAGAAAATGAGTTTTTAAAAACAAAGAACATTTCAGAAGAGACACCTTCTCGTGAAGCCTTAGAACTTCAAAAAGAAGTTACTCATTTGAAAGAAAGCTTGTCCAAATTTGTCAGCAGAACTGAGAACTTAAATAAGATTCTATCTTATAGAAGAAGTCCTCATGACAAATCTAGACTTGGTTTTGTTAAGAAAGAAAATTACAAACCTAGTAAAAACATGACCTTCTGTAAAATATGTGGAAAGAATGGACATGAACCAACAAAGTGTAGATATCATCCAATAAAGAAGGCATCCAATGCCTTCAGAACTAACAGAAAAGGACCCAAGTCCATTTGGGTACCTAAGTCTATGATAATCCCTATTGTAGATTTGCTTGACAACCGAAAGAAGACCCCAGTCATGGTACCTAGACAGTGGTTGCTCACGACACATGACGGGAGAAAGGTGTACGTTCCAAATCCTACAACCCAAGAATGGTGGATGGGTCACCTTTGGAGGAAATCAAAAGGAAAGATCACAGGTATAGGAATAATCAGTAAGCACTTCTTCCCTTCCATTGAAAAGGTTTTATATGTTGAAGGACTTAGACACAATCTATTAAGCATAAGTCAATTATGTGACAGTGGACACAATGTCTCATTTGACAAAGACAAATGTACTGTCAAGAATCTAGATGGATCCATATTATTCTCTGCTAAGAGGCAAAGCAATCTTTATAAGATTGATCTAAATGACCTCACAAATCAAAATGTATCGTGTCTAGTATCCATCAAAGAGAATCAATGGACTTGGCACAAGAAGCTTGGACATGTAAGCTTGAGACTAATCTTAAAGCTAAATAAGCATAACCTCGTAAGAGGACTTCCAAATCTTGCTTACAAGTCTGATATTCTCTGTGATGCATGTCAGAAAGGGAAACAAGTAAAAAGCTCTTTTGAATCAAAAAATATTGTTTCCATAAATAGACTTCTTGAGCTACTACATATTGATTTGTTTAGTTTAACTAGAACAGCCTCCTTTAACGGAAAACGATATGGACTAGTCGTAATGGACGACTACTCTAGATGGACATGGGTTATGTTCTTAAAACACAAGGATGAGTCTTATAAAATCTTTTCTATCTTTGCAAAAGAATTCAAAATGAAAAAGGTGTTTGTATAGCTTTAATCAAAAGTGATCACAGAGAAGAGTTCGAAAACGAAAGTTTTCAAGGGTTCTGTGAGGAGAACGGAATTCTCCACAACTTCTCTGTACCACAAACACCACAACAAAATGGTGTGGTAGAGAGAAAGAATAGGTCATTGCAAGAAATGGCTAGAACCATGCTCAATGATAACTCCACTCCTAAGCATTTCTGGGCTAAAGCCGTAAACACTGCATGTTATTTACAAAATAAAATTTATATACGACCCATTTTGAAAAAGACTCTTTATGAATTGTGGAAAGGACGAAAGCCCAACATATCATATCTTCATCCCTTTGGATGTCAATGTTTCATCTTAAACACTAAGGACAATCTTGAAAGTTCGATTCTAAGTGTGATGATGGAATACTGTTAGGCTATTCTGCAACATCCAAGGCCTATAGAGTTTACAACTCTAGAACCTTAACTGTTGAAGAAGCCATCCACGTTAGGTTCAATGACAATAAACCTGATAAAGAAATATCAGAGCTAGATGATTCATTTATAGATATAAAGCTGGAAGATGCCAGACTTACAGCATCTAAAAATCAGTTGAACGATTAGAAAACAGAAGAAAGGAACCAATTGGACGACATTGGCAAATGAAGACATATAATCCAAATGATCAAATTCTTGGAAATATACAAGATCATGTTAGGACAAGATCGACCTTCAAGGAGCAAGCTCAAGCTGCTTTGATTTCCCAACTGGAACCAAAGACAGTGGACAAAGCTCTCCTAGACAATGGCTGGATCAGTGCTATGATGGACGAATTGAATCAATTCGAATGGAACGATGTCTGGACGCTAGTTTTTGCACCCAAGAACAAGTCTATCATTGGAACAAAGTGGGTGTTCCGCAACAAGCTAGACGAAGCTGGCAAAGTGGTAATAAATAAAGCGAGACTTATAGCTCAAGGTTATTCTCAACAAAAAGGTATAGACTTCACTGAAACCTTTACACCAGTAGCTAGATTAAAAGCCATTCGCATCTTACTTTCATTTGCTGCTCATAGTAATATGAAGCTTTATCAAATGGATGTAAAAAGTGCATTCTTAAATGGCATAATAAGTGAGGAAGTCTATGTGAAACAACTTCCTGGTTTTGAGTGTGATACTTTTCCAAAACATGTTTTCAAACTCAAAAAGGCTTTATATGGACTCAAACAAGCTCCAAGAGCTTGGTATGAAAAGCTAAGTTCCTTCCTTTTAGAAAATGGTTTTACTAGAGGAAAAGTAGACACCTACTCTCTTTCGCAAAGACGTCAAATCACATTTTATTATTGCACAAATATACGTAAACGATATTATATTTGGTGCTACTAATGACGCTTTATGCAAGGATTTTTCTAAGATTATGACAGCAGAATTCGAGATGAGTATGATGGGAGAACTAAAATTATTCTGGGATTGCAAGTAAAGCAGATTGCAAATGGCATATTCATACATCAAACAAAGTATGTCAACGAACTTCTCAAGAAGTACAAGATGGACGATGCCAAGAAAATGAGTACACCTATGCATCCATCGTCAGTACTTAGCCTGGACGATACATCTAAAAAGGTAGACCAAACTACATACTGAGGTATGATTAGGTCTTTCTTATATCTCACAGCGTCCAGACCTGACATTATGTTCAATGTATGCTTATGTGCCCGTTTTTAGTCTGACCCTAGGGAAACTCATCTAACAGTAGTAAAAAGAATCTTTAGATACCTAAAAAGAGCCACTAATCTTGGTTTGGGTTTTAAGTCAAACAAAGATTACAGGTTAGTTGGATTCTGTGATGTTGACTATGCAGGAGACATAATAGAATGCAAAAGCACTAGTGGAGTATGTCACCTCATTGGTGGGAATTTAGTCTCCTGGACGAGCAAAAGACAAGGGAAGATTGCCCTATCCACAACAGAAGCAGAGTATATCTCAGCCGCGTCTTGTTGCTCATAAATTTTATGGATCAAGCATCAGTTAGAAAACTACAGTATCTACGAGAGTAACATCCCTATCTTTTGTGATAATATTGCTACTATAAATCTGACTAAAAATCCTATTTTGCATTCTCGTGCAAAGCACATTGAAATAAAACATCATTTTATAAGAGATTGTGTTCAGAAGGGAGTTGTTGATATTTAATTTATCAACACTGAAAATCAATTAGCCGACATATTTACAAAACCCCTTCCTGAAGATAAACTCATCTATATTCGAGATCTTCTCAGTATGGAATTTATAAATGAATAGTTTTATTCAACATGCCTGGACCGTCCAAGGATGTGAGCGTCCAATGTTTTGTAGCGTCCAATATTTTATCCATCCACTTGCATAGCTTTTCGCATTCCATAACAACTTACATTTATGTATGTGCATAAAAATCTTTATCTATACTTAATTATGTTTTCACTGATAATGATTTAAAATAAATGCTTTATTCCTGTCTAAGTCACTCACGTGCCGTATAACCAACCTTGAGAAATGTAAGCGCCTGACTAGCATTTGTTGCACATCACCCCTCTCTTTGAAAATCAAAGAACCGCCAAAAGCAAACCCTTCGGTTTATTCATATACACTCAATCACCAAACCAAACACTCTCTTCCTCTTAAATCTATCTGAACACACACACTTTCTCTCTGTCTCGAAACCTCTCAAACCTAACAATCCTTCAAGGTCTCAGATATGGCAACCGAAAAGGCTGGTGCTGCTGTAAAGGCCATGGCTCGTGTGGAAAGCCTAGACAAGGTTGTTGTCTTTATCGAAAGTCGTTTCGATATTCAAGCACTAGAAGACATGGAGTGAATGTAAAGGATAACTTGCTCAAATGTGGAATTCTCAGCTACTTCTACATGAATAAGGTTATATACCCAGAACTCATCAGACAGTTCTGGAACTCTGCTGTTTTCTCAAAGACGGACATCGTCGGAACTGTTTTGGGAGTCAAGGTCACACTAGACCTTGGCACTGTTGCCCAAGCTATTAGCTGTGAGCGGGCTGGGTCCTACATCAAGAACAGCTGGGAAGACAGTTTTAGTGGACATGACACGGTTGACGTTGCACTGATGGGTCCAAAAGGCGAAGGGCTAGTAGAATACAACAAGCTGATAAAAGAGGGAAGATATTCCAGCAGTTTTTGAACAAGGAAATCCTTCACAAGGCTGGATCGAAAGGACAGCGTTACCTTTTTGCACAAGTTCGCGCTATTCCACATGATCACAGGCAACAGTTCAACCTGCCGCACCTCATCCTGAGCAACATCTTCAGGACCATGAGAGGACGAGGAGAGCGCCACCATATCACCTACGTCGCTCTTCTTAACAAAATCTTCTGGCAACAGCAGGTATATCATGCATTCTTTGCTCTATTTCTTGGAAAGCAAAACCAGATTCGAATTCTGTGTGGTAGCCACATATTTGCTTAATTGCCGTTTGGACGTAACAATTGTTGCACAGATGAAGGCTAGGTTCGTGCTGAAGCCTTTGGAGACCACGTCCAAATCAGTGGACGTTAAAGAAGAAGTTGCTGAGATGGCACCTCCGCAAACAGTAGAGCCAATCGTCCAGCATGCTGAGCCGTGGACGACGAGGCACTGTTTGTGAATCCAATTACTGCTAGACCGTCAACCAAGAGGAGGTCGTCCAAGACGCAAGCAACCAGAGTTACAAGGTCCAAGACCTAACGACCTTCAGCTTTACCTGCTCCTCTTGCAGCTGCTCCCATTTCTGCCTCTGCTCCTCCACCTGCTCTGGCACTAGCTCCTACTAAGAGACGTTTGATCATCGCTTCTAATGACAAGGACAACGAGCCCATTGGCGAGCTTGTCAAGAAATAGAAAACTACCATAGTTGTTGTTCCTGCTCAACCGCAACCTCTAGCCGACCAACCATCTACCTCATCTAAACGACAAGCAGAAGCACTACCAAGGGAAGCACAGTCCAAGAAAAGTAAGCTTTCCACTCCTGATGCTAATGAACCTGCTAGTGAATTTGTTGAATCATTGGCTGCTGAACCATCTGAAACACTCACCCAAACACAACCCGAAACACTAGCCACACCTGAACCAAACATGCTGCTGCCTAGTGATGAAGGTCACACCTGTACCATTCCCACCCTTGGCATCTCTAAGTCACATCTCTCCATCCAACCTCCTAAATCACCTTCCTCCTCAACCATCATTCCCATCCCTACTGTTTCCACCCCCTTAGAAACCTTGGCGAAAATAAAACAGAAATGGCCCCTACTTTTTGTTGAAGGGAACCAACATAACCTTATAGACGACAATGCGATTATTTTGCAGTCCAAAGCTTCCTGAGCCAAACTTCGGCTTTGATTACTCTTCGATTGATATGGACAAATACATGGAAGACTATGTTCATCAACCGTCTAAGGCTTATCTGGCACTGCCTCCTGGAATTATCGAACACCTGCCGCTCAAGTGGTTTATCAGACAGAGGTATCCTAAAATTGTACGAGCTTGGCGCCACAATGCTCATCCTCCTAGAGTACTTCAACATAGAGTACCTCTAGTAGGTGACACCTGAGCAACCTCTACAACCAAGTCGACCTAGGGGACAAAGCAGATCAGTCCATCTACGGCCTACAAATTTGAAGTTTAGGCCTATGGATCCGAAAGAAGATGGATTCTTTCCATTTGCCTTTGAGCATATGTTTTGTAACACTTTCAAAGGTTCAATAACTTTGAAGTATCAACTGTTCATCCCCCCATTACAACACATCCGACCTTCCACATCCATCCATATCCAACCAGATCGCATCTGCCCAAGGCTACTAATCATAGATATCAACCTCAAAAAGAAAAAGATTCTGACCAAGGCACCGTCCCTGCTTTTACCGTCCAAAGCTGAAATTCAACAACATCCAACCCATTCCCTTGAATGGTTTCTAACTTAGTGTCTTCACACAGACATGGACGAGGACGATGCTGAACGCTTTTGGCACCAACATATGGTCCTATGCGAACAAGAAGCGTCCAGTAGTGGAGTCTCACCAGACGACAAGGCTGATATCCCAACTGCAACGAACTGTAAATTCACGTAGTGTCTAGCTCATATCTTTCACTTTTCAGACACTTCGGCTACCTTTGTCTGTCCACCGAACGAACGTCCACTCCTCGGTATAAAAACTTCTATTTTGTACATTATGATTGCTGCTCTCACTCACCTTGACAATTTCCAACCGCCCTATCCTTGACCATTCCCCTCCTTACCAACTCGAAATACAAGCCTTAAAACTTCTGGAAGCACCTCCTCCCCCCAGTGAAGTTCTTCCACCCACTCCTTCCCAACCACTGTCACCTACACCTCCACCGCTGCCTACTCCTGGCTCCCAAGCCTCCGCAAGCCTTCCTATCTCTACTTCTGCCCCCTCACCCATCCCCCTTGTTGTCCCCACCGTTCAACAATACGTTGCCAACCAGCTTCAACCCATCTTTACTTTTCTTCACCAAATCCTATAGAACCAACAAGCACTCTTACACCCTTCTCAACCTTCCCCACCTCCTCCTCCGCCGCCGCCACAGTGACCCTGATGACGCTCCCTTTTCTTTTTGTCTGCTTTTTGCTAATGACAAAAGTGGGAGAATTAAAGCATTCAACTGTTTTTTCTTTTTAACTTTTTAGCTCTATATGATCTTCCAATACAATAAAATACATGCTTTGTTATGATATATCTTAAAGTGTTGCTCTTTTTCTGTTTGATCTTATAACTGTTAGAGATAATATGCCTTGATTCTTAGTATACTCTGATATTTAGTATGTTTTTAAAACTAATAAATTTTTTGTCTCAAAGTATACAAAAAACATGGCATATCAAACTCAAGGGGAGCATAGTAAGTCTTTCGAAAATTCCTTTATGCGCCTCTTTATATTCTAGCAAACACTTAAAAATTAATAAGGTTTGTCATCATCAAAAAGGGAGAGATTGTTGGAACCAAAGACATAGAAGTGTCTAAGCCCTCAAAGTTTTAAAGATAACAAACTTATTAATGTTTAAGTTTCTGCTTAAGGACTAACCTTGTCACAACAAACAAGCTACTTTTATATGGACCGTCCAGTAGACGTGTTAAAGAAGACCGTCAAGTAGATGTGCTAAAGAGGACCGTTCAATGAACAAACTGAAGATGATCGTCCAAAGCAAAATCTTGTCTCTTTGAACCAATTCAAAGATCAAATGCAAGCTTCCAACGACAGATATTCAAACGGCTAAAGTTTTATTTGAACGTCCAATTTACTAATGATAGTTTTCCTTCGAAACTAACATATTACCACTCTTATGATCTAATGATCAAATTGTTTGAAACATTAAATGTAATTAGATTCATTCTAGTGCAAAGGCGCAGCAAAACAGATAAAGCAAGTCAACTTATCAAGCTGCCATGCCGACTGAAGAATGTTCAGAAAAGCAGACCGCCAGCACAGTCCTGCACTTTCCGTTTTAGTGCAAGTCTAAAAGTTGCTACATTTGATCCTTCTGAATGCTTTGTTTGCACGCCCCTCCTTGTATAATGAAGTCAAGTCTTCCACAACAGATCTTTTCCCTAAGACTATATATATGCACCAAGGAAGAAGCAAAAAGGAGAGACAACTGCAATACGTGCTAACTTGTGAAAATCTTAGCGAGCATTAAAAATCTTTTGTACATTTGCTAGAAGCGTCCAGTGGACGATAGTGAAAAAGCTTTGTAAAATATTTTGAGTCTTTGAGCTTAATCTTTCAAATCCTCACTACGTGAGTTGATACCTTTGTATAAACACTTGTTGTGTTGTAAAAGCCTGGAGAGACTTAGTGAAAAAGAATACTTGGGTAAAGCAATCTAGGGTGATTGTCTTGTAAAGCCTGAAGAGGCCTGCGAACAATACTTGTAATCTAAGGTTGGTTAGTGGATACCTTCTAGGGTGAAGGACTAGCCGTAGCTCAAGTTGAGTGAACTAGTATAAAAATTCTCTGTGTTATATTTCTTTCTATCCCTTAACCTGAAAACGCTTTCAAACTTATTTATATTGAATTAAAAAGTTTTAAATGCACAATTCAATCCCCCCTTCTTGTGCGCTTTTCTATTTCAGTGTGAACACATCAAATATTCTTATTAAATATTTTAAGTTATTTAAAAAATATTTCCTCTATTCCTCTTCGTGAGTCACTGGTCACGTGTTAAAAATTTGTGTTATTTCCTTACATAAGTCATTTTTATAAAATATATAAAGTATTATTTTTTAAAATTTACCTCTAATTACATAGAGTTTAATTATTCAATATTTCCCATATGTTTTTCTATATTTTTGACAATAGTGTAGATTGAATCAATAGTTGTTAGTATGTTGAAATTAATACGATACTAGAAAAAATAATTAAAATGGAGAGAAAAATTAATAGAATTGGTGGATTTCATAATAAAGATAATTATAGAAAGTTCAAATATTTTTTATAAATTCAAGGCTATTAACTAGTTTGAACAAACTTTCTTAATTTTTATAAATTAGTTAAAAATAATTTTTATTAAATAAAAAGTTATTAACTATTAAATCGTTTTTATATCTTTATATAACAACTATTTTATCTTTTAATAAAATTATTATTTTTTATTTTTATTTTATCATAACACGGATAGACCAAAAATATAAGTTTAATTTATATACACCCTCGGTATTAAATATTTTTATGAAACATTTAATAGAATTAACTTCATCATTATATTATATTAATAAATAAAATAATATAATAAAATTATCATTATAAAATTATCCAATAATGAATAAATGAGAACCTAATTATTTTATTTTGTTAGATTACATTCTTCAATATTCTTTTTGATTTTTACATTAATTAGTTTAAATATTTTCTATATTATTGAAATCCTAAATTAATGTAATTCATATCCATGACATATTACATTATATAGCTTTTTTTTTCTATATTTGTTTTATATATTTACTTTTTTATTATTTTTTAATCAATTTATTATATTAAAACATATTTGAATCACAATACACATTTAGACTATTGATTTTACATATGCACTTATTAAGATCATAATAATTGATTTAGGAGGTCATAGTATGATAGTAGTATGATATTAAGTTATTTACCTTCTTTAGGCTAAGGAACAATAGCTGCAAGAGCAATGAAGCTTTGGCTCAACTTCTCTCTTTGCTTTCTCTCAGCCAAGATGTGATCGTGAGTGTGAGCTAGAGACCTATTTATCTACAAGGGTTTTGTTTCAATGCTTTGATTTTTGGGGTTTGAGTTAGGAAACGTGGCTTCCCCAATTGGGGCACTGACATCATCTTGTTCTATGTTGGGTTTAAGGTACAATCAAACCTATAAAACTGAGTGTTGCTAGCAGGGGATGATGAGTTTGGGTTATCAAAAGAGAGAATCTGAGACTGATTATTTAGAATCACTTATTGTTTGTATGATCTATGATCGTATTTCGTGTTGGTTTGTGTTTGGAGTGTGTGTTCGGTGGACGTTTTCCTTGTGCTACATGGTTATATTCTATATATAATATATTATATTCCTTGTGTTTGGACCATGTGTGTTTAGTGGGTGTTAACCTACTTACTATATAATATATATATATATATACAAAATATGTACACACACACACACATATATATATGGGGTGTATCAGATGAGAATGGTCTTCTTAGATAAGAATGAGAATGACTAATCTTAACCGTTAAATTAAAATGAAATGCCTAAATTAAAATACTTAAGAATTCAAATTAAAACCTCATGTAACCATCAAATCTCTAAAAGATTCACCAAACAAAAATCAAATCTTTAAAAAGATCTCAATTATCATGTCCTAAAATATTTTAGTTATTATGTCACTCTTCTTCATGATTGTTGTTAACACATCACCATCATGATTGCCACCACTATTGCCATGATTGTCGTCACATCCACCGCCATCCGCCACCATTACCATGATCGTCGCCGCCATCACTGTTGCCATCACCGCTACCACCACCATGATCAATGATAGTGACAACAATGGCAACAACGATCATGGTGTTAACACATCACCACCATTACCATGACCACCATCACCACCACCATGACCATCGCAACCACCATTGTCATGACCGTCACCACCATCACCGTACCAAGTATCATAGCTAATGTCTGATCTAGACTTGCTTTACAACATTTGAAAAGTGAAAGAGCATATAAAGTCTTTTATTATAAGCATTTAAGATAAAACGATTTTTGGACACTTTTTATAAGATAAAAATGGACGCTTCAAATTTTTGTGAACGCTTAACTAGAAAAACATTGGACGGCTTTGTTAAGCAGATATTGGATGCTCACATACATAAAGCAAATAAAACTAAGTTAAAGCAAAGCGATATGGTTATGTGTTTTATGGATGCTTAAGGTCTCAAAACACTTGTATCCTACAAAAAAAAAATTGTTAGAGCTTCATAAATTTTAATAAGCTTTGTTATCAACAAAACATTTTAGGGGCTAGACGCTTCATACATCTTTGGTTCCAACACTAATATGAATTAAAATATATACTTACATTAATAATTTGAATGTACAAATCAAGAAAATCGTATTTGTACACCCATTCACATTGATTCCAAACCTTATCATTTTTACGTTCATTTTTAATTATACTTAAATTAATTACACATTATTTACTAAGCACCGAAATTGAGAGTAAATTTTTTTATTTTTAAGTCGAGTTAACATAGGCGGGATTCGCGTAACATCATGCATCAAATTATAAAGTTGGTAAATAAAAACGGGAATCAACATTAAAATAAACATCGAAATGTCTATATATATATGCATCATAAGCTTTGTACAAAAGTCATCTAAACATTAGTCATATATTAGAGTCATCAAAATATAGAGAAAGTCCACAACCAGTCAAAATATGTACATCCAAAAAGTCAACTATCTACCCTCGCTATATGCATCAAAATACAAAGGCCTAAGTCAGAGCAATAGTTAACTATATTTATACCCACCCCATAACCACAAAAAGAAGTGACAACCTCTATAACACCCTAAAGAGTATTACCTTTTTGCCTGCTTCTATTACTAAAACACAAGAGTTTAGAACATAAGAATATTAGAGAAACTAAGCAAAAACTAAAACTGAAACATCAAATACATAAATGGGTCACTAATATATCTAATACAAATCTCTTGGAACTTATGTGTCATACAAAACATCAAGAAGATATAGAACATAAACTAAACTCCTATTCACTAGAAGGTTCAAAACTATAAACTCTTCCTCTAATAGCAACTCCAAGCTTCATGCTCCAAGCTACTCCCAAGAGGACTTCACCTGCTTAACCTGAAAAACGTGAAGACTTAAAGGAATGAAACATAATGTCTTAGTGAGTGCTACGGGGACTCTAGGGGTAGGCTGACTCTTCTATCCTAGAATCCTTTCTTAACTCATATGGTTTTACCTTTCCACCAAATTCTCAATTCTTTACCTCTTTAGTACTTAACTTCATAAACTATGCCCAACTTAGGGCTTACTAATCTTTAACGGGCCTAAACCTTAGGTCTTTTGACCTATATTGGTCCCTCACATTGGACAACTGTGTCCTATCATTTGGGTAAAAACTAAACTATTTTTCTAACCTCCTCTGGACTTCTTACTTCTTATGACACTTAGTGAGGACTTACCTTTTTTTCCTTATCTTTCTCTTTTCTTGCATTTTCGGGACTTATACATAAAATTTTTTGGGGTAAATCCCTTGCATACCCATTAGGTAGTGGCTATCATAAACTATATCCTCACTAAGCACATAGGTTCCTTATTTAGGCTTAACTTGACTCACCTATAACTAGGCATACACATCATTATCTACCCTATAGGGCATCATACATGCCTCATATAGACATTCACATCATACATTTCATTGTTCTGTTTCTGTTTTGTGTGGTTCTAGTTAGCTTTGTCATTATCTTTCCACTGAACTACCGTTGTCATATTTGACTGAGCTTATAGCCGCCAAAAGGTGTCCTTCTTGCCTTCGACCTTTAGTTAGACCACTGATCCAAGCGGTCACACCAATTTCCATTATCGAAGCGATACCCTCCATCCCTTAGACTGAGGGGACGACCACGCTCTTTTGGCACAAGGGGCCTCCTTGCCCTTTACTTTTCCTTCAACCCTTCTTGGGTTGCTTAAAACTTTTATCATAAAAACTCTCCATACCTTAGCAATTATAAGGGATCCCCCACTACAAGTGTACACTTATACTAAGCCATGGATGGCGCATTCCAGGCACTATCATGACTGGGAAGGATTTACCCTATAATCACTACAAAGGATATCATTTTCTAAAACCTGTTCTTTTTCTTTGAAAACCTTTCCTTTTCCTCTAAACTCAGGGAAGATCCCTGCTTTCCTTTTAACTTCAGGGAATATCCTGCCTTTGCTAAGGAGGCATCCTCAAGCATCTTAAGTGTCTTAAGTCTTTTCTTACATACAGTTCATCATTGTACTCACACAATACAATTCACAACCACAAGAATAATACTACGACTACACAAGCTCACAATCAACAATACAAACACGACAAGGTAACAACATAGGCAAACATATAGAGAAACAAGCATAGAAGACAAGGGTGCAACCACACTTAACCTTTTTTTTAGGCTAGGACACTACATTGTTGTTCTCAAAGAGTCTCGCTTAGTGAGACCTACTCTTGCTTAGTGAGCTTGTACGAAACTTCCGTACTTGTATCTGGATGTTCTCTCGCTCAGCCAGATTTCTCTTGCTCAGCCAAAATTCTAATTTTCGCTCAGCTAGCATTTGGCTCGCTCAACTAGAGCAGCGATTCTGCGGATTTAATATGCTTAGGGTCATCAATAGCCACCCAAGCACTTCCAAGCACTAAAATCAGTTTTGAAACACTTCTACTTCATTTCTAACCAATTGATCTACCCAATAAACCCCACAATCATGCATAATCATCAAAAATCCATAAATACCCAAACCTAAGGTACAAATGGAAAAAAGGGAGGAAAGGGATACAATCAACAATCAAAGAAGGTAGGGGAGGACAAGGAGGGAGCACTCACCTTGGGGATGCATGAAGATGAACTCTGGGATAAGATCTCTGGGTCCTCTTTATCTTCCTTCTTCCTCCATCTTCCTTCTTTCTTTCTTCTTTTTCTCCTCTTTTTCTCTTCTTCCTCTTTCCTTTTCTCTTTCTCTCTCTATTTTTCTCTTCCCTCTCATATAAAAACTACGTGTGTGTGTGTGTGTGTGTGTTTGCTTGGAGGGCTTTGGCCCACCTTGGGCCTTAGCTTCCCATCTGGGTCTATTATCGTGCTTTTGTAATATTCTAATATAAAGGTAACTATTATTTAATACCTATAGGCATTGTAGACCATTAATTATATTCTCATATATATTGTTTCAAAATTGGGGATGTTACAACCTCAACGCTTTAGAAGTCCTCCCCACAATCTATTTATGTCTCCTCAGAGTCTCCCTCTTCATTAGCAACATAATAAGGATGGTCGTTGGGCACCAAGGAGAGGTGACCCAAGACCTGAAGAAGATGAAGATGTGTTCACCCAAGCATTCCCCATGCTTGACTGGTAGTCGATAGGTGGGGAATAGACTAGAGAAGGAATAGAGACCTCCTCCACTTGATTAGGGGAGTCAATGATAATAAAAAATGGTGGTGGGAAATAAAAGTTCTCTATAGGGGCAACTATGGTAAGACCATCATCCTCAGAGGAGAAGGTGGTGGTGCAACTTTAACAAATCCCAGCAGGGGCATCAAAGTCAACATGACTAGTATAGTGAAAGTCATACCAAGTATGAAATATCTAGGTACAAAAATAGTAGGTTGATGGTGAGGAGCCCTTTAAAAGTTAGGCACTAGGTTTCCTCATCATATATCCATGCCCCAAAGGGGTTATACTCTAGATGCAAATTCAATAGAACTGGCATCACTGCCATTTTCTCGAACTAAGCCTCAAACATACGTACACATACAAAGAAAACATAAAGGACTGAGGTGATTTGTTCTCGAAATCACTTTCACAAAGATAGGTAGGAAGACCTACCATCATATATAGAGATAAAACATAGCTGAAAGAAAAAAAAAAGAACCTAAGATTTTTGTCTAAGTTGTACTAATTTAACCAAGACTCTATATGGATCCATACTACCCACTAATGAGCAATATATGCATCAAAATTGAGAAGCAATTAGGAGTTTGTATACCTCTTTCACAACAAGGTACAAAATTCTCATCATCAATCTTAAGGAAACAAGTCATCTTTCAGCTCCGAGCTATCACAACCCATGTAGAGGTGTACCCTACACCAATCTTGGTGATGCTAAGCAGGTGTCATGGTTATCAAGCTAGTTTAGTGACTGTATTGGTCCTAAGGCATTATCCCAACCATTAGGACTCTCACCACTCAATATCATACCCTCTAGACATCTTTAATTGTCCCCGCCTTTTATCCTACAATGTATCAGATTGTGACTTTCCTAACTTAGGAATCCATGCCTACATCATGATCCTCACATCTTAACAGTTCATCAAACCTCAACTCAACATATTTGTATAAAGTCTATCTCTCCATTAGAGATATCTCTGGTCTCAGAAATTGAGAACTAGTGCACATCATCATCATTGTCTTTGTTTCAACTTACGAAGACTTGTCTTCATTAACACATCACAATAATAATTTGTTTTACTAATCAAAATAATTAGTTTAATAAATACTTATATCAAATAATTTATAATACACCAAAAATACTTAGAAATTATATAAAATCAATTTAATTTATCATTAAATTATAAAAATTATTTTAATTTCTTAAAAAATATTGAAATAAAATTTTTCTTTAAATTTAAAATTATGGCCGAGAGCCATATTTCTCTAAAACACAAAAATTTCATTTTCAAAACCATTTTTAAACTCCTAATAACTTATAAAAAATTATATAATTACCTATCTAACACCAAAAATTAAGTTTTTAAAAGAACAATTTTTTCCCCTAAATTTTAGTGAATATGGCCGAAAGCCATAGTAACCAAGAACAACCCAAATTTTCAATTTTTAATCAACAAAATAATTTGTAAAGTAGTCTAACAATTTATATAATTTAGTATGTATGATAAAAATAAAATTTTCTCTGGGTACCCAAGGCACCTAAGCAAGGCCAAAAATCGTAATTGCTCATCAAGCCAAGTTTTGAAAAAAATTTCTCTATCAAAATATTTCCTTTCACAAATATATAAAATATACTAATTAATACACATAATAGTTGGTAAAAGAAGGATAAAAACTTCACCTTCCTCCTCCTAGAACTACCATGGCCGAATGCCATAGGTAAGTTTAAGACGTGTATTTTTTGTAAAACTTTCACATTGTAAGATCCAACCATTTTCAGTAGGAAGCAGGTGTAAATGTGAGTAAATAGAAAACATGATATTAGTAAAAATTTCTCCATACCCTCCTTAAAACACAAAGGCCGAATGGCCTATGATACCCACCAAAGGCGTTTTAATTTTTCTTTCATCAAGATAAGTCACAAATCAAGCACAAACATCATTCAAGTTGCAAAATAAGATCAAAACCAACACAAGAAAATATTTCAAGACCACATCACATATTCATGAAACCAAGATGCATCAACACTAATCATTTGCATCACAAAAATGAAGCATGACAACATAGAATAAGAATAAGGCACAAAGAAAGATGGGTGGGTTTCAGGGACCAAAACTCATCCTACTATCTTTGTGAAGTGAACCAAGCAAGAATTTCATCTCCCCTCCTATACGTTAATGGGATCAAGAAGAAGATGAGAAGGATGAGTGATCTCAGGGTGGGTGGTGGTGAGTTTACTCCCAAAGGTTGGCTTGCTTTGAGATGTGAAGAGATATGGTGGGTTTTCAGTTTTGGGAAGAAGAAGAAAAGAAATTTGAGATAAATAGGGGAATGATACTTGGCCAAGAGGAGAAAATGAGGGGATGGGCAAATTTTGGCTTATAGAAGGCTAGGTATCATATAGTGTGACATCACTTAAGATGATGCAATTTATATACTTAATTTGATTTTTATTAAACTTAAATCAAGTGATATTATCTTTAACTAATAGAACTCTATCTACAAGTAACTTAGTCTCCATTTAGTTGGCCTTTTAGTTTCAAGTTTAGACGCACATGGTTGATATGTTTAAATCTAGAATAATCTAAACTTTACTACCAAGTTTCCACTTTTAATTTTAAATTATTCTTTCATAACTAAATCAATTTAAGCTTGACCAATTGGATCACGCACCATAGCTGACTTGCACGTGCAGCCCATTGTCTTGGCCCAATTGTATTTTATTCAATTTTATCAATTAAAGGTTAATTAATCCTAATTAATCATATTCTACTAAAACTATTTGGTTTGTTTTGTATTAATTAAGTGTAAATCACTATGATACTTATTAGACATGTAAAATTAAGGTCCTAGATAATTTCTAAAATTAAAATTAGTTTTGTATAATTTTCTTCTATTTTTTTATCTAATTAAAATGTATTTTTAAGCTAACAATTACCATTAAATCTATTTTTTATTAAATGAATCCAAAAATTTTAAAATAAATGTACGAATTAATTATTCACATAAAAATATACTTTACATAATTTTTTCACTATTTTTAAGCATCAAAAAGACATTGGTTTAACTTTATAGTCTAACAGTAGTATTTTGGTCATTTTGCATAGAAATTTCAAAAAATTTTAAAAAAATCTCAAAACTATATTTTAATATATAAAATATTTTCCTAAGTTTAAAATAAATTTTTATCCTCATTTGAACCTATTTTGAAATAATTTATATAATATTTTCTAAGCTCAAATAATTTTTATCCTCATTTGAAACAATTTTAAAATTATTTCACCTTAATTCCTTTTATAGGGATTTTCGAGATGTGATTGTCATTTTCACATTTCTCTGGGTCCCAATCCAAAAAAATTATTAAAAATCACAATTGAATAATATTCAAAATTCTGAATGCAACCGTGAGGATCAGAATTTTGATATCCCTGTCTAATTGTTCAAAAATAAATTCAGAAAAAAATTGAAAAAGCTATAACAAAAGGTAGGAGTGTTACAATATTGATCATATTTACCTTAATTACTCTAATTATGCAATTTTATGAATTAAAATAAATAAAGAATCATTTGCATTTAGCAAGGCAAAAAATGAACAAAATGATGTCGCATACATCTACCTAGGTGGCAATAAATAATTTTAATTATTTAAAGGAAAACGTATCAAATGTATGAATTTTTAAAGTAATGAATAGTTTAATTTTTACACCCACCCACACACACGCACACGTGTGTGTGTGTGTTATTGTAATTAAAATATTATATTTATACATAAAATTATTATCATAATTAAAATATTATATTTAATTTTAAAAAAATCCTTAGTTTAAATATTTTCTTAATTAATGTTATAAGGATATGGGTTAGAAAGTAGTTAATACTATTTAAATAAGTATTTTTAATTGCTTATAGGAGAACACATTAAATATTTGCATTCTAAAGTAATAAATGCTTTAATTTTTATATATATCTTTAAAATTTAATAGCATAATAATATTATTATAAACTTATGATTAGAAAATATTTCATTGTTTTACAAATTTTGTTAATGAACAATTATGTTATGTATTTTATGAGATATTTTCATATTAGCTAAATTAATTCACATAATTTTATATGGAATGAAGAAAACAGTGGGATTAAAAATTTAATTTACAAATGTATTAAATTTTATAATAGTTATTTTGTTTAATTCATAATAATATACTTAAAAACTAATTAAGAATAAAATTAAAATATAAATTAGTATAAATTTTAAATTTTCTATTTTAAAATAATAATAAAAATAATAAAATTTTTAATGTATATTTTGTATGTGCATGCAATGACGGACCTACGTTGGAGACTGTGGGGGCAGCTGCCCCCACCAACATTTTAAAGTCTTATATATATATATATATACCCAAAGATAATATAATATTTAAAAAGTAAAAGTTAAATTTTGATAAAAATGAAACTTGTAAACACTTAATGGACCTTTACGTTCAAAACTTAATTTTTTAAAGTCTTGTATATAATATATATGTCCCATATACAATATAATATATATGCCCCCATATATCCTACGAATAGGAAACTAATTGTGATTATATTGATTTTAATTGTAGCAATGGAAAGATATTTTAAGAGAAAATCATCTTTAGAGCAATCATCTTTTTCTCAAGCACTTGATGAAAGTAGAGGTAAAATATTGAGTCCATCAATAGAAAAAAAATTAGAATTTAATTTGTAAAAACTTCCTTGATAATCTTGATTTAAGGATGAAAATTTCAAAAGTGAAAGTATACAATTATGATGTATATTTATATTTTCAAAAGGGATATATAATATTTTTAACGTTACAAATTTATGTATGGGTACTACCTACACAACTTAAAATTTTTAGATCTGTCACTATGTGAGTGTGTGGGTGGGGTATATGGGTAGGTGGGTGTGGGTATGTATTTATGTATTAAATTTTGTAATAATTACTTTTTATTTAATAATAGATTTTTAATATATATAAAGATTCATATGAGAAAAACATTTATTTAATAAGCATATATTACATTTATTAAATTTAATAAATATATTATATTTCATTAATATTATATTTAATAATATTGTTAATGCAAATTATATGTTATATTTAATAAATGCAACAAATAATACGATTTAATGTTTACATAAATACTACATTACTAACCTTAATTAAATACATTAAAATACTTTCATATATTAAATGCTCATCAAATAACATTAATATATATATTAAATGCTCATTAAATACATTAAGGTTAAAATATACTTTTGGTCCGTCATCTTATTTATTAGTTTAAGTTTGGTTTCTAAGTTTAAAATGTTTTACTTGATACCTTAAAGTGTCTTTGTTAAACCAAGTTGATCCTTCTATTAGTTTATTACACTTAACTTGGTGACACGTGACAAAATGTGAGAATTGCCATATTAGATGAGTGTTTGCCATATCAACTAAAATTAACACTGTTAGTGCAAAATATTGGTGGAATGACCAATTTGGTCTAACAGAGATACTTTGAGAAACCAAAGTGAAACTTTCTAAACTTAAGAGACCAAAATAAAACTAAAAAAATAAGATGATATACCAAAATAACATACACACACACTAAAAGAATATAAGTCAACTTGATGTGGCCCAAATTCTTGGAATAGTTTAATGCACAATTTTGTTGAGGAGCTAAAGTTATTTTATAAGCATTATTTGCGCCTATAAATTGGTGTTTATTTTCCTTCAAATATCACAACAAGAATTTAACGTCAATACAAAATTCTGAGATACATTGTAAAGACTTATAGAAAAGTTATGACAAAGAATGAGATGAAAACTAATGGAGTTGCGATTATAATCATGATTATGATTATGTTGGGCTTCGCACAAGCTGATTACAATCCTCCGTCTATGAAAATTGTGCCAAACAATCTATCTGATAAACTCACATGTCCTGCCCAATGTGGCATAGATTGTTTAGTATCTAGCCTTGCTTATCCAGTATGTTTTCTTATTTGTGTTGCAAAATGTCATAAAATGCCCATTGATGTTGTCTACAAATGTCTTATTGGTTGTGGCTTAACCAAGTCCACTGACGTCAACATTGGTATTCATTCTCTTACAAGCATTTGTCTCTTGTTAAGGTTTTATAATTATGAGTTAATTATGTTTTTACATCTTTTTGATAATTGCTTTTATGTATCAGATGCTCGTGCTCTTATGGCCTATGCAGTTGATGCGTGCTTGCAAGAGTGCCGGAACAAGTAATAACTTGTTGCAAAAATGTTCAAGAATAAGGTTATTAGGAGAAATAATATTATACATGATTGTAATAAACAGATAATTATCAATGAGTGACATTTACTCTTTATTTTTCTTAAATCCTTTGCCCAATCATTTCGTTTCATTTTTCTTATGTTCCATTCAAATGGTAGAGGGTACTTGCAAGGGATACGGTGCATATACTTTGTGCCCTCAACTAATATTATTTGGCAGAATTTGTCTAATTTTGTTTTAATTTGTATAAATGGATTTTGTGATGACTTGCAAAGGAGACTGGATGAGAAGGAAAATTTCAAAATAGAGAAATATTTGTAGGGTAATAGCATTATTTATATATAAGAGGAGTACCTTCATAGATTTAGGATAAACTTATCGTAATAAGAAAATCCCACTAAGATATATAGTTGTTCACGAGTTATTTATTTATTTAACGGACAAAAAATAATCTATCTTAACAAAACTTTTTTATATATAAAAATATTTTTTTAAGGAATAGAATGTAATTTTATAACTTTATCTCTTTCTACATTAAGAACTAAATATAGTTGGCAATTTTCACCAATAGAAAAAAGAAAACGTAAAACTCAAAAAAATGACAAGATAAATTTAAAATTTACTTAAAATATGGATATAATAGTTGAATACTAATTACTTTTTAATAATATATGTTAGACGATATTTCACATTAAAATGCTATGTTATTATATTTGTAAAAATCTAATTATGTACAACTTCACCAATTTTTCTGTCAATAAATTTATATGACAATTTCTAAATTTAAATAGATGTAAATGCATTTTATTTTTACATATTTCAAATGTTGAAATATTTTAAGATAATATCTTTTCTTTATATTATAAAAATCTTAAATTTATTAATTCAATAATGAAACATCCTTTAATAAATTCTTGAATTCCTGAAATGTTACTCCCTCCATTCCTTTTTAAGTATCGTTTAAGGTTTTTATACACAAACTAAGAAATACAATTAATTTTCTTGTCTTCAATAAAATAGTTTTGAAGTTTTCTATTGTACCCTTTTTTATTTCTACCACACAATAACCACATATCAGTTATAAATGTGTAAATTAACTAAAAATTAGGTGAGAAGTAAGGGTATAAGTGATAAAAGGGTAATTAATGTTATCTTCAACTTTGATAATGACAAATAAATAGGAATAAAAATTTTCTATAAATTCGACAAGTAAAAAGGAATAGAGGTAGCGGTAAAAATTTAATATAAAATAGGTTAAATTTTGATATAGAAAACATATATTCTACAAAAAGTAAGGATATTGTGCAACGTGGACATTGAGAAACGACTAAATTTAAAAATTGTAGGATATTGTGATAAAATTCATAATTTGAAACTTTGAAAATAATTTATATATTGGCAGAGAATTCACATTTTGAAAATGGGCATAAGTCACTGTATATATACTAAAATACTTTAATTAATGTGATTATTATGCTTTTTCAATAATTCAATCTTTATCAATATAAAAGTTTGAAAATAAAATCATCATTATTTTGCACATTTATAGTTAAGGGTAACCAATTTTAACACAAACAATGTAGAGTGTTAATACATTTCTTACACGTAATCGATTCCTAAATCCAAATTTTGATTTTGCAAGTTATTTTGATTTGATGAAGGTTTTATCAATATTCTCTTGAATAAATATGGATGGCAACTCTTTTTTGGTTAATTCTTTTTAAATTTTTGATTCACCATTCCATCGCGATCTCTAGATTATGACAGTAACTAAACTGGTTCACTCCACTTAAAATTCACTTTTATGGATCTAATTTACATAACCTAATTGTTTCTAAATATTGGTTCGAGAATTAGAAACTCAAACCAATCCACAATTTCCCTTGACTTATGTTATTTTTTACTTCACTAATTAGGAATTGATTGCATAGTTATGTGTCATCTTCATTGCTGATTAGAAAATAGTGATATAATAATTTAAATAAAGCCATCAAAATCATTTCTAAGTTCAACTAGATAAGCCTATAATTCTTCTATAAAAACTGCATGGCTTTGAGTTTCCATTACAATTTGAGACATATAAATACACAATGTTAATTTTGCACATGCCCTAAAATTATAAATTCCATAATTTAATATATGATACTCATGCATTTAATTTTCATGACATGTTGGTGTTTTATTTATTTATGTAATTGCCAAGAAAATTTTATGCTCATATTTCAACATTATTTTATACAACCCTAAACCTGTAAATTTAATAAATTAATTCTTTATATTTATTATATCATTTTTTATGACATGTAAAGAATTGATTCATGTTGTAATTCATTTATTGGTAATAATTCATTCACCTCTATTTATATGTTTTAACATTGTGATTAATTTTATTTTTTCCATTACTTATTTTATGGGATAAATTTATTTAGATTGTTATAATGATAAATTACCACCCAATGTGTAGATCAACTAACACGAGATTAATTATTCCAGCTTAGTTAGTGGTCTCGAGTACAAGTCTTAAGTATTGTGAACACCCAATTTTATATAGATATTTAAAATTAATAAAAAGAAAGAAAATGAAAAATTATGTGTGTGTGTGTAAATAAAAAATAAAATATATATAATAAATATTTTATTTCTATTTTTGTATATTTTAGCTTAATTTCCCATTCTGGTTACTTCTAATGTTTTGGGCAAATAAGCATAGTCTCGTAGTGTTTTAAGCCCATCCCCAAGAGAAAAAGGGAAAGGATAAAAGGAAAAGAAAAAGAAGAAAGAAAGAAATTAAAAATATATATAATATTATAAAATAAACGTGACAAAGGTTCTCACAAGGGAATGGAAAAGAAAATAAGCGGAGAATGTTTGTAGACCTTCTAGAACAAAATTGTCACCCTACCCTTTTTGTCTTTTTCCCATGAAAATATCTTGGGATTAGGGTTAAAGGGGGCCCGGCCTCCTTTCACTATAAGAAATTACGCTATTGCCGATGGCTTGGTATTTATTTGTCAGTAACATCAAAAATCTGTTGATAATTTAATTTTATCGACAGATTTCCATGGACCAAAATTTGTTGGTAATATGCTTGTCGAAAACTGTTACTAACAGATATTATTTTTCAGTTGATAGTTATTGGTGGCAAAATCCATTGGAATTTTCGTGGGTAATACTTCAGTAATATTCTCTATGACATTACCGACGGAAAAATACTTCAGTAATATTTGTTTTTAAAATTTATTTGTTTTAAATAATTAAATATTTTTTACTAATATATCAATCATGTACAAATAGAATAAATAAAAAAATATAGATAAATTCAACTTAAGCCTGAACCAGTCATAACTTAAAACATAAAGATTGAATAACATATTAATAAGGATGTTCACGAGTTGGATTAGTTCGGGTTTAAAATAAAATTAAATCTAAATCAATTATATTTAATTGAATTGGTTTGGTTCAGTTTGAAAATTTTTCGACCAATTCAAACCGAACCAAATTGATTAAAATCGGGTTAGTTTGGTGCAGGTTATCAGATTATGATAAAAAAAATAATTATTATTTTTTTTAAGTTTTTATTTACCCTTATTGTCTATTTTATATAAATATTTAATTTTATATTAATGCAAGGTAAAACTGTTTCTTATTTTTTAATAACTAATTATTTATTTTATTTAAATATTTAATTTTTTATAATTATCACTTTATATATAACATTAATTTTATCTAAAATATAATAAAAAAAATTACATAATAAACATGACCAAATTAAGACATTTGATAACATTAGATAAAATCATAAGAAAATGAAATAAATGAAAAGAAACAAAAATTGAAGCAAAATTTAAACATTAAATTTAAAATATATTAATCTAAAAGATAAAAAATAATTAATTAGATTGATTCATGTTAATTGGTTCGGGTTGAGAAAAGATAAATTCGATAATAATTCAAATTTAAAGTGAAAAAATCAGATAACCAAACCGATTTTTGTTTGGTTTGGATTATAGGATTTCTCGGATAAATCCGATCCGATAAATACTCCTACATATTAAGCTTGAACTCGTCATAACTTGAACCAATCGTAATACATCAATTACACTAGACATTCAATCGTAAATTTTTGGCATACATCAAGAAGATCACGCCAGCGGTTTGCCACTGAAGCAACAGCTGAATAACATTCCTTTAAGGTAGAGACATGCAAAATCTTGTCAAAAAGCTCAGCCTATGACAGAAAATGTGTTTCATTTTACTATTTTCATTTTAGTTTAAAATTTGTCTTTTTATAGTATTTTCCCATCTTAAATCTTCATTGCAAATATGTTTAAATTAATTTCTTACAATATTTTTAAATCCTATTTTTCAAAATATGAGTTACTTATATTGATACAGAAAACGCGAGATGGATAAATAAATATATGAACATGGAAGCAAATATTGAATTTTCTACTGCGAATGAACAAAATTCTTGAAGTCCACAATAATACTTTCCAACGAATCAAAAGTGGTAAATTTTAACCCAATGAGATTTGCAATTATAAACTTGAGGGAAATTTATCACAAAAATCTACTCATCTAGTAAGATTTTGTAATTCCTAAGAAGAAAAGATACTATCACATTAATTTAGAGAAGAGAAATAATATGTATGAAATTTCTTATTCAATGTAATATTTAACTCCGTAAATTGATCAATGCTTTTTTCATTAACTTAAAAATCGAAAAACAACTAATAAAAGTACTCCTAAATTATTACAAGCCTGAATTAGGTCTTATTGACCATGTAAGGTCTATATTTATTTCAATTCATTATTAAGTCTTCTTGCTTCACTTTCTTGTAGACCAAAATACTCAATTTAGTGTTTCAAAGTTTCAATTAAGCACATTCCACTAGCAAATTTGCATCAATTTTAACAATTACGTTTACCATGCCTTTTATAATCTCTTAACTTAAACTTTTGTCAGTGGACCACCACAAATCAGCGATGAATTACTTCTATTTGGCTTTGGTTGGTCTTCTTGATGTCCATCATGCATTTTATTCATTTAATTTATATTCTTTTTTATAATTTTAAATATTTGTTTAATCCTTTGAACAGAAGTTCATATTACGTTATATATTACATATATTATAACGTACAAAATACGAACTTGTGCTCAAATGATTAAACAAGAAAAAAAAAAACCAAAAAAAAAGTTCATATATTACGTTAAATAGTAGAGAAATGTTAGTAATATTTTTTAATATATTTTTTTGTCCATTTTTTATTATAAATGTGGAGTACTCTCATACTATCCTTACTAAATAACTTGGATCCATTCATTATTAGTGAAGGCTGCATCAAATTTTATCTAATAATGTAAAACATATTGAAAAAAGCGTTAGTCAAAAAGGAATTGTATCTTCCCTATTCATTTCGCATAATACGATCTGTGACCTGTCCAACAGAACTAGTCTAAATATGTTGGCCTTAATTTTGAGAGGCACAAACTCATGCCATACGTGACCTTCCACACTCGTGGAGTAATAGTATAACAACTGGTCAATTTATCATAAGTTCTATCATACCCGATCGAACCAATAGGGACAAATGGTTTACTCAGCGCATCCCATAGTTGATTACCATTTACCAACAAATTCCTATGACGTTGGATCCAAAAATAAAATCATTAGCAACATTAAAATGTTAACCATGCCTTGCCTGCATGTGGACGTAGTTACATGCATTCTCAAGCACATTGTGGTTCATAGTAGAAACCATGTTTGCATGTCACGGGTTTTTGAATGCTGGAATTTTCGGAAACGGGACAGAAGCTTGCCATACTTTGCCACGTAGTGTTACAAGAGCAGCCATGCTTGTGAGAATCAACACCCTCCTTCAAGGCTACTCCGGCATCAGATTTGAGATACTAGAAGCCATTGTAAAACTGCTGAATCACAGCATCACACCATGTTTGCCCTTGCGTGGTTCAATTTCAGCCTCAGGTGACTTGGTTCCATTTTCATACATAGCTGAACTCCTTACAGGAAGGCCTAACTCAAAGCCATTGGACAAAATGGTGACACCCTAAGTGCTGCAGAAGCCTTCCAACTTGCTTCTAATTGGGGAAGATTTCTTTGAGTGTCAGCCTAAGGAGGGTTTTGCCATTGTTAATGGAACTAGGGTTGGAACTGTTTTGGTTTTGCATCTCTAGTTCTATTTGAGGCTAACATCTTAACCATCTAATCTGAAGTCTTGTTTGCCATTTTTGCTTAAGTTATGCAAGGAAAGCCAGAGTTCACAGACCTTTTGACACACATATTGAAGCATCATCCTGGTCAGATTGACGCAGCAGCACTGATGGAACACATATTGCATGGAAGTGCTTATGTTAAAGCAGCACAAAAGTTGCATGAGATAGACCCTCTCCAAAAGCCTAAGTAGATAAATATGCTCTTAGAACTTCACCATAATGGTTAGGTCCTCAAGTTGAAGTTATAAGGATAGCAACAAAATCCATTGAGAGGGAGATATGATGGAAAATTTAGTGACAAATAAAGTCATGGCATGTTCATAACATATAATGATAAAATGGTCAGAAACGTGTGTACCTAAAGAGGAGATTGAATCCATGTCTAGTACCTCAATTAAATCACGAATATTGAATGACGAAGATACTCCTCTCTGCATAGTGGCTAGGATTTTCTACACAAAGTTGTGTCACTCTAAAATTGCCTAATGAGGTAACAATTTTATAACTACCAAACGAGAGCAGAGAATCCTTTGGGCTCCAAGTGACGGCCCAACCCCGTCATAGGCACACTCACAAAATAAGTCCAAAGAACTAATATCCATCAATTAAAATATCATAAATTTATTTTCATAATTGATATCAATAATCTAAAATTTAATCCAATAATTAAACAATGCTAATCCACTAAATTCCAACAATCTCCCACTTGGATAACATTATTTTAATTATTGAGATTAAATATTATTAAAACAAAATATCAATTATGTCCAAAGAAATAATGAGTTATTAACAATGCAGAAAATTATATCCGATAGAGACAAACATCATACACACCAATAACTCACATTTCATACACAAGATGGACAAAGGATAGCATAACTAAATAAAACAAATATGCAATCCCAACAAAATGGTCCAAGCATCTTAATGACGCTATAAGAGATATGATAACAAAAGTGACGTCATCAAATTTCATATCTCATCAATGACCAAATGTGTAATCTCAAACTCCCACTAACCTAAACATCAAAAGACTTAGCCAAACACATACAAGCTACAAAATTCTCAAAAGCTTCAATAATTAAGCCACTGGTTAGGGAATTTACCAATATGCACTCTATAATAATGTGCTCAATTCAAGTTTGAATCTCTATAATTTTCTCTCTAACAAAAACAAAGTGCATTGTATAAGAAAAACTCTTAATATTTCAAGAGAAAAACACAATAGCAGCATTGTCACAATATATCACAAGTGACTTAGATATGCTCTTAACAATGCGAAAGCTAGAAATCAACCACATAATTAAGCAAGCAGTCTCACAAAAAGTGACATACTCTGTCTTTATGGTAGGAGTAGCTATAAGTGTCTATTTGACACTTTTTCAAGAAACAACTCCTACTGTCATAATTGACCTAAAGTTGATCAGACTTCACATAAGTCAACATATAATTTGTAGTACCCTACAAGTATTTTAAAACCTTTTAATAGGTTTCCAATAACCCAAAACTAGGTTGCTTAAGTATCTTCCTAAGGTATTAATACCAAAAATAGTATTGAGACAAGCACAAACTTAAGGGTTCATCAGTTACAAATAGTGGAAGCATATGACACATTATTTATCTCAATTATCTCCCTATCATTATGAGGACAATGGAACTTAGAGGATTTTTCTCCTCTCTAAATAGACATAATACACGTGGAGCTAGAATACAAATTAAATCATTTGAATTCTCTTTGAGACCATCCAAAAATGTCGTGTGACCTATCAAAAAAATCTAGATGCTTGCAACAACTTGAAGCATCACTTTGGTCCTTCATATCAAAGCCACTACTCAAAATACACTTAGTCTCAGTCAAAAGTTTAATCATTTGCTAATAAGAAAGGTGTCATCAACATGCAAATGAGAATTATGAATTTGCTCCCACTATCCTTAGATAAATTTCCATTTAGAAAAATTAACTCAACATCTATGTTGTGTAATTTCAAATTAGAGTGAGCCAGCAATCCACACCATTTGGATTGCACTTAGTTTTGAAGACCCTTATAAGACCTTGCACATTTGATCTTCTTGGACGTTTCTAGTTCAACATTACACTTAAAGGACTTAAAGGCGTCCAAAGAAGATCAATCCAACCATAACTAGAGAACTCATCTATGAAGGTGATAAAATACTTATATTGACATCTATGCCCAACAACAAAATTGACAAACATGTCATTCAAATTCAACATATATAAATTTCACAAAAAAATCCTGCATCAGCAACAATGAATTATATAATAAATTTTCCATTTTCAAATTCAAAATTGTAATTATAATTACTCAAAGCTAAAACTAAAAACAAATTTGCCTAATGAAAATAACATTTAACTAAGGCATATTTAGAAGGTAGACTTAAAGAAACTCTTCACAACAATTTAGTACTCAACAATGGTCCACTCATGATTCTGAGTATTATAAGAGATTTTTAGAACATCAAATTGAGAAGATATTGACTCCAAAATTTTTCAAATTAGGTAACTATCATTAATCTTCAATTTCATGGACTTCAGTTTGTTACAATAATGCACCATCTTCAACACATGCTCATGAACACCACTAACACCATCATATATGGCATTATCAAATAGAGAGAAAAAATGACTTTTCTAAGCCTTATCCAAAAGTCTAAACTTTTCTCCAACAAACTTTAGAAAAGTCTTAGCGCAACTATTCTTTAGGATACTCTATCTAGTGGTCTTTTCTATGATGTACTTCGTCAGCATGAGGTACACTTTCTTTGAGTGCTTTCATCTCTCACAAAATGCCCTTTGTGCAATAGTAGACTTAGCAGTAAGAGCTAGGGACTCTTCTTTCCTCAAAATTAAGTCAATATTGGCAATGGCCAAATATAAAACCAGATTTTATTTTTTTTTAGATCTCATAATTGGTCCTATTTAAAATTATCACAGAAGTGAGCATAGTAATTAGTGGAAAAAATAACAAAATTATTTTAATATGCACAACACAATATGCACAACATACAAAATTTCCTATCCATCATGATCTTGCCTAAGGGTCCCGAATCACAATGAATAAGAAATATAACAAAAAAATACAATGTACAAACTCATGCAACAAAAAATCCCAACACCGGTAAGGTACCAAAACAAATTAACACAAGCAAAATCAAAATACAAATCACATTAATAACAATATACTGATAGGGTGTAATTATTATTAATACAATATTAAACACAAATGAATCATAAATTACATAAATTTTGCATAATTGTTTCCACGATAGGTGAGATGTCAATTATTCAAAATATTCAACACAAATAAATTATATAGATCACACAAATTTTGTATAATTGTTTCACGATAGGTGAGATGACAATTATTCAAAATATTACAATCATGCTAACAAAAAAAATTAAACAAGGTATTAAGCAAGAAAATGTCACAAAGCACAAAAGACAATTATTTAAATCACATAATCACTCAAAATTAATTTATCAAACAAAATACCCTAACAAAAAGAGTACACTACACTAAAATTTATTTAATAACATTAAAAACACCCACAAAAAATTTCGAAGTCCAAAAAAATACAAACTACTCTCAAATAAATTAATGTAAAATATTTCTAGGTCTCTGAAATTTGTAAAAAATGGAATAAAACATTAAATTATTATTTTAAAATTATTAGATTAAATAATCATCCAAAGTGCGCCCAAAATTGGCCCACAAAAGTGGATTTTGGAACCGAGTGGAGCAACTTGCGATTGAAACCTATTTAATTCTCTCAATAGTCAATCCAAATTGAACTTCTCCACGATTTCTTTTTTTTTTTTTTTGGAAAATTGAAATCGAAAAACACGTCCACGATTTATAAACCATGAAAGAGACTATCTAAAATATATTTCGACTTTACCAATAATTATGATTCTAAAATATTTAATTACTGTATTCCCATCTCAATAAATCAAAAAAAGGTGTTTTATGTAAATATATGCTTAAATCTTGAAAAAAAAAAAGGCTAAAGTATGCTAAGATATTGATAAAAAAAAGCCACCAAAACCTTCCCATCTCAGGACCGAAAGGAATAAGCCACCGAAGAGAATATAAGCTCAATATATGATCTATTCCATCTAACCAAATATGCTTAACATATTAGAAAAAAATAAGGCACCCAAAAAAAAAAGAATACTATTTAATATTAATATCAAGGATTGATATTTAGGATTCTTTAACCTCAAAAGTTTACGAGGCGCAAGCAATATGCAAGGCAAGAATTATGCAATGGTTTTTGGAAAACGAAATAAAAAAAATTATTAGAATCCTTTCAATTGTAGAAAAAGACGAAAATTCATAAATCTCAAAATTCATAAATCGAGTATACATCGTATGCAAGCACAATCGAGTAATATTATTCAAGGACTTTCTAAGAAAATCAATGATTTTATTCCTTTTTATGATGATCTTATTTTAGCGACAAAAACACATCAGTTCAAGATATCCACATAATTCTCACCCAAAGAAAAAAAAAAGATACACACATAATTTACTAACATCCTATCAACAAAAACCCTGAATTGTTTTGCCTAATTTTAGCTAAGAATCAAAATGGGGAAGAAAGATAGAGTTTGATAAGATCTAAAATTTTATGTTATTATAACACAAAACAGCCATAATATGCATCAATCCAAGTTCTAATACCAATTGATAGAAATTTAGAGACATATAATGACAACTATAAGATGATTAGAAGCGTGTATACTTGAAGAGGAGATTGAATCCATGTTTATTGCCTCAATTAAATCACAAATACCAAATGAGGGAGATACTTTTCTTTGCATGGTGGCTAAGGTTTCTCACACAATGTTGTATCACTCTAAAATTACCTAATGGGACAACAATCACTAGACGAGAATAAAAACTCCTTATTTAAGCACCAAGTGAGGGTCAAACCCATCATAAGCATATTTACATAATAAGTTCAAACAACTAATATCTATCAATTAAAATATCATAAATTATATTTTTGTAATTGATATTAATAATCTAAAATTTAATTCAATAATTATGTTAATCTACAAAATTCCAACAAAATGTGTCAAGGAACAAAGCTTTGCATGGTGGCAATTTTCAGAGTACACCAGTTGGGGTTTCATTGGGCAACTCAACATTAACTTTGGCTGTCTGAGCTGGTAAATGAGTTCTACAATAATGGGTTGTCTTCAAATCTCACAGGAGGTCGCTGTCAGCTTGAACTATGGATTCAAGGGTGGAGAGATAGCAATGGTTGCATATTGTTCTGAACTTTAGTATCTAGCAAACCCTTTTACTAGTCATGGACAAAGTGCGGAACAACACAACCAAGATGTGAACTCGTTGGGACTAATCTCTGCCAGGAAAACAACTGAAGCAGTAGAAATATTGAAGCTCATGTGTTTGACCTACCTCGTTGATCTTTGTCAAGCTATAGATTTGAGGCATTTGGAGGAGAATTAGAAGAGCACGGTTAAAAATACGGTGAGCCAAGTGGCTAGAAAGGTCTTAACCGTGGGCATTGATCGTGAGTATGTTTTTGCCTACATTATTGATGACCCGTGTAATGCTACGTACCCACTGATGCAAAAGCTAAGGCAAGCGTTGGTGGACCATGCATTGCTGAGTCATGATGATTTGAAAAGTAGAGATGCTTCCATGTTCCTGATGATTGGTTCTTTTGAAGAGGCACTGAAGGCTGTCTTGCCCAAAGAAGTTGAGTGTACAAGGAATGCCTTTGAGAGAGGGAGTTTACCTAGTCCTAATAAAATTAAGGAGTGCAGATCCTATGGCCACTTTATAAATTTGTCAGGGAGGAATTGGGGACTGAGTTTCTAACTGGGGAGAAAATAAAGTCCCCTGGAGAAGATTTTGATAAAATTTTCAATGCAATTAATCAGGCAAGAATGCTAGACTCACTGTTTGAATGCCTCAAGGATTGGGATGGTGCTCCTCTTCCAATACGTGGTAGCCCATGATAGACCGACCACCCGGACACCTTTATCAGTACAATTAGCACACCTCACATTGTTCTCTACGCAGTACGCATATATCAAAATACAAAAAATGATTTTTGGATACCCAAAATGCTATATGATACCTAAAGAGAGAGTGATAAAAGAGAGAAAAGTATAACTATGATCAATAAAGGATATGAAGTAATAGGAAGAGAGAAATTATGTGTTAAGTGTTCAAAAGTCCAAAAATTATTGCTCATCAAAATAATTACAAAATTTGTAATTGGTATATATCAAATTTATTTATATTGATTTGATTAAATTAATTTGAAAATTAAAGACTATTTATTAACCTTTGCTAATAGAATAAGCTTGCAAACACTATATAAGGATTTGATAGCTTAAATTTTGAGACACACCAACAAATATTAATTCTTTTTTCTTAACACTATTTTTCGCATATTCTCTTTGTTTTTCTTCGCTCATATTTGTTCTTTTGGGTGTTGTATGTGAGGCTCAAGTGTAGTTTCTAACCTCAAGTGCACGAGCTCAGATACATCGTCATGTAAATTTGGGAAGGGACAATTAATAAGACATAATATGTTTTACAGTTGTAAACAATAATATGTTGAGTAACATAAATATATTTTGATTTAGTATATTTTTAGAACTTAATTAAAAAGACTTTTTTTGAAAAATCTATGGTTAATGTCAACACTAATGTTTATTATAAATTTATAAAGATTCTTAGTGACATGTGAAATTGATGATTGACATTTGTAATGTAATCCTTTTAAAAAAAATGTTTAGTTTGTTTTATATGTAAATATATTTTCTATTAACTTTTTGATATATTATTAATGTAATTAACATTTTAGAATATATAATTATAAATATTTTGTATGAAATTTGATATATACATTCATGTGTGTGTGTGTGTGTGTTGATAAATGAATTTAGTTTTTTATGATTATCATTAGTATCTGACTCCGCCCTTGATCAATCTAGCTCTAATAACATTGCTCTTAGGTAATAGGTGATTAAGTGTTGCAGGCAAAAGATAATGCACTTTACAGTATGTTGTTTTAACACATTATTTAGCACATAAATTACACTCATCTTTCCAAATTTAACTTTTTTTTACAGTACACTAATTTTCTAATTCATATAAGTATATATTAAATTAGAGTGAATATATGTTAATGAAAAATAAAATTATATATATATATATAATATTATATTACCGTATAAATTAAAGAATATTTATATAGGATTAATAAAAAAATGTTAATTATAATATCGTTAAATCTTCTATATTGATAATAATTAAAGAATTAATTACAATTACTGTAACACCCCTACTTTTATTCATTGAACTATTTTTTATTGATTCTGTAATTAATTCTGGAAAACTAGATTAGAATTTCAAAATCCAACTACGCAATTGTGTTTGTATTGATAAATACTACTCAGCTTAGATTTTTAAAAAAATTTCCGAACCAGGCCCAAAAATGGTAAAATGATCATTTTGTCTAAAAAAAGTCAAATATTAGGATAAATTAATAAAATAGCTAAAGATGTTTAAAATTTATTTTTAAGCCATAAATATGCTTAGAATAGCTAATGACAATTTTTGAGAATTTTCTAATAATTTGCTAAGATAGTTTTTGTAAAAAGACCAAATGTCCCTGGTTAACTGTAGAGGTTAACTGGAAACTTTTTGACCTCAAAATATTTTAAAAAATTTTTACTAAATATATTTTAATCATAGAAATATTATTTTGAGAAAAAAATAATTAAAAATCCTAAAATCATAATTATTTAGCAAAAACTTGATTTATTAGTTAATTAATTAGTTTTTCTAGTAAAATAATTACTATAATTAATATATAAATGAAAAAATTCTGAAAAAATTTTATGAGACTCCCAAAAATATACCATTTCGCATGGTATGGCTGGTTTGGCCCAAATCCACACCAAAAGCCCACTCCAATTTTCCCACAATAAACTAATATTTAATTGTTTTTAATATATAATAATTATATTAAATAAAAAATTAGTTTTTCTGACCCCTTGGCTGCATTTCCACGTTCAACCATGGTGGGAGCACACCAAAATTTACATGGCCATGGTAAAAGCTCACCAAATTTGAATTTTGTGTAAATAAGAGTAAAAATTTAATTCTAAATTAAATTATTTTTGCACTATAAATACCCCATCACCTTCCCCATTCTCTTTACCACTTTCCTTTACAATAATTCTCCCTCTTTGTCTTGGTTTAGATCCAAGATCTTCCTACCCCTCCAATAGCCAAAACTTTTGCAAAATTCTTCTACCATAAATCCACCGTTAAACTTTAGTTTTATACCTTGGCCTCTTCTTTTATCCTCAAGCTCCACCAACATTGTCACTATTTGAGGTAAGGGGGGAGTGGGGTTAAGCTTATATTTTCATTTCTTAATGGGTTATTGTTATTGGATTGCCCCCAATCCTTTGTATTTTAAGTTAATTCTTGTTATTTCATTATGTCATGTTATTTATTTTTAGCTTTATCTCATGTTATTTATTTTTAGCTTTATGTCCTGTTACTTTAAATTTTATTATATGGATTTATGATGCTAATTATTGTTAAGTTTAATCTTGAATTTTGTCAATTAAATTAAGAAATGATCATATTTTAAGAGAATCCTTAATATGTTATGTGGTTGCAATGTAATCTAATCTTCTACATCAGAAAAGGGTTACTCTTAATATTCGGTTTAATTTGTAAAATAATTACCCAATACCAACTATATTTATAGTTAGAAAGTTTTTCTTTTAAAATTAATTTAAATTGAGAAATTAGAAAAGGAGAATAATAAATCAAATAATTTAAATACTATACTTGCATTGTGCCTGTATGTCTGATTTCTTGAATCATGTGTATAGAATTCTATTAATGAAAATCAATATGCTCATTAAGTCTTGTGATTGTTATGAATGATGAATACATGATTCTAAAACTTTGCTGGATTGTCCAGAGAGTGTGTCATGAAATTTAGAGAACAAATTGTAGGGAACCCTCTATTGTGATGGGACCATGCTGTGAAGTATGAGTGCCCATGTTCTGGAAAGTTACAATTTGGTACACTGCAATGTGAAAGGCAGGGACCATTGTTTGAGTCTTGAGGGTAAAGGTGCCAAGTTGTGAACGTCTCAATGGCTAAGATAACATCCTTAAGCATGGATAAATCACATAAACCAACTTGGTAACCCTAACGCCTGCTCAGCATCACCGAGATTGGTGGGGTGTATGCCCCTGATAGGCATGAAGCCCTTTCCTCAAGGATGATGATTACAACATGGATGTCTGTACTTTGTGACGGGTTATACGAATTCCTAATGATTCTTGATGATTAAGGTGAATCATCAACGATAGGTATGGATCCATACGTCAGTAAAAGTCCATGATTAAGTTATAATAACGTAGGTCAAACCCTAGGATTTCCTATGTATGATTGTTTAATAATTATGTATTTATGTTTTAAACCTGTTAAGAAAATGAATGAGGCTTTATGAAACCTCACTCCTTTTCTATGTTTCTTTTTATATACATTCGTGGTTCGAGTAGATGCGGCCATTCTACGAAATTCAGAAGACTTACTGTGAGGACCACTGAAGATGTAGTTGACTTGAAGACCTTACGATATTTTGGGGAGGTATAGTATAGATATACACTGCTCTAACATAGGTCATTTTATTGTATACACACGGGCAGGTAACCAGAATGACTTCTGATGTATTTCTTTTGCTTGTATTGCCTAAATGACTGTACTTTAATCATGTACCCAAATTCAATGTATACATATATAGATGACGCATTGATGTTGCTTTTATGATCATGGTTCTTTATATAGTAATTTTGTAATTTACTAAATGTTCGCAAAAGAAATGAACATTGGAAAGTTTTAGTCAAATTGATGTTATTACTTAACCTTTTAATCAAGTGTAAAGATAATTCCCTAAAATTAGTAGGTGTTACCGTTACAATAGCAAATGTGAGACAATTTGTGCAAACTAATAAATGATATGGAGATTAAGCATTACATTGCTATTTGTATTAATTATTTACTCTTACTTTTGTTGGCACAATATGTTGAATTTAATTGAGCTTGACTTATTTTTTAAAATTAAATTTATATTGCTTCTAATAGAATTTATATTTTAGAAGTATATAATCAATTACAGAAATAACTGTTCTCTCTATTTTTACAAGTTAAAATCATTATTTGTTTATTTTATAATAATTTAGTGGCATTTTATTTATATTTGACAATTATTTTAATGCAAGCACGGATATCAATGCAATTCGTGCAATTGCACAGGTGAACATGCTAGTATCAACTTAAAGTGGGAAAAATGATCGAAAAAGTATGGAAAAATAAACTGAAAAAAATGAAAAGCTGAAATATGTGCAGCCACGGTTTTTATTTTATTATATACCCCCTACACTCCAAAACTATTGATGTTTTATTTATTTGTTTATTTATTTTGTTTTAAAACTATTGATGTTTTACAAATTCTAAGTTTCATTAATAATCTTTTTTCACATATACCTCCTATTTAATAATTATGTCCAACTCCACAACTACTCTTATAATAGATATTAAATAAAGATATTTTAGACTAAATATAGTAGTTTATGGATAGTGTTAAATATTTCTTAATCATGAATAGTTTTGGACCAGACATAATAATAAATAGATTTGGTCATTAGTATGATTGATAGAGATGTTTTCCCTTAAATAGTAATATTCTTTTGGTATAAATCATAGGTATTTTTCACAAAAGACAATCTTACTCGAGTCAAATAATCCCCTTAAACAGTAATATGGCATGCTTAAACTACCAACTTCTCTTTTTGAGAAAGTAATTGTGATGAAATTCGTATTTAAATATGAAAAAGTGACGAGAGTAATCCATTATTAAGTTTGAACCGGAAAATTTATAACCAGGCTCAATCTTCTAAATTCTCATGTTTCTATTTTCAGGATCATTCATCTATATTGTGCACAAGTTTGCATTTTCATGAGCATTTTGGTTCTCCAAAAATAATAATTGTATAGGATAGCATCAATTGACATTTGATATAAAGTTTTAATAAATTTGCACTTTTAATAACATTTTATATTTATAAATGATGTCATTTTAACAATCCAACTATTAAATTCTATAATATGCAAATATTTAAATTATTTAAAAGTTAAAATGTGTCCAATGCAATTTAGAGAAGTAAATTTGTATATTATTGTTATTTAAGAATTTTTGTTTCATTGATATCTTTTAAAAAATATATTAGAAAAATATTATCATTTCTTTTTAAGATGTTATATTTTAGGAAATTAATATTTGATTGGAATATTATACATAATTAAAAACTGTCTAAAATTTTATATTTTTGATTTACCTGTGATTTTATATTTGGATAGAACTTTGTATTTGTTTAAATTTATCCAGGAATTTTATTATTTGAGTATTTGGGTATTTGTGGACTGAACTTTTGCATAGCTAATAATTAACATTTTCTTTATCAAGAGAACTAGATCAGGACATCCTTAAAAGAGTACTACGAATTATCCGAAAGAGTGCAAGTACTCCTAATTTATTTATCTTCATTTGTTTATTAACGAATTACTTTGCCTAGAGAACAGGATGAGCACTTCTAGATACTTATTTACATAAAACCTTAACAAGTATTTTAAATGGAACATAAAATATGATATGAACAGCGACATGCTTCACTTCAACCAACACTATTCATCTCCCCCACCAAAAAAGTAGTACAGCCATTCATTGCAATCCAGAGAACCATACGACTAATTACATTGCATATACATTTTAAAATCAATAATAATTACAACACAAACAGGTGAGCACGGCACAGCCACCGCAACAATATCTGCCCTCCTAAATTCATGTTAGAAGCCCCTTGACGAGGGAAAAGAAAGCTATAACATTGCCTAGTGTTAAAAGAAATACGTAGAGATATTTAAACACTTCCTCTGGTCATTCATCATCTGATAAACAGACTACATCAGGTGATGTAGCTTGGTGAGCCGAGTTAGCCGGTGTGCTACTTGTGCCAAATTTCGATAGGTTCAATGAAGCCAAATCTGACATGTGTGGCCGAACATTTGGCAAATTTATACTAAGTTGACTGTTAGCATCAGAATGAGAATTCATGGCAGATAAATTAGGTGTGGATAACCCATCTGTACTCACAGGCCAATGCCCCCTATGAGGAACAGACTGAAAGGTTGCTGGCATTGGTCGGGGTGTCCAGTGAGAAAATGGGGGAGAAGTTACAGGAATATTACCAGGTGCAGGCAGACTTGGCCTCCCATGTGGAACTGTACAGAGACTGGAGGCTGGGACGGATGTTGAGGGTCTACAAGGCTGGAGATGTGGTGCAGGGGCACGTATCTCCACACCAGTTTGAAGATTTCCCAAGGCTGATGAGATGGAGTTGATATGAGGTGGTCTTGCAGGAACACTGGAGAAAGTTCCTGATGTACTGTAAGTGGCCTGTATTGGTGGTACCAGAGTCTGAGAGGTAGTTGTAGCGTAGGAACTCTGCAAGCTGGCTGCAGGAGGCCCACAAGAAGATGGACTAGCAACCAGAGAGGGCCGAGTAGCATTTTGCTGACTTGCAAGCTGAAATAATTGCTGCGCAAAACTTGTATCTGACATTAATATAAGGTGTGGTTAGAAAAGACAAACAGAAAGGGCATAGCAGTTGGCTGCAAATGAGAACAGGGGAAAATTGAGGTGGATCATGGATGTGCCTGCGAAGTGCGAGAGACATGTATAAAATGGCATATTTAATTAAATAAAACCCATCTCTGATGTTCACAAAAATCCAAACAGACAACATTAGAAGCAAGAGCACACAGCAAGTGCATTGGTATAATGGTATCTTTCGACTTCGTATAAAGAAAACAGAAAATGCCAGCACATAAGTTACTGATATGCATTGTTTGCTTGAGAGCTTCATTCCAAATGCCCTACACAGCCCACCAAAAGGGAAAGCCCTCTGTCCATTAACATTTGTTTTTGTGCAGATTCATTTTTTCCTTCTGGGGGGTTAAAATATAAACAATGGAAGAAGCACGACACTGTCCATGTTAAGAAGTCTCAGCAAATATCTAAATGGCATCAGCAATTAAAATATGTTTGCAAGCAGCAAATATACTTCAGCAGAAACTTGTACAGTCACAAGGAGAATAATAAAGGGCATAGAAATTTCCACCATCACTAGAGTCAGTATAATTAGAAGAAATATACCTTGCTTCATTCCTGATGCACCAGATACTCTAAGATCCATAGATTTAGCCCTAAAAGCCTCAGCCAATATCTTATTTGCAAGAACTATGTTAAATTGTGTATCCAGGTTCTTCCTTATTTTCTGATATTCAACCACAATCTCCTTATGTTTAATTTCAAACTTCCTGCAAAGTTCCTCGCATTCCTTCTCATAATCACATTTCAACTGAAATTTCTGCTCCAACAAGTAGAATAATATAGTAGGTATCATAAAAGAAAAGATAAAGGGTATAAAACCTAATATAAGTATCATCATAACAATCATAAACCAAAATCTAACCTTATTTTCATAGTCTTTCATATTTTGCTCTGTCAGTCTATGTAGCCTTTCCAATTCATTTTTAAGTGGATCATAGCACAAATGTGGAATAATCCTGGAAGCTGATTGGCTTGCAGGTTGTATAGGATGATTATTAATCTCTGTGAGAGTTGACAAATTTCTTGTGTCCAAAGTCTGTAGTCTGACTCCACCAGGCAGAAGTGAATCAAGGTCCATATTTGAGGCTGGATGTACAACTTGACGAGAACATGAGTCAAGTTCCAAATTTGAGGCACGTTGCACAATAGTGTGATTTTGAATCTCAATTGATGTCTCAGGAATGTGGTTGAGGAGAACATCTTCATTGGATAGCTGGTCTTCACTTTCAGTCACCAAAGGCAAGTTAGATAGGTCCTGGTTGGAAGAAAGGAAACCTGCAGAAGGTAATTGCCCCTCCTGCTCCGGAGGCTCCATTACCAGTGAATCATTAATGGATTGATAAGCTGGTGTAGTATCAACAGGACTAGATACCAAAGTGTTCTGCAGTTCTCTAGCAGTATCCCGGTCAGGTGGAGACTCTACAGATGATAATGGCTGCACTTGTTCTAGAGGCTCTACGAGAACAACTGGTCTAGATACTGGAGTCTCCCAGGACAAACTGTTTTCTGTCATAGTTCTACATACTCCTTCCTGATGGTCCGAATTTGAGGCATGTTGCACAACAGCTTCATTTTGAATTTCAATTGATGTCTTAGGAATGTGGTTGGGGAGATCATGTTCATTGGATGGCTGGTCTTCAGTTCCATTCACCAAAGGCATGTTAGATAGGTCCTGGTTGGAAGAAAGGAAACCTGCAAAAGGTAATTGCCCCTCCTGCTGTGGAGGCTCTGTGACTGGTGAATCATTAATCGATTGATTAGCTGGTACAATATCAACAAGACTAGATACCAAAGTGTTCTGCATTTCCCTAGCAGTATCCCGGTCAGGTGGAGATTCTACGGATGATAACAGCTGCACTTGTTCTAGAGGCTGCATGATATCAACTGGTCTAGATACTGGAGTTTCCTGGGACAAACTGTTTTCTGTCATGATTCTACATACTCCTTCCTGCTGGTCCAGTGTGGTACTTTTATCCACCACCACACTGTCTGTTAATTGACACTCAACCTCTTCATGGCTATTTTCTGGCACTAAGACAGGAGTTTGTTCACCAGGTAGGGTCTGACCATTGCTTGAGCTAGCAGTACAAGGCCCTGATGATAAATCTCCATCTAATACTGGACCTCCATCAGATATTTGATCAATGGATGAAGAATTCAGAGTTACATTCCCAGGATAATCAGTACAATTGACTGTGCCAGGCATTCCCACAGCTTCCTCCCCATCTAATACGTTTACTGTGGCCCTCTCATGACTAGTTTCTGACACTTCAACTGGAATTTGTCCAGAAGGTATACTTGATGAGACTCCATCTGGATTTTGTTTCTCTAAAGAAGGTTGATTTGAAAGAATAGCACTAGCATCAGAGCTATTACTGGGACTATCAGCTCCACATGGTCTTGACAACACATTATCTAGAACTGAGACATCTACTGTACCTCCAGATATTTGCTCTGTGTATGAAGGAGTGAAATTGACAGTCTCAAGCATTCCCACATGTGCATCTCTATTTAATACTATGGTACCATCAGCATTTCTCTCATCAATCAAAGGTGAATTCAGAATGACATTATTTGAACCATTGCCATCATCACCCTCATGGATCTGTGCAAAATTCTCACAATTTAGCATGCACATGACATTTTCATTATGGACATGGTCTTGAGGTGATTTTGAATTCCAGGAGGAAATTCTTTCATCAGACAAAGGTGAGTTCAGAGTTTCAGCATTATTTGAACCATAATTGTCCTTAGCCTCATGGATTTGTGCAGCATTCTCACAATTTGGTGTGAACATGTTATTTACACTTGGGATATGTTCTTCAGATGATTGGGAATTCAAGGTGGCCATATTCTTTGCACCATTATTGGAACCATTAGCCTCGACTTCTATTGATGAACCACAAACAGGCTTGCTCAGTATAGTGCCATCAAGTTCCCCTTGCCTAGAAGGAATTTCAACACGATCATCATTTGAACGGCTGGTGTTACACACTGTAGGAGCCAGCCCTCCACTGGGAACATCTAATGTTTCCCCATCACAAATCTCTTCATTAGATGAAGGCAGAACCCGTGTTATAGCATCCTGCCCAAAATAATTACGAGATTCACAACTAAAATTTACACACCCTTCCCCTTTGTCTGGCATGCTAATAGCTCCATCAGAACATTGTTCTCTGGATTCGGAATGCTTAGAGATAATATTTCCTTGACTGTCACATTCATTTTCAGCAATATCATTGCACTTATTTCCAGATACTGGTCCCTCTTTTGAAGCCACTACATCCATCTCATTAGCATCAGCACGTTTGACCAGAGGAATTTGCAGTTCAACTGGGCTACTGCATGGTACAACTACAGAGGCATTGATGTCAGCAGCTTCAGATAATCCAACCCCAGTTCCAGTCCTTGTCATGACTTCAACTATATCTTTGAAACCCTTTCCTTCGGCAACATGATCAGACACAAGGGCTTTTAGAGTATTATGATACTGGGCTGGATCACAAGTCTGCAAGGATTCATCCTTAGTACCAAGTTCGTTTGAAGCAACTGGGTTTAACAATTCATCGGGTGCTGAAGACTCCTGGAACATCAGCCTTGTTTTTGATTGCTTGGCCTCAAGATCCTTGAGACGTATTTCATGCTGCCTATCCAATTCTCTATTTCTTTTAATATATTCACTATTGAAAACCCGGAGATTTTCTGCTCTCAACACATCATTGGGAGAACATGTTCGAATAGCTGCCCACTCTATCCGGTACCTTCTCCGAAATTCAGCATTTTCATTCTCAATATCTTTTTTCAACTTTTGCTTCTCTTCCAGTTGCATCAGAAGTAGCTTGTTCCACTGGCTTTTACGCCTCTGAACATTTTTAATATTTTTAGAATTATCAATTTTTACCAATTCAACCTCTGGTGTCACTTCTATATATGAATAAACCCCATTTGATAATTCAGAAGCTTTTGGATAGCCAGCAACATTAGAGTTTCCTGTGAGTAATAAAAATTGTTCCTTCAGATCCCAGAGCCTTGAATTGATTTCATCCACCACTTCTTTCTTGCAGTCAAAATTCAAGTGCTGCTTTGCAAGCACGAGCAAAGCTTCAAAGTCAAGTTTGTGATTTAGCAAAGAAGCAGCAGTCCAACACTGAAATTTGAATAGTACAAGAAAAAGCTTGTCAGTTATATGTATTAAAGGCAACCAAGTGAACAACACACATTTGTAAGAGTTTGGAAACCCTATAAACTAAATTTCCTACATTAAACAGGTTGTTAAGAACTTGAGATGGTAACCATGATGCAAATAAGCAGAAGACAGCAAACATAACATCTTAATAACAAAAAAGTTTCAGCCGCAGAAGCATTGTTCTATGCAGATCCCACCAATAAAGTATGAAGCCTTGTATACATGAAAAAAGCAAAAAAGAAAAAAAATAGAAAAGAAGAAATTTCATTAAATGGAATGACGGGGAAAATGCAATATTCAACTGATATAAGATCATAAAAAAACTTTTACAAAGTTACTTCAAGTCAAGATTATTTGACCATGAAACCTGTGCCAGGCATGCATATTGAGGCTTGAACCTAGCCTCAATTGACCAGCTGACTGTGCTACCCAGAGATCAGAATCTCAACTTATACAAAATTTCAAGGCATCAAACATAAGAAACAAGCTTGAAGTTGACCGGTTAGATCAAGTGCAGAGTAAAAAATGTTTGGCCATTACTAGGTTGCAGCAACAGACAAAAATCAATAGATGAAAAATCAACAGGCATCAATGAAGTATTAGATTTTCCCAAATAGAAAGGCCAAATGATTAGAATGAAGAAGGATGTTTAAGGATTATTCTGTTATTCTCATTTCTTAGAAATTGTAAGAATGGTGCACTTTTATGATTTAGTGAGATTTGGGGGTTACTAAAAGTCATGTATAAAAAAAGTTAAAAAAAAAAAAAAGTTATTTCAGCAAGCAAAAGGGCTCGGGCAAAGAAAACTGAAAAGGAAAAAAAAAAGGACGAAAAAGAAGAAAACGCAAGAAAATATCCTGACCAGAGATAGTTGAAAAGCCTGCAATATTGACACTGGTTCTGTACAGATCTGATAATTGTTCATAGTATATTCAAGACAATTTTCAACCATACTCTTGACATTGTCCTGCATTAAAAAAAGATGTCAAAATACAACGAAATTCAAACTGATAATAGAACCCAGATTGAAAGATACTAAATCAACTATCACGAAACTCATGAGTGACAGCGTACATTGTTTTAAAAATCATTCCTTGGCGATGCAGGGTTGCATTAGAAGAATTCAAAGCAATATTAATTTCTGAAGTCAAAGTCAGAGGCACTCAAATATATATGAAAACAATAAATCCATATTCCTTAGGTCATGGATTCATGATCTTGAATTCAGGTTTTATTGATAACAGGTGAAGCCAATATATGGCTATTTTAATGTATTCAGTGACTCCCAAATACGATACGAGAAAGTAATCTTCAACAACACATACCCACTCTCCAACAAAATCAAACTATCAACATCAAACCCTTGGGACACCAACAGCAGAGCATCATGTCAGAGACATGTTCTCATTAATTATTTCCAGCTCCCCCCCCCCCCCCCAAACTACTTTATGATTATATTGATTGTTGTTTCTAAGAAATGACCCAGTATGGTATCCGTTGGTCTAGAACAAGTAACATAGGTCTACACCTATAATTGGATCCAAAACTTATTGGCCCGATCACCTTTGTTCTTTCATTCGAAGCACATAGCAAACATTTCCGACCCATTATCTTCCTTCCAGTTACTGTTCTAAGCAATCTCCTTTCTGTTGATGTTAAAAACCTTGTACTTTTCCTATTCAGACATCACTATTAAATTTCAATCTTATTCTTTTCCTATTTCAGACATCACTATTAAATTTCTAAACAAAAAGTTACAATATCAGCCAAAATCAGAAATTCCATATCAACAGGTTTCTTCAACATAGCCTGGATCTAGCCTTTTAATCTTGGACTTCACAATTCCAAAACAGACTTCATTCCCACATCATTGCAAGACAACATTCACAAGATTCGAACTAAAACATTTGCAAAATTATAACAGGATTTGTAATCTATCTCAACATCCAGAGCTTAATGAGCGGACAGCATCAAATCAACCAAATTATGAAGGCCTTTTACATAAATTATTATTACAGAACTGCATATGTTTTTATAAATCTCTCAAATAGTCACATTTCATCGATACCAAAACTGGCAAATAAATTGCAATACTATTAACAAAGGACCATAGCAGGACAAACAAACAGCAAGTATAACTTGACAAAAAGAAAACAAGCTGCATACAGGGAGACGAAGAATTTCACAGAGCTTTGCTATCTCTGGCTTCAGTAGCAGATGTAAGCTCCTCTGCTGTTTCCTTATTTTCTCAGTTTCAACAGCGTTCCCTTCAGGTCTCTCTGAGTCTGACATTTGATTAAACAAACAAATGAGTAAGAACTAAGAACCGCAATTCACATGGAATAAATTACCAATCAGTGTTTTCATGAGGAGAAAGGCCAGTTGAGGCAGCACGCCCAAAACTGCCTCGCTTTGAGCCAGTAAGACAAGGAATCAAGCAAATTAATTCTAGGGCTGTGACAGGAAAATAATAAGGAAAAGCAAGTTAACTCAAATTTTAAAGGTTGGGGATGGAGGAAATGAAGAAAGTATGCTGTGTTAGCAGGAGTTTGGTTAGTAATAAGAAGTTTGTATGTGTTTCCTTCAGTTTGAAGATGAAAAAAGAAAAGAGCAGAATGAGTCTCGGCTATGATGTGTGAAAAACCATAGAAATAGATAAGAACCTTTTGTTTTTGCTTCTTTTATATCTTCCCTCAGATAGGCCAGATTGATACTCTACAACTTATTTCACACTCACTAGGATAAGAGTGATCCAGTAAGGATGTGTGTATCATTTTGGTCACCAATGAGCTTGCAACTCAAATGGCACTGGCCCCAATCTCTAAAGACAATAGGCCAAGTAATGCCAGAGATTCAAACTAACTCTAGACCACCTATCCCTCTGTCTTACCCAAATGCAAGCACATTCAATGCGCAGAAAGAGAAGAAAAAAGGGGTCATTTTGCTTTCATGATACAACTGAGGTGGATGCCTCATGGCTCAAGTATTAGACAAAGCCTCCACATCAACAATGAGGCTCCTCAGGTGATGAGAAGCTATCCAAGAAACCTGCCTTGCATCATTAAATCTATGGATTTTCCAAGAAACACTGTTACAAACACAAGCAGTTGAACTAGAAAAGAATTAAGAGACATTACCCACTGGACCTCCAGAATTTCCTGCAAAAAGTACCTGATGGTGTCAAGCTCACATAGGAAAGGCTACAATAATTCTTGCTATTTGTCAACGTCATTGAACTGTGAAAACTCATAACAAACTGAAACTTAATAATGATGGGGACAACTAACCTTCCTTGTTCGTAGTAGATAATTTTTCACCATTAGATTTTGAAGAAGGCTGATCAACATTATTGGTAGATTTCCTCCAATCCCTTTTCGCATCTGATAAGGAAATCCGCCTAAAAAAACAGCTTAAACACACTTAGGTGTTAACAAAATAAGCTTATCCCAAAACTAATGTGCAGGCAAGGTTTTTTCTTCTTTTAAGATACCAGCATTATTTTTTAATCCACCTAAAAGTTGATTTATATGCATATCATCTTATTAATGGTACCAGATGTGTTGATAGGCCCCATTTCCCATAAGCAATACAATCTACACAAAGAAACTAAACTTCAGGTGGTTACAATAGCCAGGTAGTTTCTTATCAAAATACGTAAAGAAATATAACATCAAGATTGTTGTCACAGCTCCATACCATGTGACATAATCACTAAATGCTGTTAAAAATTGTTACGAACTCAACAACCAAATGGATTAAGTATCAACAACCCAAGTAGTTAACAGGCATATGCATAAGTTGGGGAAATTCACCGTAAGAGATGCTAAAGGTGTTTGGCCGAAAGGGGAAGGACAAGAAGCATGTGGGGGATGCAAGAGAATGATAGTCAGTTAGACACATAGGAGACAAAATTGAGGTGAGGAAGTATGCAGAGGACAAATCTGTTAGGGGAAGGGGTACATGTGTATTCTATTAGTAAAATTTGTGACAGAGGAGTGCCTCTGTGTGAAGCTTAGGCTTGGGGTGAATTCTCATGGATGATCATTATTTGTTTACCATTATCATACTTGAATAGTACTACATACATTCACATCTATTTACTGCTACTGTGAGAGAAAGTGAGGGAGTGTATATATGCAATTTTAGAGACACTAACTTTAACTTAACTATTCACTACCTTTCCCTTCATCCTTTTTCTTTTCCATTTTCCTTGCTCATATGATTATTAAAAAAAAAGTTAGCAACTGAAAAAGAAAAACATTCTTATAATATTGCTCAAAACCAACATGTATGGGTAGATTGGACTATTATCTAGTTAGCTATTATTGAGGGATTTTGAATTAGTATTTAGGGTTTTCGATTTGGGGATTTCTCTTCATTAGGGATTTAGCTTTATCTTTTACGATCCGTTTGGTAAGAAGGAAAGAAATAGGTGAGAAATAGAGTAGATGGAAATATGAAAGGTGAATGGAAATAGGTGAGAAATAGAGAGAAAATAAAAGTGTCTGGTTTAAGAGAAATAGATAAAAAATAGGAAAGAGATAAACAGGTGAATGGAAATAGAGTGGAAATAACTAGTGGGCCCCACACCTTTTTTTATTTCTCTCCTCTCTCATTTTACCAAACACAATCACCTTTTTATTTCCCACATATTCCTTTCCTGTCTGTCCTATTTCTCCTTCACCAAACAAAAGGTAGATTTGGTTAGTATAGATTTTATTTTTATTTTTTTTATTTTATTAGATTTTGTTGATCTATATATAGAGGTATCATCATAAATCTTGAACAACTTTGGTTGATACTCCCCATATTTAGAGAGCATCTGAAATTTTTAGTCAGAGGAGCACTCTACCCTAGAGGAGTACTCTAGGGTTATCAGGGGAGTACCCTAACAAGAGAAGTTCTCTTCGATTTATTTTCCATTCTGTTCCCCATCAGTATGACAAGCCGACATCAAAAAAATTATGGCTTAATTGAGTTTTTGGTCCTAGTATTTTTTCTTTGTATTCATTTTAGTCCTTTACTTTTTCAATTCATTCATTTAATCGCTCAATTTATCAATTACATCAAATTTCCCTAGATCATCTATCCAAATCATTTTGTTAAACTATAATGTGTCAAACAGATATTCAGATGTCTAAGAAAAAATCCAACTTGACACCTCACATCTTAATAGAATAATTTAGATAAAATTTTAAATATGTCATAAACATGCTTAATACAACACTTCAAATAGCATATGTTTTATAATTTTTCTCATAGAAATGTGCCATACTTTAAAAGATACATTGTTGATATTAACCCATGTAGCTTACATCCTGCTGGTGTCAAACAGTTATTAATTTGGAAGTCTTAGAAAATTTCCAACATGACACCTTACATACTAACAAAATAATTTGGGAAAAAGTTTACCTTTACCATAAGAACAACAATGGATATAAATCAAGGAACATTCATGGAAAAAAAAAATGAAAAGCATGGACTATAATGAACACAAAAAAAAAATGCACAGACTAATAAAAATAATTAATGTCCTAAAGTCATGAAAAGGATAAATGAATCTTAATACAACACTTCAAGCAGCATATGTTCTATGATTTTTCTCATAGAAATGTGTCATACTGTCTATAATCCAAGAGGTGGTTTGGTCATGTTAGATGACAAACATGGAGAAAGTAGATCAAATGGAAGAAAGCTCAATTAAAAGGGTTAGCAGAAGACCTAAGAAAACATCAGGAGTAACCTTTAAAAGAAAAAGATACATTGTCAACGGTGTCAATTAACCCATGTAGCCTACACCCTAGTGGGATAAAGCTCGGTTATTTATAATATTGTGTTACGTAACCATGAATAACAAACTAAAGTAGAAAAGACATATATTGACACAGGGAACAACAAAGGCCAAACTTTATTTTTAATGTACAGAGAAAGATATCTTCTAAGAGAGAGAAGAGGAAACTATGTGAAAGTTAAACCTAATAAGAGCAACAAAACATGCAAATAGGCCTGAGCATAGAATGGATTAAAACTCTTATTTCATATTAATTCAGGAATAGGATTGATTAATTCCCTATCCTTTGCTAAAAATAACAATTACCTTATCCTTTTGGAACATGACCCGCTGGTCTCTACAACATTGCTGCATATCCTTGAAGGGCGAGCATCCTCAATCAAGTTGCTGTCATTGTCAACCAACATTGCAGAAGCATCTGAATGCATGTCCACCATAGTTCTCTTTCTCTTAGAAGATATCGATTTTTCACCCTTATCAAGCTCAACACACTTCCTAATCAAATTTTCATCTGATATGGAATCCCTTGACCCTAACATTTGTGATGTCTCCTCTTTGCAGGAATCAGACTGAACCCTTTCAGGTGCCCCACTGGGCTCACAAGTTGCAGCATTAGAAAGTACCAATGAATTTACAGTCACATTATTTTCTATTAGTTCTTTCACATGCCCACTCAACTTAGGCTTAGCTCTCATCTCTTTGTCAGTAGCATCTTCAGGTGGTAGAACATCCTTATCATCCTTGGCAGAATCTAAACAATTCCCTTTAAGGCACCCATCAATCTTGCCCCCTCCCCCGTCATCATCTTCCTGAGTCGACCTATCCATCCCATTTGTCTTCTCATGGCAATCTGACAGTCAAAAATTAAAAGTAGTAGAATATTAACAACAACAATACACTAACACTAGCACACCTCACTCAACAACATTTCCATTTTCCAATTATCCACATTTTGATAACCAAACAAACTATTCTAGCCATAAATTCCATCTTCATCTACAAAGGCATCACAGCCACAGAGCATTGAGTGAGTGTGTATGAGAGATAGAAAACTGTACGCTATTGATAATTGATAACAATGATAAGTTGTAACAATCCAATAACAGAACTCTACCTAACCCTATCATTTTGTATAAAGTGTAACTGATCTGAACCAATTCATAACCACCCCCACTAAACTCTAACCAACTCTACCACTTTGCATAACATTGCAACTGACCGGAAACTAAGTCATAACCACTCTCTTAACAAAATAAAATCACTTAATCATTAAATTTATAAGAGTTTAGTTCAGCGCAAGAACGAACACCCTGCAACCTGATACATTACCTCCCTTTGATTTACCAAACATAGCAACATACTCGCGGGCATTCATCCTCTTAATTCTAGGTCTCAAAGAAGCGTCCACGCCACGTTCCTCATCCTCGTCGTCCTCGCTTGCATCGCTAGCTTCAAACGCCAACTGTTTCCCAGTGCAATGCTTCTTCGGTCGCGTCTTCGAACCCGAACTCTTAGAAGCCGAAGGATCCGAAGAAGGAGAAGCGTTCCTAGTTCTCTCAGATCTCCTCAAAGGACTCGGCATCTTCGTCTTCTTCTGATCCATTCTAACTGCGAGCGATGGCGGTGTCCTCTTCTCGAGTCGCTCCGACTTGCGATTCGGATTAGTGGTGGAAGCGCTCGCAACCACGTTCTTCAACAATGTCTCTCTAGAAGATCGCGTAGTTGGTCCTTTCTCGGTGACGCGACCGGAACCAGTGTCGTTCGCCATTTTCCTCTGCTGAAACCTAATTTACTAACCCTAATTCGCCAATAATAACAATTTCGGAGACATGATGGTTTCTTAGCAATGTTAAGCTCGGAAAGTAGCGGAAAAACTTTACTCTGCTTCGGAGTTAACCGTTTGGGAAACGCTGGCAAATAGCGACGATGGCGTTCTTCGAGTTGGTTTGGTGTTACAATCAGGGGATTCGCCGAGCCCTATTTGGCCACAGGTATCCCGAGAAAACCAGAGAAATGTTGTCAACACACAAATACAATTGGCTTCGGGAACGGGGAAAAGGGCATTCTAGACTTTAACAGTTAAACTTTTAAATGTCATTCTATTTCTACACTTGTGACAACTCATCTTTGGAGTTTGTGAGTGAGAGGTAGGAATAGATAAAGGAAAAAAAATACTATAAAGAAAAAAAGAAAAAATAATAAATATGATAAATAAAGAAAAAAATAAAATAAAAATACGATAGGAGAGAAATTAGGTGTATTATGAACAGTGGTACCAAACTAATAATTTTCTTTTAAAGAAATTAAACAAAATTAGGCAAGATTTGAATGTGCTTATTGGAAGGATAAGAATAGTAGGAATCATTCATTCACGTTGTAATTATTCATTCCATTCCTTTTCAACTGTCTTTTAGAGAAAAAAATATATATTCATTTATTTATTTCTTAAAAGTCTATAATAATATTAATTTTTGTCTTTTTAGGAAAAAAAATATTCATTTTAATTATATAGTTATCTTTTTTTTAATTAATGATGTGAAGAATATCTAATCTAATACTATTATATAAAGGGAAAAGTTAATCAATACTTTCATTACACTACTTAAAAGGAAAAAAAATATAGAATTTTTTTTAAAAATAATTATTGTATTTAAAATATAAAAATCATTTAATATTTAGTTTTTAAGTAATAAAAAGTAAATATTAGGAAGGTCGATTACCTTCAAGAAGGCGAAGAGTGCATGTTCGATTTGTCCAATGCCCAAATTAACCCTACATCGCCTAACCTTGTATTTGTATTCTCTCTTTCCTCTCCGCTTCCTCTCTTCCTCGTGTTTTGTGTATTTTAATTTATGCCCATTCTTTTTATGAATTTAAAATTTTAATTTATGAGTTTAATGAATATATATTGCTAGTGTGAATATTTTATATTGTGAACTAATCAAAACAAATCTTTAATTATTATTATTTTTCAATTTTTATCTCTCTAACTTTTCAAATTTTAAATAACAAATAATAATTTTAGGAACATGATTGGCTATAAAAACAAGGTACTAAAAGACTTTTTTCATATTTTTTACTTCCTAAAATTCTTTTTGCCTTTGTTTATGGGTTTTGGTTTTCTTTATGTCTTTAAGTTTTTCTTATCTTCAACTATTGCTTATAAAATTAAGGTATTACTAAGCCTTAATTCGATTTGTAAAGAGTTGTGAGTGATCGATACAATACTATGTCCTTTATCTATTTTTTGTTTTCTTTGAAAATTTTATGATCATGTAATTTTGATATTTTTAAGAATTTGGCTATAGTGCTACATGAATTGTTATTTTTAATTCTTTTAAGATGGTTGACCAGCTACACTTTTCTCTAGACTCAAGTAAATCAAATACCAAAAAAGAAATTAAATTATTTGCTACAAAATCTTTCTTTCAATCCTCTGTATATTTGTTGATCCTGTGGAATAAATCATCTTTATTCTTAGTAATCTCAACTATTATGTTATCACACTCAAAGAGATATTGGCATACATAATAATTGAATATACATACATATATATATATATATATATATATATATATATATATATATATATATATATAGTTTAATGGTCATACATTGTCAGTGTAAAAAGTTTTACATTGTCAACCAATTGAAATTCATCGTTAGTATGACTTTTAAAGTATTTATTATAAAAGCCAACAAACTAATAATAAATGGTGGTTTGTAATTGGATGACAGTGTAAAATTATTTTATACTATCAGTGCATTACCTGTTTTCTCATTATATATATACATATATATATATATATATATTAATAAGTGTTAGTTTGATTGTTATGTTAAGAAACTATTTACTTAAATTTATACTTCAATTTGATTCCCTTTTAAATTAGTTAGACACACAAGTCATGGAAGAATAGAATTTGTATTACTTCATTATTACTTTCTAAGCAAAGAAGGCACTTAACCACATCACAACACTTGGTTTTGCTATAAATCATAGTGTTATATAGGATGAGACTAATATCATTGATTACACTGAAAAAATAAGGCTTCTATCTTTTTTATTTTTGGTATCAGCTTACATCTCTTTAATTTAATTAATACAGCATAACAAGAATGTTTAGGTGAATTATATTTTACAAAATAATTAAAAAATCTAATAATTAAAAAAATAAAATCTGTACAAATGTGACCATTTATTTATTTATGAGTTTAATTTATATATTGTTAGTAAAAAGTTTTTAAGTATTAGTAAATTAAAAATTACTTTAAGTATGGCTTTTTAAATAATTATTATAAAAATAGTAGCTATAAAAAAAGGGTAGTGAAAGTTTTCTCACTTCCTGCAATTGTTCTTGCATTCATCGTCACTTTGATATGGGTTATTTTTTTAAGATTTAATTACTATGTATTGTCAGTGTAAAAACTTTTACACTGTCAACCAATCACAAATAACTGTTAGTATGATTTTTAAGATAATTATTATAAAAGTCAACAAAATTATCACACATTGTGGTTTGTGATTAGATGACGTTGTAAAATTATTTTACATTGTCAATGCATAGCCTATTTTCTATTTTTTAATGATTTTGTTTGTTTTTTAAATAATGAGATTGAAATTTGAATGTTCAAGTAGTGTTCCTTTTTAAAGTGAAAACTATTGAAATATCTAATACTTTATCCTCTTTACATATAAATTATAATAGTTATCTAGCTTGTGAGAGTTTTATTTTTCAACTTCTTATATTCAATTTCGTTTAAATTTTTTTCTCTCAAGCAAAGGTGAACTATACTCTCTCCCTATACAAATATTATTCGTTTTCAAAAATTTTCTCTCCTAAGATTTTTCTTCCTTTTACCTTCTGATTTAAATTTCTTTATCTCTTATCTTATTCATTCATCTCTTCTTCCCTCATTCATTCATCTCTTTTTTAATTTAAACTAACTAGTATAATAACCTGTCCCATGCACGGGTGTTAAATTTATAATTTATAATTTTTATATTAGTATAATTATTTAATATATTTCTTAATTATTTTTTATTTTATGAAAATATCTATTAGTAAATATGTATATCAATATATATAATATCATGGATATTAATATAAATTCAAATAATTTTATATTCACATGCATCTCACATCATTTTAATTTATAAAAATGTGAGTTTTAAAAAATATTACCATTATCAATATATTCTTATTTGTATATAACTTCAATTTATACACAATTTTAATAAGAGATATTAATGTTAAAAAAATATTTTAAAGTAAATTTTGTAATTTAGTAGTTTGTTTAAAAAAATGAATTTAATAGGTATTCAATGTCAAAGTAAAAATTTTGCACTGTTAATTATTATATATGTTATTTTCAATCGCCCAATAAGAAATTTTTTTACAATGATAGATATTTGTTTTGTTATTTTTGTCCTACATCAAAACTATTCCTTTAAATTAAAAGACACTAATACTTAATTTCAAAGAAATATATAATGTGTCATGGTCCTAACATTGATTTTTGAAATATTTTGAAGCAATCATTCTTGTCTTTATTGTATGATACCAAGTAAGAGGTACTACCTATACTACTTTAGATCTTAATTACATTTTGTCTCAATTTTTTTTATAAATATGTATGAATATAGAGTAGGCTCATATATATATATATATCTTATCTTAATACTTATATGAATTAAAAATTATATGTAGTTATATTTTATAATAATTGATTTATCATTTAAATCTCAATTTCTATTGGATTATAAAATAAGAGAGAAAGATAAAGCATCAATCAAATGAAAGACTAATTAAATTTATAAATACTTGAATAAATTATATTGATGTTAAAGTATATGCTTTTTTTTTTGGTTTCATATGTATAGTAATTATTTATTATAGATATCATTTTAAAATTTTAAACTAATTAAAAGATTTGATAGCATTATGTAATAACTTGTTCCAAACAAAATATTCATGATATACAAATTATTGTTTTATTAAAGCATTCTTTTATTAATCATTAAAAAGATAATAAAATAAAAATTACTTTTAGAGAAAAAAATGAGTATGGTAATGGTAATAATATATATATACCAAATTATCGATATCATTATTATTATATTAGATTACTTTATTAAATTTGATTAAATACACCATTAATTATTATATAATGGATAATTTACCTATGATTTGTTTGTTTTATTAATTTTATAAAAATTACTTTTTTATGTAAGCATTATAATTAATTTGATCGTGATATTTTCTATATGAATCATCTTGATTTTCAACATAAATTTGAATATATTGAGTATATAATTACAAGAATATACTGTCTACAATTTAATGTAATCAATACCATGTAAAAATGTTATTTTCTAATAATATAAATATGTTATTTATATTTTACACTTTGCAGAAAAATGATATATATCATAATACACTATGTAGTTATATGTTGAAATAAATTAGTATTAATTCAATGTAATTTTTTATCCTATATGAGTTAAAAATAAATTTATATTTGATTTAAATTAATAAAATTAATTTAAAAAATTATATTTTTTACAACTTATTTGTCATTTTTTGGATAGAGAACATAAATATCTTTCATTGGAGACAATACTGCTCGAACCAGATATGATCACTATGCAGGACAATTATTATAAAATAACTTATTTGTTATTTTAATTTATTAATTAATTTTTTTACTTTATTTATATTAGATTTATAATTTGAGTGTGATGTTTTGACTATAAATTATTATAATAGAATTTAGCTTTACTTAAACCAAAATATTATTTATTACTTAACATTTATTAATTTGTTGTTATGAATTAAAATGATAAAAAATAATTAAAAAAATATTTTTGGACAAAAAAGAATTATTGTGATGATAATAACTGACACATAGGATTTAATAAATAGAAAGTTTCTTTAGATGTTTTCAAATTTTAACAAAAAATTGAAATAATAAAGAAATTATCATACAAAAATTATTAATATATTTAGCAATACATATTTCTTTGACATATGATGTGTGAAAAATAGAAATATTAATGATAAAATTGATTTGAACAAAATGGTCTATATTTATGTGTGTGTGTGTGTGTGTGTAGAGAGAGGGAGAGAGTAAGGCTATTTTTGCTTCACTATAAGATTTTTATTTTTTAACTTTGTGAAACCCTTTTTTTTAAGTCTTTTACTCTGATCCATCTTAATAATTGAAATTGTAAAAACTATAAAATAATGTTAGCAACTTAGCATGCAAACTAATTCAAATATCAAATATTATATTTTTTAAAAAATATTTAAAGAAAGTAAATAAGATAGAAGATTAATTTAATTAAATAAGGAAGATAAAAAGAGATGAAACTATAAAACAAAAAATAAAACTCATTGGGATTGGCCTAGTGGTGGGGGTTAGGATAGTATGCACAAGATCTTAGATTCTATCATTGTTGTTGTCATTGTACATCAAAAATTAAAAAAAAAAATTAATAACAACTAATATTTTAACCTGTGCATTGCACAAAGTAAATATTTATTTTATATAATATAAATTTATAATAAATAAATACTTCTGAATATATAATATAAATTATTTAATAATTGAAATTCGTAATAAATAAATATTTCGAACATATAGATTATATTTTAAATTTCTAATATATAATATACATTATGATACAATGTCAATCTAATTATTGATAATTTATTTAAAAAAAATTAAAATTCAATGTAGAACTAAAAATATTGAAAATAATATATTCAAGATATAAGAAGTTAAAAAAAATTCCTAAAAACACTTTCGTTGAAGAATGATAGCTAAAACCGCTCTCGTTGAAGAATAACAGTTAAAAATACTCTTATGCAAGATAACTATTCTAATTTATATAGAGAGAAGATAACAGAAATATACAATAAAAAATGAAGCAAATAAGATTAAAAAAATGAAAACTCTAAAGTTTGAAGATTACACAAATTAGTAATCCTGAACAATGATGTTTATAATGGAGTCATAATTGAAAGCCACATTATAATAGAAGGAGTTCTTGTAAAGTTAGATGTTCACTTAATAAATTATTTATAATAATAATAACTAAATATATTACCCTAATTTGAATATGTTGTAACCTTGAATCAATATATATATATATATATATATATATATATATATATATATATATATATATATATATATATATATTAATGTTATTAATTAATCTGAATCAAAACATATATTAACTCTAATTAATTTAAATTGAATATTTTAAAAAGGAATGATTAAGTATTCAAATCATGAATATTGCTACTTACCTTAATTTGAACATGCTATAACTTTGAATCAAAATATACTAGATTTTATACCCATGCTTTGCATGAGTTTGTTTAAATTATATATTTTTTATATTTGTATTTATTATTATTTTAAAAATATATGGATGAAAATAAAATTATTAATTTTTAAAATATTTAATAGTAAATTAAATATAATTACACTAAAATTGAGAAAGATGATTAATTATATTTTTAATTGAGCCAATGTTATGTTCAACATGCTATATATATGCAGAGAAAAAAATTATGAAATACAATTAAGTGAACCTACTATTATTATTACTATCACTATTATTGTTGTTGTTAAGGTTTGAATTTATAAGAATAAAAAATTATAATGTTAAAATTGACTCTTACGAATTGAAAGGAGTCTATTTATTATTATTATTATTATTATTATTAACTTATAATTATTAAAATTGTGTAATTATTATTATTAATGTAATCAATTTAATTCTTTATTAAAAGTAAACCTTATGTAGATAGAGAGATTAGTCTATAATTAATTTATTTTATAAAAATAATTAATTGTTTTTTATATAATAATTTATTTGGACAAATTAATAAACATTCAAGTATTTTTTTGGTACATAATAAACATTAAAGTATATAATAAAATATATAAATAACATTCATAAACATATAATTAGGTAATTGAATTAAGTAGAAAAATAAAAATAATTAATTGGATCATTTAACTATATCAAATTCATAAAATTGTGTTAAGTGAATTACATAAAAAATATAATGAAGAAGAAAATTAATGAATAAGAAGTAAAGTTGTAACAATAATATGCTCCTTTCATGTCCTATTCAACAAAACAAAAAAATTATAAGTTGAAGATATAAAGTAAAAGTAATATTATTGCTTTTTGTTGCTCAAAATGAGAAAGACTAATAATATATATATTATATAATAGTGAAAGAAAAAAATATAAGAACATATATGAAAAACTTGAACAATAGTAATCAAAACATAAAATAATATAACAGTAAGATCAAAAAAGAAAAGAAAAGGAATGAACAAAGGTGATACCCATAAAAAAAACAAAGAAATAATAAAAGATATGGAGTAAGACGATATACTTAATGTTGATTCTCAATCATCATTTCTCATTCCTCACCAAATTCATTAAATGATGCGTTGCTATAAGAACGTTCTTCTCTTATCTGCACAAAAAGTGTCATTATTGCAAGTTAATTTAAATATGTTAAGCAAAATTCTCTTTCTATCAAATCGGGGTAACCAAATGAAAAAACAAAAAACGAAAAAATACATCTGCTAATCAACCCTAAACCTTAGTGAAAGAATATATAAGAAAGAATAAAGACACAATGATTATTCAAGCATTTATTCAATTTTATGAAACTTAATCAGAGAATTAATTAGACCCAAAACAGTACTTTGGGCTTTACCAAAAAAATTAATTATCCATTAAAGGAGAAATGATGACCTTTTAGTTTATTTTTTTAACTTTAATTTTTAAAGCTTGCCCACTAAAAATATTTTCTTTATAATTTTAATTTAATACAAAATTTGAAAGACTAATTTAACTATATTAAATGCAAAAAATTGAAATGGCTTATATACATCTAGTTTAGGTAGAAAAAATGGCTCCAACATCCTTTCTTTATATATATATATAGATATTATACATCGAAATTCAAATTAATTTTTATAACCTGTAATAAAAACATCTCTTTTTATGTTATGATAACTAAAGCATCTCTTATCTTTCTTATTAAATAATTTATAATTATATAATAGACTAAAATACTAATAAATTAAAATGCTAATTTATTGTTTGTTTAAGAATATTCTTATTTATTTAAAACCCTAATTTCAAATACGTCAATTTTGGATTGATAGAAATTAGTCAATATTTGATTCAATAAATAGTACATCGAAATTAAATTTATTATGCAAGCCTATTTAATCAAAACTATTAAGATATATATTTTCTTAATCAAACTTTATTTTAAATTTTCATATATATTTGAATCTTCATATATATTTGAAATCTTTATTTTGAATTTATTTCAAATCTATTTCAAATCTTTATATCTTTATATATATTTTTGTAATCAATCAATAAATTTATTTTCAGAAACAATTTAATATGAAATTAATGATTGATAACAAAACCCTAACCAAAATCCTAAAGAATCCTATTTAAAGATGCGAAAACCTTAATATATAACACATAAATTATCAAACTAATATTGAAATAAAATTAAAAAGAAAGGGGATATGGATATAAATTTTACACATTATTATTGATCATTTTTTGTAAAAGAAAACACAAATTACTTTACCTGATAATGACATAACATCACATTCCTTTGATTGCAAACAAACATTAATGTTATCTTGGCTAATACATGGTTATGAGGTTCTTCTTTCAAAATCCAAAACATAGTTTCCATATGATACAAAGTAAGACAAAGCTTCATAAATAAAATGAAGAGGTAAGCATTTTAAATTTCTATAAAAAAAATAAAATTAATGCAAACATGAATAAGTTTATAAATCAAGTTATTGAACTTATTACTTGAAATCGTTGATCCTACATAAGATGAAATGTTTATTACATTTTCAGGTAACATGCCTTTAGAAATATTTATTATTATTTTTTAAATATTTATTATATTTTCTGCAATTAATGTTAATATATAACACATAAATTACCAAACTAATATTGACGTAAAATTAAATAAGCAGGGGATACAGATATATATTTTACATATTTATTATTGATCATTCTTTGTGAAAGAAAACACAAATAACTTTACCTGATAATGACATAATATCACATTCCTTCAATTGCAAACAAATATTAAGGTTATCTTGGCTAATACATTTTTCTAAGGTCCTTCTTCCAGAATCCAAAACGTATTTTCCAACTAATACAAAGTAAGAAAATAGTTATAAATAAATGCAAGAGTTAGCAATTTAAATTTCTATATAAAAAAAATAAAATTAATGCAAACATGAATAAGTTTAGAAAGCAATCTATTCAATTTATTACCTGGAATCGTTGATCCTACATGAGTAGATAAAACACTTTGGAATGAACCTTGAACTATGACATAAAATATTATTTGAAAATTTAAATACATCAAATAAATTAATACTTGACCCTTGTATGCCATAATAAACATTATAAAACCATATAAGAGTCATGTCAATATTAATGAAGAATGATTCTTTTTTTATTTAAAATTAGCTTTTACATTAAAAGTCAAGAGCAATTTCGCTTAAGTATTAGGATTACAAATACGTTTAAATAACATAAAAAATATTTAACTTAGATATGAATTACCATTAGTAATATCAGATAAAAGAATACTTGGCTATTAGTTGCCTTCATGAACATCATTCAATGATTGTTTACACATTTCCAATGTAAGCGCTTCTGAATTCCATGTAGTAATGTTTTATGCATAGCCAATGTTTATCAAGATAAAATTGTTGGAAATTGTTGAAAATTGTTTATCAAGATAACCAATATTCAATGATTGTTGAAAATTGTTTTATTACTACTTCTGTGAACTAACGTTCAAATTTGTTTGAAGCATTAAATAACATCAACATCATTTCAATGCAAAAGCACAACAGAATAGATAAAGCAAGTCAACTTATCAAGCTACCAAGACAAATGAAGAATGTTCAGAAGAACAGATCGCTAACGCAGTCCTGCACCTTCCTTTTTAGTGCAAGTCTACAAACTACCATGCCTAACCTTTCTGAAAAGATAGTTTGCACGCTTCTCATTGCATAACGAGTCAAAATCCTCTACAACGGATCTTTTTCCTAAAGACTATATATATATACATGCACCAACGAAGAAGTATGTAGCGAAGTGAATAGAAAAAGGCGAAGTCTGTGAAAAAGAACAAGAACATAAAGATTTTTGTAATACTCTGATAGAAGCATCCAGTGGACAATAGCAAAAATCTTGTAAAGATCCTCAAAGTGATCTTGAGCTTAATCTTTCAAATCCTCACTACATGAGTTGACCTTTCCTTTTAAAACACTTGTTGTGTTGTAAAAGCCTGGAGAGGCTTAGTGTAAAAGAATACTTGGGTTGAGCAATTTAGGTTGATTGCATTATAAAGCCTGAAGAGGCCGCGAACAATACCTGTAACCTAAGGTTGGTTAGTGAATACCTTTTGGGTGAAGGGACTAGACGTAGCTCAGGTTGAGTGAACCAGTATAAAACTTTTTGTGTTCTCTTCTCTCTATCCCCACGTTTGAAAACATTTTTCAATTTGATCTACTTGTTTTGAAAAAGTTTTTAAACGTACAATTCAACCCCCCCTTCTTGTGCGCTTTTTCTTATTTCAATTGGTATCAGAGCTCGCCCTCTTGGGGTTGAGCATCTAACACTGTAGGGGTAAAAACGATCCTGATCACTCATAGAGAATGAAGGACAAGCCGTTAACAAACTGCCTCTTTTCAAAGGTCAGAACTACGATTACTGGAAGCAAAGAATGATAGCATTCTTTGATGCATGTCACATAGACATGTGGGACGCAGTAGAAACTGGCGACTACCTGCCCCTTGACCATGACGGAGTGGAACTCTCAAGAAGTCAATGGACAGAATCTCACAAACAGAGGTATCTTCTAAACTCAAAGGCTAGAAATGCTATGATGTGTGTCTTATCTAAATCTGAATATGAAAAGGTACACAGTTTAAAAAGTGCTAAGAAAATGTGGGACACCCTCGCTCTTGCCTACAAGGGCACCTCACAAGTAAAGAGGTCCAAATTGAGTTACTCATAAGACAATATGAACTCTTTACTATGGAAGAAAATGAAACTATCAAACTTATGTTTGGTAGATTTCAAACCATAATAAACAACCTGAGGTCCTTAGGCAAAACCTATGATAATTATGATTATATTGACAAAATCTTGAGAAGTTTGCCTAGGCAATAGAGACCGCAGGTTACAGCCTTAAGAGCTTCCAAGGATCTAACAGCACTCTCAATAAAAGAGTTACTTGGAACTCTTAAAGTCCACGAGCTGGAGCTGAAGCAAGACGAAGGACAGAAAAAGAAGTCCATCGCTTTAAGCGTCCAGCGTCCATCCAGAGGATCAATGTCTAAGGCACTAAATGTGGAAGAATCTTCTGAGGAAGAATCTGAGAAGGACGACTCTGATGAGGATGAGATATCTTCATCTTAAGGAAAATACAAGCTATGTGGAGGAAGAAAGGAGGATCAAGAGCCAAAAACTTCACAAAGAAGTTTAACAAAACTCCAAAAGAAAAAAGTCCTTTAGTATGCTATGAATGTAAGAAGCCTGGACATTTCAGAGCTAAATGTCCCAGTCTACAGAAAGACAAAAAGAGGACATTCTTCAAGAAAAAGGGTCTCATGGCTACCTGGGAAGACATAGACCTATCTTCATCAGATGAAGAAGGAGAAGAAGAAGTCAACCTGTGTCTCATGGCAAGAGCTAGCTTTGATAGCTCAGACAATGAGCAAGATGAAGAGGTAAACTTCGACAACTTAATCTCTTTACAAGAAGCTTATAATGACTTGCTTGCTAACTCCTCAACTCTTTCAGTAGGATATAGAGAATTGAAAAAGAAATTTTCAAAAATAACAAAAGAATTCAATTTGCTCAACGAAGAGCATAAAAAGGTTTTGAAAGAAAATGAGGTTTTGAAAACTAAAAATATTTCAGAAGAGACATCTTCTTATGAAGTTTTAGAACTTCAAAAAGTAGTTACTCATCTAAAAGAAAGTTTATCTAAATTTGTCAGTGGAACTAAAAATCTAGATAAAATCCTATCGTATAGAAGAAGTCCTCATGACAAATCTGGACTTGGTTATGTTAAAGAAGAAAACTACGAACCTGGTAAAAATATAACCTTTTGTAAAATATGTGGAAAGAATAGGCATGAATCAACATAGTGTAGATATCGTCCAACCAAGAAGGTGTCCAATGCCTTCAGAACTAACGAAAAAGGATCCAAGTCCATTTGGGTACCTAAGTCTATGATAATACCTATTACAGATTTGCTTGACAACCGAAAAAAGACCCCAGTCATGGTACCTGGACAGTGGTTGCTCACAACACATGACGGGAGAAAGGTGTATGTTCCAAAGCTTGCAACCCAAGAATGGTGGATGGGTCACCTTTAGAGGAAACCAGAAGGGAAAGATCACAAGTATAGAAACAATCGGTAAGCATTCCTTCCCTTCTATTGAAAATGTTTTATATGTTGAAGGTCTTAAACATAATCTACTAAGCATAAGTCAATTATGTAACAGTGGACACAATGTCTCCTTTGACAAAGACAAATGTACTGTCAAGAATCTAGATGGATCCATATTATTCTCTGCTAAAAGGCAAAGCAATCTTTATAAGATTGATCTAGTTGACCTCACAAATCAAAATGTATCTTGTCTAGTATCCATCAAGAAAAATCAATGGACTTGGCACAAGAAGCTTGGACATGCAAGCTTGAGATTAATCTCAAAGCTAAATAAGCATAACCTCGTAAGAGGACTTCCAAATCTTGCTTACAAGTCTGATGTTCTCTGTGATGCATGTCAAAAAGGGAAACAAATAAAAAGCTCTTTTGAATCAAAAAATATTGTTTCCACAACTATACCTCTTGAGCTATTACATATTGACTTGCTCGGTCCAACTATAACAGCCTCCCTGAGCGAAAAACGATATGGACTAGTTGTAGTGGATGACTACTCTAGGTGGACATGGGTTATGTTCTTAAAACACAAGGATGAGTCTTATAAAATATTTTCTATTTTTTTGCAAAAGGATACAAAATGAAAAAGGTATTTGTATAGCTTCAATAAGAAGTGATCACGGATGGGAGTTTGAAAACGAAAGTTTTCAAGGGTTCTGTGAGGAGAACGGAATTCTCCACAATTTCTCTGTACCATGAACACCACAACAAAATGGTATGGTAGAGAGAAAGTACAGGTCATTGCAAGAAATGGCTAGAACCATGCTAAATGATAACTTAACTCCTAAGCACTTCTAGGCCGAAGCTGTAAACACTGCATGTTATTTACAAAATAGAATTTATATAAGACATTTTCTGAAAAAGACTCCCTATGAATTATGGAAAGGACGAAAACCCAACATATCATATCTTCATCCCTTTGGATGTCAATGTTTCATTCTAAACACTAAGGATAACCTTGGTAAGTTTGATTCAAAGTGTGATGATGGAATACTGTTAGGCTATTCTGAAACATCCAAGGATTATAGAGTTTACAACTCTAGAACCTTAGCAGTTGAAGAAGCCATCCACGTTAAGTTCAATGACAGAAAGCCTAATAATGAAATATCAAAGCTAGACGATGCATTTGCAAATATGAAGTTGGACGATGCTAGACCTTTAACGTCCAGAGATCAGATGGACGATCCAAAAGCAGAAGAAAAAGAACCAATTGGACGCTCTTGGCAAATGAAGACCTATCATCCAAATAATCAAATTCTTGGAAACGTTCAAGATCATGTTAGGACAAGATCGACCTTCAAGGAGCAAGCTCAAACTGCTTTGATTTCTCAATTGGAACCAAAGATAGTAAACGAAGCTCTCTTGGACGATGGCTGGATTAGCACCATGAAAGACGAACTTAGTCAATTCGAAAAGAATGATGTCTGGATGCTAGTTCCTACACCCAAGGACAAGTCTATCATTGGAACAAAGTGGGTATTTCGTAACAAGCTTGATGAAGCTGGCAATGTGGTAAGAAATAAAGCAAGACTTGTAACTTAAGGCTACTCTTAAGAAGAAGTCATAGACTTTATCGAAACTTTTGCACCAGTAGCTAGATTAGAAGCCATTTGCATCTTACTTTCATTTGTTGCTCATAGTAATATGAAGCTCTATCAAATGGATGTAAAAAGTGCATTCTTAAATGGCATAATAAATGAGTAAGTCTATGTGAAACAACCTCCTGGTTTTGAGTGTGATACTTTTCCCAAACATGTTTTCAAACTTAAAAATGCTTTGTATGGACTTAAACAAGCCCCAAGAGCTTGGTATGAAAAGTTAAGTTCTTTTCTTTTAGAAAATGGTTTCTCTAGAGGAAAAGTAGATACCACTCTCTTTCGTAAAGATGTCAAATCACATTTTATTATTGCACAAATATATGTAGACGACATTATATTTGGTGCTACTAATGACGCTTTATGCAAGGATTTTTCTAAGATTATGACAGCAGAATTCGAGATGAGTATGATGCGAGAACTAAAATTCTTCCTAGGATTGTAAGTAAAGCAGACTGGAAATGACATATTCATACATCAGACAAAGTATGTCAACGAACTTCTCAAAAAGTATAAGATGGACGATGCAAAAGAAATGAGTACACCCATGCATCCATCATCAATACTTAGCCTGGACGACACTTCTAAAAAGGTAGATCAATCTACATACCGAGGTATGATTGGATCCCTTTTATATCTCACAGCATCTAGACCTGACATTATGTTTAGTGTATGTCTGTGTGCTCGCTTTCAGTCTAATCCTAGAGAAACTCATCTAATAGCAATTAAGAGAATCTTTAGATACTTAAAAAGAACCACTAATCTTGGTTTATGTTTTAAGTCAAACAAAGAATATAGATTAGTTGGTTTTTGCGATGCTGACTATGAAAGAGATAGAGTAGAACGCAAAAGCACCAGCAGAGGATGTCACCTCATTGGTAGGAATCTAGTTTCTTGGACGAGCAAAAGACAAGGGACGATTGCCCTGTCCACCACGGAAGCAGAGTATGTCTCAGCTGCGTCTTGTTGCTTACAACTCTTATAGATCAAGCGCCAGTTAGAAGACTACAGTATCTACGAGAGTAACATTCCTATCTTCTGTGATAACACTGTTGCTATAAATCTGTCAAAAAATCCTATCCTGCATTCTAGGGCAAAGCACATTGAAATAAAACATCATTTTATAAGAGATTATGTTCAGAAGGGAGTTGTTGATATTCAGTTTATTAACACTGAAAATCAATTGGCAGATATATTTACAAAACCCCTTCCTGAAGTTAAATTCATCCATATTCGAGATCTTCTAGGTATGAAATTTATAAGTGAATAGTTTTATTCAACATGCCTTGATCGTCAAAGGTTCTGTAGCGTCCAATGTTTTCGTAGTGTCCAATACTTCATCATCCACTTGCATATTTTTTTTGCATTCCATAACGGCCTTCATTTGTATGTGCATCCTTATCCGTACTTAATCATGTTTTCTCTGAAAATGATTTGAAATAAATGCTTTCTTTTTTGGTCTGAGTCATTCATGCGCCGTATAACCAACCTCGAGAAATGCAAGTGCCTGACCCAACATTTATTACACATCACCTCTCTCTTTGAAAGTGAAAGAACTGCCAAAAGAAAAACTCTTCGGTTTCTTCATACACACTCAAACCTAAACCAAATACTTATCTCTTCTCAAATCCACCTAAACTCCCTCAACTTCTCAAACCCTAACCTTCCTTCAAGCTCTCAGATATGGCAACTGAAAAGGCTGGTCCTGCTACAAAGGCCGTGGCTCGTGTGGAGAGCCTAGACAAGGCTGTTGTTCTCATCGAAAGCCGCTTCAATATCCAAGCTCTCGACGACATGGGGGTGAATGTAAAGGATAACTTGCTCAGATGTGGAATTCTCAACTACTTCCACCTGAATGAAATCATATACCCAGAACTCACCCGATAGTTCTGGAACTCATCGTTTTCTCAAAGACAGACATCATTAGAACTGTTCTGGAAGTTAAGCTCACACTGGACCTAGGCTCTGTCGCCCAAGCCATTGGTTGTGAGCGGGCTGGGTCCTGCATCAAAAACGGTTGGGAAGAGAGTTTTGGAGGACATGACACAGTTGATGCTGCACTTATGGGTCTCGAAGGACAAGGCCTAGTCGAGTACAGCAAACTAACAAAAGAAGGGAAGATATTCCAGCAGTTTTTGAACAAGGGAATTCTTCACAAGGTTGGATCTAAGGACAACGTTACCTTCCTGCACCAGTTCGCGTTGTTCCACATGATCATTGGTCAACAGTTCAACTTACCGCACCTCATCTTGAGCAACATCTTCAGGACCATGAGAGGACGCGGAGAGTGCGACCAGATCACCTATGCCGCTCTTCTTAATAGAATCTTCTGGTAATAGCAAGTATTTCATGCTTTCTTTGCTCTTTCTCTTGGAGAGCAAAACCAGATTCGAATTCTAGGTGGTGGCCATAGATTCACACAACTGCCGTTTGGACGCAACAATGTTGCACAGATGAAGGCTGGGTTCGTGCTGAAGCCTTTGGAGACCACGTCCAAACTCATGGACGTCAAAGAAGAAGCTGTTAAGATGGCACCTCTACAAATAGTAGTGCCAATCGTCCAACATGCTGCACCTATGGACGACGAGGTACTGTTTGAGAATCCAATTGCTACCAGACCGTCCACGAGAAAGAGGTCGTCCAAGGCGCAAGCGACCAAAGCTACAAGGTCCAAGACCCAATGACCTTCAACTCCGCCTGCTCCCCTTGCAGCTACTCTTATTGCTGCATCTGCTCCTTCTCTTGCACCAACTATAATCCCTGCTAAGAGATGGCTGATCGTCGCCTCTAATGACGAAGACGATGAGCCAAGTGGTAAGCTTGTCAAGAAGCAGAAAGCAGCCATGGTTGTTGTTCTTGCTCAACCACAATCCCAACCATCTACTTCACCCAAACGATTAGCAGACACACTACCAGGGGAAGCATAGTCTAAGAAACGTAAGCTTTCCTCTCCTGTTGCTGTTGATGAACTTGAAAATGATTTTATTGAATCTATCCTCATTGAACTATATGAACCTTTTACCCAACCACAAACCGAAACACAAACCACACCTGAACCAGAAATGTTGCTGCCTGGTGATGAAGGTTATACCTGCACCATTCCTACCCCCGGTATCTCAAAATCTCATCTCTCTATTAAACCTCCTAAATCACCTCCCTCCTCAACCATCATCCCCTTCCCTACCTCTTCCTTAGAAACCTTGGCGCAAACCAAACAGAAATGGCCTCTACTTTTTGTTGAAGGAAATTCTCAAAACCTCCTAGACGACAATGCCATCATTTTGTGTCCAGAGCTCCTTGAACCAGACTTGGTTTTGACTACTCTCTGATTGTCATGCAAAAGTACATGGACGACTATGTCCATCAACCGTCGGAAGAATACCTGGCACTACCTCTTGGAGCTATTGAACACTTGTTGCTCAAGCGGTTTATCAAACAGAGGTATCCTAGAGTTGTACGAGCTTGGCGCATAAATGCTCATCCTCCTAGAGTACTTCAACACAGAGTACCTCCAGTTGAAGACACCGAGAAAGCTCTACAACAAAGAAGACCAAAGGACGAGGGATCATTCATCTACGGCCTGCAGATTTGAAGTTTCGACCTATAGATCCGGAAGAAGATGGATTCTTTCCATTTGCCTTTGAGCATATGTTCTGCAACACTCTCAAAGGTTCAGCATTCTTGAAGTATCAACTGTTCATTCCTCCATCCTAATATATCTGACCTTCCACATCCATCTACATCCAACCAGACCACGTCTGTCCAAGACTACCAATCATAGATGAAAACCGCAAGAAGAAGAAAATTCTGACCAAGGCACCATCTTTACTTTTACCGTCCTGAGCTGTGTTTCAACAACATCCAACCCATTCTCGTGAATGGTTTTTAGCTCAGCGTCTTCATACAGACATGGACGAGACCGATGCTGAAGGCTTCTAACATCAACATATGTTCCTATGCGAACAAGAAGCGTCAAGCAATGGCGTTTCAACAGACGATAAGGCCGATATCCCAACTGCAACGAACTGTGAATTCATGCAGCGTCCAGCTCGGGTCTTTCACTTTTCGGACACTTCAACTGCCTTTGTCTGTCCACTAGATGAGCGTCCACTCCTTGGTACAAAAACTTCTATCCTATACACTTTGATTGCTGCCCTTACTCACATTAACAACTTCCAACCGCCTTACCTTTGGACCCCTCCTCGTCTTTACCAACTTGTTGTGCCAAACCTAAAGTTTTTGGAAGCACCTTCTCCCCTCTCTAAAGCTCTTCCACCTTTTCAACCATCATCACCTACACCTCCACCACCACCACCCATTCCTGGCTCCCAAACCTCTGCCAGCCTCCCCATCTCTACTTCCGCCCCTTCATCCATCCCCTCTGTTGACCTCGTCGTTCAACAATATGTTGCCACCCAACTTCAACCTATTTTCACTCTTCTTCACCAAATTCTCCAGAACCAACGAGCCTTTCGTCATCCTTCTCAACCTTCTCCTCCTCCGCCACCACCATAGTGATTGTGATGACGACTCCCTTTTTCCTATTGTCTTTTTTTTGCTAATGACAAAAGGGGAGAAAGCATTATGTTTTATGTTTTTGTTTTTCCTTTTTGCCTTTGTCGCATTTTTTTTTTTTTTGCATATGTTCTTGTCAAATTTATGCTCTGAACAGCTAAATAAAATACATAGTTGATCTGCTTTACTTCAAGTATTGCTCTGCTTATATTAAATCCTATATCTGTTATATATAATATGCTTGATACTTGGTATGATATTTCATATGGATTCAAGCTGATATCCTATGTCTCAAGTATACAAAACTTGGTATATCCGACTCAGGGGGAGCATAGTAAGTCTTTCGAAAACTCCTTTATGCGCTACTTTATTTTCTAGCAAAAACTTAAAAATTAATAAGGTTTGTCATCATCAAAAAGGGGGAGATTGTTGGAACCAAAGACGTAGAAGTATCTAAACTCTCAATGTTTTGAAGATAACAAGCTTATTAATGATTAATTTTGTGCGTATAGACTAACCTTGTCACAGCTAAGAAGACCGTCTAGTAGATGTGTTAAAGACTATCCAGTAGACGTGTTAAAGACTGTCCAACAGACGTGTTAATGACCGTCCAGAAGACTCGCCAAAGAGGACCTACCAGTTGAACAAACTGAAGGCGACTGTCCGATGAATAAACTCATACAAGCCTCCAAGATCATATATTCAAACGGCTAAGTTTTTAGTTTGAACGTTAATTTGATTTATGCTAAATCTTCCTCATAACTGACATATTACTATTTCTGTGAACTAACATTCAAATTTGTTTGAAGCATTAAATAACATCAACATCATTTCAGTGCAAAAGCGTAGCAGAATAGATAAAGCAAGTCAACTTATCAAGCTGCCAAGACAAATGAAGAATGTTCAGAAGAACAGATCGCCAGCGCAGTCCTGCACTTTCCTTTTTAGTGCAAGTCTAAAAACTACCATGCCTAACCTTTCTAAAAAGATAGTTTGCACGCTTCTCATTGCATAACGAGTCAAAATCCTCTACAACGGATCTTTTTCCTAAAGACTATATATATATACATGCACCAACGAAGAAGTATGTAGCGAAGTGAATAGAAAAAGGCGAAGTCTGTGAAAAAGAACAAGAACATAAAGATTTTTGTAATACTCTGATAGAAGCATCCAGTGGACAATAGCAAAAATCTTGTAAAGATCCTCAAAGTGATCTTGAGCTTAATCTTTCAAATCCTCACTATGTGAGTTGACCTTTCCTTTTAAAACACTTGTTGTGTTGTAAAAGCTGGAGAGGCTTAGTGTAAAAGAATACTTGGGTTGAGCAATCTAGGTTGATTGCATTATAAAGCCTGAAGAGGCCGCGAACAATACTTGTAACCTAAGGTTGGTTAGTGGATACCTTTTGGGTGAAGGGACTGGACGTAGCTCAGGTTGAGTGAACCAGTACAAAACTTTTTGTGTTCTCTTCTCTCTATCCTTACGTTTGAAAACGTTTTTCAGTTTAATCTACTTGTTTTGAAAAAGTTTTTAAACGCACAATTCAACCCCCCTTCTTGTGCGTTTTTTCTTATTTCAAAAATCAATTCTCACTCAGTAAGCATAAGATGAAATATTTATTATATATTCAAGAACATACCTTCACAACTTATGTTTTGATGACATGCTTTAATTTGAAGCGTTTACGTTGGGGTAGTAATGAGTCAACCATTATTCATTTTATAATTGTTAGCTGGAAAAAAAATATGCATCGTCACTTGATTAAAAATAAATAATTTGAACATAAAAATGCATTATTCAAAACAATTCATGTACCCAGCAATGCTTGTACTCTATAATAAAGTGTTCATGATTTATAAATCTTTCAATACAAATAAAAAGAATGGATAAGTGTATCAGAGATTGATACTTAAAAATCTATTCCATTTTGATTTATTTAAAGGATTTCACAGCTACTAAGCTGTCACAAAAACTTTTATGGATCAAATATAAAAAGATGATAAAATGTTCAAATTAAATAAATTTGAAAAAACACAATACCATATAAGACTAATATTATGAGTTTTGATATTAAAAACACCAAAACACATAATCAAATTGCACGAACCTTTAATTTCCAATCTATTTTGCCAGACACAATGCCATTGATTGATGATAACATGTAATCCATTTAAGTCGAATATCAAACCAAAATTTAAAACACCAATTAAAAGACACGAAGACATGTTTTTTTAATGCTGATATTTGACAATTTCTGCCTTTAGCTCTTCTACTTATTACAATTTCAAATTATTAGTAAATTATGATAATTTGAATATAAATGATTTAAATTTCAAACCAACCAATTAATTGTTTGGTTTTAAATAAATGATTTTAATCAGCCAATCTTTATTATATGTAAATTAATTTATGATGCCGTGGTCTTTTCTCTTTACATAATATAAATTATTTAAAAATCTATTAATCAATTCATTTCTATTCCATTATAATATAAATTATTAGAATCAGCTAATTATTAGTATCTTAATCTATAATACATTAATGTAAATATAAAAAAAATTATTTATTTAATCTGTTTAAATAATTTGAATATAAATGATTAGAGTCAGCCAATTATTAGTATATTAGCTAATTCTAATATTTACTTGAGCCTGATATAAATCTTGATTTGAATATAATTTCAAATTTCAAATTTCAGCCAATCTTATATATTCAAATTATTAGTAAATTATGATAATTTGAATATAAATGATTCAAATTTCAAATTAGCCAATAGATTGTTCGATTTTAAATAAATGATTCTAATTAGGCAATCTTTATTATAAATGATTCAAATTTCAAATCAACCAATTGATTGTTCGATTTCATATTCAAATTATTAGTAAATTATGATGATTTGAATATAAATGATTCAAAATTCAAATCAGCCAATTGATTGTTCAGTTTTAAATAAATGATTTTAATCAGCCAATCTTTATTATATATAAATTAAATTATGATGTCGTGGTCTTTTCTCTTTACATAATATAAATTATTTAAAAACTCATTAATCAATTTATTTCTATTCCATTATAATATAAATGATTAGAATCAGCTAATTATTAGTATATTAATCTAGCATAATATTAATGTAAAGATAAAAAAAATTGTTTGTTTAATCTATTTAAATAATTTGAATATAAATGATTAGAATCAGCCAATTATTAGTATATTAGTTGATTTTAATCTTTACTTGTGCCTGATATAAATCTTGATTTGAATATAATTTCAAATTTCAAATTTCAACCAATCATTTATGTTCAAATTATTAGTAAATTATGATGATTTGAATATAAATGATTCAAATTTCAAATCAATCAATTGATTGTGCAGTTTTTAATAAATGATTTTAATCAACTAATCTTTATTATATATAAATTAAATTATGATACCGTGGTCTTTTCTCTTTACATAATATAAATTATTTAAAAGTCCACTAATCAATTTATTTCTATTCCAATATAATATAAATGATTAGAATTAGCTAATTATTAGTATATTAATCTAGCATAATATTAACGTAAAAATAAAAAATTTATTTGTTTAATTTGTTTAAATAATTTGAATACAAATGATTAGAACCGGCTGATTATTAGTATATTATATTATATTATATTATATCATTCAATATTTTCAAATCATTATAACTAATTATCATATCCATTTAAATTTATATATTCTACTTAGGGTTTATTGATTCGAATCAACAAATTATTTGATTTCAAATAATAATTTCAAATTTGAATACAAAATTGAATATATACATTTTAGTACAAATTCAGTACGAAACTCTAATGTTGACAGTTAATGTCCAAGAAACCCCACTATCACTAATTAATGCACCAAAACCCTAAAAAAACCCTAATGTCGCTCATAAATGTTTCTGAAACCCTAAAAACCTTACTTATATATATATATATATATATATAAAGATAAAGATATTAATGATTTTTAAGGTTGTTTTCCCTAAACATCATTTAAATCATAGTCATGAAACCCATTAATTTGCATTAATATATAATCACAATTTAATATTGAAATAATTTAAATGGATATATAATATTTTGGTCAAAATTAATGGTCAATTATAAATTAACCGTCCATTTTAAATTTGGATCTATCAAAATACTCTTAAATTATCTTAGAATTGACAACATGTGTAATAATTTAATAAATAAAATGATAATAATTTAAATGGACATTTCTTATCGAACGAAAATTTCATACTAAATTAATTAGCATTTTAAATGACATTTTAATTATTTTAAAAATAAATAAAGAAACATTTCATACATAATTCCATATTTAATTTCACTATGATTATTTCCCTTTTAAAATGAATTATTGGCAAAAATAAATTCCATATTAAATTACTTTCAAAAATAAATGAACATTCATTTTTAATTCAAAATTATTGTCCATTTCAAATTTTGGTTCATCAGAATGCTATTATTTAATTTCAAATTGCCAACATTTAAAGTGCATATTGATTATAGATTAATAAAAGATGATACCATTTCAATATCATTTTCTTAGCTTTCACACATTTAATTTAAATTTTATTAATTAATTTAATTATGTAATTTAAAATAATCTAATTATCTTTTTTAAAATAATTTTTATTACTTTAATTAAAATATATATCATTCATAATTACCTTCATTAATTTATATCACAATATATATCAGTCATAATTACTATACTCATAGAATTATGTACTTAAACATCTAAAAATAGCATTTTTTTAACAATATCTAATAAAAAATGATTATATATAACAATTACATGCAATTATCTTAATTATACATTTAATAATTATATTAATTACATTAATAAATTTTTTTGACAAATTTAATAATACATTAAATAAAAATCTAAATTATAAATTATACGTATCATGTGTCTCTCATCTTATTATATATGTCATGAATTCTATGTGTCACTATTTGCCACAACCTCAGTTTTAGGTCCATGTGAGATGAATATGCCTATGATATCTACAAATATGAAATAGTTTATTAGGTTAAGGAAAATTTCAATATTTTTATTATAATTATAACAAAAAAACTAATGAAGCACTCACCAACCAAATAATTGGTGTCATAGTTAGTACAAAGAACCTTAAAAATTGGGGTAATTATCAACAAATTATTGGAAATAACATTATTAGCAAGCAACTTTAGTTTTGTAGCTATTTGAAAGTTGAGCTTATATGAATGTCAGGTCATTCTATAAGAACCCTTACTATCAACTACACTAAACTTGAACATGAAATAAATAGAGCCTTCTTTAACCAGTGGTTGAAACCTATATATTAGAATATTCCTGATAGTTGCATGGATGTAGTCTCCCTATAGATGAAGACAAATATTGAGAACAATAATATATGTAATTAGAAAATTTATTATAATTGTATTGTATCACATAGTAGGCTTTACTATGAACTTATATTTTGGTCCATGAGGACCATCCTAATAGAATATATCAACTTTTCATTGTTTTTGTTGTTGATGTTGCGAAAGTCTGACAACTCTGATAATTAGGTTCCATGTCTCTCTAGATGTATTCACATCTAAAATGAAGTCACATTTAGGTGCCATTGATGTTGAGGTTATGAAGACTAAAATTGAAATCAAACCACAAAGAAAGAAAGATCTATGTGTTTCTCAATACGACTAAGTTAAAGATAAAGCAAATGAAATTTTGCATTATTTAAATAGAACTACGAAAGGACACAAAAGTTACAATCGATGGATAAGATGTTAATTTTAAGCAAAATTGTAGGAAAAGTTAATTTATTTTTATTTAATTTAATTTGAATTGTAAATTTCTATTTGGCCCATCAAAATACTATTAATTTGTTTTTGTAAATAAATTCCATATTAATTTAGATTTTGTATTTAATTCCATTATGATTATTCACATTTTAAATTGAATTAGTTACAAAAATGAATTTCATACTAAGATTGTCCACTAAAAATGCTATTAATTCATATTAATTGGCCATATTAATTGTTCATATTAAATTATTAATTATTGATCCATATAATATGGAAAATTATTTTTGTAAATAAAATCTATATTAATTGTCCATTTGAAATTTGAAATTAATCATCTTTTAAGCCATTAATGGATATTTTCATTTTAAATTGATGTAGCTACAAAAATAAATTTTACATTAAATTATTTTCATAAATAAATGTCATATTAAATTATTTTCTTAAATACTCGTTCATTTTAAATTAATCGTTCAGTATAAATTTATTGCTTATGTGTTCCAAAACATAAAAAATATATTACTTATGTATAATATGGAATTTTTTATCATATTAAATTATTTTCATAAATAAAATCCATATTAATTGTCCATTTGAAATTGAAATTAAGCATCATTTAAATTTTTAATAAAAATTTCAATTTTAAATTAAATTAGCTACAAAAATAATATGGAAAGAGCAAAAATTGCCTAATTTCAATTATATTAGAGATAGTACAAAAAAAATTACAATGGTAGTAACTTGGTAGAAGAGACTTCCATAACATCAACTAATAGCATAGGAGCCACTTGGGATGATGGCGGCTTGTAGAAACTTATATTAGAGATAGTACAACTAATATTTGCTTTTTGTGTACAATGACAGCAATGAAGTTAAACCTAAGACCTCATGCTATCTATGCAAACCCTCTACTAAGCCAATCTTAGTAGGTTGTTCATACTAATATTTGCTAAAATATCCACATAATAATATGGATATATTTGCTAATATATCCACATAGTAATTAGTTTTTCTCCATACACATGAGCTACACAAATGTTCCAATCCAAGTTGATCAAATTTTAATTTGTTGAACCAAGCCCCATCCAATGGTGTTGCCATTGCATTCCCCTTTGATGCACGTAAGACTTATTTCTGAATCCAAATTAAGCTCAACCTTTGTGAATTCCTTACACTTAGCCAAACACAATCCTTCATATACTCCCCATAACTTTGTTACGAAAGTATAGATGAAAATGGGTAATATGTATATTTAAGAGGGGAGAATTGAGCAATTCAAACTTTTTAAAATTGTTTTCAAAACCTCTTAGATAAACTTTAAAAGAATTTGTCTCTCTCTTTTTCCAATGAATAAAGGCTTAAATACACTTTTAGTCCTTTATCTTTTTAAAAAATTGCATTTTAGTCCTTAATATTTTGAAATTGCCAATTTGGTCTTTTATTTTTTTAAAATGCTTCATTTTGATCCTTCGATCAAGTTAAAACTAACATTATTAGTGTTTTATGTTCAAAATAATTAATTTTAAATATAGTGGCGGTTTTTAATCGCCATTATTTGCAAAATCCCTATGAACCCTAAACTTCTACAAATTCAATTACTCACAATTGAAGCAACTTTTTCAAAAATTGATTAAAGATTTTTTTGTGTCTCTTAGAGATGATCAAAAGCTCTCAAAGTTTGTAATAAATCGCTTCTTATATCGAGAAAATTTTACAAGTACTAGTTGCTAGTGTGTGCATTTTTAACATTTAACAAAGTAAAATTATTATAATGGTGGTTAAAAATCACTACTATGTTAAACTTAATTATTTTAAAATTCAGGTTTTTCTTCTTCGTCTTCCCCCTTTTTCTTTGACAAATTAATCTAAAAAATAAGAACGTCCAAAATAAATTTAACAAATTCAATCCCAAAATCAATCTCAAATGCAATTTTGCAAATCAAAAAATGCAAAATCCCCTAACTCCATGCACAAGAATTGATCTCTTTTCTCCTTTGTCATTAGTGGTTGCTGCACAAATCACATCCTTCCACTACCATTGAGCCAAAAATGAAACCCATTCGCAAATTTGCCCAAAGTGGTCGTTGGGAAGCTATCACCCAAAAACCAAATTGCTCGACAAACCCCAACCTCATCTCCATCATTGCTTGACTCCGCTTTTCTACCACCATGCGTGACCACCACGAGGGGAACAATTTGCCAGTGAAGGATTTGGGAATGGTTGGAGAAAGAGAGAGAAAGTGGTGGTCAGTGGAAAATATAGGATTATATGAGAAGAGGAAGAGGATTTGGGCGTTTACAATTGAAAGGAGGAAGAGGAAAAAAAGAAGAAGAGGGAAATGAGGAAGAAGAAAGAAAAAGAAAAGAAAAGAATGTTTTGTGGCAGTTTTTAACAGCTATTTTTAAAAAAAATTAGACTTTTCCATTATCAAAGTTAACATTGTTGATGGAAAGGACCAAAATGGAGCATTTTACAAAAAAATAAAAGACCAAATTGACAATTTTAAAAGATAAAGGACCAAAACAAATTTTCTTAAAAAGATAAAAGACCAAAAGTGTATTTAAGCCATGAATCAATAGCATATTTTTTCTTGATGTTGTGGAATTGATACCTTTATGTATGCACTTAACCTCTAATGAATGTTCTAATGTAAATTCAATGAATGTGCAAAGACCTATAACATAATGATATGTAGTGAAATGTATGAATGATATGATCAATGAATTAGTCAAGAATTTATTCAATCACCACAACTACATTACCAATATATCAAATTGATTCAAAAAATATCAAGAATCAAGCAAATATCATAATTTGATCAATTAAATTCAAGATAGATATCAATTCAATCCAAAAACACAAATATACATAAGAATAAAAAAGTTTAAGGTTTAGAGAAGATTACACAAAGGGTTCATATTTGTTCATTGTCTACTGCTAAGAGCTTCATTTAGTCCTCTAATCAAACAATTGAGTTTTTCCACTAAAAGTCACGTTTATACAATCAAGATACCTTACTTGATGAATCTTGGGATACCTTACCTAATACCTAACTCTTTCTAAGGATACCTCACCCTTAGGTTGCTTGAGAATCATCTTTTAACTTCCAAAATCATAGAAAATGCAACAAAATTGAAAAGAGCATAAGCCTTGATGTGTTAAGATAATTCAATTTTTAAAAATCGAATGCATTAAAAAATCAATTTGGTAGGCTTTTCCCATTGTTAGCCAATAATTTCTGCATACAAAATAGAAAAAGTCAAGGCCTTTTTTTATAGAGAATCAAACAAGCTTTGAAGTATCTAACAATCAAATTAATCAATTAGTTTTTGAAGTAATAGGTTATTTTTCAATTCCAACTCTTAAGCAATCGATTACATGTATCAAGTAATCAAATTACTTCTGTCAAAAATTTCACAAAGTAATTGATTACTAAAACATGTAATTGATCACTTAGATTACAAAGTGTAACTGAAAAGTAATCCATTAAACCGAGAATACTTCATGTGTTACTCAAAGATTACTTAGCTTAAATGATAATTGTAAAAGTGTTTACAAGTTCAAAAACATTTTATATGAAAGATTTAATATCAAAACCCATTTTCAAGGAACTCATGCCAAAAAGTGCACGAGAAGATTTATACAAGTTCACTCTTATCTAGTTGAGAGCTACATTCAGTCCCTGACAAATTGATTGAGTATTTCTACTAAAATTCACTTGTATATAAAGTTACCTCACTTTGTTGGACTTGGGATACCTCACCCACTACAAAAAAATGGATGTAATGGGGGTTATTTTTGGCCTTACCCAGTTATTTTAACCCTCATTAAATTCATTACTCGTGGTTGCATTTTTTGCAAGCAAATTTTTTATGGCTAACATGTTACCAGCAGTTTACACCAACCCTAAAAATTCAAAACTTACCCGCGAATTTGTAACCTTAGGTAAATGCCTGCAATTTTCTATTCCAACGCCTATTAACTAATAGGGGTTTCTAACCTCCGTCAATTCCAAAGTCATTTTTGATGGTTTAAAACCCAAGGGATGCGCCAGGGGTTATGAACCCCCATTAATACAAAGCCATTTCAAATGCTTTTGAAACCCTAAGTACTTAACAAGGGCTGTCTGACCCCCATTAATGCCATTTTTTCAAAAATGATATGTTGTTTTAGTTTTTACTTATTTTTATACTACTGCGCATATTATTTCAACCGCTCTTATTTACATATCCTTATTTTTATTATACTATATAATAAATGTTTGATAAGGAAATCCAATTTTAAACCAATCTAATCATCGAAAAATGCTAAATTATATATTTATTCCAAAAAAATAAAAGAAAGTAAGCAGGGTGCAAGTTTTATATATCTAACATTATAATTGAATTTATAATCATACTACAATAGAGTCTACAAATACGAAGCATGACATAAACACTAAGTTATATCCTAACCTTAGGAAAACTTCTATGAAACCATTCATAAAAAGAAAAATGGAAAATCTCCAACTTAATATCAATTTTCTCAAAATAAAGGACAAATCTGCAACAAATATGCTTCTCAGCTATCAAATATGCTCCTCCCCTTCATGCACAACGGTCTGCAATAAAGAGAGAATTGCGTGAGGACTTGCAAATGTAAAGATAATTGTTTAGGGTTCCTGCAATGGCAAAATGCAACAATGAAAGAGACCTATGAAAAGAAAGCGACCTGAGAATGACTTGAGAAGAGAATATGATGAGTGCACTGACGAATTGAGAGTTTATCCATGAAGTGATCAATAGTCTATTTATGTCTCAAAGGCAGGGAAGGGAAAAAGATTGGGGGTTTGATCAATGAAGTCTATTTGAGAAAGGGGGAAAGGTAAAAAGTTGGAGGAAATGTAAAAAACAAAACAGGGAATTTTTTTTGAAGTAATTAAATTAAAATAAATAAATAAAAATAATGTTCACGAGAGTTTTGACTAAATCGCGTGAAATTACCTACGTTTTAAATTAAAACCGTCAATATGTAATGAAGGTTATAAAAACCCCCGTTAGTTCCATACATTCCTGACGGTTATGACAACCCCAATTAAATGACCCCCCGTTAAAAACAAGAATTTTTGTAGTGACCCAAACAAGAACCCTAAACATAGCCTCACCTTCGGTGCTTGAATTTAGCATCAAGACTTCCAATCTTGCAACAATCACATCAAGAACCAATAGCCACACAAACTAGTGTGCAAACCTTCAAACAATCTTTGAAGAAATAAATGAGAGCAATGAGTAAGCAATTTGACATAATTTTCCTCTTTTTCTTTCAAAAAATTTCTTTGCTAGTTTTCTAATAAATTAGCCCTTTTATAAAAGAAATATTGGGCTTTCAAAATAGGCCTCTGTAACCAAAAAATTTGAACACTATATGTTGTATTCAATTACTTTTCATTTAGAGTAATTGAATACTATATCTTGCATAGGTTTTACAAAAAAAAGAAGAAGCTCTTTATGATAAATGAATACATAGCCATGTAATTGATCAGGCATTCAAATACTCTTCCAAGCATTTGAATACTTTGTATGAAAAAACAAACTTTTGGCTCTCTAGAGTATTCAATTTCTTCATCAAATATTCGATACTTTGACAATAATATGTTACTTTATCAATTACACAAACTTCAAGCCATCAAGTATATGCCTAAATATAGTTTCAAAACATTCTCACAAATATTAGTTCAAAAACATAAGAGGGGGTCTAATGCTAATGTACAACACTCAAAGATTAATCAAAGATAAATGCATCTACCCAAAAAATAATAAACTTGGGGCACTCATAATCAATCAAAGATTAGCGATAATACAACTCAAAGAGAAATATAATGAAAATGGGGATAAAGAGCGGGAATCAAAAAAATACAGGAATGTAAAGATAAGAGCTGTGGAAGCTATAAGCAATGCATCATCCTCTACAATTTCAATGCATCAACTTCTATAATAATTTTTTTTTCATTATTTGTACCTTTTGTTGTATTATTGAAGGCTAAGGACTAAAAAAAACAAACAAATTATAATGGAAGTAACTTAAGAGTAAAGACTCCCATAACATTAGTTAATAGCATACGAGCCACTTAGGGTGATGACTACTTGAAGAATCTCGTATTAGAGGTGGTACAACCAAGATTTGCTAATATATCCACACAGTGATTAGCCTCTCTATACACATGAGTTACACAAACATTCCAATCTAAGTTAATCAAATTTTGAATTTGCCGAACCAAGCTTCATTTAATGATGTTGCCATTGCATTCCTTTTGATGCACTTAATGCTTACTTTTGAATCCAAATTGAGTTCAACCTTTATGAATTCCTTGCACATAGCCAACCGTAGTCCTTCGTATGCTCCCCATAACTCTGCCATGAAAGCAGAAGGCAATCCAAGGTATTTAACTATTTTTAGAGAATAAGAGAAAAAATGTTGTGTCATGGCAATGACCAATGCCCTAAAATAAAATTTTGAATTTATATGGATGAAAATCAAACTTTTAAATTTATGGGGACTAAAATAAACTTTAAGTTTTATAGAGACTAAAATCAAACTTTGAAAAAATCATAAGACAAAAAAAAAAAAAAAACACTTACCACATGGCTACCACATCAGCCAAAATATCCACATGTATATTTCTAACATATAATTCTATTAGCCATGCTAGCACTAAGTTAACAAAGTTAGGCACCTGGATCAAAAACAATTGTATCTTAAGACACCAAGATAGAACAAAAAAATTTTGGGACTACAATTGAATTTGAAAAATTTTAAAAGGATGAAAAAACATATTTTACGCCAAATTTAATTATGTTATAACTAGGGATGAAAATAAGTTAAGCCGCTTGACAGGGGCCTTTAGCCTAGCATACATCAAGCCTATGTCAGGCCAAGCTTTTTTAGAAAATAAACCAGGCTAAAGCTTTTTTTAAAAGCCTATTTAGTTATAAAAGTTAGGCTTCAGGCTATTCAAAAAGTCTATAAGGTCTAATAGGCCATCCTATTTAAATAAACATAAATAAACATTTGTTGTTAGTATTATTATTGTTATATTAAATTTGTTATAATGTATTAAAATCATACATTTATTTATCTTTTAAAATTTTGACCTATTTAAAGGTCTTATTGCGAAATATGTTTTTAAATAAGTTATCATAAATGTCAGATTAGACCTTAAAAATATACTTATATCATATAAACAAGTTAGACTCGATTCTTATAAAATCTAGCATACATGTTTTTATTTCTATCTTTATATTAAATTATTACAAAGTAGACCCTTAAATAGGCTTGTAGGCTAAGCCAAACTTTTATATAGGTCAGGTCAAGTCTTTAAAAAAGACTTATGATAAGTAAATAGGTGAGGCTCAGGCCAAATATTTATCACCATAGCTAGGATGCCTAGCAAAGCTTACCTTGGCTTAGCTTATTTCTACCCCTAGTTGTAACCATGCATATATGTTATTATATTAAGTGTAGTATAAGCACATGATCCATAAATAGATTGTGTGAGAAAAAGGAAAAGAGAAGAATTGTATTAATTACTCATTAACGATACTAATTATTCTTTTTAATTGTATTAATTACTCGTCTTTTCTAAGAGGGAAAAATAGTACTAATTACTCACTTTAATTGAATTAATTACTCATTAATAATTGTATTAATTACTCATCCTTTTTAAGAGAAGAAAATAGTACTAATTACTTGTTTTAATTGAATTAATTATTCATTAATAATAATAATTATCCTTTTTAATTGTATTAAATACTCAATTAAATATAAAAGGAGAAAATAGTATTGATTACTCATTTTTAGTATATTAAGTACTCATTTAAATATAGGAGGATGAATTAGTACTAATTATTCGTTTTAATTGAATTAATTACCCATTAATGATTCTAATTGCTTTTCTAGGCTTATGAATCCAATAACCTTTCACACTTAGGTTACAAGCCAAGTATTCTTTGTCACTAGGCCTCTTTAGGCTTTCTTGCACAAACGCATGTTGTTAAGATAACTGACTAAAGTGAAAGTATAAAAATAAAGTGTACTAACAATCTCTTTACAAGAGTTATAAGAAAATGAAAGCTTGTTGAGAAGGTAAGGAAGATAAATGTAGTCAGTTCGCACACTAGTAAAATCCACACTTCTTCAATGTTGAAGTCTTTTTTATTTAGACTTGAGAAAATACTTTTGTTTAAGAGATAACAATCTTCCCATTTTGATTTGCAATAAATGCAAGCATGGTTTCTTCACGTCTTCAAATACGTCTTTTCTAGAGAGAAAGAGAGAAAGAGAAAGAGAAAGCATAGTTGATCCAAAATATATTACCTAAAAGGTGTATAGTACTCTTTATCAATTAAAGAAAGTTTTTTTCTTCTTTTATCCTTTGTCATGTGACATTGTTAGCTTATCAAAGTAGATAGGTTGATTTGTTATCTTGATAAGCTCGAGACATACTAGTAAACAAAAGTTTTGTCTTTTTGTTAATAAATGCTTTTTCTTTTTTATTTGAAATTAGGTTTGTATAACTTAGATGGTTTTCAAAGACTAAAGGGTTCTTTTTAAATATCTTCCATTAAGAAAAGAGATTAGAGAGTCTAGTTAAGATATTTTCAAAAATGGTTGGATCGTCTAGTGAAGCCTTATCTTATGAAAAAGTGGATTGTCCAAAGGAAAGATTAGATGTTTCTATTATAAAACAGGGTATTGGACGCAAGTTCGCTATTGGACTCACTTAGTTCAAAAATTATGGATGTAAGTTGCGATGTCTTCAAAAGACTTTGGACTTATAAAAACTAATTTTTGTGCAAAGAATTGCAATTCATAAATACTTTTCGAGCAACTTTTGGTTACAAAAAAAATCTTAAGCTATTGCTGCAGAATTTCAAGGAAGAGAGGAAGAACAAAGTCAGAATTCCAAGGTGAGTAAGCAAAGTATCCTTCCATTCATGCCATTCTTTTATTCTATTACCTATCTATGCCAATCCTTTATATTTCTCTTATATTCTAAAAAAGTCCTTATTCCATTGCATTATTACTTCCATTCCTGATATATGGTGAGTTCTATACTTCTTATCATTCCTTGTTCTGTTGTTTAAGTCTACATCATTTCCAAGATATGCATGATATATTTCTTTATCATTTATAAGTGATGTTTTTATTTAGCACATGACTATGAAGATAACATATAAAGAATAAAGAACTAGCTCGTAGTTGACATAGTATAACTTATATTTACATTAATCCTTAAATTTTTAGTTTGTATTCATAATATTTCTTTATCTTTTAAGTAGGTTTCATTTCGGTTCTTTTCATATTTTGCGACTAATATAATAGGTTAGTTAGAGACTGAACTTTTGAGGTCAAACATATTAATTTTTAAGGGGCTAGGTTTTGAACACATATGAGTGCTCATGTGAAGGCTAGATGCTTACTAGAATACCTTGTTATCATGCAATTACTTGCATAAACCATCTAAACTTGAATCCAAAAGACATTATGCATAATATTATAGACTAAAGGGTTATCTAGTAATATATGGACACATTATATATCCTACTAATGGCCCAAATACGTAGGTAAAAGCATCTTACAGTGATGTCCTCCCCCTTCCAATAAAAATTTAAGCAACTTGGAACACCCAAAAAGTCTACGAATAAAGATGTCAAAGAAATCAAGAAAGATACAACTCAATTAGGCAAAAGGAGATTTCTTATCAAGGATAGAAATTATGGAGTGATAGGTTGTAATAGAAGCACTTGTAAGGTTTCTCCACCTTAGTATAAAACAATAACTAAAGCATCATTTCAACCATTATCTCAAGCAACAATCTAACCATTAACTCACCCACTAACTCAAGCAACAACCCAACCACCATCTCAGCAACCAACTTAAGTAGCACTCCAACCACCACCTTAAGCACCAATCCAACCATCATCTTAACTACCAACCTAAGCATCTCAAGCACCTTAAACAAGTATCAACCTAAGCACCATTTGAAGTTTCATCTAAGGCATCTCAGATACTAATTAAACAAATTAAAAGAATGAAACTTCCAACAAATAGGCTAGTAAGAAAAATTGACCACATGAGAAAAGAAATAAGAAGTGCCTTTTTTTTTTCCTTTTTCTTTTCCACATGCCATTTTGGACAATACTTGTGAATGTACTTTGGTGTTTATGTGACAAGTGTTGTTTAGCATTAGTTAGCTATATGATGTTTATGTTATTTTGGTGTTTATACAATAATAATCTTACTTGAGGTGTTTATGTATTTTGTAGTAATGTTTATTAACAATTACATTGCAAAACCTAAAAAAGGCAAAATATAAAACAACATTGCTAAATTAGTACCATTGAGGTAATTTGAATTTGCCATCCCAATAACAATTTTGCATCATCACTACTCCAAAAAGGACATCTACAATGTCAGTTCTCTATTATATTTAATACAATATAAGTAGACCATTCTTGTTGCTACCAAAGGTTCCAATATAAACCAAAACTAACATTTTAAATGACTTGTTAATAATTAAAATACAAATTAGTATCCTATTTTGTCTTCTAGTAGACTCCATTAAGCTATATAATACCACAATCCTTTTATTTGTCATAGTAAAGTAATGTCTTTATTGTCAATTTCATCGTCTCCAAACCATTCAAAAAACCACAACTCTCACCCAGCTAAAAAAATCAAAAGAAATAAGAAACATACCACTAAATTTAGATTCTCCGTATAGTCAAGGAAAAAACATTTTAAAATGTGCCATATTATTTCAACAACCCAAAATCTCCATAAGCACGTTGAAATTTTAGCAACTTTTGAATCTTCGCCCTTGGTTAGCACTTATCCATGCTATTGAAATTAATGGAAAACAAAGATAAAGAAACAAGAAGAAAGAACACACATATTTAACATGGAAAACCCTCGAAGATAAAAAGCCATGGTCAAAACAGAGAAGCAACCCACTATGATCAAAATTAGTACAAGGGAGATGGCACAGTAGAGCAACTATAAAAGCATTCATAATGCACATCCCAAATAGAAACTATGTATAAGTACGTGTAAAGAATCCTAACCCAAAAGCCTAATAACATAAAAGGCCCATCTTTCTGGTTAGGCCAAGAATTTGAGTCAAACTACAGCATGTATGAAGAAGACAACCAACATAGGGCAAAACATCATAAATCTCTTCAAAAGTAAGAATATCACAACTATACAAAATTGTATCTCTAAAGGTCATGTATGAAAAGGGCAACAAACACAACAAAATGAGCCCTAAATCCTCTTCATCATATTGGACTTCCATGGACTCCAAATTAGCAACAATTTCCTTAAAGACTATTAAGTGAATAGTCAAAGATAAACCTTTAGATATATGATCAGAATAGAGACGTTGTTTCAAATGCAATTTGTTGGTTAGGCTTTTGGTTATACACAATTGCTCTAATTTTAACCATAACTCAGCATCACAATTCTCCTTTAGAACATCTTATAAAATTCATTTCTAAAGATAAAGATGAATCTGGTTCATGGCCTTACAATCCTTACGTTATTTCTCCTTTAGTGACTAAGATGAGGGTATCTTATTGAAACTAAGGAGTACATCATCCAAATCTATATACACAAAAACAACCCGCATCTCATGTCACAATGAAAATTTGGTGTTGTCATCTGATAGTGGAATTTTGTACTTCAAAGTTGCCACTATTGAGATCAAATTAAACTAAGTCGCTCTAATATCACACTACACCAAAAGTCATTTTGGGCAACGATTATTGTGCCTTTCAGCAACAATATAAATGACTTCTAAAATGTTTATCAACAATTAAATTATAGTTGGTGTATCCAGGATTAGTAAAAGTATTACAGACAATTATAGTGGGTGCTAGTAAAAATCCATTTTATTGCTAGAAAAAACTAAGTTTTTAGCCTTTTCTATTATAAAATAATCTTTTACCGACTATTGTTCATTTGTCACAAAAGTTATAGTCTATAATGGTTCTACTAACCATTAGCTTATTGTCATTATATAATTACCACGTGCTAAATGCAATTTTGTTGTTGTGAGTTATTTGTTGAAAATAATGAGCAACAAATATAAAGAAGAAGAAGAAGAAAGAACACACAGATTTAGAAAACCCTTGACAGGAAAAACTCAAACAAAAAGGAGAATCAATCCACTATAATAAAAATTGGTACAAGAGAATGGTACAAGAGCAGTTACAAAAATATTTACAATGCAAAGCCAAATAAAAACTATATAGGCTTAAATATGTTTTTGGTTCCTGTAATATATATTTTTTTAGTTTTGATCCTTATAAATTATTTTTTCAAAATGGTCCTTGTAATTTTTTTTTTGGTCATTGTTTTTTGTTTTAGTTCTTATAATATATTCATTTTTTTTCATTTTTGTCTTTATAATATGTAGATAATTTGCTTTTAGTCCCTATCAATTTTTTTTCTTCAAAAAAACTAATTCAAAATGAACAAAATATTATAGAGACCAAAACAAAAAAATGAATTTTACAAAGACTATTTCAAAAAATTTAATTTTACAAGAACCAAAACAAAAAAGAGAAAATAGATTATGAACTGACATTGTAAAGCAGTTTTACACTATTATCTAATCACAACCTACCATATATGGTAAGTTTGTTGACTTTGATATAACCACTCTAAAATTCACACTAAAGCTGATTTTTGATTGATTGGCTGCGTAAAAGTTTACATTGGCAATATATAATAATTAAACTCAACAAAAAAAAGCAATATATTGTAAAAACTAAACATTTAAACCAAAACATATATAAATACATGTAAAAAACCTTAACCCAAAAGTCCAATCACATAAAAAGTCTATCTTTCAAGTCCAGTCAAGAATTTGAGTGATAAACTCTAACACATGCAATGCAACAAATATAGTTCAGCCCCAAAATAGCAAATTGGCCCCCTTCATATATGCTTCTTCTGGATGAACTTTGCCAGACCATTAGAATAAGCTGAGGAAGGCAATACTATTGCGTTGAGTATGAACGGATGCATTTTATGTTTAAATTTCCATGTCATTTTATATTTAAGTTAATTGGATAGCACATAATCATTAATTAACGACATTAGTACTACAAGGGATGTCATTGCTGTCGATGGCGGACAGTTAAAAGAGGATAACAGTGAAACGATTTGAATAGTTAGGGTCGAAATTAAAAAAAATAAAAATAAAATTGAAGATCAAATCACAAAAAAAAAAACAAAAAAACTAAAGTAATAAATTGCTAATTTTGTCTATAAAATAATAATACTGATCGAAGTGAGAAAATCATATTTGAAGTAGGATTTATATATGTGTGTGATTATTTTTCTTTTGTTCATTATCATATTCAATGTTTATAAGGCAATATGAATGAACAACGAATTTTTTTGCAGCTGTGATTGTAGCAGCAAATAAAGCTCATTATTACGATTATCTTTTTTGAAGTTACTAATTTATCTTATTATTCATACCGTGTTATGTTATTTTTACTTCATATTATTCCTTGCATATATGATGTTAACCTAGTCATTTATGTGCATGACTGATAAACCCTGCTTATTATGAGTCTCTGCACAGCATGAAGACCTCTTTAGTTGATCCGATTTTGTTCTGCAATTTTTATTTTTCTGGCAATTGGGGTTTTACTTTGGCATATTTAATCTATTATTGATTGGCGGATTGACAATCTGCAACGTGTCTGAATAGGAGGAAGGGCTTAGTTCTTGACAGACAACACATATAATATTGAATTTGATTGGTAAGAAACAAGTAGAAAGGAATGGAACAAACATCATATGTAACAACTATAAATATAAAAAATTAAGTATATATTCCCAAGTAGCCATTTGTTTTTCGGCCGGCTTCTTACGCATTTATGCCTTTGACCACGCATGTTGACAAACTCTGAATACGTTTTAGTCAAATGGTCATCATCTCTAATGTCATCTTTCTTTGGAGGCTTGCTAAATAATTCATTCATACCCTTTAGCAATGACACAATTCATATGAATCAAGCTCAAGCCCAAGAGATATCTAATTTATCACTTTGATTTTGCAACCCCTTCATTCTGCTCTTTGTAACTTACTAGAAACAACCGAGAATTCGCTTCATGGGAAGTCTTGTACTTACCCACAAAATTGTGCTTCATCTTAGGTTTGTTGCTTGGATGTGCTTAGGTGTGTGCTCAGCTCAATTGTCTTACGACCCTAATAATTGCACTGCAAATGAAGCTGTGCGAGGGACAAGTTACAGTTGCAAGTCAACGCAGGAGTCATGCAAAACATTCTTGGTGTATAGAGCTAATAAACATTTCAATACCATTTCAGAAGTCTCAAAGCTCTTCAACAAGAACTCTGATGAGGTGCTTCTTAAAAACAACTTCACATCTTCCTCTATGTCTCTGGTACTCAAACAAGGTAAAGAGGTGCTTATTCCTATTAATTGCACTTGTTCTGGCAATTATTATCAAACCAGTTTAAGCTATAAAGTCCCTGACAGGACAATATATTCCGAGATTGCTTGTGGGGTTTTTGAAGGGCTAGTGAAACATCTCACACTGGCTGAGGAAAACCTTTCACAAGGTAATATGCCAGAAGCTGGTTCTGAGCTTCATGTGCCTCTCATATGTGCTTGTCCTGGCAGTGAAAATTTCACCAGGAGCGAGAAGGTGAAGTACCTTGTCACATACCCTCTAATACTGGGAGATGATCCAGACAAAGTGAGTGAAAAATTTGGCATCTCAACTGAAGAATTTTATGCAGTTAATAACTTGAATCCCTTGTTAACTGTTTATCCGGAGACAGTTGTTTTAGTTCCATTAAGGGATAATCCAATCAGAATACTTGATATTCCTGATTCTCCTTCTCCACCTCCTGGTTTTCTTCCCACAAATCCAGTGGTTATGATACAGGAATCCACACAACCATCAATTTTGTATATTGCAGGATCTGTTATTGGATTTTTGTTGTTCATAACATTGCTTGCAAGTGGATTGTACATGAAGAGATTTAGGAGAAGTGATGTTGTCCATTCCTTTAGTCCAACAAACTTCCCCACTTTGTGGTCACCAACTAGAAGCTCTACTATATCTACCCAAACGGGTAAAAGCTCTACAACTTGGTGCCTATCCCCAGATCTTCTTGTTGGAATAAAGTACTACTTACTCAATTACAGCATACAAGAACTCCAAAGGGCAACCCAGAATTTCAGTGAAGAAAACAAGATTGGTGACTTTGTCTACAAGGGCTCAGTCAATGATCTTGAGGTGATGATAAAGAGGATGAGGTTGGAAAACACAGGCCAGGTGATTGATTTACATTCTAAAATCAACCACATTAATATTGTGAACTTGCTTGGTGTTTGTTATGGTGAGAGCAATGATTCATCGTCTTATTTAGTTTTTGAGTTGCCTAAGAATGGATGCTTGAGGGACTGCTTATCTGATCCATGCAATTCTCTAAATTGGTACAAACGGACACAAATAGCCTTTGATATTGCAACATGTCTTTACTATTTACACTGCTGTTCTTTTCCTTCCTATGCTCACATGAATGTCAGTAGTAGAAACATATTCATAACAGCAAACTGGAGGGGAAAACTGGCAGATGTTGGAAGGGCATTGGCTGCTAGTGCCACACTCACCAAAATAAATGATAGTGTGGAAATTACCAAAGGATTGGTGGCACCAGAGTACCTCTTACATGGCTCAGTTTCTGAAAAGGTTGACATTTTTGCATTTGGGATTGTTTTGCTTGAGTTGATCTCAGGAAGGGACAACTTTGATGAAAAACCAATCAAAGATTCCCTTGGATTTTTGTTGGGGGAGGCCAGTGAAGGGGGTTGTTTTGAAGGGTTAAGGAGTTTCGTGGATCCTAATCTGAAGGATTATTCTCTTCCAGAGGCTTTATGTTTGTCTTTTTTAGCAAAGGATTGTGTGGCAGATGATCCCCTGCATAGGCCAACAATGGATGATATCATGAAAGTCCTTGCAAAAATGGTTTAGCCAAGAGCGGGACAAGAAAATCTGTAATCAAATTGGCCAAGTAATTATGAAATGTAAGAAATATTATGTTCCCTCACGAATTCTGCTACTTGCGCCTTTTGTTCCTCGTTATTAAATATTAATATTGATACACCTATATAATATGCTAGTAATTGCTTGGTTTGTCAAGGCATCCAATTTCTAAAATAAATAATTCAATGTATTTTGTCATTTCTCAACTGGCCTTCAGTTTTGTCCGCTATCTTTGTCCTTGAACACAAATGAATCATCACCTGAACATTTAGTCATTGGAGGATACAAGGGAAGCAGATTCCATTTTGCATTTATAGGTGCCATCATGCATAAGCACCTATATCTATCTACAACTTTACAATTAGAAAAGTTTCTATTCCACCATAGCAATATTATTAATGAAATTTGGGTCATATTGGTTTTCTTTTACTGGGTTAATATTCTATAATAATTTGCTTTGGCAAACATTGTCATCGTCATTCCAAAACAATTTGCTTTGGGAAAATAAAAAACGCGTTTTTTAGGAGCGTTAGAAATATATATAATTTTGATACATTTTTAAATATATTCTTTGATATTAGTTGAAATTTTTTATTTGAGTAAAATTTATTCAATATTTAATAAAATTTACATTATTTAATAAATTTCAATTAATAATATATTATTAGAATTTCTCTTTTTTTAATGTTAAGTGCGTATTTAATTTCAGAAATAGAAAATATTTTATATTAAAGAATTTGAAAACATGTAAACTCGAGTGGATAAAATACTAACCAGATTTGTTGTTTAATATGTTAATATGTATCAACAATTGAAGCAGGCACTACCACTACCTCATTGCGATCATAACTGTGATCGGTTTGATGAGGAATATGATGAAACTCATAGGTTTTTTAGTTATTATTTTATTTTTATATTATAATTTTTGGATATTGTAATGTACACACACACACACACACACTATGATTTCTTATTTTTATTATTATTTATAATTTTTATTTATTTACCGTTGTCAATGAATATAATAAATTGGTTATTAAATTATATAGACCAATTTGTTGACAACTTTAGTCGTTGATTTTTTTTTCAACCTGCATATTCTTTTACGAGAATTGGGTCATCAATTAGTCATAGGTGATTTATCGATTACTTTTAGCTGTTATCAACGACTTTTGGTTGTCGACAATGTCAAACTTTCCTACAGTATTTTTATGACTTTTAGTTTTCACTTTTCTCTTTATATCAATTTTACTATTATTGTATGTCAATAGGCCGGTCTATCTTTTACAATGTGTTTAGTTTGAAGGGAGAGAAAGGGAGACTTTTTTTTTTTTTTTTTTCCTTTTTTTATGTTTATGTTCAACAATAGTTCGGAAGGGAAGGAATATTTGAATGGAATTTTTTTGGTTCTCAAGTTTGCACAAGCCGAACTCTAATGTACTTACAAGGGCTTCAAAACTCAAGCCAGTATTTACAAGTAATGAATAAATATATAAAAGTTAGAGAGTATAATTAAGACCTTGATGACCTATTTATATTATTCCTTGTTAGATCTAAGATGATTCAATCTTTATATTTTAAAACAACATGTTTTGATAAAGACTAACCTTTACTGTACTAATCATCTTAGTAGGTAAAAATACAAAAACTAGAAGTATCATTTGTCGTGATGACCTTGTGTTAAAGTGTTTTTTAGTTTTGTCCTAAGGAAGTTCAATCTTATATAAAAGAATAGCTTATTTAATGCAAGCTTGTTTGAGAAGATTCCAAACTATTTCTATACAAGTTTTAAAGTTACCTACTCCTACAACAAAAGGCATAAAAAATCATAAAAGCAAGAGACAAAACAACCCGTCAGCGTTAACAATGTACTTGAATCAAAAAAAGAAGAAAATCCACAAACTGTTACATGATGCAAGTACTAAGAAAGAAGATAAGCACTTTGTTTTATTAGCTCATGTGTGACTAGTTGGTGAAAACATTTATTGTTGCATTAAATGCCCAAAACGTTCACGTTTTTCTGAAGAAAAAAGAGCTCCAACAGATATTTTGTATTTATTGTGAAATATTCTCTGTAAACTCACATTAGTCTATTAGAATATAAGATATCTTATCTCCTTGTTTAATATCATAAGACGATTTTCTAAGGTTACCCTTGTAAGTATTTCTTTGTGATCGATTTGCACAAGAGCCTAAAAAGGCTTGATAAGAAACAATACTTGGTATAAGTGCTTGAAGAGGCAAGGGCAAATAACCTCCATTAATTTTTATTATATTACATCTTCACTTTACCAATCTAAATAATGAAAGGTAATACTATTATATTTTATTTCACTTTATTCCATTGACTTCGACAGATAAAAAATAACCTTTAACTTTACTTTCTATCAAAACTCCTATGTTAGTAAGGGTGACCAAGTGGGTTGAATCCGTTGGGTTAACTTGCCTAACCCGCCAAAGATAGCAGAGTAGGTTAGGTGACTCAACCTACCAATTCGCCTTACCTAACTCACTAACTCGACAAATTGATGGTGAGGCAGATTGACCCATTAAGTTAATCCACAAGTCTAATCCACCAATATTTAAGATATATCTAAATAAACTTATATTTTTATTTAAGTAAAAATAGTTGCAGGACTTTTTCTATACATAAATATTCTCTCTTTTTTATATACATATATATTATCTCTTTTTTAAGTCGATACCTAGTAGATTCTTTTCATATTCTTCTTCTCCCTACTTTTATATTTGTGACCTCATTTTTAAGATAATATCCATACTTCGTAAAAGTGATAATGTTAATATTCAACATAAAGGAATAAAAAAATAAAAACATCACGTGTCTGATTTCGGTGGGGATGAAAAATTGAAAATTTATTTTAATACATATGAAAGAAATGAAAAATTGAAATTGAAAATATATACCCTAAAATATGAAATAAAAATATAAAAGTAGCATAGAATAACAATCACATATAGACCTAGTGAATGTGAAAATTCACTCTCCGACCATAATTCCAAATCATATTCTGGTCATTTATATATGCCCTCGCCAATGCCTTGAAACTTTAGTGTTGATCTTTCGGTTTATTGAGCTGCACTAAGCGGTTGTTTATTGGCTGCAATGGTCTTGCATTAGCATCAGAATCCTGCAAAATAGAGGTAAGTTTAAAAGAATAAATTATTTCATCCTCCAGCAGCATGTGTAAGTTGACATATTTTTAATTCAATAACAAAACAAGAAAACAAAATTAGGAAGTTAATTATAATCTTGCTAAAAAATTTTGACTTGTCAGTTGTCAGCAGATATTGGTTACTAATTTTTTTAATGAAAAAACTGTACTTACAAATACTCATTAACCAAATTGGAAAAATAATTGTCACATTATAATTTTGATTAATCGTAGTAAGTACGAGTTTGGCTATCATTATATATAATCATACTTTACGATATAGTCTCACTTTATAAGGTCAGAATTAAGCAAACAATTTGTTTTTTCTACGAATTGACGATTCCCTCTTTCTCTCTATCTATCTCTATCAATTATAAATTCTTGGTTTGCATCACTTGTATCCTTTGGTCAATATGTGAAATATATGAAAGCTATGGAAACTTACATCGTGAATGGCATCTCGAAGCAATCGGATTTGCTCCCTTGAAACGGATCTCACCTGATCAATTATACAGGTTCAACGGAGTATAAAATCTTGAAGAAAATAAAAGAAAAAACTATAACCTAAATATTCCAAATACTGCTAATAAATTCATATATAAAAGGTGAGTTAGCAAACCTCTCTAAGCATGGTCCAAGCAATATTCTCAGTGCACGGAGGAGTAGTCAGCGAACCAATATATCTGTAATACTGTGTTCCGCTTATGCCTATTCTAACCAGCCTAGGATCCATTACACCCACCTCTCTTTCTGCTCCCGTACTATTAGAAATGGCCTTTAAGTGATTCGTTAACTAGGAAAAATGTACAACGTATATATAAGTAATTTAGTATTCATTCATCACAAAGACAAAGAGACATAAGGACATGTTTAATTTACCAATGACAAAAAAGGATCTGGCGCCGTTCCAGCTTTATACAATATGCCAATCACTGCAGTTTGTCCTGATGGAGTTTCGTGCACCATGTGTAACTCTAAATCCAACCTGAAAGCAATTGGATATTTAATTAAAATACTTAATTTTGATATTTGAAGTATTTAATTAATTTATGTAAGGGTAAATCTTTCTGATGATTAATTGAAAGACAAAATTTAGACCCAGTTTCTTAAATGATTTTGATGTTGATCTTTAAATAAAACTAGAATTTTATTTTGATAGCCTACCTTGATGTTTAGTACAAATTTTTATTAAGTGAATTTTTGAGATAAAACTCCAATTTTAATTGTAGAACAATTCCAAAAAAACTGCATTTTGTCCTTCATTCGAACTTCTTTGCGTTGTTAATAAGTACAAATTAGGAAATATGTATTTATATACGTACCTTCTGCCATCTATGGTGTGTTCAGAGGGAGAATGCCAATGGAACTGTTTAAGTACATACTGAGTTCCATTAATTTGTAGATAGCTTGTGCCCGCAAGCCATTCCAGCTATTCATAAAGAATTAGATTCCAACAAAAGTAGTGAGGGACACAAAGAAATTATTTGTAGAGAAATGACTATTTAATTGCAAAATAATTTAGTGATAGTTAATTAAACATTATGGCTAATTGACTAACCTTGATATCATGGCCCCTATTCTTAAGAGTTGCATTGGATGGTCGGTAGTTCATCTGAAGCGTTCCCAAATGGGATACTATTTGAACCCTCTCATTCAACAAATCAATCGGCGATTGCATGGATCCATTTTTGCATAGACTCCATTCGGGTTTAATGTCTCCCCAATGAAATGGTCCTATCTCACTCTTCACATCATAATTAAACTCGCTCTCGTCCTCTTTATATGTGCCATCATAGAATGAATTAAATAACATTTAAAAAATCTTACCATAAAGAACCTTTAAGTGTTTAATCTGATAAAAAGAAAACCATAAAAGTGTGTGCGTGTGTGTGTGTATTTCAATTCATTGATAAATAGTATTTAATTGTGTCCGTTTAATGTTCTGACGCATGCATGCAAATTAAGAACAAAGCAACTAAGCAAAAGGATCCCTTACCAACTTCTTGAGACATTATTACTGGGCATGATAGCAAAACATGTGCCGCTAATAAACTGCAAATCAGGACCTGCTTAGCAAGCTTTTCCATTATTTTAGCTAACACCTTTCGGAGCTATGAAGTGTAATTTGCAAATTGCTATGGATATTTGATGTAATGTGGAGTAATGCTGACATATTTATAGGCAGCCACAAGGTATGAAAACTAAACAGAAACTGGGAATTAATTAAGGGTCAACGATTGAAATGTGAAAATACTTTGACGTCATTCAAGACGCTTCTCTTCTTTAGACTTGTATCTTAGCAATTTTAAAATTGTAGAAACCAATAAGAAGTTGCCATTTGCTACGAACAATATATGTACATGGACGTTTCAATTGTTCATTTCTTTCATATGTAAGCATGTGTATGTTGACAATTTAAAATTTGTACTTATGCTTTTTGGGAAAATTTATTTCACTCATGTTTGCGATGACGAGTCCTGGTTTGACAAAAGCCATTCTTATATTAACTGTTGTTCTTTGTTGAAGTTTTGAACGACGTAATTGACTCACAGTCCATCACAGAATAATTAAGAAGCAAATTGAAACAAGACATAGAAAGTTAAAACCATTCATACTATTAAGCAACAGGATACCCTGCAGTCGAACAGAAAATTGCGTGAAGTGTTCTCAAACCGATGGGTTAGAGTTTTCCAGAAGTGTTTATAATTTTTTAATTATAAAATAAAAAAAATTAAGGGTTAAGATTGTATACAACTTTTAATATAGGGAAAATGTTTTCTTGAAAATAAAATGAGATAATAAAAAGTTATTATTTTAATTTGAAGATATATTTTTAAGATACCTGTATTAAAAAAAAAGATATAAAAAAGAATAAGTGAAATAAAAATAATTGTATACAGTATTACAAAAAGTATTAATTTTTTAATATTCAAATAATGAAACTGATAATAAAGTGCAGGTGATCGGGATCTTACAATAAAGTATCATTATGCTAGCAGCTTCACGTACGGTTGTGTAAATTTTAATAATTAAAGTTTTGATATAATAAAAGTATATAAAAATTTATATAAAGTTTAATATATCAGTTGGTTCTTAAATTTTTGAAGAATTTTTAATTAGGTTCCTAAGCTAAAAAAAAATTGTAATTAAGTTTTTGATCTTCTATAATTTTTGTAATTAAGTCCTTAGTGTTAGTTTGTGACGATTTGAAACTGTCATAAAATTTATAATTTGTGGCGGTTTTATTAGTTTTAAGGACTCAATTACAAATATCGTAAAAGATCAAAGACCTAATTATAAATTTTTCAAAAATTTAGGGACCTGCTTATGTATTAAACCTTTATATAATAATGAGACAAATAAAAAGAGGAAAAAAGAAATATGGAATAAAATGAGTAATATGATGGGGAGGTATAGAAAAAAATAATTTTATAAAAAGTATTATAAAAAAATGAGAAATAATATTTGTACAACAAATTATACAACCATGAAAGAGAAAGAGAAAAAAGAAAGAGAAATTTGAAATGTAATAAACAATGTGATAAAGAGATAAACATAAAAAATGATATTGTTTAAATTGTTATAAAAATTGTTATATATGTATTAAATCTTTTAAAAAATATTTTATGAATAATATAACTAGCTCATAATTGAATAATTCAGACAATCCGGCTCCTGGTCGATCTGGTTAATTATATAGTTAATTAATGAGTTCGATCGGACCGGAGAAACCACTGGAATGGTAAAAATAAATTATTTGTATTGTCCAAGTGACCAAAACAGTATATGATAGTATAGATTAAAATAATAATAAATAAATAAATAAATAAAATAAAAATAATATATATATATATATATATATATATATATATATATATATATATGATAATAGATTATAAAAATTTTAAATGTTAGTCGGATTGAACAAAGTTAATTCACCCTTGAATTCAGCCAAACGTGTGTTCAGAAAAATATACAAAGACCAATCCAATAGTCTATCATAATCTGCAGTTCTGTGCATATTGCAGTTCTGCGTCATACGTTGAAACTTGAAGTTCGAACTAGATGCAACGAAGCGCAGGTTCAACTAAACTGGTCAGAGTCTGCTCCAATATTTATTTAATATTGTGCATGACGTTTGATTTGTGAATTTTATTACAAGAAATAAAATAAAAAATCAATTTCTTTTTGAAGTTTTAAATGTCTTAAAATAAATAGAGCTTTCCCATTGTCAAAAGTTTTGAATTTTTACCACCGTACGTTATCATTAAACTAACCCTTAATCAAATATTCAAACTAGTTAGGAAATGACTCTAGAAATTAACATAATTTCTTGGAAGATCCGTACCTGGTAATGCCTTTGCATTCTTGGTATTTGTCTCATTTAGCAAGTTATATATGTAATATGTTTGACTGTTTGAGCGTTGAACATTATAAAATAAATAGTTGGTAAGTTGTTAAAAATAACCGTTCATAAATAATAGCGGAAACATATATATAATGCCCACAGTAAAAAGTACAAATTGAAGCTAATGCATGCCTATAAACACTTATTACAGTCTCTCCTCTATTATTTTTAGGGCTATTATTATCCTCCCTATTATTATTCCAATAGAAGTTAATCACTAAGTAGCTAAGCGAAATTAGATTGGTCCACAAGCAGTGAAAGGAAGAGGCAAAACTTTCAAGGCAAACATAATAACAATATGGTCCCCACCCAAATGGGTGGGAAATATGTTAATTACTAGAAACGAAAAGTCATGGCAAATTGTAAGCTTGATCACTAGTCGGAATTTAATTCGGGCCTAAAATGTTTAATCTGAGACTATACTCCTAACCATATATATATAAAAAAAAAAAAAAGTCTGAACAAAATCGAAACACTTTTATTTTAGAGTCATTTTTGACTGTCAATGCCTTTCGATTGGTCATTAATTTTTCGGCTTCAATGGGTAGTAGATGTGTTGAGTGGATTGAAGTGTGTCTGAGCATATTACATATAGCAAGGCCGTGAATTGTGCAAGGCCATTAAGGTCATTACATTAGGCCTCATCTTTTTTTTTTCTTTTTTTTTTTTAACTATATTAGGCTTTTACGTGTTCGGATCCTCTCCATTTCTCATATAACTGGATATCTCTATTTTTTTTCACCTCAAACAGACATGTATAATTAAATATTTGAAGAGTTGAGATTCTATTTGTTTTAAAAAATAATTGAAAATCATTTTTGTCTCTTGTCCTTTGCCTTCACCAACAGCGATGCCCCTTTCCCTCTCCTATTGCCAAAAGATTTTTTGCTAGTTTAGCCATGAATAAAGAATTTCTAAGTGGGGTTAGATGTAGCGACAAAGCAAGAATTCACCACCATCTCCACCATCAACAATGTATGGCACACTATTTGTTCATGTTCTCTTACTTAACCATTAGTGACTAATTCAGCCCCTGGGTGAATGCAGCTCAAGCCCAGTTCATCACCCTATTTTATTTCAAGTGGGTCTGTATACCACCGAACTAGTGAGCAATGAACCAAAGTCATTCCATTAATTTACCTCCTCCTTCATAGTAAATTGTGGCCTCATGTTTGTGAAGTAAATTTTTTGTAAGCACGATTGCGAATTACTCAAAACATAATCTTAGCTTATCAAATGTTTCGAAACGTGAATCTAAAGAGAAGGGTTTGACAACAAATGACTTACTTCCCTATACAAACGAGTAAAAATATCATCACTACTCATTTAAGCCGGTCAACCTGGTTGAACCATCCGCTTTGATACTACTTGTGAACTTAACACCACATCTAACCTAAAACTTAAGGTATCAAGTCCATGGGTCTTTCTCACTTTATTTTGCTCAACTTGTCCATTTCTATCCAATGTGGAACTTTTTCTTCAAACTTACACACCAACAATTTTCTTCTGTGATTGCTAAAAAATGCGACAAATACAATAATTCTAATTCTAATTCCTATGAATGCAATTATTACAGAAGTCTTGCTAAATATGTGATGCTATCCTAGTTAAGCAATCTCAATATCAATCACAGTAACTATTAGAAATATGACTGGTTAGGAGTTTGTTAATATAGAGTTACTATTTTGTTGCCTATATAAAGGCCATATGTAATTCCATTATAGTCAACCTTCCTCATTATCAATACAATCATATTTTTAATTGTATATACTTTTCTCTCAACTTTCTCTTCTGAACCATAAATTCTAACATGGTATCAGAGTGTTGGCATTCGCCATGAATCTTTTTTCGCTGCTTGATTCATAATCTTTTTTTCTCTCTGGTCCTTTTTTTTTCTATTTCATTTTCCCAAGAAAATCTCCTTTTGGTTTTCATAGTTTTGTTCGTTCTTTTTTTTTTTCTTTAGAGCTTCGTTCATTATTTCTTCTCATTAATTTTCCCTAATCACAAGCCCAGGGTTTATGTTGCAAACCTCTCTCCCTTAGACGAGGTCGTGCACAAAAAGATTTCGATACGTCGACTTCATGGATGTTGCCATTGTTTTTTTTTTTTTTTTGATTTTTTTAAAGCTTCACGACAGGAGCCATTTAAGCTTTAGTGTCTTTGTCCTTTGCCGCACATTGTTGTCGTCTTTGCGATAAAGCTCTATCTTGATGCCCGCCTTTGATACTGATTGTTAATGATGGTTGTTTTGGTTTCACGATGGAGCTTTGTTTCATTGTCTCTGATTCTACGGTTTATGCTTCAACAACAGTTCTTCCACTTTGATTTGGGGTTAAGCACTAAGGTTTCTACGTTGCCAGATCTGTTTTTTTTGCATTTCTAGTTTCTTTGTTCGTTCAAAGCCTTTTCTTTTGCTTTTCAACATGTTTTGCTCGCATGGTCGTGAAGATGCATTAGTTTGGATTATTTTTTTTATGTTATGGTGAATTCAGATTTTGCCCACCAAATGTTTGATGTTTTACTCCTTTAATGGTTTTGATATTGCTTCTTTATTCGGCTCAAAGTTTTGTGTTTAGAGTTGTGGTTTCTACTATGCTCACAACGTGTTTGAGATTAACCCTTCTTGAAGTTAGATTTGAGTTGCTTTGGTATTTTCTTTTATTGATGTAAGCTTCTGTCCATGGTGGTTAAGCATTGGTTTGAGCTTCTGCCATGAATGGTTAAGCATTGAGATGTTTTGCTTTTGCCTTATGATGGTTAAGCATTCTCATTGATTTGTGCTTCTGCCAAGTGGTTAAACTTTGAGATATAGTTTCTGCTTGGTGGTTAAGCTTTTGCCTTATGGCTTTGATGATTTCAGCTTCTACCTTATATGGTAGTTAAGCTTTGTTCATGATATTTTTAACCAATGCATTTTCGACACGTTTCATTGTATTTCGTTTTGATTTATTACTTGCATAACTCATCCCAAGCTGGAAGTATTGTGAACACATTCCACCTTGTGGGGGGCTATTAGAAATATGTTTGGTTAGGAGTTTGTTAATATAGAGTTACTATTTTGTTGCCTATATAAAGGCCCTATGTAATTCCATTGTACTCAACCTTTCTTATTATCAATACAATCATATTTTCAGTTTTATATACTTTTCTCTCAACTCTCTCTTCTGAACCATAAATTCTAACAGTAACTGTCTTGACAAGATCAGCTAGAGTTTGAAAAAGAGCTAGTTGCTTGATTTAACGAAAAGAGGGAAGGATCAATATGAAAAAGGGGAGAGTAGAATATTATAACACAAGTATTGTAACACCAAGACAAAATTAATATAACTTTATTTTTAAGTTTGAACATGCACTAGTATGAGTCTTACAAGCAATTTAAAAACCCATTGTAACCACAGAATCCCCCACTTTCCCATACAAAAATGGAGAAGGAGGGGGAGTCTTGGATTAGCATTCAATCCAACTAAAAGGAAATACAAATACACACTAAGTTTGTTAACCATAAACAGACAACACCTATGTATAAGCTATATCAATGCTTCAAATGACCTTAGTAGAAACCCCACTACACATAATTTCATAGAATCTCACTTATGGAGTATGACTTCATCTTCTTTACGTTCTCTCGTTTATCAATGTTTTTCATATTATTTTTCTTAAGTTTTTTAGGTTTATAAGTTGGTCTCGTTTTACATTTTGTAAATCGTTTCCCTACTAGTCTTGTTTTGCATTGTAAGTTGTAAATCGTTTTGCACATTTAATCGAAGCCATTGGATTTCTGGATCTCCATGTGTCACGCTGAGATAAAATGGACTGGAGATGTCCATTTTGCAATGAACTGGAGAGAATCTGAACACGGCTGGCTTTTACGTCCTTGACAGCCGCTACTGTGCCAATTGCAATGGACACAGATGCTACGATTGGAAAATCACTTAATGGGTAGCTGCTTGCCATAATTAATAATTGGGAGTGAAAAATCCAAATGCCAAAATCATCAGGAATTGAAAATTGAAATTGCTGCTTATTAAGAAAAAAATATCACTTTAATGTCATTGAAATGGGTATGTGAGAGCACTATTAATATGCTTGAAATATGTAAATAGCCGAAGGTAATATATATATATATATATAAAAGGGGAGGGATCAAATGATATCGGTGTAACTTACATTAACTATTACACCATTTAATAACTTTAAATTGGATAATTTAATCTCAAAACTCACTGTTAGATTGAAAGTTCCTTTAACATAGATCATAGGTACAAAATTTCATATTCATCCAAAATTAATTGATACCTTATTCATATAGATCAAAATGGACGTAATATATAGTTTTCAAAATATAGTAAAAATGAATCATTTGATTACCTTGTTATTATTATTATTCAATTTTGACAAAATTTGACACAAACAATCTTGGTAATATGAAATTATAATTTAACGGTTGGATCGATAAAAATCACATTTTATATCAAGTTATTGAATGGTATAATAGTTAGTGTAAGTTACACTGGTATCATTTGATCCCTCTCCATATATATATATATATATATATATGAGTCAAGATCTGTTGATATCAGGTGTTAAAGTTAGTTAAATTACACATTCAATAACTTTTTGTAGAATGCAAATTTAACCAATCTAACCGTTGAATTATATGATATTATCTTCATGATCATGTATATCAAATTTCATATCATTTGGACCTTTTTAGACATGTTATCCAACATTGAATATTTACATATATTTTAATATCATATTGTATGTCAAAATAAAGTGATGTGATGAACTACTAAATAATTTTGGAATTGTATGAAATTTTGTATACTTAATCTAATTAATAAGAATATCAAATTCAACGGTTGGATTGATTAAATTTACATTCTACAAAAAGTTATTGAAGGTGTAATTTGATTAACTTTAACACTTAGTGTCAACTTATCCTAACCTACATACATACATACATATATGTGTGTGTGTGTGTGTGCTCACATATATGTATATATTCATCTCCTATATATATAAATTAGAATAGTTATTTTGAACAAGAACGTTTTTAGCTACTATTTTTCAACAAGAATGTTTTTAGCTATCATTCTTCTATGAGAGCGTTTTTAGGAAAAAAAAAAATTAACTTCTTATATCTCTTTCAATCTAACATTTTCAATATCTTTTGTTTTAAATTGAATTTCAATATTTTTTTAAAAGAAATTATCAATAATTAAAAATAAATATTGTATTATATAATTGTTAATTATAAATTTAAAATATAATCTATATGTTCAAAAATATTTATTTATTACAAATTTTAAGTATAATATAATTTATATATTCAAAAGTATTTATTTATTATAAGTTTAAGTTATATAAAATAAATATTTATTTTGTGCAATGCATAAGTTAAAATACTAATATACACACACACACACACACACACACACACACATATTTTGGTGTACAATGGTCATATTGAAGTTAGAACTTATGACCTCATGCATACTATTCTAACTCCCCACTATTAAGCCATCATATACCAATATATATATATATATATATATATATATATATATATATATATATATATATATATAAAATAAATTTCAATATTTTTACTTCATATTTTTTTAGGACCCTTAATTTTTTTTTCTCATCTTCATATTTTTTGAAGACTTGAAGTGAATATCAAAAATGAATAATTGATATCAAATTGTTGTAGCAAATACATGCAATTCTTTTCATTTTCAAGTTCTATCATTTCATTATTTTTATTTACTTTGCAAAATTATTTTTTTATATTCTTTATTGTTATACAATGGTTATACAAAAGTTAGAACTTATAAATTTATGCATACTATTCCATCTCCCCACTATTAAACCGTAGTGTACAATGGTCATACTGAAATTAGAACCTATGACCTCATGTATACTATTCTAACTCCCCACTATTAAACCATGGTATACCAAAATAAATAAATAAATAAATAAATATATATATATATATATATATATATATATATATAATAAATTATAATATTTTTACTTCATATTTTTTCAGCACCCTCAATTTTTTTCTTTTTTTCTCATCTTCATATTTTTTTGAAGACTTGAAGTGAATTATCAAAAATGAATAATTCATATCTAATTGTTGTATTAAATAATAATAACATGCAATTCTTTTCATTTTCAAGTTCTATCATTTCATTATTTTTATTTACTTTGCAAAATTATTTTTTTATATTTTTTATTGTTATTTTTATTTTATTTTATTCTTATATTTGTAGTAATAGAAAAAGTCAAATAAAAAGTATGAATTTAGTTTTGAAAATTAAATAAAAATTAAAATTAAAAAATTAATTCAATTTCAACGTGATCCTCTTATAAATTTATTACTATTCATAAAAGAAATATAGAAATGACTTCAATTGGTGAAAAAGTCATAGAACAATCACCTATAGATGATGTTGAAAACACTAAGTCTTAATTCTAATCAAGAACAAGAAGATAAAATTTAAAGGAAGTTAATTTGTTAGAAGAGTATGGTAAAATATTGATGAAAAATTTAGAGATTATGAATCCAACTAAATATAACAATTTACAATATCCAAAAACTAGAATATTAATATGATTTTGCAATTTAAAAAAAAGAAGATTAAGTTGAGAATTGATAATTTATATAATATTAAATCCCTTTAAAAATTTTCCCTTAAGGCCCAAAATTCTAAAACACAGCCCTGGCGACAACCTTAGTCAAAGGATCACAGGTTACAGTGGCTTATGTGGCTATACTGTAACACTCTTTTAATTTTAAATATAATTCATATTAATTTAGTTATTAAGTTTAAGTAAATAAAAATGCGTGTAAAATTTTTCCAGTTTTAAAAGAAATTCCAAACTTAACAAAATTTGGAAATGGTAATAAAATATGAAAGATATATACATATATTTCATAAAACTGTACATCATGGTTTGAGTAATACATAACAGTCAAAAAAAAAGTACATCGAAATACATATACTACCTAACCCACTATATACATCAAAAAGATCCTATACAGAGCAGTATTTATCTACCCTATCCCTTATACAAAAAGAAAATACTATAGGTCTTCGGGTCCTCCCCCGTTGGGATGTTCTTTATCTCATACTCAGCATCACGAAGCGTTAGTGTCGTCTTTAATAATCACAATCAATCATACATAGAAGAAAATAATGGAGTGAGGTGTTTTGTTCTAAAATCACTTTTACATGTATGGTAGGAAATCTACCATAAAACAAAGATAAAACACAACTAACAACACAAGAGATCCTAAGGTTCATTCTAAACTACCTTTGACTAGGTATGGATCCATACTTCCCATTAGTGGGTAATAGTTCTCAACAGAATCTGGGAAGTGACTGGGAGTACATATACCTCTCTCAACACCATCACATGGTACAGTCCTCGTCATCATTGAAGAATAAAATAACAATTTAGGATATCCATTTATAGAGGTATACTCTCAAACCAATCTTGGAATGCTGAGCAGTTGTCGGGGTTATCGAGTTTGGTCAGGCGAATATCCTGGCTCAAGGGCGCTACCCTGGCCATTGGGACTTTCACCACTCAATGCCTACCCCCAAGACCTCCACAAGTGGGTCCCTGCCTTTCATTCCTCAGTGTACCAAACTATGGCTTCCCTAGTAGGGTGCCATGCCACTACATGTCACTTGCTTTACATTACTTACTAATTTATCACTTCCTAATTTCTCAAACAAAGGTTTCCCTAGTCTCATTTAATTTGAGCACCAGTATAATCAACATTTTTGCCTTATTTTGCAGAAATTGCACTATACCAAAATTTTAACAGAATAACGATATAACAATTATAGTATAATTACTAAAATTTTGGCAAAATAACAACTAAATAAATACATTTTAATTTTCTAAAATTGAGCAGAGTAACAGCTTAGCAAATGCATTTTAATTTTCTAAAATTGAACAGATTAACAGCTTAGCAAGTATAATTTAATAATTTAAATTTGAGTAGAGTAACAATTTAGTAATTATGATTTAATAATATAAATTTGGACAGAGTAACAACTTAGCAAAAATTAAAGTTTAACATTAAACAATAATAACAATAATAAAACTTAAGCCTAAACGGGTTTAAGGGAAAACCCTTCCTACCAACATGCAAAGTAACAATAATTTAAAACCAACCCCACTCCCCCCATTATCTCTAAGATAATTGATGGAGAGGATGAAATTGTTGATGCAGAGCTCCTAGAAAGAGAACTTTACTAGTTGTTGGAAAACTAATAAAATTTTAACATAAAAACAAAATAAAAGAAAATTTTTTCTAGAGAGAGAAGCTCTCTAAGAATTTGGTAGTTTGAGAGAGAGAGAGGTTCTGAAAATGGTCCAAGACCATGGGTATTTATAGAGGGGAAGAAGGGGGTTAGGTGTCCCTTGGATGATGTAAGCAATGATGCAATAAAACTTATTTTAATTTCTTTTTAATTAATTTTAGGGACACATACCCCAAATAGGTGGTGAATCACCTATTTTAGGGTTGGGGACGTGCTCCACCAGCTGTCCCAAGCCTCCATGTGTCAAATTTTATCTGTAGGTGAATTAACCGGTATCGATAAAAACGCCTAAACTTGAAAAATTAGCTTTTAATATCAAAATAATGCATTTTAATGCAAAACTGGACAAATACATTATTTTTCATCAAAAATAAATTTCTAATAATAAATTTTAATTTTTATTAATTTATTTCAAATTATATGTATTTATTTTGTATTTTTAAGCTAGAAAATCCATTTTAATTCAATAAATACCAAAATTTTTATCAAAATTATAGAATTAAATATTTTACCCATAATTAAACTAAAATTACCATTTTCACCCTTTTTGAATGTCAAACCAATACTGGCTGGCTTATTAGACACGCAGGGGCATTTTGGTCATTTTACGCAGAAATTCCAGAAAATTTCCAAAAATTCCCAAAATTATATTTTAATATATATGACATAATTCCAAGCTCAAATTGACATTTTAATTTCAATTAAATCTTTTTCTCATATCAGTTCTTAATGTTGAGGAATAGGGACAAAATTGTCATTTTCTAATTTCTCCGGACTTCGGCTCGGAAAAATTATTAAAAATCACAATTAAATAGCTCTTGAAATCTTGAGCAAAATAGTGAGAGTCAGAATTTCAAAATTCCTTTCCGATTTTTCAGAATTGTATTGCCAAATATTATAAAAAAAACAATGGAAGAATTGAAATAGGATTATTATATTTTTCATTACTTTTCTCTCAAAATAAAGTTTTTATAATGAGAGATACTTAATATAAAATTTTTAAAATATTTTAAGGTCAAAAAGTCTCCAGTTGGTTCCCACAGTCAACCTGGGGTATTTTTGTCATTTACAAAAATTATCTCAATAAATTCTAAATTTTTTTTAAAATTATTATTAATTGTTCTAAATACATTGATGACTTAAAAATAATTTTTAAACATACAGAATAATTTAATATATAAAAGTAGGGGTGTTACATATACAACCAGCCTTTATGCAGAATTACTGGCAATTCATTATGGTCTCGACCTTGCTTGGAATTCCGGTTTATGTAACATTATATGTGAATCTAATTCTAAGCTGGCTTTGGCCATGATAGCCGACGGGGTTCACATGCTGCATTGTTTTGCTCCTCTCCTCTAATCCAGCACATCAGAAATTTAGGTGCAAGGCCTTGGGACATAGCATTTCAACACACCTTCAGAAAGGGAAATAGCTACGCTGGTCAGCTTTCTAAGCTGGGTGCCATGAGTGATCAACCTTTGGTCTTTTATGATTCCTGCCCTCATGAGCTTCTGGTGACTGTTTTGTCAGACACCGTCGGCACTGTTCATTTTGCGTTCTTAGCTTGTCTTTAAAATAAATAAATAAATAAATAAATAAATAAAATATATATATATATATCGATATAACTAATATCAATTATTATATCATTAATAGCTCTATGTAGAATGTGTGTGTGATTATACCGATATAACTTATACCAACTATTACATCATGAATAGTTTTATGTAAAATGTGAATTTATTAATCTAACAGTTGAATTATAATTATATATTATCTATATTGTTTGTTTCAAATTTTGTTAAAATTGAACAACAATATAAGAAGGCAATTAAATGATTCATATATTTGTATTTTTTAAAAAATATATATTACGTCAATTTTGATATATGTAAATGAAATATCAAATAATTTTGGATTAACCTAAAATTTTGTAGATATGATATATATATATATACATAAAAGGAACTTCCAATCAAACTGTGAGTTTTTATGAGTATTAAATTTCATCAATCTAACAATTAATTGAAAATTCATATTGAATAAATTAAGTTTACAAAATTTCATACTATTTTAAAAACTAATTAATACATTAATATTTTATTTATTTTAGCATATAATATATTTTTTAAATATAAATATTAATTGTAAAATTATTATATACATATGAATATTTAATTTATCGAACATGTTATGTGTATAATTATCAAAATAACTGTTCATGATTTTATAGTTAAATTTCTAATTAATTAAAAGTTATATTAATTAGATGGAATGTGTGTGTATATTTTAAGTCCTTAACTAATAGATAAATTGTCAGTCCTTAACTAATAGAACTTACATTCTTTTTTTTTACTATATTATAGGTGTAAAGTATCCACTAATTTTATTGATGATTAATCTTCATTAAAGAACTTGACTAATAATCTTTAATGAGGTCTCTCATTCCAACTACTTTTTTTCTATATATTTATAAAGCTCGAATTCAAAACCTTACTTAAAATATCCGAACCCAATTATACTCAGACTAATATTAGTTAGAATTTATATTCTTAAAAAGCTTGTTTGTTTGTGTTTTTATAATTACAAAAAATATATGTTTTGAAAAGCCATAGGATAATTTGATATTTTTCTGCAAAAAAATAATACATAGTTTAATATTTTTAAAAAGTTAAAAAGGTATCTTCTGAGTTTTGAGGGCGAAAAAGTATTTTATAAAAAGGTATTTCTTCAGAATTAATTTATTCAAACACACATCCTTAATTGATTCCAACAAACAAGCTTATAACTATTTAAATTCTACTTCACTTTTTTTTTCCCTCTTTTCTTCAGGTGGATTTGAAATGATTTTTCACCTCATTGTGTTTCCCACAATTCAACCAAGTTGGTCAGACTACATATAAGTTTATTTTTTAAAAAAAATCACCGATACCAAATTGGATATTAACCTATATTGCGAATGCCCTTGCACTAGGTGGAATTTCCCTATTTAGTCCACATAGAAATATGGACAAAACATGTCATCATTTTATTTGTTTAGTTAAGAATTTTAATGGGCATCGCACTTAATATTGCCTCATACGTCATTGGTGACAACCCCACCACTATATTTGCCGTGGATTCTATCTCACATTATCATTCCCATGCCCGGCCCTAGGCCCTATTTAAGTTAATTGCTTGAGCCTCCTCCTTTCTTCGTGTGAGATCATATACAAATTACAAAGGCACATGTCTATAGCATCCTAGCTATATCTGGTGCGTTAACTAAATATGCTGACTGTTTTTAAAATAATCATATATATGCATATAACTTATACTTACACAGATAATTCCTCTCTCTTCTTCTTCGTTGTTTAAAATCATATACATATATATTATGCTGTTGCTTATAACAATTTATTAATTGTATTAGCATGAATGATTGCTTATAATTTTTCTGGCTATAATTAAGTAAATTAATGCAGTTGGTGTTGAAGAGAGAGGAAGCAAAGGAGGAATGAGAATGAGGCTTGTGGTTATAATTGCACTAACACTATTGATGTTAGCAAGTTCTTGTCTGGCTACCGATAAGAAGACTTTGGTGGCCAACATGCAAGAAGATCCAGAGAAGCAGATACGCGAGGACGAGGGAGAACACAGTAATGATAACAATGATCAGCATAAAATCCCTCTGAAGGAGTATGGCTACGGTCATGATAGTAATACCCATCAAATTCCTGGAACGGGTGGACCAGGCCAACGTACAGTCGATGGCCATTTCATCCCTCGCAAGCACTATGGCAAACCTGGCCCGGAAGGAAATGCTTAGTCTATGAAGGATATATATATATATATATATATATATATATATATATGGTTGTATAATGTATAGTTTTGCAATTAATGTTTGATATGTATCATATGTGTGTGTGTGTGTACGTTATAAGCTGTACGTGCATAACGCATGCAAGGAATTGCTAGGGAACTACGTTACGGGCATCCTACCTCATGTCCATATTGTTACGAATGAATTTCTAGGTTGGTACCCATATACATATATGTGATGCTTCATGGGTCGCCCGATGCCTGTACTCACCATTGTGACAGTTGCACAATCATATGTAGTTGAATTAATAAATAAAGGAGATCTGGTTTGTTTCTATTGTTTGTCTGTCTTCCCACCATTTACTTCAAAAAAATAAAAGAAAATTATGATGCCCTGAATAAGATAAAAGTTAATACTTTTTATGAAAAATACTTTATACTTAAAATATATCATATTTAGAATTTAATTGAAATGCACTCATAACATATATAAAAGGTTTTACAATATTTTTTTCAATTATGGATTGTCTCATATGATTCAAAATTATAAATTTTTGTAATAATTACCTTAAAAGTTATATTTAAGGTGATTTTTAATGGATCGACAATGTAAAAAATTTAATATTGACAATTTATCAAAATTAAACTCTTATATTTATTTAAATTTCTTATTTTGTATTAATTTTTGAAAAAATAAAAGTTCATAAAATAAAACTCGTAATTACATGTACATTTGAAAAACATATTTGCATATATATTGAGATTGACAAATTTTTAAAAAGGAATCTATATATCGAACAGTTAATCACGGATTTTTTTTTATAGAAATTCTAGATATTCAAGATGATCTAAAATTTTTTGTTACTATATTATGAGTGTGAAATATTCATTAGTTTTGTTGATGACTAATCTCTATCGAGAAACTGGAAACCTAACTAGCCATTTTTAATAAAGTTTTTCCTTCTAACCACATTTTTTTCATCTATAAGGCTCAAACCTGAAATTTTACTTAAAAGATCTGAGCTCGGTTCCACTCAAACTAACATAATGTTGATATCTAAAATTATATTTATATATCTGTATGAAAATATTTTAAAAAAAAAACATATTCAGTATTAATTTTCTATCAGATTATTGTTATTTTTCTATTTTGTAACTTATATGCATAACCGAGTATATGTATAAACTTGAAAATCAAATAAATACACATAATTAATTTTATTAAAAGTTAAATAAATTTGCATTAATAATTTTAAAATTGATTATTTTTTAAAAGAGACGAATGTGGGACTAATCACTGATCATACTTAAATTTCCAACAATTCCTCCTTTAAAAATGACTTTTCACATTATTATGCTATCATTTTTCACGAATGGGATACACCGTTTGACAAACCTTACATCAGGAAGACTTTCAACAGTTAGTATTCTTCTGTCATATTTTTTATTTTCTTGGGTTGGTTTAACTGTATTGACTCTTTTGTACTAACTTTTGACACTTTTTGTGTTGCAAGTTTAGCCCTTTTAATCTTTATTAATAAATACATTTTGCTTATAAAAAAGTGTTAATTTATCTTTCTTACATAGTATTTGTTTGATGGAAATTATATATTATGGATTCACAAGATAATATGATACTTCATTGTATCAGATAATATTTCTGTTGATATACAAAACTAATATATTCTATTATTTTTCATATAATTAATATCATATGCATCGTATTATTAGTATAGATATATAATATTTCAGTGTATTTAGTAAGCCACTTTAGTAGCTTATAAGCTAGTTTATATTAATAACTTAACTTCTATTAAAAAAAGACAATATCAATAAGAATATTCTTAGCATCTATAATAGTAATTTTCTGTTAATATATCTTTTAAGCCGATGAAACAAACAGATTGCCCAAAACTAGTAGTCTAGTACAAAGTGACCCATTTAAGCCATTTTTATTGGCCTTTCCCTATTTTTGCATGTTTCTCTATCAACCTAGTCTACAAGTGATACGAAATTATACTTGTAATGATTATCATGCTTACTTATAAGATTAAATCTGGGCGGAGATTTTATATTTTTATTCCACTAATAAACAAGGCTTAACAAATATCTCCAACACCATCGGTTTATAAATTAATTAGAGTAATGTTATATCTTCTTATTTATTCTCTTACAAATTCACTTACATTTTTTATTAAAAAATATTAAATAAAAAATACATATATTTAATATCTTAAATATATATATATATATATATATATATATATATATATATATATATATATATATATATAACCATACTCCTTGCCTTACCAACATGTTGTTAGTCCGAATGACACTGGGTTAAGATCCTTTAAGCAATGTCTCTTGTTCGAGTCTTGTATATGAAAAAAAATGGTTCACTAATAAAGTTGGCCAACCAAGTTATCCGGCGAAAATTAATCATCAACAAAGTTGGTAAAAACTTCGCATGTATAACATAGTTATAAAAAAAAAATACTCCTTGCCTTACCACCAACAATATCCCATCACACTCCCTGACTCTGCCTATCTATTAGTTGGTTGAAACTTTTCCATACACATTTTCCTAGATCATGCATGCTACTACTCTCTCTCTCTCTCTCTCTCTCTCTCTCTCTCTCTCTCTATATATATATATATATATATATATATATAAGTTTAACCTTGATATTGTTTGACACCTTGAATTGGGGTGGACACTAGAAGCTACTAAGGTGATTTTCGGTCGACGGAGCACGGTGGAATGAGGTTGCAACACAATGACAATGAGAAACTCTGATGGTGACCACCTGCAAGTACTTCAATGCTCAAGTTAGTGAAAGTAAGAGGTAAACTGAAAAATAAAGGTTAGATTCAAACCTGATAAGCGAGTTTGCCTTATATAGAAGTCGTTTTATAGGAAAAAAAAACTATTAGGCTATTATAGTACACATAGGCCATCTGGTAGATGGTTACAATCATGTAAGATGCAAGTTGAGGTCAGAGTTAGCAAATCGACCTTGAGAGGTCAGCTTTAATTCATGCTAGTCACAGGTAAGATGACAATTCTACCTAGATCCTATGGTTGATTGTAAAATTTTTTCGCAATTGGTAGGATAAAGACTCGTTCAATGGAAAGGAGTTCAGGTATGGGAATTTACCTGCAAAATTTAATGGGAATAGATGCAAGTATGGGTACTATAGTACCCACCCAACCCCATACCCACACCCACCCACTAACACACGCATTAAAATATCTCACATATTATATATTAAAAAGATAAGTTTTAGTGAGTGTTATAATATTAAAGATCTTGATTTATTTTTAAAAATAAAGACATTGCAAGAAGTACAAACAAAATAAGAGTTTAATTTATATGTATTGTTAGTGTTAAACTTTTTACATATATATCCAATAAGAATTCATCATACCATATTAACGAATGCATAGGATGATGTGATAAAATAATCAAATTTTATTAGATATCTAGGTAAAAAAAATTTGCATTGACATTATATATATATATATAAATTAAATCCCAAAACTAATTCCTACTCCACTAAAAACATTAAATTATATTAAAAGATTATATTCTTTTTCAAATTTATACATCGCTTCTAAAATATTATTGAAATAATTGTAATTATTTTTATTGCTGAACGTAGTTTTTTTTAAATTAAAATTATTCAAAATTTATTTAATATTAACTATATTAAAGGATGAATTGAATGAATTTGCCTTTATATATTTAAAGTGAAATGTTAGAAAAACTTAATTATAAAACTTTGATCAATAATTTCACAATTGATAAATAAAATAAAATGAGATTTGACAAATTATATTAAATTAAATTTCGAATATAAATTTCGTCTAAGACCTTAGTGTAACAATCCTCTGCTGCTACAACACAACATTATTTCTTTGGTTCTTAGAGAAAGAGTTCATTTTATAAAACGTCTTGTATTTAAGTATTTAAAAAAAACATATTCACTTTTTTGCTCCACCCTTCTGAAATAATTTTTTTGTGTAAATCGCTTTCAATTGCAACTCCATCACATAGATATACAAACACATGTGAATATCAAAGATATGACTCACTGACTCAACCAATATGACAATACCATATACAACTACACGGGTCAAAACTATTGATACATCAGCCTACAATCATGATATACATTAACACAAGAAGAGGGGTACAAAATGCACTCCCTAATGCTGGTCCAACTATACATCATATGCAAAAAGGGAAACCAAAAGCAACTGTCCTAAAAACAGGAGTCAACAAGGGAATGTAGTCCGCCACATTCCATCGCCTCCAACCCAAAAGCTTTGCCATCAACTGTGAGTAGTTGGATCCACTAGAGCTTCGTCGTATGCTCTCACGCCCAAAGACATGATCATCACAGTCAAACAAGAGCAACAACCATAACAACAACAATAGTAACCATAATAACAAGGCAAAGGGAAGCTTACTTAAAACAACATAACATATAATCAAAAGAAAACAGTTAACAATAAGGTCATACTTATCCATTCGAAAAAGGGAACATACATATCAATCACTATGAGATAACTTCGTCATTCATATATAAGGCTCCACAGTTAAATCTAGAATGCATGACCACACTATAAATCATTATGCCAACCACCATGCAAATGGATGAAGACACTACTCTCGAAAGATTTACAACAATTCGAGCGATCAACCAGGTTTCATCCCCTAACATGGCATCAACAACAACATGGCACGTGCCTCGCACCACTCAGGTATTGCCAAACTCTGATCTATGGATAAGATTATGTAATTTGTTAGGATAAGTGCATGTGGGTGGTGGCTCACCACAACTCAAGGTTTGCATTTCCTTGGCCTCCTCTGGAATCGCCCATCCACTTATCTTTGAAAACCCATGACAGCGACCCCACATCTCATCTAGGACTAGGTTAGAGGCCCTGTCTGAGCCATTCACTTCAGTCAGCCAACCAACTTAGGTGCCTACTATTAGCGACCTCAGCTACCAACATAGGCATGTAATGCATGTACAACACCAACAACATCACCTCAATGTCAACAAGTCAACTAATTTCAATGACACCATGTGGACTCAATTCAACACCACACATGGCCAAACAACCACTACTAACCCTATGTAGGCTCAATTCAGCACCATACCTGGTAAACAGGTAATATCTAAGTAGCCTATACCTCATTGAGAATTTCAAAACAACCTCATTCGCAACAAGTAGAGGTCTCATCTAAGCAACCTTCCCCTCGAACCACACACTAAACGTTTTACAACAAAATCACACCAAGAATCCCTTTTCACAACCACTTTGAAACACCAGATTAAAACTCAATTAGGTTAACAAAACTGTGCGACTAATTCACTCAGCTACCCATATATTTGCTCAATGAAAGCTCTCGCTCAGCGACCATAAGTGTCACTACGCGAACGCCCAACTCCAGAGTGTAACGACCCAACCGTCGCTACTAAACATACACCACACACACCTTATCAAGTGAATAAAAGCATAGCATATCAGTATATAAGTCATACACATCAATTGAGAGATCCATCTATCCCTCTTATCATCATCATACACCACTATATAACATATCATATATATAGCAAATCATGCATACACAACTATGGGATAACACCAGCCCATATCAAATATATCAAAATATACAACATTGGGGAAACGAGATACAAAACTCACTCCCTATAGCTGGTCAATCTATACAACCCCATCAAAAGAATAACTATACAAAACAACACTTCCAAAACAAAAGGGGTTGCCTCGCCAACAACTCCACCATCATCTCTGAGTAGTCGAGTCCACTGAAGCCTCGTCGTCTGCTCCCACGCCATAAGACGTGATCATCACAGGCACATTAGCACAAGCAACAATAATAGGACAACCAACAACAACAAACACAGCAAGGGTAAGCTTACTACAATAATGGCATAACATATAATCATGGAGATCATCAACAATTTAAGGCATTCAATCACGAGTAATCACCAACAATTCACAACATTCAATTACGAGTATATAACACCTCATCATACATCTAGAGTCCTCAACATCTACATACAAAATGTTCATACAGAAGGGTTCTCAACTCAGGACTCCACATTTCATCACAATCACCACAACTATGTCAATGTATGATGACACGACTCTCGAGAGATTTACAACATATCGGGCAATCAGCCAAGTCTCATCCCCTATTGTGGCCTATCTAAGCACCATTCAGGGATTGCCAAACTTTGATCTGCGGATAAGCTTAGTGGTTTGTCAAGATGAGTGTATGTGGGTGGTAGCTTATCGCGACACAAGGCCTGCATCGCCTTGGCCCCCTATAGAGTCGCCCGTCCACTCATCCCCAAAGGCCCATCATCAACTGCCCCACGTCTTATCCAGCACTAGGTTGGAGGCACATCTGAGTTCCAACTCTGGTCACCATCCAACTTACGTGCCTACCCACACCACGACATGAGGTCCATCGTCAGCTACCTCAGCTGCCAACTATGCATGAATGCATGTACTACACACCATCAACTACTTAACCACAGCCAACAAACATACGACATATATAAACGTATATTAATACAACTAGTGGCAAAGAGGTCCATCGTCAGCTACCTCACATTATCACTCAACATTCATCAACATCACATTGGCCGCAAACCGGCCTCAATCATAATCAACAGGTAAGGCCCTACTTAAGCAGCCCACCTCGTGAGGACCAATATCATGCCTCAATCAAAATCAACAGGTAAGGCCCTATCTAAGCAGCCACCTCATGAGGAACAATATCATACATCATGAGTGAAGGTCCTATCTAAGCAACCCTCCACTCAACTGCCACTTTCCAACAAATCTATTACATAACTCCATAACAATAACAAAGAAAACCAAGAATCTAGTTTAGAATTATAACAACATGTGGAAGTCCTATCTAAGCAACCTTCCACTTCAACAACATATCCAACAATCTAAAAGTGGTTGAAACAATCAACCTCACTCATGGTCATTCATTATATAATGACACAAACATCCTCAATAATCAAGTATACAATATAAATTGGCCTTTCTTGTGGAGTTTTAACATTTTTCCAAAGTTCCCAATTATCATACCAAGCATCAAACCCATAGCATTCAACCCCATCTTCAAGTTTCTTAAAATTTCAACTTTAATGGTTCATGCATGGCACCACAAAATTGACACCAAACATCTTAAAAACAGAGGAGAATTAAGGACTTTGTCGCCCAGCGTCATCGGACTGTCGCCCAGGGCCAACATCATAGAGAAGATTTGCAATTTTGTCGCCCGGCGCCACACTCTTGTCGTCCAGCATCAACATCATAGAGAACATCCACAAAAATCGGAGAAAATGTCGCTCGGCGTTGCTTTTTGTCACCCGGCAACAAAATTCATCGCTATAGGAAAAATTTTCGTCGCTAAATAAAAATTCCGTCGCTAATTGACAGCATTTCAAACAGCATTCTATTAGTTGTCACCTGGCAACATAAACTGACACTTGGCACCAAATCGCAATTTTCTACAATCGCAGGGAAGATGACCCACTACAGTTCTAGACCATATCAATCCATCCCAAGCACCACAAAGCAGTTCTAGACACTTTTAATACATTCCTAACTGATTATACAATAATAAATCACCAATATTTTGTTCCAAATCCATTCTCTTTTCAGATTTCCCAAAATTTCTCCAAAACCCATTTCATCAAAACCATAGCCCAACTCATGCAGAACTAGATTTGGAACGAACCCAAGGTAAGATTCACACAAAATCATGCTCCTACATCACAAATATACAAGTGTAAGCGTCCTTTACTTCTTGGAGCTTCCAAATCCGAGCTTGGGGAAGAGAAAACGAGATATGTGCAGGACCTTGAGCCAAACTTTATGAAAACGAAGATATAACAGCCTTCCCAAACTTAGAAACGTGATTCCTTATCGGGTTTGGGTCTCACACTTCAAGAGTCTCAACTAGGTTTGGAGAAAAATGAAAGAATAAGAGAAGAGAGTGAGAGAGAGAGACTAAAGAATGACGGAAGGAGGGGGATGGGAGAATGAGAAGGGGAAGGGGTTTTATATTTTGAAACCTTCCCTAGGCCTTACAAAGCTTCAGGCCCACTAAAGCTCAGGGTTCGTCTATTCACTCTCCAAAACTCACAACGGTTCTCACTTAACCGTTTTTCTCTCAACAACCCAAACCAATATCAACAACACTCTCAATTTGGCTCGAGCACATTTGTCTCAATTCCCTGAACTCAAATAGGAATTCCAAGTTTACAATATACAACTAACACCATCCAACAACAATTATCAACAATCCACTTCATTTATTTGTTTTAAACACCTTAGTCACATATTAATTTTTTTCACTTTTAGTAATTAAACCACTAAATCATGCATTAAGAAAACACAGTGTTACACAGAGAACTCCCCTTCTATCTCTAGGGGCTTTTGCTCAACAACCACAGTAATTGCTCAGTGAATCTCATTCTAAGGACTTTCACAATTTTTCTAAAACATCATTCGCTTAGCAAACATCATCCTCACTCAGCTAAATCACCACTCCAGAGAGCAACCAAAATCTTAAAATCCTCCTATTGCCAAGCAAACATATTGCTCACTCAACGAGAGGCCTACTACAGAGAATACCAACTTTTCAAAACCAAAAACTCACTCAGCGATCCATTTTCAGACATTCTGGAATACCATCACTCGCTCAGCGAGTCACTTGTCCACTCAACGACTTACTTTTTGGAAAATTTCTAGATTCCACATGAACACTTGCCTAGCGAGATGAATACTCGCTTAGCAAACCCCTCCATTTCTCCTCACTACAATAGGACTATGAGCATTCGCTCAGCACCAACATGGTTCACTCAACAAAATTAAAGACCGAGAGTTTTTCTCTGCTCTTAAGGGCACTTTCACTTAGCGAGCATAGCCCTCACTCAACGATAGCACATAGACGGAACCAGAGACCCTCTTCGAAAAACCCAAAAATCCAAACTTTTATCCCTACCCATGCTCAAAATTAGTTCCATGGAAGTCAAACAACATTGCCCAACATCCAACAACAATATATCTATCAAATTTCACAACTATTACAACATTTAAACAACAAATCATCACATTCACCAACAAACCCATTTTTCAACAAAATCCAAACATAACTCATTCAACCTCGTTTTTCAACACAAACTAAGGCAACATTCTATCATAAACACATATAGAGATCAAGAAATCAACTAGTGTAAGCTGTCCTTACCTCTTGGAGCTTCCAAAGTCTGAATTTGTGGAAGATGAGAATGAAAAGGAAAAACTTTATAGCCAATCGTTTGGGAAAGGACTCAATAATAGCTTTACTACTCTCACACCACCTAGAAAGTGGGATTTATCTTGGGATATGACTTCACACTTGACGAATTAAGTGGGGTGAGTTGAGAGTGTTTTGGTCTTCTAACAAAAAAAAATGTGAGGGAAGGGGGTTTTGTGCCTTAAAAGGGTTCCACAGGCTTTGTGAGGAATCTTGGGCTCACTAAGGCCTAAACTCGCGTCTCATCATATCTAATGTCCAACAACTAGTCTACTATCACTGTTCACTCACCAGACTTAAACAAGTATCATCAATAGAGATATTTGTCTCTAACAACATTTCTCTTAATTTCCATAATTTAGACCAAAATTCCAAGGCAACACAACATAAAACAATAATCTCATAACCACAACTTATTTATTTCATCTTAATTATTGAAATTAAATTTAATTTCTACTTTCAATTATTAAATCATTAAATCACACATTAAGAAAACACAGGTGTTACACTTAGAATTTTTTGCCATAGCTCTGCACTTAAGTAAAGTGTGGGTAGTGGTTATGGGTATGGGTATATATGTACCCAACAGGTACTAGGATGGAGATTAAAGTTGCTACCCGCGTAGGTATAGAGTTGGGTACAAGTATTTTTTTTCAAACACGAGTATGGGAACGAAAACTATAGTACCCTACCTAGACCTATGCATTGTTATCCCTAGTCACAAGAGTAATGCTTAATGTCTGAGATAGATTAGATCATAAGCATAATGAGTTCGCAACATATAAAGGATATCTTTGTAAAATAGCCTTCTAAAGTCCGCCTATAAGGCTGTAAAGCAGCGAAATCCTAAAGGTTGTAGACTGATCCAGAACAGTTGCCCCAAGGTCATATCACAACTATCAACAAACATGTCGATGTCTGTTTGTCTTCTAACCAAGCTTTACTTCAACATGTGTCACGATGTTAATTGCAACTTTTTTGCCAGTCTTTGACGATTACACGGGGCTCGAAATGGATATAATGATTTCAAATTTCAAATGCTAAGTGATGTTGGATGGCATCATCCTCATCTATATAAGCCTTGGGCGCAAAAATGGTTCTTTTACTTTCTCTATTTTCTGTCTTCTTCTCTGGCAAAGCACAGGCAATTTACAATGAGCTTCAAGCGTTTTTTAGTATATTTCTTCATTTTTCGCCAATCAAATGCCAAAAGGTATTCCTTTGAGCCTTTCTTTTGTATTATTTTTTTTTGGGTTCATTTTCTCCTTTTTGCTAATGTTTGTACTTGAAGATGGTTCACCAAAAAATAACAAATGCGAGGCAAATTTCTCGATGTGCCAATCGGGGACAAGGTTCCTCCGTCGCAGGAGACATAAGGCCAATGGCTAGGCCCGAAAGCCTAACCATACTAGTGTTTGAAAGCCATTCACCACCCAACACAGGACTCTGGCCAAGGTGATTCCGCCTTTGTATAACTAAGAAAATGCCTCCAAGAATGCCCCTAGTAGTGTCAGGGTGATGGTAATCCTGAAGGTGAACCAGTTTAGAGAAGCTGGCCTTAGTGGTCGTCAACTGATTCGAGAATAATTGAGTTAGTTGGCACCGAAAATAAAGATATCAAAGGAGCAAATATGGAACCTTTAAGGGGTAGATAAGGCTACGTTGATGTACCTACGCATTTGAAACCACCATCCTCTAGTTTTGACGAAGAATCCTTGGATATTTTGCACAAGGACGACATGGGGAAATGAGTAAGGAAAATACAAGCATCTCTAGATGGCGTCATCTTGCCCCCTGACCATGAAGACATAGGTTGGGTAGATGCAAAAGTCATTGGGGCAAGGTAGGTCTACAAGGGTGTCTCCCTGGATGAGTTGTATACCATTGACAAAAAATGGTCGGGATAGTGTGTGGTTGGTAGATACTCCTAGGCTAGACTATAAAACTTGCTCTAAGAGGCCGACAAAGAAGGATGGGCGCTACCCTTGTATCGATTTCCTCCTAGTGCATAGGACCATCTTTAAAGATCTCAGGGTCAGACTGCCCTTCACCAACCTCAAGATAGTGGTGACGAAGCACTTGAGCATGTGCCTTTCGTAGTTATATCCCGTCACTTGGGGCTTTTTAAGAGCTTTTGAGAAGTTCTGCACATGCGAGAAGGTCGTCTACACCTAAACACTATTTTGCCATTTGTTTCTATCGTGCAAAGTGAACTTAGATAAGAGAAAGTCAACCTTAACTTTTCAGGCTACTAAAGAGCAAAAGATTTAAGTCATTATATGACTCCTTTAATAGGTTTAAAGAAATATTTTTTCTTAAGACGCACAAAGAAAGCCTGAGACATATTGTATGAAGTAATAGGAGAAGACAAGACAATCAAACTATGTTAGGGCCAAGATTCCCTATTTTAGTAGAGCTATGAGTACTACAAAGATGAGTCAAACACATAAAGTGGGATGAAGCTTTAATCGATGAGGAAGTGGTGAAGGACGCCCTCTTGGCCTTTATGAAGAAAGTCGAGGTACTAATCCTATGCTATCTAATCATTAGGAGGTTTCCTTGAGATTTCCCACAACAGCCAGGTAGGATACTTTATATCATCATTCTAAGTTATTTCCTACCATAAGGTGCTAACATAGTTTTTCTTTTGCAGAAGCCTACATGGATGACATTGCCTAACTAGTTCCCGCAATGAACACATAGACTGCCCAAGACAAAAATCAAGGCCCAAACAACATGGGTAAGTAGTGAAGGAAAAAGACGATGAAGACCTTCATTTAAGATGGGAAACCGAGCCTGACACTAGAGGAAACACCATCTTGGGAGATAAAAACCCTCGAAGTTGCCCTATAAGAAGCAAAGGACTGAGGAGTGTTGGTGGCTCTTTAAGCTAGGTTCGTGAAAAGGCGACTATCCATCGAGGATGAGCCAATTGAATATATGTTCTTGGATTATATGTTAGTTACAGGTACTAGCGACGTGCTAGTAGCATGGTATTGCCTTATATCCTTCCTGAGCTTCGAAGCTTTATCCAACTGAAAAGACACCTTGGGGAAAAAAAACCTTATGAAGGTGTTCTTAGGGAAAGAGGCTAAACTAAAAAAAGTTGGTGAAGAATGGGAGGTAGTTGAAAAAGGGCGACAAAGGTAGAGTAGAAATTGGTAACCCTTAAAAAAGAGAAGAAAGCTTGGCTAAAAAAGGAAAACGATCTTCATTCTCAAATCCTTGGGTTAAATTCCAAGGTACAAGAACATCAACCAATAGAAGCCAAGCTCCTAGAAGAGGTATGGGCTCTTCGAGAAGAAAAAGGGGAGCTTAAAGGCATAGCTGATGGGTTGATGGTGAACTTGGAAGTAAATGAGGCATAGCTTAAGAATACCACCTACAATTAGATTCAGGGAGCCAATATAGCATTTCAAAATGTCATCGATCAAGTGAAGTTTTTGAACCCTTAATCTCTCAACTGAAAGGGTATGTGACTGCAATTTGTCATGAAGGACAAAGTATGGTATGCATTAGTTAAAGGAAAATTGTTTCCTTCTGTCCTCAGTCTAGATCTTTCACCTTCTTTAAATGAGAAGGCCTCAAATGAAGGAAAGGATGACAAGCAAGAATATGAAGTTACCAAGGATGACAAGGCCAACAGTGAAGACACCGCTCGAGTTAAGGGGGCTAAATTAGAGGAACTCACTAAGGAGGGAAAGGACCACAAGAAGGATGATGCTGGCTCTGAGGAGCTTATGAGCAAGGAGAAGACTCTATATTGAAGGGCTAAAATGTTATGTTTTTAATTTTTTTTTTCAAGTATCAGATCAATATGCCGACTTATTTATGTAAATCTAGATGCTCCTTGCACACTTACTCTATCTTTCATAATCAATGCTTTGTTTTAACTTGCTTTAGCACTTTATTTGCTTTTGCATGACTTATTGTATGCTATTGACCGCACTTTTTAATCAATTTATACTTTATCACTTTTTCATTTATTTATTTTTTTGATAAAGGATTGTTCACCTTGTAGAAGATAATCCCCCTTTAATGGCCCAGTTGGGAAGTGGAAGGCATTATGCCTTTCCCCTTGAAATCAATGTCCTTGGTCTTGGTGTTCAATAGCAAGGATGCACAACTTAGGAGTGAAAACTCACCTCAACCCTTGACATTGATGTGAAAAGTCTAGGTGATGGCGTGTTGGTGTACATTGGCCTTGCTAGATGGCAGCATCAGACTGTAGTTTGGGAGTGAAAACTCCCTTGATCCTCGATGTCAAAGTGTGGAGCCCGAGCGAGGTAATGACATTTGAATGTACACTGGACCTGCGAGAGGATGATGTTGGACTATAGTTCGAGAATGAGAACTCCCATGAACCCCAATTGAAGTGGTAATTCCAACATAAGGTAACAGTAATGGACCCACTGACAACTTGACATTGGACTAAGTCAGTCGTTGTAACTTGGGAGTTGAAAATAAATATGCAAAACAACCAGTACAAAAGGGGTCATTTTATTGCAAATCAATATGGGGTTACATGAAATACAATAAAATAAATAAAGCATTTCAAAAATTAGAGGATGACTCTGTTGGTGGCCTCGACCTAACCGTTGGTTTGAGGATGCTCGTGTTAATGTATGCCCTAAAGGCCAATACTTTATGTTTTACGTTTGTATCTTGTTTAATTTGTTTATTAATGATATGAGACATTTCACTTATTATATGTGTATTGAAACATAATAAAGTTCATAGAATAGTATGTTATTCTTAAATATCCCTTGTCAAGTATTATTATCAATAAGGACAACGATAATGCATTGAGACTAGCATGTGAGTAGAGTGATAACTACATATCATGGATATGAGATATTAAGTCTTCACATGGGTACATAATTAGTGTAATGATGTACCGAATTCACCCACTATGAGAACACTGCATAATAGTTATGTAAATGTCATAAGCACTTCTCATGGTGAACATATTGTAAGTGGTACTTCAACTTGAAGTCACTACAATTCCTATATGAGGTGTTGTAGGTTTTAATGCTATCAAACGTCATCAATAACAGGATGATCATAAAGGTAGTAATTAGGCTTGCGATGAATAATGCGAAGGAATATGAGTGATTTAGACAAGATTCACCCCCCTTACATAATAGAAGTAATGTCTTAGGCCTCTCAATAGAGTGAGACGATGAAGTGTATGGCCATGCTGGAATGAGCCAATATGTGATATAGGGTTCATTTGTAATTATATTTTACTCGAGGATCAGGAAATAAATAATTGAACTTTGCAAACACATCTAGACAAAAGGACAATTACTGCACAATAATTTTGGTCACAGTAAGGTTAAAATTGGATTGCTGATTGCTTATGAATTGGGTAACAATAATGCATTGCTAAATGTTGTTCATTGTTTATGATATTAAATGTTATTTAATATTTTAATATTATTTAATATTTAATATTATTGCTAATTTATTGGAAACCTATAGGGTCACACAAATAAAGCAAATAATCAAAGCAGGGGAAATTAATTAAATAAAGATTTAATTAATTAAATCTAGATTGAATTGTAGCGCATGAGCCCAATAAGGTTAAGACAAGTAGAAAGGGGGCACATCACTACTTAAGTAAGAGGTGCCTCCTTCACTATTAGTGTATAGGTACTCAACGGATACAGAGATGGAGATTAAAGTTGCTACTTACCCCGGGTGTGACAATAGGTATGGATATTTTTTTCAAATATAGGTATGGAGATGGGTACTATAGTACCCTTCCTAGACCTTATTCATTGTCATCCCTACACATAACCGACCTCAACTGACCATAAACACTTCAACAAGAATAAGGAGAACCCAAGTCAGTAAAGCATTTTGTCGACAAGGCAGAAGTGGGTGGTCGACCTCTCAAGCCACCATACCTCTTTATCGTTAAATAAGGAAGTATCATTCCTTAAGTACTACAAAACAAGCGCCATCCAATATGGCTCAATGTCAATAGTCAAGATGAAGCTGGGCTTAATGATGGTCTATTGCACAACGAACTTATTATTTCCTGAGGATTAGGTGCTTACCAGTTTCAATAGGATATCAACCTTAGCATTCTGCTCTCTAAGGCGTGTTCACAAAATAATTTAATAGTGACTTCACCTTTGCAAGGTATTTCTCCAATAGGGGCTTATGCTTTTGGTAGGTCCCGTTAATTTGGGAGATGACTAACTAGGAGTCATTACATAATTCAACCAACTTTGCTCCTAAGTCAATTGCCATATAAAGCCCGAGTATACAAGCTTTATATTCTTCCTGATTGTTGAAAGTCAAAAGGTGAAAATGATGGTATACTCCAAAATAAACCTTTCCTTTGATTCCAGCAACAAGATATTAATTCCATTGCCCCTCTCATTAGAAGAGTCATCCATATATAAGGTCCATATCGAATTATTGGAAGAACCCAGCATAAGCTCAATGATGAAGTCAACGAAAGCCAATGCTTTCAAAGTCTACTACAGTTCATAGAGAATATCGTCCTCTAACAACTTAATTGCTCTCACAACCATCTGGCCTTCGAGGTCTAGGCGATGAAGAATCTGCTAGATGGGCTGGTTAGTGTGCACTATCACCTAGTGCGACTGGAAATACAATTGAAGGTGGTGAGTTGTTGTAATAAGTGCGAAGGAAATTTTTTTAATCTTCGAATATTGAAGCTAAGAGCCTTGAGGGCTTTGCCAACAAAATATACTGGCTTATGCTTCTCTAGCATCTCTTGAACCAGAGTAGTTGTAATCGCTTCCTTAACGATGGCAAGATAAAGATACAATGTCTTCCCATGCTTTGACCTAGTAAGGAAAGGGGGAGATGAAAGTGCTTCCTTCAATTACAAGAACAACGATTCACACTCTGATGACCAGTCAAAAGGCTAGCCCTTCCACAAAAGCCGAAGGAAAGAAAAGGCGTGCTGGGTTTACTTTGCAACTAATCCAGTAAAGGCAATCACCCGCTCTATCAACTGTTGTATTTCTTTTACATTCTATGGGATCCTCATTTCTAGGATGACACGACATTTATATGGGTTGACCTCGATACCCTACTTTATCAACATATAGTTGAGAATTTTTTCAACTTTTACCCCAATTGTGCACTTGACCAGATTCAACGCATATTATGCTCGCGAAGCTGCCCAAATACCTCAGTCAAGTCTAACAAGTGAGACTTGACTGTCGTACTTTTCACAATAATATCATTGACATAGACTTCCATATTTGTCATGATCTAAGCTTCAAAAACTTAATTCATCATCCTCTAATAAGTCGCACTAGCATTCTTTAGGCCGAAGGACATCACCTTAATTATAACAATAGTTCACCTTCTTCATCATGAAGGCGGTCTTATACTCGTCAAGGCCAAAGGTAGTTTACAAAAACAATCCTCCCTTAATCCACCGAGGTACTTTTTAAGGACAAAACCTTGAGGTCCATGCGAGTCAAAGCAATAATACTTCAAATGCAGTGGACCTAACGATGAAAGGGACTTGAGGTCAAAACATTAACCTTATTAAAAAAAGGAAATTACAAAAAATAACGCAAAATCACCACTACTTATCGAAAACAAAAGAACTCCACACGACGAGTAATTTTCAGTGAAGATAACGAAGGTTGGAGACAGCAGAAGGAGACAAAATGTTAAATGTTACTTTGTAGTGGAGATGAAATTTTGAAATGATAGATCAAATTTGTCTTGCAAGAAATGACACGGTTCAATGATGTTTTGAGAGAAATCAAAATGAGTGAATATGTTTTCGAGAATAAAAAATCTACTTAAATCTTAACATCGATTTTATAACCGATAGGAAATAGAGACTATAAATCATCTTCCTTCTCCTCTTTCTTAAACTTAAATGTCAATTAAATAAAACCAACACTAAACAACCAACTTTAAATCACAAATTTCTTGTATCATAAATCCATTAGTTGCATACATCACTATAACAAATTATTAAAATAATCTTAACAGTAAAAGTGTACTTATTGCTGGTCATTTCTATGAGGTAAAAATGGATTTTTTTTTTTTTTGGGTGAATAAAAGGGGCTTAAACCCAAGTCAAAAACCACGAGGAAAACATACAGCACTAGCATCAGCTAGTAAAGACAAGTTCAAAAAGTTTGGAATGAAATCAAAAATACAAAGAGACATAGATGAAGAAGCTCCCACTTTGCTAATATATCAGCTGGTTGATTTGCTTCACAAAACACATGAGCCCATTGAATAACTACTCCCTTACTCTTGAAAGTAGTGATGTTTGTAACCAAAGAGCTACATGGATGAAACTTACTACACCCGTACTTAAGGAGCTTAACAGCTTGAAAAGAATCAAACTCAACCACAATATTCTTGTATCCACGTAAGCAAGCTTGTTGGATCCCATGAAGGACACCCCACAATTCAGCATGGAGCATAGAACACTCTCCTAAAAAGGATGAAAAAGTTAGGACAAACATACCATCATGGTTACGTAAAACACCACCACATCCTGCCTTGCGAGAAGTAGAATCCCAAGACCCATCAGAGTTGATTTTAAGCCAACCAGGAGGTGGAGGATTCCATTTGATATTCAGGGGGTTAATAAGATTATGATTGGATGAGGCAGAGAGGCCAAAACTCCATTCAAGGGAAGCTTTAGAGAGTCTTTAACATGCCTAAATTGAGCCTTGATTTTGGAGGCTTCAACATAAGGATTGGGGGCTTTTTGGTTGAAAATCCATAGATTGCGTTATCTCCAAATAGCATCCAAAGTGAGCCCAAAAAAAGTACTCCAGTCAGATTTAACTTTGCAATTAGAAGAGAGCCAATTGAAGGTGTTTATGGCAAAGAAGGTTGAATGCATAAATGAACCAACAACTTGAGTCCATGTAGATCTAGCTATGGTGCAATCACGAAAAGCATGGATAATTGTTTTTGTCGAAGATATACATATAGGACAAGTTCTTGTGGACAAGATGTGTCTTCTAAAAAGATGATCATTTGTTGGGAGGATGTTGCGTGTAACACCCATTTAATTTTAAATATAATTCATATTAATTTAGTTATTAAGTTTAAGTAAATAAAAATGTGTGTAAAATTTTTCCAGTTTTAAAAGAAATTCCAAACTTAACAGAATTTGGAAATGGTAATAAAATATGAAAGATATATACATATATTTCATAAAACTGTACATCATGGTTTGAGTAATACATAACAGTCAGAAACAAAAGTACATCGAAATACATATACTACCTAGCCCACTATATACATCAAAAGAGATCCTATACAGAGCAGTATTTATCTACCCTATCCCTTATACAAAAAGAAAATACTATAGGTCTTCAGGTCCTCCCCCGTTGAGATGTTCTCTATCTCGTACTTAGCATCATCGAGCGTTAATGTCGTCTTCAATAATCACGACCAATCATACACAAAAGAAAATAATGGAGTGAGGTGTTTTGTTCTAAAATCACTTTTACATGTGCGGTAGGAAATCTACCATATAACAAAGATAAAACACAACTGACAACACAAGAGATCCTAAGGTTCATTCTAAGTTGTATTCGACTACCCTTGACTAGGTATAGATCCATACTTCCCATTAGTGGGTAATAGTTCTCAATAGAACCTGGGAAATGACTGGGAGTACATATACTTCTCTCAACACCATCACATGGTACAGTCCTCGTCATCATTGAGGAACAAAATAACAATTTAGGATATCCATTTATAGAGGTATACTCTCAAACCAATCCTGGAATGCTGAGCAGTTGTCGAGGTTATCGAGTTTGGTCAAAGGCGCTACCCTGACCATTGAGACTTTCACCACTCGATGCCTACCCCTAAGACCTCCGCAAGTGGGTCCCTGCCTTTCATTCCTCAGCGTACCAAACTGTGGCTTCCTTAGCAGGGTACCATGCCACTACATGTCACTTGCTTTACATTACTCACTAAACTGTTAATTCCTAACTTCTCAAGCAGAGGTTTCCCTGGTCTCATTTAATTTGAGCACTAGTAAAATCAACATTTCTGCCTTATTTTGTAGAAATTGCACAATACCAGAATTTTAGCAGAATAACGACATAGCAATTATAGTATAATTACTAAAATTTTGGCAGAATAACAACTAAATAAATACATTTTAATTTTCTAAAATTGAGCAGAGTAACAGCTTAGCAAGTGCATTTTAATTTTCTAAAATTGAACAGAGTAACAGCTTAGCAAGTATAATTTAATAATTTAAATGTGAGCAGAGTAACAATTTAGTAATTATGATTTAATAATCTAAATTTGGACAGAGTAACAACTTAGCAAAAATTAAAGTTTAACATTAAACAATAATAATAAAAAAAAACTTAAGCCTAAACGGGTTTAGGGGAAAACCCTTTCTACTAACATGCAAAGTAACAGTAATTTAGAACCAACCCCACTCCCCCCATTACCTCTAAGATAGTTGATGAAGAGGATGGAATTGTTGGTGCAAAGCTTCTAGGAGGAGAAATTCTACTAGTTGAAAACTAGCAAAATTTTAACATAAAAACTAGATAAAAAAATATTTTAGAGAGAGAAAACTTTAGAAAGAGAAGCTCTCTAGCTTGGGAGAGGAAAGGATGAGTGAAAATCTGAAAACTTTGAGGCCTATTTATAGAAGAAGGAGGGGGGTTAGGTGTCCAAATATTTACATCATCCATTATGTCACTATTATGTCATAAATCCAATTTTTATTTATTTTTAATCCAATTTAGGGACACATATCTCAAATAGGTGGTGAATCACCTATTTTAGGGTTGGGGACGTGCTCCACTAGCTGTCCCAAGCCTTCATGTGTCAAAATTTATCTGTAGGTGAATTAACCGGTACTGACAAAAACGCCTAAACTTGAAAAAATTAGCTTTTAATATCAAAATAATGTATTTTAATGAAAAACTGGATAAATAAATTAATTTTCATCAAAAAAAAAATTTCTAATAATAAATTTTAATTTTTATTAATTTATTTCAAATTATATGTTTTTATTTTGTATTTTTAAGCTAGAAAATTCATAGAAAATCCATTTTAATTCAATAAATACCAAGATTTTTATCAAAATTATAAAATTAAATATTTTACCCATAATTAAACTAAAATTACCATTTTCACCCTTTTTGAATGTCAAACCAGTACTGGCTGGCTTATTAGACACGCATGGGCATTTTGGTCATTTTACACAGAAATTCCAGAAAATTCCCAAAAATTCCCAAAATTATATTTCAATATATATGACATAATTCCAAGCTCAAATTTACATTTTAACGTCAATTGAATCTTTTCCTCATGTCAGTTCTTAATGTTGAGAAATAGGGACAAAATTGTCATTTTCTAATTTCTTCGGGCTCCAGCTCGGAAAAATTATTAAAAATCACGATTAAATAGCTCTTGAAATTTTGAACAAAATGGTGGAAGTCAGAATTTCAAAATTCCTTTCCGATTTTTCAGAATTGTATTGTCAAATATATATAAAAACAGTGAAAGAATTGAAATAGGATTATTATATTTTTCACTACTTTTCTCTCAAAATAAAGTTTTTATAATGAGAGATACTTAATATAAAATTTTCAAAATATATTGAGGTCAAAAAGTCTCCGATTGGTTCTAACAGTCAACTAGGGGTATTTTTGTCATTTTACAAAAATTATCTCAATAAATTCTAGAAAAATTTATAAAATTATTATTAATTGTTCTAAATACATTGATGACTTAAAAAAAATTTAAACATACAGAATAATTTAATATACAAAAGTAGGGGTGTTACATTGCACATACACTTCCAAAGCAAAACTCTAATTATTTGGGGACCTTTCCACTTCCACACCCAATCAGTGTTGGGTCTATGATTATCATTTCCACCCTTCACTATATATGCATATGCACGAGCAACACAGGTGGAGCCATCTGTAGATCCTTTCCAAATCAAAGAGTCCTCTACACAAAGATGAGAAAGGGGATGCATAGCCAAGATTTTATTTACCACATGTGGAGGGAATAAATGTTGAAATTTAGAGACTTCCCATTAGCCTTGCATAGTGACAAAGTACTGAATTTTCTCCTGCGAAAGATGAGAAGGAATATGACTGGTAGCCAAATCCTTTAAAGGACTTAACCCCTAAACCTAAGGATCAGACCAAAATTTAGCTTTGTCACCCTTCCCAATTCTCCCTTCCAGATTATCAATAAAGGAATCCCACACCTTGCAAATGCCATTCCAGAAATTGGATGAGCTGTTAGGCTGTCTTATATTTGGAAAGATATCATTGCCACTCTTGTATTTTTCTCTAAGGACAGTAACCCACAACTCTCGAGGCTTAGAAATAAACTCCCAAGCATTTTCCATGAAGAAAGCTTTGTTGACATGCCTGGTTTGCCTTATGCCTAACCCTCCCATATGCTTAGGCTTACAAACCTCCTCCCAAAAAAGAAGGTGCATTCTTCTAACATTATCCTGATCCCCCCACAAAAATTGGCGACATTTTTTATCCAAAATGTGGCACACATTGATTGGCATAAAAGCACTTTGCATGGAGTAGTTTGGTAAAGCTTGCATAACAGATTAAACCAAGGTTAATCTTCCAGCAAATGATAAGGATCTTGATTTCCAATTTGACAGTCTTGAACTAACTTTCTCCAATACATGGTTAAAAGTATGACGAGAAACTCTAATGTGCATGATGGGAACACCAAGGTATTTTCCCATATCTTTTGTTCTTCTATAACCAAAGGCATCTCTAAGATACTGTCTAGTTTGCCAGTTTACATTTTTGTATAAGCTTATCCTTGTCTTGTTAATATTAACCTTTTGACTAGAGCTTCTAAAAAATGTCAAGAACAAATTTGATAACTTCAACCTAGTCCATTTTGGCATGCGCAAACAAACCCAAGTCATTAGCAAAGGCCAAATGTGTTAGTTTTGGACCATTTCTAGATAATTGGATGGGCATCTAGTAGTTGTGATCAAGGGCTAACTGAATAACGTGAGATAACCTCTCCATGCAAAGGACAAAGAGATAGGGTGAGAGGGGATCTGCCTGTCTAATGCCTCTGCTGGGGTGGAACTCCTCCAGGGCTTCCCCAGAAATGGAATGATTATTCTACTTATTGGTGTTTCCCAACATTTAATCAAGTTGGACAGACCACACATTTAAAAAAAAATTAGAAAAGAAAGAGAGAAAAGAAATCAACGATACAATTAATTCTACCTATATATGACCAATATAATGCCCCTGCATTAGGTGGAATTTCCCTATTTAGTCCACATAGAAATACATACAAGCACATCATCATTCAATTTGTTAATTAACAATTTTAATGGGCATCGCACTTAATCTTTTTGCCTCAAGTCAATGGTGACAACCCCACCATGATATTTGAAACTGACTTCCCGATTCCCTATATATTTCACATTTAATTTCATTCCCTATGCCCATAGCTAGCCCCTATTTAAGCTGCTTCAGCCTCGTCCAATTTCTTCTCCGTGCAAGATCACACAAAGGTACATACATAGCATCATAGCTGCATCTGGTAAGTTAACTGAACGTGTAGCTTGTTTCTTGATTGATCGTATGTCCTATATACTTATGTGTGCATATATATAAAACTTAATTATATTCTTAATTCCCTGGCCTCTCTTCTTATTCGTTGTTTAAAATCATATACATGTCTCATGTCCTCAATATTTAGCATGAGTGCTTTTACAGCATGACCTCACTCTTTTTTCTTTTTTTTTTGTGGCTAATTAAAGCAAATTAATCCAGTTACTCTTGAAGAGAATGAAGCTTGTGGTGATTGCACTAGTGTTGTTGATACCGGCAACCTCTTCTATGGCTACAGATAGGAAGAGGTTCGTGACCAAATTGAACGAGGGAGAACTCAGTAATGAATCTGACGATAATGATCACCATGCAATCCCACGAAAGGACAATGGCTGGCCTGGATGTGGCCGACGTGGAGTGGGTGAGGATTGCAATCACAATTACATCCCTCGCAAGGACTATGGCCCACCTGGTCAGGAAGGAAAATAAGTGTTTATTTAGTACATGAAGGATGCATCATATACATGTATACGGCTGTATATAAGCACGAGTCTAGCAGTGTTTGGCGAGTAATGAATGCTAGATGTATGTCGGGTAAGATCTAGGAACTACGTTGGGCCCACGTCGATGCAAACCCTTGTACGTGTCCATATTTGTACGCAAAAGTTTATGAGTGGGTACTTGGTACCCTATAGCTACGTATGTGATACTATGTATGTGTCGCCCGATCATATATAGCTAGCTGTAAGCTCTAGTGTCGCAATTTCACAATCATAGTTGAGTTGATGAATAAAGGAGACTTGTTTTGATTAATTCTATACTTGTCACTCTTCCAAATTCCAACCATTTTTTTCAAAAACTCTAATTATTTCCGTGATTGTGAGCTACGAAATTGAGTGAAATGATTTTAAGGATCGCAACATAATGTCATCAGAGAAAACTTTGAAAAGGCTATGATAGATGCGTTTCTTAACCATGCATATAGTTTGATTCTTGATAACGTTGTTAAAAATAAAGTTTACTTCAGTAATATCTTTACATTTTTAATGGAATTCATCCCCAACTCTTAAATGAGAGATATTATATTAATTCTTAATATACACAAAACATAAACAGAAAAAAAAAAAAAAAGAGGGAGAGGGAAAAACTTTAAAATCAAGATGAAGTTGCAAAACGACGAATCAAAAACTTTAAGAAAACATATTGTTTATTTAGTTGATAAACTTAAAACTTATATATAAAAAAAAAAAAAAACGGAGTTGAAGCATTGCTTAAGTTAATATTTTGAGCTCTGTTGCTAACGTAAGGTTTTCCTATTAATTTCTAGTCCATAAAAAATAAAATAATACTTTTTACGTAAAAAACTAAAACCTTTTATTAAATATATAGAGTGAGAAAGTAATTAAAACTACATATGTCTGTTCTTAATTTAAAACTAATTAATTAAGATTATAATGTACTTCAATCCAAATTAACCGTAAAAACATTCTTATTTTCTCGCTTTACATATTTGCTCATTCTAGATGAGGGAAACCAACTTCACCATTCTATCAAATTTGATCATTATGTTCATTTTTGTCAATTTGATTATGTATGAGTGAGTACATGAGTATCCTATAAGGTGGATGAGTGTTTGTGCTCGCTATGTACTTTTTAGCTTCTCTGATTCACCCGTTCTCCCTTTGATTCCTTATTTTTAGGTTTGCACTCTTAAAATTTTATTACCTAGCATTCATATTTATATATTTAATCTAAGAGTGTGTTTGTCCTAACTTTTTTTTAGCTTATTTTCTCCTTAAAAGGAGAAGTTGAGCCAAACACATTTCATAAAAAGTTCTTAAAAAATAAGGTACTTATTTTTATAGAACAAGATTTGAAAAAAAGTAGCTTATTATTAAGTTGGTAGGGAGAGTTTTTTTCTGATTGATAGGGAGCTTATTTAGATAGTCACCTCTTCGAATCCTAACACGACTAAAAATATCATCTTTTTTTATTTTCCATTGTTTTTCTGATTTGAGTGTTTCATCGACTTCTCCGTTAAATACTACTTACATATATTAGCTTATTTTAATTATGTTTATTTATTATAAGGTTTTAATTTATTTTTAAATTATGTATTTTAAAAATTAAAAAAATATTATTTATCAATTAACTTTTTAAATATTCTTTACATAAAGTAAAAGAACATTAATGACAGTAGTAAATAATATAGTTAAATAATTTTTTTATATTGTAAAATATTTATAATTTTTATTCTTTAAATTTAATTCAGATGTCATATTTTTAAAAGTTTTTAATTTATAGTCAAGTTTTTGAATTCTTAATTACAACAATATATTTATTAAATACTTTTTAGATTATCTATTAAATATTTTTCAATATATATTGACATTATTAAATTTTTTTCAAATAAATTATATTTTACCTTCTAAAAATATTATTAAACAATAATATAAAGGTTTTTAAATATTTTAACTTTTGTAGTTAATACTTCTATTTATTTAATTAATATTATATATAATAAAATATTTGTACAATATCTTTAAAATTAATTTTTTTTAATTAAATTAATTTTTTACATTTTTAAAATTAAAATTTTTAAATGTATTTATTGCAAGAAATAAAAAAAAGTCACTAAAATAAGTAAATAATATAGTTAAATAAAACTTTTATATTTAAAAATATTTATAATGTTTATTCTTTAAATTTAATTTAGATTTCAATTTTTTTAATTTTAATTTTAGTTAAATTTTTTTATTTTTAATTATAACAATATATTTATTAAATACTTTTTTAATTATTTGTTAAATACTATTAAATATATATTAACATTATTAAATTCTGTTTAAATAAATTATTTTCTATCTTTTGAAAATATTATTGAACAATAATACAATTTTTTTAAATATTTAATTTTTTGTAATTAATAATTTTGTAATTAGTATTATATATAATAAAATATTTATAAATCATATTTAAAATTATTATTAATTAAAATAGTTTTAATATTTTTTAATTTAGAATTTATATATTTTAATACTTTTGTGTATTTTTGTTATCGTTAAAATAAATTTATGTTGATTAAATTAATTTTACATAATTGTAACTCAAAATTAACTATACATAATTTTTTTTAATTTTATCAATATGTATATTATTCTATTGAATGTGGCTATTAGTTTTATGTAAATTTAAAATTTTAAAATTTTTTACCAAACAACTTTTACCTTAAAAGGAACTTTAAATCTAAAATAAAATAAATTACCAAATAACTTCTACTTTATTTTCAAAGCACTTATTTTAAACTTTAACTTTAAAGTAACTTTTAAGCCAAAAAAAAGCTGAACCAAATATGGGTAGGATCACCTGGACCGTGTTGAGTTGGTAAAAGCAATTTATCATTGGATTTGGGTATAAAATTAATTCTGGCTGAGACGCAATTATTGAAGTTGTTTTTATTAAAAACATTTTCTCATGACATTAGAAAGACTTTTCAGTGAGGGAATTTAAGCAAATTATACTGTGGACCACCAAATAGTGGACTACCTCTCTAAACTGTTAAATATATAAATAAAAAAAATTAATAATTAAGATTTGTTGATTTAGTTAATAATCTTAACTGTTATTTTTTTTATTTATATATCTAATAGTTTAGATTGGTAATCCACGGTAAAATTAACCGAGAATTTAAATTTGTTTACTATCCAAGCCGGTCAGTGTAGGTGCCATCAGCAAATATGTATTATCCAAAGATTTTTTTTAGCAAAGCATACTTGTTGGCTATAGTGACCTCTCGGCTAAAGATCTTCATTTTACGTACTGTTGTTACTGTTGCAGAAAACGAAAAAGGCATCCCTAGCGAGGTAAATCAAAAGGAGGCATTTGGCAATTGGCCTAATATTATTGGCTGCGCAGTCTTTATTGGCAATAAATATAAGAAGATTACATGTCGATATATAACTCAACATCCGCCACCACTCGGCAACACTTAAATTAGTGGGCCGATAATATACTCTAAAACGCATTGCGTATTTCAAAGTGTTTGGGTCTTCAATTCCCAGCAATCTGATTCTATAACTCGGAAGCAAATTTTCAATTTTGGAGATAATCGCAATATTTATCCGATTGAAAATTATAATAGATGGTTAACTTTTGAATGTCACACCTGACCGATGGGTTTTATTAAAATTTAAAATCAATCTCAGTAGCACACACAAAGCCCAAACTAAGTCTCCCTATACTATAGGAACGTTAATTTTTGGGACCAGGTTGAATAAAAAACCCAATCCTGTCTCTATCATGCCCAACTGATGTATAATTCTTTTGTGGAACTCTAACATCGTCATTAATTGGAGTTTTAAAAGAATCACCTCCAGTACAATCGAGAACATTACCCATACTTAAATAAATTTCTGTTGTGTTACGTTGATTCTGTTTAGTATTGGGTTTGAGTACCCTTGTGCTCAAATTTCAATAATAAATTTAGAATAATTACACTGGCATTGCACGTAAACTCCTTTCTTTTTTTTAAGATTTACAGCAACCTCTCTTTAAAAATCCATAAGATAATATTTTCTAAACAATTAAGAAAATTAATACAATATATAAGAAGTGTCAGTAATATTTTCTAACAATTAAATGTAAGTCTGTAAGAGTGAAAAAAAAGAAAGATTTTAAAAAAATTGATAAAACCTGAATAAGTATTAATATAATTTACTCTAAAATTTATTATTGCCTTTAATATATTTCACTTATAGATTTACCACACTAGTCACAGAACGACGTTTCGTGACCTAGTTATTAATGTTATGTACATAATCACCTTTCTATTTACTTTTGTTTTAAGGCGCGAGAGAAAAAAAAATGTTCCCATAACGTGAAGACAATCTTACATAGCCCCTTTTCAAAAAAAAAAATGATTATTGTACACCGCTTAGAAGGAGCATCGTGAAAAGAGAGATGAAAAAAGAAAAATGAAAAAAGTGATTGATAAGGTGATAGGAAAGGAAGATAAATAAAGAAAAATACAAGATATAAAAGGAAGCGGATCCTCTCCCACAAGAATTGTCTCCAGCTCTCTCCAACCCTATCTTGGGCCTTTGGATGCATCTAATGGATGGCATTAAAAGTTAATTAAAATTAAAAAAATAAAACTCAAAAAAATTGTTGACCCTTGGATTAATATGATACAATCGGTGCAATTCAAAGAACACATTTGGGCTCGTCCCCACTCTTCTGCGTGAGCAACATGGCCAAAGTAAATTGATGAAGAAATTGTCGTCACCGATGAGCAAGCCACAACAGAGGCGACCGGTGATTATCTACACTCATTCTCCCAGGCTCATCGGACTCTGTCACTCCAACCTAAAGAAAATGGCGGCGACGACGCTTGCAAACCACCGCGGAAGTAGGAGCCGGAGGCGAGGGAGGAGAACGAAACGGCATCGTCAATGATAACAGAGGAGCTAGATAGTTGCAACTGCGTGGGTGAGGTGAAATCGAGTTTCAAATGGTTGGAGCCTCCACTGATGAGCTTAACACCATTCACCGAAACCACCATCTGAATCAGAGCTATCCACCTCTTCAAATTTTGGGATTTTTGAACGAAACCCAGTTGCGATGGACAGATTTTGGTTCTTTGGCCTGGTTCACTTGTTAATTTTGGCACTTGATTATCAACCAATAGTTTTTGGTTTTTGTGGGTAGATTAGGTAAAGTGGTATAAGTTCCTAACAAACCGATGGTCAGGATATTTTCCCCTATGAATCATGTTTGTCTAGATGACTTTAAGGATCTCTTTTGTTTTTATCTCCTCTTGTTTGCAATGTCATCTTCTATGTATCAATGTATATACATTTATTGAAGCAAAGGTGAATCTAATTTATGGTTTGGTTCATAGTGTTACTCATTTAACCAGTTGAATGATTGTATGCATGTGGTTTACTATTAAAAATGATCTGATGATAGTATTTTAGATGCTGTCCACTGGATTTGACGGCCATTATTTACTTAGCTTTAATATGGAATAGTATGCTTCACTTTGTGTCAAAATAATGTGATGTTGAAAGTAGCTTAAGCTGGTTTAGTCCGCACCTTCCACTTCTTGGAATTTCAAACAGGATATGCATTTCTATGTTGTTAGATTCTGTTAGGTAGGCTATGGCTCTCAAATTTTATTTTCACTTGGGTTGCTTGTATTCATTTCCATTATCTCCTGTGAATGTGTGCAGATTGGGCAATTGGACATATGGAGTCTTTGGCCACTAATGATGGAAGCATAATGTCGATGATAAGACCAACTACAGTCATTGTTCTAACTTTATATATAAATAATGGTGGGTGTGCAGTTATATTACTATGTCATCCACCGTAAGCATGATAACAAAACTAAATACTGTCTTCACTAACTCGAAAACATTTACGTATTTACAATGAATAATTAATAACCTAAAATTTAGATATTGATCGATATAGTGGACATATTAATTGGTATGTAGGAAGAGGTACGTTTTCCCTATCCAAGAATTTATTGGACAGAGGGAGGGAAATTAGGACAAGACAGCTAAGCATTATTATTTGTGCTTTCAAGTGACACACTTGAGAATCATGTTTAAGAGATTCAAATCTAAGAGTAAGACAATTAATGGTATCGCAGTTTTGTGCACCCACTTGCTGTCATTATATACTCTGCTATTGGATTTGTTCTGCACATCGTTATTTAACAGTAAAATGGAAGAAATGAGAAGTCTAATCTTATGATCCTCATCGGTTTATACAGGGCTTTGGAACAGATCTAGTTGGATGAGAAAAATTGGATGCTTTGAAAGCACCATTGAATATTATATTACTGGCCATCACTCTCCCCTATTGATTACATGCTTAACATTATGGTTGAAGTGCTCATAAAGAAGCATAAGTACTTCATTTTGACTGAGTTAAAAAAAATAAAAAAATAATTAAATATAAAATGAATAGTTTTATCAAGTCTTTTAAAAATTTGAAAAAAAATTTACTTAATTTTAATTTAGTCTTTATTTGATACTTGAAGTAAATACTAATGCTTTAAAGAGATCCTTTAAAACAAAATGAAAAGTGAATAACATGACATTTACTTTCATGATCAAATTCAAAGAGTGAAACATGGTTGAAAAAAAAAGTCAATTGACAGTAAAAATACAAAGCAGGTTCACAAATATAGTATGACGTGCAGTATGAGTAAGGAAAAATGTACGTAATGTTCTTTTTCCGTTGGATACATCCAACGGCCCAAAACAGGGTTGGAGAGAGCCGGAGACAATTCTTGTGGGAGAGGATCCATTTTTGTATGGATATAAAAGGAGGTGTAGAATTTGAGTGTATCAATATTAGATATTGCTGTTTTTTTTTTTACGTGCCCAAAATCACATTTAGTTGAATATTACAGAAATGTGGATGCAAGGACACTTAACCTTAAAGTTGCCCCTATCATCCACCCCATCTTTGCAAGTTACCTAAACATGTTGGCTACTGCTTCCAAATACCCCACGGAAGCTGCTTATCTGCCAATGTTGGAACGTTAGCCACCCAATTTCAGTTCAGAATTTTGCAGGCAAAAGCAAAATTGGGAAGGACTAAGCTGTAAATGTAAACAAAACTTTTCTTTGCCACATTCACAGGACATGACTCAGCTGCAAAAGGTTCCATTTCCTTGACCCGTTATTATTCCTTCCCTTACCGTCCCCACATGACAATAAGCTAGTAGCTAGCCCACAAAGTCATGGATCATGTGCCCTCCACACCAACGCCTAAGCTCCTCCTCTTGCTGTAGTTGCTGTTGTTGTACCCCTTCAACACCATGCCTAAGACCCAAAGTCAGTGACACAGACCCAAGACCCCCAACCTCAAGCCCGCCACGTCGGTACGGCATAAAACCCATCACTGTCCCATCCATGCTTGGTGGTGTAGTAGTAATCTGACATTCCAGTTTTGACCGCTTCTCTTGATTCCACTGTTCTTCGTCCATTCCAATGTGTTCCTCGTTGCCTGCAAAGGAGAATGACCCCATTTCCAAACACTGAAATTGCTTTTCAGGGGTTGCATGTGATGATGCTTGCGTGCCAAACCAGCTCACAGGCTGATGATCAGCTTTGGGCTAGTTGCTACCTTCAAAGGCAGAAGCTCCCTGATCATTTTTACTAGAGGTTTGGTGGGCTTCTGTTGCGCCCTTTGTTTTGAACATGTGTATTTCCTCAACCATGGGCTTCCACACACGGACTCGAGCATTTATGAACCAATTTGATACCTACGTTAGTCAGTTACATTTTTACTCCAGCATTACAGTATGCAACAGATAAATTGGAAAGGATACCTAATTGCACCCAAATGAGCATCATATTTGACCAATCACTGCCGTTAAATAAAAGAAATTATTGCATGGTCTAGGACTATCTTATAACTATGGTCCGATCAATTTTTAGTAACACATAACTGGGTTTTTCAGTTTAGGAAAAAGAGTTAATAAGATTCAACTATGTGCCATATAAAGACTGACTTAACCTTTGCAGGGCATTTCTCCTATAAGGGCTCATTCTCCCAATAGGTCCTGTTAATTTAGGAGATGACTAACTGGGAGTCAGTACATAATCGAACCAACTTTGCTCCCAAGTCAATTGCCATATAAAGCCCGAGTATACAAGCTTTATATTCTTCCTAATTGTTGAAAGTTGAAAAGGTGAAAATGATGGTGTGCTCCAAAATAAAACCTTCCTCTGACTCCAACAAGATATTAGTTCCACTCCCCTTCTCATTAGAAGAGTCATCCATATATAAGGTCTATATCAAATTACTGGAAGATGATAGAAATAATAATAATAATAATCATACATGTTGATACAAATTATAGCATGTTGATACTGATAGTATGTAGTTAAAAGATGAATAATATACTAACCTGAGTTCATTCCGGAATCCATTAGAATTTCTTTAGAGGAGAGAAACCGCGTTCCTGGGTTGAGCGCTTTCTACCCACTTTCTAGGAATTTTTGATCAATGTAAATTTGCTTAATAGGATAACAAATTTATAATCACTAGCAGTAGGTAGGGACCTTTCAACAGGCTATTTACTGTGACCCATCACAAGGTCACTCTTAACACAAAATCCATCTTCTAATATTCCATAACCGACATATAATAAAATCCTTAACTGTCAATTAATGATAATTAAATAATATTTTAATTATTAATTAATACTAATCCATTAATACAATTAAAAAAAATAACATAAGAACCCAGCATAAGCTTGGCAATGAAGTCAACGAAAGCCTATGCTTTCAAAGTCTATTGCCATTCATAAAGAATATCATGCTCTAACAACTCAATTACTCATATAACTATATGGCCTTGAAGGTCTGGGTGATGAAGAATCTGCTAGATGGGCTGGTTAGTGTGCACTATCACTTGGTGCAAGTGGAAATACAATTGAGGGTGGTGAGTTGTTGTAATAAGTGCGAAGGAAATATTTTTAATCTTTGGATATTGAAGTTAAGAGCCCTAAGGGCTTGCCAACAAAATATACCAACTTATGCTTCTCTAGCAACTCTTGAACCAAAGTAGCTGTAATCGTTTCCTTAGCAATGGCAAGATAAAGATACAAGGTCTTCCTAAGCTCTGACCTAGTAGGGAAAAGGGTAGATGAAAGTGCTTCCTTTCGTTACAAGAACAAGGATTCACACTTGGATGACCAGTCAAAAGGCTGGCCCTTCCACAGAAGCCGAAGGAAGGGGAAGGCATGTTGGGTTTACTTTGCAACAAATCTAGTAAAGGCAATCACCTGCTCTATCAGCTGTTGTATTTCTTTTAAATTCTATAGGATCCTCATTTCTAGGATGACACGACATTTATATAGGTTGACCTCAATACCCTGCTCTATTAATATATAGCTGAGAATTTTTTCTACTTTCACCCTGATTATGCACTTGACCAGATTCAACGCATATTATGCTCACGAAGCTGCCCAAACACCTTAGTCAAGTCTAACAAGTGAGACTTGACTGTCGTACTTTTCACAATCATATCATTAACATAGACTTCCATATTTGTCATGATCTAAGCTTCAAAACCTTAATTCATCATCCTCTAGTAAGTTGCACTAGTGTTCTATAGGCCGAGGGACATCACTTTAATTATAACAATTGTTCACCTTCTTCATCATGAAGGCGGTCTTATAATCGTTAAGGCTAAAGGTAGTTTATAAACACAATCCTCCCTTACACTACAACAATACCAATATTTAGAGTCAGCCAAAAGCCGACTCTAATAGCTAAAGACCGACGCAAACATTGTTATTAGTGTCAGATTAGAGTCCATACGAGTAGAGACGCTAATATGGGCGACACTAATTTACTTCCATCGGCTTTTTTAGTTTGACGGTTATAAGAGTCGACCTAACCGACGCATTAGCCGGCTCAAAGAAAAGCCGACGCTTAATGATTTTATTCATTAATTTATATTGTTTTATTTAGTATCAGCTTAGCCAACACTAAGAATATATTTTTTTATTTGACCTACGTTAGTGTCGGCTAGACGGACACATGTCTTATTTGTAATTTTAATTTTTTCCTATATATGCGTCGGCTTAGGAGTGGGCTTAGTCGACACAATATTTGCGTCGGCTTATGAGTTGGTTTAGCCAATGCAAATGAATTTTGTAATTTTTTTAGGCTAATTACACATTTTGCCACCCATCTTTGATGATTTTGTGAATTTTGCCACCTAACTATTTTTATTGCACATTTTGCCACCTAACTTTTAAAATTTGTGCATTTTGTCACCCAATTATTTTATTTGCACATTTTGCCACCTCAATTGTTGATTGCCAGTTTAGGGAGGATGGCAAAATGCACAAATTTTGAAAGTTGAGTGATAAAATATGCAAGTAAAATAATTGGATGGCAAAATACGTAACTTTTAAAAGTTGGGTGACAAAATATGTAATAAAAATAGTTTGGTGACAAAATTTGCAAAATCATCAAAGATAGGTGGCAAAATGTGCAATTAAGCCTTTTTTTATTGCGTCAGCTTATGAGTGGGCTTAGCTGACGCAAGCTTTTTTTTTAGGACAATTGATTGTAAATTTGATAAAAATTCTTCGATGTAAACTGTAATTTGTACGAAAAATATATTTATGTGATTATGATTGTAATACAACCCATAATGCAAATATGATGAACACAATTAAAGCAACATTTGTCTAGATTAAGAGGTCTAAAAACATGTGATCCACAGCTTAAACAACCATATATTCAAAAACTAGAGATTACAACATAAAATTAAATGCCAAACAACACAAAGCACTTCCTGACCCCTTGTTAACCAATATTTCCAGTGGCAGCATGTAAAAATTGAAGAAAAGCTAAGTACTTATTCACGATCCTTAGGCCACCAAACTTTGACCGAGAAACCAAAAAGGTTTTCACCGCATATTCCTTCATATCAGACTCCTCATATAATAAGCAGACAATTAGCTATCAATGCAATAAGAAAATGAAAATTTTGGAATTAGCAAGACATAGCTGCAGAAAGGATTTTCCCTGTGGAAATGTTCCCTAACGAAAACATCTTTGAAGTTTGAATATTATAATTTAAAAATTCAGAGCAAATAAGATACATACATATTTGCTGAAGTGCGTTCCCTTTTCACATTTGTCTTGGGACTTTCCTCTAAATTTTCATCTTTAGTTGATTTTGCACCAGACTTTGGAGAAGAAACCATTTCCTAAATAATTAACAATGATTCCTTTAATAATTTATTTTTAAAAAAGAATAAAGTAGAATAAAATCATGTAGCAATAATGATTACATGCAAAGAACAAAGCACAAGGTGTTATTCCACTCAATATCAATTTGTTATAAGCCATTAAGTCAATCATACAGTAAATTAGTATTAGCAATATCAAAATGATTACATACAAAGAATTGCTTCCAATTTCTATTATAAGTGCGAAACTGAAGGCAAGGAGTATGAACTGGATTCTTGAAGACAAATCAGTAGCTTAACTTTTTAGTATTGTGCAGATGAAGTACATTTAGACACATGAAGTTTCTTAGATCCTCAAGTCAAAAGACCGGGGAAAAAAAAAGGAAAAGAAACTAAAGAAGAAGAATTTGACCAAAAACATGACTTATGAATATATTCTGACTGCCTATCTTGTAAAATAGTCAACTAAATACTTCATTTAAATTAGAATGATAGCCTCTTGAAGTTGATGACAATATACATACAGCTGTATACAATCATCATCTTAGAACAACAAACATATTAATCTTAAATCAAGCCAATAATTAGAGGACATGCATGAATATTTATTAATGGTAGCATATCAAGAATAATAAATGTAAAATAGTACTTTAATTGTCAACAATCAATACTAGAAGCAAGGGAAGAAAAAATGCTCTATGAAAGATGACATAAGTTATTGTGGAAAAAGTATACCATATAAACAAAAACAAAAGTTAATGTTTCTTAAGCCAAGTCTATCTGACTCAATAACAACAAATTATACAACATCCTCAAAGAAAACTTACAACAGTATGATGAGATTCATTTTGAATTTGAAGATGAAAACACTAGTATACTATGAATTTCAATCATCTGCTATTTGAGTTGATTAAGTAGAGACATTTACGTTTTAGCTGATAAAAAAATGAATTTTAGGAAGTATTTCACAATAATACTAGCAATTAGACACAAAACAACAAGTTGACAACATTCTAACCTGAGCAAGTGATGTGTGAGTGACCTTAGTATTTCAGCAGGTGATGTGAGTCACCTTAGTAATTGTTCCAATCATCATACACAATAAAAATACCACAATGCAAGCATAGTAACCTAACATTATACTTTCTAATTTGATAATAAAAATACCACATGATAAATGTGTATAGGAGCACAAAAAATAGGTACAGCCAAATATGTAAGCTATAACAGCCAAATGTGACAATTAATTACCACTAAAAGTTTAGTGTTCTAAGGAAACAACAAAAAAACCAAGTCGAATACACATCAGAGTTGATGCAAAAAACAATATTAAGCAATAACTAGATAAAAAAAAGATAATCTAATGACGGCAACATTGATGAGGTGGGGATCCCTCCGCATTTAGTAAGTGGCCATCCATGTCCTTAGCATAATGAGGGTGCATGTGACCCGTACCCATAGAAGTACCTCCAGACTGACGATCCAACACTATACGTAACTGCTCCTGGACTTGCTGAAGTTGCTCCTGCAAATGTGTATAATTTTGATTAGCTTCAACTAAGCCCTGAGTCACTGCATCTACTCACTAAGTCGTTGCATCGGCTCGCTCGGTCGCTCACTGGACCTCCTGTCGCAATGCATCGACCTCAACTGAATGGTGAGACCCATCAGTAGCACTAGGAACAAAATAACACTCTTGAGTGAGGGATGATACACCATGTCGGATGTTTAAAGCCAAGTCCCCAGTCCCGTAACACCTACCTCGCTTCTTACCTCTTGCAGCATCCTTCCAGCATTGAATCTTTGTGGACCCATCTACAACTTGCCCCTCAATGGTGGAGCCATCAACACCTTGTGATTGAGCTGCTGTCAAACGCTCATGTTATTGTGCCTAGTCAATTAATATAGTCACATGGCTAGATACTTATGTTGTTTACAGTACTAATTGGACCGAAAAATAATTATGATTAACAACTTATATATGTGTCGCGAGAACAATCATTAACCCAACTATCATCCTTCTTTGTGTGGGTGGCTATGAATAACTCATCAGGTTCCACAGGTCAGTGAAGCTTACGTAGGCTGTTGGACTGATGGAGGGGTAGAATAAATAATTGGAAAGGTAGGCATAGGTTACTAGACCAATGAAGGTGTGGAATGGACATTGTGAGGAAGAGCATAGGTAGGTTGCTAGATGTCTGAGGGGGTGAATGTACAGCACAAAGGGTATGGGTAGGATGCTGGATGGCTGCAAAGGTAGAATGGTCAGCTAGTAAGCTAGAGGTAAGGTGCTAGATGACTGGGGAGGAGGGATAGATAGGTGGTGGGGCACATGTAGGCTACTAGACTGTTGGGGGGATACGATGGACCACTTTATGGAGGCGTTCATGCTTAGCCAGTGCACCAAGCTGACCAGGATGTATGGCTTTCACTCGACCTCTGCGTGGTTGGCCATGAATTACATTAGATGTACCTCGTGTCATAGGCATCTATCTTGTGTAAAGAGATAACATCAACAAATATTTCTTCTTTATCATTAATGCATCCCATAATGTAAAGTTAAACAAAAATAAAATAAATAAATGAAACATAACCTAAGTTAATCCTCGTCATTATCACTATCCTCATTCTGTTCGTCATCACAATGCTCATCCTCCTCTAACTTGTGTCCTCTTGTTGAAATCCCCTCGTCTTCTTCTTCATTATCTTGAACCATTGGTTCAGTAATAGGATCAAATACATGTTCGTATTGATCCACGGTGGTGTTAGCCAAGCCTTGTAGTTGTTCAATTAATACAACTGGTAAAACACTTAGCATTTCATCAGCTTGATAAGGCAATTCATCCACCATGCCATCGACTTTGACATGACCCCATGGTTTTGTTGTGATTGCCTTATGCCAATCACATAAGCCTTTATACATCTCTGGATAAAGGACATAGTACACTTGTCTTGTTTTTTGTGCAAGGATGAATGAATCATAGTGATTATACCTTCTACTCATCTTGATTTCTACAATATTATATTGTGATTTAACCTTTGTGCCAATGTTCCTTGTTGGATCAAACCATTCACCATAGAAAAGGGGAATCTTATTAGTCAAACCAAGATATTCCAATTCATATATATGGTGATGATGCAAAAAAGTCATCTCCTCCTTCAGTAACGCCTTTGACGTACACCCCACAATTTACGGTTTTTTTTATCAACACTCCATTCCTTTGATGAAACTTATACCCATTAACAAAGTACTTGTTCCATGATAAAATGCAGGAATTAGGACCCTAAGCTAATGATTTCAAGTTTTTGTCAATTACCCTATTCCTCTCATCATTAACCTATATGGGTCACACGTTGTCAAATCACATAATAACATTTATTGAATAAATACAACTACTGTGAATGACAACACTTACATATTTCATAAACCATTCGGGAAATTATGCATTTATATGAGCATAAGTTTGTTGGGTATTGGAGTGAGATTGTAAGAATAAGCTAACATGAAGCACATAATTAGTGGCAACTATAACACATACATTATGCATGACACATAATATAAATAACATATGCTTACTTAAGAATCGATTTAACCTCATTGCAATTGATGAGGACACATATAGGAGTAGATTTCTATTCAGCATCCCTCAACCAGTGTTTTTTAGACATTCCACTAGGGCTTCCTACTTTATTCAACACTGACAATATTGGGTGGACACCCTCAAATCCAATTCGAGGATCATTTCTCAAACTTGTGTTTGACAACAAGCTTTCACGATTGAAATAATGATAGCATAAATATGTAGTCTCATGATGTAAGTAAAAGGAGCATATTGACCCTTCCACCCTAGCCAAATTTCCCACCACTTGCTTTGCATCTCCTATCATTCTATGGAAGCAACAACCATTATTAATTGACATATAAAGTAATAGGAATTAAACTAATTAAGAATAAAATTAATACCTTTCAAATTGATACATTCATCAATATTGAACAAGACCACCAAGTCTTGCTTCCATAGGTAAATGAATAGGTAGGTGCTCCATTGAATCAAAGAAGTTTGGTGGAAAAATTCTTTCTAACTTGCATATTATGATTGTTATATTCTCCTCTAATCTAACTAAATCATCCATCCTCAACATATTACAACATAGATATTTGAAAAATCGACTTAATTCAACAATGAGTGTCCACATATAATTTGATAAGGAACAAAATGCAATTGGGAATAAACACTCCATGAATACATGACAATCATGACTCTTCATTCCATGCATAATTCCTTTGTCAACATCTACATATCTAGCTAGGTTGAGGCATAACCATCTGGCATTTTCAACTTTGTAATCTATTTACAAATTGATTTTGCATCTTTTAATGCCAAAATGCAGTTTGCCTTAGGTTTTCCCAACTTCCTATTACGTAATTGAGTCAACTCTAGATCCCCATGTGCACAAAACACAGATACATCCATTCTTGCCTTTTCATTGTCCTTCGTTTTACCTTTAACATTCATCACAATGTTGAAGACATTATCAAAGAAATTCTTCTCAATGTGCATGACATCAAGGTTATGCTTTAACAAGTTATCTTTCCAATATGGAAGATCCCAAAATATATATCTTTTAGTCCAATTATGTAACTGTCCATACCCTAATGGGTTGTCATAAAAACTAGTTGTCACTTTCAGAAAGTCACAGACAAATTCCCATATTTGATGCCCTATCAACCCACAAGGCGGACCATCCTCCTCGGCTTTGTTCCTTGTAAATCTCCTTCTACTTTTTCTAAAAGGATGGTCTGGTGGCAAGAACTGTCCATGACAATCAAACCATGAAGTTTTTCCACTGTATTACAAGGTGAAAGCTTTCGTATCTTCCATACAATGAGGACATGCTAATCTACCCTTTGTTCCCCATCCAGATAACATGCTGTAAGTTGGGAAATCATTAATTGTCCACATCAAGCTAGCTCGCATGACAAAGTTTTTTTTCGTGGAGATATCATATGTCAAAACACCATCACTACACAACTTGTTAAGGTCATCAATCAAAGGTTGCAAGTACACATTTGTCCTTTTTGTTGGGTTAGCTGGACCAGGTATAAGACAACTAAGAAACACATACGATTTGGTCATGCACATTTCAAGGGGAAGGTTACAGGGTGTAACAATTACAAGCCAACATGACTATGGGGATGTTGAGGCTTGAGTATAAGGCGTGAACCCATCAGCACATAGACCTAATCTTACATTTCGTGGCTTATGCACAAAATTTGGATAAACATCATCAAAGTGTTTCCACGCTTCCCCATTAGATGGATGTTGTAGAACACCAAAAGTATTTTTGTTATCATGATGCCATCGCTTTTGAGTCGTAGATGCCATTGATGCATATAGTCTTTGTAACCTTGGAATGATTGGCAAATAGAACATTCTCTTCACCAAAACATTTTTTTATCTTTCCATCCCAACCTTGCGAGGAACATACCTCAGAGTACTGCAAAATTTGCATTGAGTTAAGTCATTATCTTCTTCGTAATACAACATGCAACCTTTCTTACAATAATCAATTTTTTCAGCCTTCAACCATAACTTTGACACCAACTTTTTTGCTTCGTAGTAGTTCTTTGATATGCAATTATTTTTTGGAGCTACATCAACTAAATTTGTATAAATAATCTAAACACTTTTCAATGATATGCCAGTTGGTTCTAGTTGCCAAAAGCCTAATAGTTATTGATAATTTCAATTCAGTTGCTCCTTCATAAATGGGTTGGTTTGCATACGCTAACATATCAAAAAATTGTTGGGCTTAGGCCATTCCTCCTCATGTAGAGTCTCACTCCCCATGTTAGCATTAACATTTGGTACATCAGTTATTTGCATGTATGCGTCATACACCATTTGAGTCACAAATGCAAAGTGATCTTCATAATCCATATGTCCAACACTATTGGATGCCCAATCTAAGTGCTCAACATGTGGCCCCTCTTCTCCATGTTCAATCCACACCCAATAGTTTGGCTTAAACCCACTACTTAAGCAAATGGGCCATCACTATTGACTCTGACAAAATCTTCTCACAATTACAATTCAAGCAAAGACACATAATCCCCCTCTCTAACAAAAAGCAAGGTTGTTGCTTTTCCTTGAAAACAAACTCATTGACACCATTAATGTACTCAGGTCTTAGTCTTCTTGAAGGATTGAGCATATTGTACATCCAGCTACGATCCATTCTTCTACATGTCATTAATAACATTATTAGTCACCTCACAATGCACAATTTCATATTTGAACGTAGGGCCCTGTCCTATTCAACATTCAATACTAATAAATGGTACCTTCCAAAAGGTACAATAACTCATTAACACTGAATCTTAAATGAGAGACTAAAGCTTTCAAAAAAAGAAACAAAGATGTTCCCATCTCTATATTATTTCTTTTACTTGATCTTTCATTTCATTATTAGCACCTAATAGTAACGTCATAGTGACTAACAACCATAGGTAAAAAAACCAATTCTTGGGTTGTAAGGTTTACACTTTGTAGCATTTAACATACACTATTACCAATGAAAGAAACAAAATACCACTACAAGCACAAACACTAAAATACAAAATTATAAGCACAATGGCATTGAAACTCAAAAACATAAGACAATCTATAATGCAATAACCCTCAAAGTATTAACTAGGAGAGGGAGGTAGTAGCCTTTGAACTAATTGCTTGCCCAACATACTGTTATTTTAGGCATACTAAAATTTGAATGCATGATATATTGTGTTAACATAATGATATATTATAATTATCACAATTGCAGAACAAATGCTTTTCCTATTTTCTACTTTTGTCAATGCAGTTTCTATGTTATACCTGGGAACATATCACAAATTTATATCATCGCCTATGTTCCGATCCTTTATGGAGAAGCTGACATTTCATACATATATGTCCTTTATAAAGAAGTAGGCTATCAACTTAACCTTGCATCTTTATGTCGTTTATATTTATATGTTATTTAGTAATATTGTAGACCTCTTGTTTACCTATTTCACTGTGGGGAAACCTTATTTACCTATTTCATTGTAGACTTAAGAAGGCACCTTAATCTACATAATTATGCAAAACTGTGGGGTATTTTGCTGCATAATTATGCAGGGTCCACTTGGACCTTTATCCTAACATAGTTTGAAGTAAAAAAAATGTCTGCATAGTTTCCTAAGGGTTGTTACCCAACAAAAGTGTGTTCATCAACAAGCTTTTATCTCATCCAATCAAGGAGAGAATTAATATAAGGTTCTATTCCTTTGCAAATATGTTGATATTAGGGAGAAGGTTTGGAGATATCACAACCAACTCTTGAACCAAATTCAATAGAGGTACATCATATCTGAAGCATGTAGTTGTTGTATATTAGTTGAATCTGCACTGCTTTCATGATTTATAATTGAGTTTGTTTGTTGTGCTAGGTGCTGAAAAATCTAGTCGATAAAAGGAAAAATGTAAAGTCATGGATAAAGAATTAAAAAAAGAAGAATGAAAAAGTTGATCTTATTAGATTTCAGCAACAAGACATTCAACAACAAGCACTAAAGCTTATTACAAACAAGTATTTTTTATTTTCTTTCCTCGCGTCTAATTCCAAGTGCCCAAAATTGGTATGTAATTCTTCCTCTTTTATGTAAAATGTTATAGCGTGTGATGCAATATGCACAATGCTTGGGATTTTCCAATTCAAGATTTTATGCTACGCCGTTAGCTAGCTCTTAACTTTATGTGTAAGAAGAATATGCTGTCTTATTTAGCATAACAGTGGCATACTAGATGGATGTGAAACTAGGTTACAAGGGGAGATGATGATAATTTAAAGGGTATTATAATTTCTTAAAAGATGGAATGAATTATTTATAAAATCTAAAAACATTGAGTGAGCTTTAAGTTTAAATAGAGAAAATAAATCTAATAATACTATAATGTATATCCTTTCAAATCTATGCATTAAAACTACATCAAAAGCTTTGCTTGGATAAACTGAAAGCTCAATGTTAAAAGCTTAGAGAAACTTTGATTATGCCACTAAGCCTAATCTCATAATTCATTTGACTTGTAGCATTTTATAACAAAGTCAATGTGATCTTTCGTTGTGATTGTTGGACATTAATTCTAAAAATTATGATGCATGATTACTTTTGATCCAAACTGAATCTTGTAATGTTCCATTCTTTGCCAAAAAAAGAAGTGTTTAGTGCTTATTATAAACTAGTTGCTGCATATTAGCGTTATGTGAAACAATTAAGTGCTAATGTACTATTATAATTCATGCTGGTTTGGATCCAAGGTATGTATTGGGAATCACCTCTCTCTATCTCTTGTTCTCTTATGTACAATTGTGAAATTTTGTTACCATTCAAATATAATTGATTTGTTTGAAGGTATTAGCTGCTTGTAGGAAAAAATGACAATAAATTTGAAACTTCTTAGAATCAAAAAGTTGTAATTCAAGGAAGGTTTTAAAGACAGTAATGATATCTTACCATGTGCTTCTTCAGTTCTTTCTCTTCTCTAATGAATTTCATGTCTTATAATTTTCATTAGAAGACAATCATTCTAAATTTAATAATTGGATAATGACAACAATATTGTGTTTCTTTACATGACAGTGCTTACATTTTATCATTTATTAGTAGCATTTCTTTAAGCTTCATTTTCTATACTTTGGTGGTGAAGTTCAATATTTTAAATTTTGGCAAAGAATAATTTATAATTTATGAAAAGAGAACAAAAAAAATTATCCTATTAAATTTTGACTTGATTTTCCTTATGAGGTTCAAAAAAAATATATAATTTATATTAGGTTTGAAATTTTTAATTGAATATTGATATAAATTTAGAGGACATTATGAAGTAGATATTTTATGAAGGATAAGTAAATATAATTTACTAATATCTTTATGTGTATGTGTCGTTATCTTTTACAAGGCAAACTCTCCCATTTACTCACTCTATTTGGTGCATCAATGAAGCTATTTGGGAGTTTTTTTGCAACTTCCATATGTTTAACAGAAAAAATCCTGTGTTTCTGATTTGAGAGTAAATGTGGGGTTGCAAGTATTGTATTCTAACAAGATAGCTTTTCTTTTTCTTTTTGATAAAACATGATAGTTTGTTGTTATTTACTCTTGGCAATGTATATACAGCCAAGGAAATTTTTGTTGAAGATGATTTATATGGTGGCTTAGATAGGTTGCTATCTCAAGTAGTTCCAGGGGCTGGAGTTGTGGTGAAGTTAGTTTGATTTGTTAGTTGTGCTTTTCTATGTAGTGAGTATTCATTTTCTCTTCCTTATGTCATAAATAAATCAAATAAAAAAATTGTAAGACTAGTTTCTTAGCCATTTCTCCATTCCCAACCTAACATCTTCCATGCTTTTATGTATTGAAGACTTAAGCCTTTTTCTTTTCTCCACTTTCAGACCTACTCACATCTTCAGTTTTGTTTTATGATTTTTCCTTTTCAATTTTACTTTTCTGCAAATTTCCTCTATGAATTCTCAACTTTCAACAATTGAACTAAAGCAAATAAATAAACATAAAAGAAGCAAAACTTGCTACATGCTATTCTTATACATACATATTTTTAAAACTTGAATACAAAGGCAATAGGAGGCGAGAGAAGAAGAAATTACTAGAGTTGTAGTTTAAAGGAAAGTGTTTCTTCGTCCAATGGTATTTGTTTTCCTATGTTCTATTTCCTACAGGAAGATCATCAAACTAATAAATAACAAGGTTGTTAATGAAAGAAAAAAGGAAAGAAACTAAGAAGCATGGAAAGCAAGAAAAAGAACCCACATAAAAGTGAATTAAATTTCCATAAAATACTACAAATCACACTATTAATACACTTTAAACACACAAAATTGGATTGAGGGTGGACATCAAAAGCAACAAAATTGAGTTGGGTGTGTTTTCCCCACTAAGAGAAATAGTAATCTTCAAAAATTAGAACAACACATAATATAAGCAACTAAAAAAGAATAAAAGAATGAAGACAGAAACGATGACAATGCTACAAATCTACAACACAAGGCCACCGTGTTGAAAAGGCAACAAACTAGCCACAAGATTCACTAAGCTATAAAACAGTATTCAATTTGAAACTTCAATTTGCATTTAACTTAAAATTTTCCATTATGATACTTAGGGTAATGTTGAGAATTTATCTTACATTCAAGCAAGTTACTAGCCTTCTTCTTCAGAAGGTGGTTTAGCAATATTGTGTCATGTCGCATACTCTTCACCAAGTTAGAATTTTGGTAGAGGCCTCTTCCAAGGATTCCCAAATTCCCATTAATTTATATTTAACCACAATAACAGGTTTCCTAGGTTCTCCCCCTTACTTTCAAGTCTTAAGCAAAGACTTGCCATCTATATTGGTTGAAAAAATATAGCCTCCCCAATTGATTTATAATTCATCCACATACTATATTTGCATTGGTCATATAGCCGACTCTAAAAACCCGCAGCTATTTGGTGTCATTCTTGTAGTGCATAGATCTATTCATATGCCAAGCAGCCTGATCAATTATTTATCACAATTCACAACCAATAGCTGATCACCCTAACACTTAGAAGATAGAAGTTCCAAAATGCAAAAGTGGAAAAGTTTAAGCTGAATGAAGTTAATATGTATTGATTGAAATATTTACAACTCCTCCCCAAAATTATAGGAACTTTAATGCAAATGCCAACCAAAAATATGGTAACACAACTGTAGTGCTTACTAATAATTGTTTCTCATTTATCTTTTTTTGAGGGAAATGAAAAGAAGAACATCCAAACAACCAAGTTCCTGTCTCTTTATTGATTCTATACTCTCTATTACTTAGTTTTGTATACACTAATAAATTTTTTGCAAAAAAAATGTTATATTTTTAGCATAAGACAAAATGAGTATAGACTATAATTGTATAAAAAGTAAGATCTTTGTAGCCTACAACAATCATTTTCATAATATAATTAGGGATCTTTAACTCTTGATGGCACATAGAATTACCCATAGTCATAACCTAGGGAGAAATAAATGACATAAGATTCTTTACCTACATCACTAGTTTATATCATAACTCAAGTTTGTCATAATCGAAATCTTGAATCTTAAAATATTTAAACCAGGCTTGACAAAACAATTAAGTGTCTTCATTATCTAACATTACTATAACCCATTTTCTTGTTTCTTCAAATAATTTCATAGCCTATAGGGATTATTATTAAGCTGGATATGCTATTTCAAATTATGAAGTCAAAATAATTTACTAACATACTTCATAAATCAAAATTTATAATAGTGTTTTCTTACTAGTAACTCATAATCTAAAAGCATTCAATTCTCTAACACAAGCAAATTATTATTATTTTGTCAAACCTGAAGCAAAAAATTGAATTCCTATATATATTGTTTAAGAAAAAAATCATGCACCCCAATTAAGCTCTCTGGTCCTACAAATTCACATTATGATAAGATAGTCATTGTATATAGAAATTTTATCTTTTCTATGGTTTGATAGAAATGGCTTTAGTTGACTCTAACTTGGATACACCCTACTAGCCAGTTCTTTTATTTGGTTTATACATTGGTTTCCTATTTTTGTTTCCCCAAGTGGTGTAGATTTGTGAAAAGGATATTCCTTATCAAACTGTTAGCAACAAGCTACAAGCTGGCATGCAAATGTGTTTTCCAATTGATATGCAAATCTAAACATAATATGTCTCTACTATATAAATTTAATTGTTTCCTTTTGGTTAGTTTGTTTGATACATTCCCTGAAGCTTATGTTGCACTCACTTTTTGGTTTAAGCAAGCTATGGCATTGCACCAAGCCAAAGCTCTCTGTGTGGAACATTGTCATTTTGTAGATTTAGTAGGTGACTAATTGGTACAAGACTATAGTTTTATCAGGGAGGACTGCATGCTTGCCTGGTTATTGCCAAGTAAATATTCTTTTTTATTTGTGACATGACATTTTATTGGCAATGTGAGTTATTTACTACCTATGATAATTATTCAAATTTACTTTGTTGTATAGGACAAACATTGTATTTTATGGTCAATTGCATAAAAAAGAAGCTCATTTCTCAAGGGTTTACATCCACAAACCCACACTCTCATCTCTTCTCATAAGAGAAGCTCAACATGTGCCATTGCCCATATCCATCAAAATTCCAATTCCATTTTCATTATGAGTTCACAAATACCAAATGCACCCATGGAAACTACTAGTCAAACCTTTTCATCATTACCTCCACCAAACATTGATCAAACTCCCTCTAGATAACATTATGCTATAAGAAGATATAACATTATAATATATTTATATCAAAGAATAGCAAAAAAAAAACAAATTCTTCTACTAGAATTTAGACAACTAACCCTTCTAGATAAGAAATATGAACAAAATATGACGTTGTACAGATGTCTTATAACACGTTTACTTTCCCATTCAAGAGGTCCCAAACCTACGTTCATATGAAAACAAAAGTGAATTTATATTAGCCGTAGTATTTAGCAAGTTTAGAGAAAAGCTTCTCAATTTGAACAAAGTTTGGCATCCACAATTTTATTAAAGAACTAGACAACACTCCCCCTCCCCCCCCCCCCCCCCCCCCCTTTCTTTCTCTCTTCTTTTTGTTTTCCAATTTTTCTTTATGTTCTATTTTCATATTCTTATTTTACCTTAATATTTTAACTACCACTTGGCGTTGAATAACTTTTAATAGAGAACACCTCCAACATTTGTTCACCTTCATATATGAACCCCCCACAGTTGAATTGTCTAACAATTAAAACAATGTGAATTAGGTTTCAAGAGTTAATGCTAAAAATTTCAATGCTTAAATGCTAGAACAAGGAACATAAGTGCAGGTGTAGCAAGAGAAGAACAAGACTTGTGAGAATAAGGGAATTGATGCAAGATAAGCTAACAAGGACAATGTTAAGTGCTTCTTTTGTGAGTTCTAACTTTGGTTTTAGGTTGTTGGATAGTGTATTTACCTCTTATGATCTCTACTATATGGATGAACCTACATTGAACTTTCAGACCATGTAGTAAACTGTAACCCGAGTTTTGCATGCTTAATTCAAATTTCAATGGCATAAATTTCTACTAATGAACTTAGTTATAAATTATAATGCTATTGGCCTAGGACTTGTTAATATATATATATATATATATATATATATAGCGTAAAAACCCGTGCAATGCATAGGACATTAAGTCATATTGATACAAACATGAAATAATACTGTAAGAAGCAAAATAATAATGTCTTCATGTGAAGCAAAACACAAAAAGATATAGTCCTTAATTGATTATCTTATTTACCATATACATTTGGAATAGAGTAAAACAAATTAAAAAAAAATTAAATATAGAGAATTTTTTTAATTTTATTACAAATTCTTGAACATCAATATAGAAAGATCATAGCTACAAAAAATAGCAATGAAAAGAAAAAGATATTAAAAAACCAAAATAAGCTCAAGGAACAAAACACTAAGGTTATTATTGATGACGATCTTTAGACATTGTGAAAGACTTCTCGATATACAACATTTGTGGTTGATGTACATACTCTTTGATCATCATCTAAGATCAAAATCTTGAGACCTAGGAATGGCTTAACTCTAACATATTGAACAATTATAACAACATTGTTAGTATCTCCTCTAGCGAGGAAAGAGTTAAAGTTCTTAACATAGTTTCTGAACAATGTGCACTTAAAACGTATGCTACAATAAGGATACAAAACAATAATTAAAAAAATAATACTACTAAGTAACTGCTTTAAAATTGTCAAATATTCCATTATTATTAATATGCACATAGAATTACTAACCTTTAGAGTCAAGTTGAATTTCTTTCATCTTTGTTTTGTCAGCATTTGCCACAACCTCAATTTCAGGCCCATGTGAGATGAGTATGCCCATGACATCTACAAATATGAAATAGTTTATTAGGTTATGGAAAATTTCAATGTTATTATTATAATTATAGCAAAAAAAAATAATGAAGCACTCACCAACCAAATAATTAGTGTCATAGTCAATACAAAAAACCTCGTAGATCTGGGTAATTATCCTCATATTATTGGAAACAATATTATCACCAAGCAACTTTAGTTTTGTAGTTATTTAAAAGTTGAGCTTGTATGGATGTTAGGTCATTATGTAAGGATCGTTACTATTGACTACACTAAAACTGAACATGAAATAAACAGAGACTTCTTTAACCAATGGTTGGAACCTATATATCAGAGTATTCCTAACAGTTGCATGGATGTGGTCTCCATGTAGAAGAAGAAAAACGTTAAAAGCAATAATATATGTAATTAGAAAATTTATTATAATTGTATTGTATCATATCATAACAAGCTTTGCATTATGAACTTACATTTTAGTCCACGAGGACCATCTCAATATAATATATCAACTTTTCATTGTTTTTGTTGGTAACATGCCAAAGTTTAACAACTTTGACAATTAGGCTCCACATCTCCCTATGTGTATTCACATCTGAAAGGAAGTCACATTTAGGTGTCACTGATATTGAGGTTATGAAGATCGAGACCACAAAGAAAGGAATATCAATGTGTTTCTTAATACGACCAGGTTAAACACAAAGCAAATGAAATTTTACATTATTTAAATAGAACTACAAAAATGTTCAAGAGTTATGATGCGCTAAAAATACGCTTAAGGGCAAGCGTACCCTTATTGCAATAGTAACAAAAGGACGTGAGTCTAGATATCGAACCCAAAGGACTAAATGGTGATTACCAGTTTCCAGATATTCTATATTGTTTAGGTAAAATTAAATAGGTACTAGGTTGGTTCAATAGTGACAAACGTCAAATTAGAATTGTAAAACAAACAATGGTAAGTAGAGAAAAATTCAGAAAAAGATAGGCTTAGGGTTGTGGTTTCTTTCATGCTCTTAAGTTCCTTCACATCTAATTCTAATTGAACCTCTTACTATTCGTCAATTACTAATATTCCCCTACGAATTTTATTGTCAATTGTTGGTCATAAATTGCAATAGTCCTTTCTAAGTTAATTTCCCAATTGATCACGTGAGATATTAAAACCCTAGGAAGGCATGAGGAATAAAAGGGGGGGATTAAATTAATTATCTAACCCAATTGGAAATTAGGAATGAAGGTTGATCATACGACAAAACCTAATTTGATTACCCTACACGTCTACCAATTAATTGCAGTACGGCCGCCGTTCAATTAATTGATTCAAAGCATACAAGGGATGATCAATTCCAAGTAAGAAAATAAAAATAGTAAAGCAATCTAATTGGCTGAATAGAAACAAGAATTCAATTAAAATTAAACATTTAGGGGTTCCAAACACTAAGTATACCACAACCATAACAAGAAATTTAGCTACTCATGGCAAGAACAGAAATCATAATTTTAAAGATATACATCAAAGGAAAGAGAAGAAGAAATCTTTTACAGAAAAAGGTTTTTCCCCAGTCTCTGACTCTGAGTATCCTATTGCCCTTTAAGAATCCTTCTCCAGAAGCCAAAGAGCGAAAAAAAGGAAGAATTCAGGAAAGAATCAAGATAAGACAGCGATCCCCCTTTTTGTGCTTTGCTCCTTTCTCTTTGTAATCTCATTTCAGAATTTTGAAGTCGAAGACTTAACCCCGGTCCATTCTGCCCAATCTAGGTCCATTAAAAATTCAAATAAAATTAAAACTTGGACCTCAGACCCGCCCAGCGAGGTTGGAAACCCGCTGGGCGGTTTTTCGGAATTCGCTTTGCTTTGACGTCGGGCGGGCTATCCGACCCGCTCGACAGAATACCTCTAGGGCAAGTCCCGTCGGGCGGGTGCAACTTTGTGCACTCCATTTTGTGCTTCAAGTCTCCTTTTTGGCTCGTTCTTGTGCTTATAGGCTTCTTTTAAGCCCACTTGATAAGTATATTACTCCTTTATACCTGTGGATTGGATTTCTTTTCTTTGTTCAACTATCTTCCTACATAAAATTCAACAAAATTAAGGCAATTCATGTAATTTTAAATAAAAAGCTTAGAAACACGCATCACATGAAATCTTTCATTAATGGTCTATTTTCTCAAAAATTTCCAATGAGTTAATGCAAAAATCATGTGAACTTGCTTTATAAATCTACATAAATATAGATTTATCAAGTTACAATCGATGGATAGGATGTTAATTTCAAGTGAAATTATAGGAAAAATTAATCTATTTTATTTTAATTTAATTTAATTTAATTTGAATTGTAAATTTCTCTTTGGTCTATCAAAATGCTATTAATTTGTTTTTGTAAATAAATTTCATATTAAATTACATTCCATATTTAATACCATTATGATTATTCCCATTTTAAATTGAATTAGTTACAAAAATGAATTTCATACTGAAATTGTTCACTAAAATCCTATTAATTCATATTAATTGTCCATATTAAATTACTAATTATTAATCCATAATAATATAGAACTCTTGTATATATTAAATTACTTTTGTAAATAAAATCTATAGTAATGGTCCATTTGAAATTTGAAATTAAGCATCATTTAAGTATTTCATGGAAATTTACATTTTAAATTGAAATAGCTCCAGAAATAAATTTCACATTAAATTATTTTCATAAATAAATGTCATATTAAATTATTTTTGTATATACTTGTATATTTTAAATTAATTGTTTAGTATTGCTTATGTGTTTTAGAACATAAAAATATTGCTTTTGTATATATCAAAAAAAAATATTTACATCTTGAAATAAAAAAATTAAATAAACATACTACTTATAATTCAAGTAGTAATTTGTTCCATATCATAAAAGATATATATAAATTATTATGAGAGAAAATATTATAATAAAATATAACTTTTCAAATACTGGTTATTATAATAATTTAACTTTATTTAATATTTGACAAGGCATCATGATATCATATTGATTAATTGAAAATTTTGACAAAATTTATATTTCTATATAAAAATCAAAAATACCTCTCATTTTAGAACTTTTATCTTCTATCATTAAGTCAAATATATCAAATCTGATATATACGTATCTGATGGCATGGGATCAACACTTGGTGTATATAAGAAATGATACAAAATGTTATTAATTCATATTATTTGTCTATATTAAAATATTAATTCATAATAATATTGAATTTTTTCCACATAAAATTATTTTCATAAATAAAATCTATATTAATTTTTCATTTAAAATTTGAAATTAAGCATCATTTAAATTTTAATGAAAATATCCATTTCAAATTAAGCATCATTTTAAATTGTCAAAAAGTAGAAAATATTGTAAGATTCCATTATTTATCTCATATCTTATTTAGTAATGTCCTCTCTCATTAGTATTATTACATTTTACAATGAAAATTTTGATTTTAATATGAATCAGCTACAAAAATCATATGGAATAAGCAAAAATTGCCTAATTTAAATTTTTCATGGAAAAATTCATTTTAAATTAATCATCATTTTAAATATCCTGAGTTAAATTATTAATTCATAATAATATGAAATTTTTGTCCATATTAGATTATTTTCGTAAATAAAATCTATATTAATTGTCAATTTAAAATTTGAAATTAATCATCATTTAAGCCATTAATGAAAATTTCCATTTTAAATTGAAGTAACTACAAATATAAATTTCACATTAAATTACTTTCATAAATAAAAGTCGTTAAATTATTTTCGTAAATACTTATTCATTTTAAATTAATCATTTAGTATAAATTTATTCCTTATATGTGTTCTAGTACATAAAAAATATATTGCTTCTGTATAATATGGAAGTTTTGTCTATATTAAATTATTTTAGTAAATAAAATCTATATTTTATCCATTTGAAATTTGAAATTAAGCATCATTTTAAAAAAGAAAACTCATCTGAAAATAAAAATTAATAAGAAAATTCAATATATTTAGTATTTCCTTTTATTTCTATTTGATTTGATTTAATAAATTTTTAACTTTTATATGCATTTTTTTAAGTATATTGCATTTGATTTAGTATTTCCTTTTTTTTCTTTTTATATTGCATTTGATTTAGTGTTTCCTTTTTTTTTTTTGGAGGTTAGTGTTTCCTTTTTTTTCTATTTGATTTAATAATTTTTAACCTTTCTATGAATTTTGCATTTCAATAATTCTTTTAAAAGAACTGTAGGGATAATTCAATTTTTATTTCTATTTTCAATTTGAAAGTGATAATTCAAATAATGTGTTAAGTTTAATTGGGATAATAATTCAATAATTATTTAAAAATGAAAACACATTCAAAAATAAAAAATTAATCAAAAAATTCAATATATTTAGTGTCTCCTTTTATTTCTATTTTGATTTGATTTAATAATTTTTTAACTTTTATATATATTTTAAGTTAGTCAGATATCAAGTTTATTTTAAATTATATCCTTACAAAAATGATTTATATTTATAGCATTGTTGTGCAGTTACCCATTTTATTGTATATAATATTTATATTTACTCTCATTATTTAATATTTCGTGTCTTAATTATTTATAAATTGTGTCATAATTATCCATAAATTAATTTGTATGCAAATAAATGAGGTTGACATGTAAGCAAAAGAGAGAGAGAAACGCTCCTGTGTTACCAAATAAGATGAGATTCCGTGTGGAATTGCTTTGGAGGTTGACATGTGGAGCTTTCCTTTTTTAGATTATTTTTGATTGTATAGATTATATGTGTGTGTGTGTGTGTGTGTGTGTGTGTGTGTGACACTAGCCTAAGCAATGCCCAACAGGACAGAATTTATGGATTAAATAAAAAATTTCTTAAAATTACTTTAGTTTTGATATTCATAAAACATTTAACCAATTCAAAATTAAAAATCATAATAAGATCTAACCATCTCTCTTAAAACCCCTTCACTTATCTCACCTTCCTTCAATCAAAACTCCTAAGACAGTTCCTTTTTTCTGTGTATTCAAACTCATTCAACTATTGCCCCAAAAAACAATTGTATCAAAACTCTTACATTTCTCTTATTAGTGTAGTAACTCTCTTAAAAGTAAAAATAGAATAGAACAAAACCAAAGTTTCAACCAATAATACAATAGTAACCAATTTAAGGCATGTTAGAATCATATTAAGTTAAGTAATTGATGGGAAGAAGTTACCTCTAAACCAATGACAAGCTGCAACTAGGGAAGATGTGAAGTGAAAGCATAAAAAAAGGTACTGAGGAATACAGGAAGTTAAATTTACACATTGCTCATATAGTCCTCATAATCAAAATATAGTAACAATACCAACAAGAAAGGGACTCATCCTTTATATGTGAGAACAAAAAATTACCTATGTAGTGCTATACTCTCCACATTAGGGTTGCGCGATGGTGGACAAAGTGAAGCATGGTGGAGGAAGAAGAGATGTGCGCTGCTGTGGTGGTGTAGCCGGTGAGTGTTCGTCAATAGAAGTGAAGTGGAGGAAGAAATGGAGTGCGATAGAGGATGAAGTTAAGCGCAAAGATTGGGTTTAGGGTTGGTCTACAATTGTGCGAAGAAGGTGGGAAAATGAGGTAATAAAATTAAATGACCAAATTTGTGTTTCTATTTTAATTTTATATAATTTTTTGAATGTGTGTTAGCCAAACCACCACTCATATATTATTAAAAAAATTAAAATAAAAAATTTCGAATAGGGTTGACTTGGACTGACGAAAATTTCAAAATTTTCAAAATAAAATAAATAATTAAAAAATAACACATTAGTGTCAAATTAGAGTCAGCTTAATTGTGTCAGACAAATGGCTAACTCTATGTGGCCAATGCTAATCACCTGCGTTCTTGTAGTGTTAATCCACCTAGGTACTTTTTAAGGAAAAACCTTGAGGCCCATGCTAGTCAAAGCAACAATACTTCAAATGTGGTGTGTTAGGATCACGACAAGTGTACCAGTCGTACAAGTAATAAAGGAAAAAATAAGAGTTATCGTCTCTACAGGGATTGTGATTTAATAACAAATGCAACCAAATAATTACTTATGAATTTAAGAATTAAAGATTTTTGGATTTTATTTGGATTAACAAAAATAAATAACAAAGAACGCAATTTAAAGATATTTAGAAAATTTATGAATAAAAACAGTTAGGTATTGAAATCCCCTTGATTTTTCCTTAAAATAATCTCTTTCTTTCCCAATCCCTTTCTTGTTAAGTAATTTACCTTCAATTTTTCTGACTTAGTTTAACCCTAATTCCTTAGGCGATACACCCTTTAATCCCAATGATGAATCCTAATCTCTTAGGTGAGCAAAATTAGTCATAAGCATTAAGAGAAGGAAATTCGCACGAAGACATACAATCTATCCCTATCCCTAGGCTCATGATTTGTATGGTTATTGAATTGGAACAGTCTAAATCCCAATTGCAAGATTTAGATTACTAATCAATTTCTTATGGATGTCACACTTAGAAAAGCATTAAGCACAAATTCAACAACTAAATTAACAAAAACAAGAGAAGGATTTAGGAAAGAAATTGATTACATTAATTTCAAATCAAGGTTCATCCTAACCTAACCCCAATGGGGTTTAGAACTCATAGAGAAACTAAACACACAAAGAAAATAAAAAGAAAATAGAAAAAAAAAACCATGAATCTTGAGAATCAAACCACTATTCTTCAAGATCCAAAGCCAAAGACAAATCTTCAAGCTCTTCCTCACTTTCAGTCCTTAGATGAGTCAATGAATGCCCTCAAATGTATATTTTCTCCTTTTTATAGTGAATTTGGGCTAAATGGGCTGTAAAATAAATTAAGCCCACAAAATAGAAAGTCTCGAACCCGCCCGGTGGGGCTGGAAACCCGCTAGGCGGCTTTTTTCGAGAACTGGACTCCATGTTGGCGCTGGGCGACTTCAGTACCTACTGAGCATGCTAACCTTCCAGGTGGCCCGTATGACTTTGTGTACTCTGTTTTGTGATTCTAATCTCCTTTTTGGCTCGTACTTGTGCTTATGGGTCTCTTTTGCAATCTTCACTTTTATCCTTACTTCTTTTAAGTCCTCTTTGACTAGCACAATACTCTTTCAAACTTGTGAACTGTATTTTCTTTCTCTGTACATTTAACTTTCCTTCACAAAATTTAACAAAAATTAAGGCAATTCATGCAATTTTAAATAGAAAGCTTAAAAACGTACATCACATGAAATCTTTCATTAATGGTCTATTTTCTTGCAAATTTCCTATGAGCTAATGCAAAAAATCATGTGAAATTGCTCTATAAATCTACAAAAAATGTACATTTATCACAGTGAGCCTAACGATGAAGGGACTTGAGGTCAAAACATTCACCTTATTAAAAAAAGGAAATTACATAAAATCACTCAAAATCACCACTACTTACCGAAAACAAAGGAACACCCACACGTGAGTTATTTTTCAGTGGAGATAATGAGGGATGGAGACAGCAAAAGGAGACAAAATGTTAAATGTTGCTTTGTAGTGGAGATGAAATTTTGAAACGAGGGATCAAAGTTGTTTTGCAAGAAATGAAACGGTTCAATGATGTTTTGACAGAAATCAAAACGAGTGAATGTGTTTTCGAAAATAAAAAAAAATCTATTCAAATCTGTCGCAACCAAGGTCACGACCGGATGGTGAAAAAGAAAATGATCAGAAGAGTCGCCACTATGATTTATTAAGGACAAACCATAAAAAAACCTATGAATGATGGTCTTGAATCGAGAGAAAGGTTCGGGAGTTATTTACGTGTAGGGAAGGTGTTAGCACCCTACACGTCCATCAAAAGATGGTTACCTTTTCATCCTAATGTGTGAAAGTCTTATCTCTTGCTTAGCCATTTTTTTGAATATTAAAAAAAAGATAAAAATCTTTTTAGGTTTTTGAGATCGACAGGGGTGAGCCCCTGCTCCTACATATCCTCTGGTGCAATGAGGAACTCAGACTCACGTAGTTCTTTGTTAGAAAAATATTTTGTTGGTGGATTGTTTTTTATTGTTATTTATTTTATTTTTAGTATGGTAAAGGCATACCCAGTAACCAAATTAGAAGTGCATCTAAAGTGGTTATCATTAATATTAAAAACTTTAATAATGTCCAAATAGGAAGTGCATCCTAAGTGGCTATTATTAAATTTAATTATTTATGATTTATTTCACTTACTTATTTATTCATTTATTTATTAAAGAAAGCCAATTACAATTATTATTATAAAAAGAAACCAAAAAAATATAAAAACGTAATCTATGGATCCTAGTTTAATTACCCAAGCTTACTTACCCAAGCTTACTACCAGCAAAGTAGATCAAGGTCTTGTACTTGCTTGCATACTCTGGGCCAGCAATATCAGAATAGTACTTCTTAAAGAACTCATAGAATCCAAATTTGCAAGCACCCTGGGCACTGTAACCAAGGAAGGTAGGCACCCAGCCACGGAAAAAAGCCCCTGAATCCCTGCTCCTTAAGCAAAACTCCAAACCCTGACAAGATGCTCTTGTACTTAGCAGGGTCAATCTGTATATTACACTTGACTAGGTCAAGAGGAGTGACGGCCATGTGAGTGAGGCCACAGCTGAGGATTCCACCGGCGATGCAGGCGGCGTAGAAGGCGAGCAAGTACATCTCGATCTTGCACGGCTCGCTGGGAGAGGGAACCATGAGGCCGCACGATCCGCCGTCGAGGGTGGCCAGCGGCGAGGAGGCGGCGTCGGAGTTGAGCATCTGGTGAAGAGGAAGCGTTTTGGAGGAGGAGGAGTAGATGAAGGAGGGGATGAGAGTTGCGACGAGAGAAAGAGTCGAGGAGAGCCATTAGGTCAATGACACAGAGAAAGAGAAGAGAAGACGCAGACAAAGAGGTGGGAAGGGAAAAGGGTCAGAAGCGTCAAAGGAAAGCGAGAGAGAAGCGTAGGTGTTTCTCTCTCTCTCTCTCTCTCTCTCTCTCTATCTCTATCTCCCAATGCTTCGCTCGCTGCCTTTGCGTTCTGAGTTTTGTGCGCCATTCCTCCTTCGAAGCTCCATCACGCCATTCTTGGTAGAGAGCTCTATGCCACCAGTGGTAGGACAGTGACGGGATGGACTAGGACATCCTATGTGAAGACGCCGACGCGCATTCGCGTCGCGGCGGAGTAGGCGACGACGACGTAAATGGGGCCAGTGACTACTCTTTGCAATTCGTTTTAACCTTCTTTTTTCATTTTTATTTACAATATTTTGTTATGTTTCGGTGCTAGATCTATAGAGATATTTGCATCAAATGTATAGTGACGCCAAGGAATCGAGGTGCATCCACGTAAGTTTCAATTCGGTGAATTGATGAACACGAATTAATTTCATTGATATTATGTGAATGAGTAAGGATCAATGTGCGAGACGCAATTGACTGAAAATATATTATGAATCCAACACTAGCAGTTCGTAAATGTGATTAAACAGAAATCAATCAGAAAATCATGTAATCACCAACTCAAATAGAACGAAGAGTTCAATACAAGAGAGAATGTGAGCACGTGAATTCGAAATAGAAGAGAGCTAATACCTGTGTTCTGTGAGAAGAGGAGAGTTTCTGCCCGCACCCTCTGAGAAAAATGAATTGTCTCTGACCAAAAAAATGAAAATCCTCCTGATATGAATCTCTAAAGACTATATATAGCCATTCTCAAAACTTCTTCCGCAAGCTTAATTTTTGATTCTTTCTTCCTTCGCACGTTTTAGCTCAGCTTTTCATTACTATTTGTTTTTCTTCTATATTTATTTTTATTATTTTTCTAATTATCCGGATAAAATTGGGTATTCACAAAATCTTAACATCGATCTTATAACCGCTAGAAAATAGAGACTAGAAATTATCTTCCTTCTCTTCTTTCTTAAAATTAATGTCAGTTAAATAAAACCAACACTAAATGTGACACCATTTACCCCAAAGCTAATTATTAAATAAATATTACAAAAATATAACATACTTTTCATTTGCGAAATAAAACGATAATTTATAATCTTTTTCTTCACACGGTAAAGGACATCACATGCACAACTCACATTTGCTAAAACTCCAAAAGATACTTTACTGATCAACCGAAGGATGGTGGCCCACAATTGGCCATACAAGTCCTTAAAAAAATAAACCAATTTAAAAAGTAAAAGTATTAATCTAAAGTTCAAAAGCTAAAATAATAAATAACTAAGATCCAAATGTCACATTATTATTAAAGCTGACAAGACCCAAAAGATGTTGTAAATAAACTACAATGAAGTCAATGCCTCTATTCTAAGACCCATCCTCAAGGTCCTACTAGACGTCACCTGTGTATCACAAAAACATACAAAAAACACCAGAAAACAAGGGAGAGAGATACATCTCACATCATGCTCAAAGTATGACAATGGAGATAGGTAGAATACACATCACACACATAATCAAATGACATCAATTTGCAAGAATCAAAAGATACAAACATATGTAATGCAATATCTAGCTTCTACTTCTCATGTACATGTAGTACCAACTTAAATTTGTCAAAAAGTAGACTAGGAATAAATGCACAACCATAAGAAGTGTCATCGATACTAATGCCTTTGACTTTTGCACCCTCAACTAATATGATATCTCCCGGTGACGAGTTAGGCTTACCTAGTTTTACCAGTACGTCCCTGGCTTCATGGGATCAACATAGACCATTGGAAATTTTCCAATCAGACAACGTTCAAGACTAGGATTAGACAACCCATCACGGCCTTCACAAGCCAGATTTCTACATACTTTCCTCATCACATAACTCAAATGTTATGATGCATGGTCACATATAATGCTTACAGCTTTTCATAGGCTTTTATCATGAAACATTAACACAATTTCATATCACACTCAGTTTTCTTAAAATAAATAACAATCACACAACACAAACTCAACAAGGCATAAAAAAAAAGGCAACAATGAGTCAAAAAAGAGTTCACAGGCACAAAAACGAAATAGCTAAGGTCGTGTCCACCGGGGGAGTCACGCCAACAGTAAATCTGCCCAGCGGGCTGTAGATCCCACTCGGCAGGTCTACGCCAGGAACCCAACCTGTTCAGCGAGTTATGTACCCCGCCCGGCAGATCTACGTCAGGACCCATCCCCACCTAGCGAGTCCGTACACCTAGCGCTAACGTGAAGTCCAATTTTCTTCACCCAACGGTTATTTAATCCCACTAAATCTCTAACTTAGGTACAAAGGAAAAGCTAAAAGACAATCCATGACTGTCTATATAAATTAAACATAAAATTTCTATAAAGCATATCAACGATTTGGGAAAAATTGCATTCCCCTTTGCATGCACACAATCATATAATTCACAAACAACTGGGGTCTAGGGCCAACCCCTCTACCCACGATCAAAGCCATACCCATGAGTGAGATAACTCACTCCCCCTTACCTTGAACGAAGCGATCTCTGACAAGAGGAAACGAATAGTGTAGCAACATCTTCCTAAAATTCCTCACTTCTTGACTGCAACGGTTTTGATAGAATGGTATCTCCAAAGAGGCATAAGAGAGAATAAGGGAAAAGGATTAGATTTTCCAGAAACTTAAAGAATTCTTAAAGTTAACTTTAAGCTTATAAAAATTAAGCCCAACATAAGGGTCTTAAAACTTTTTTTTAAAAAAAAACATTCTAATTATAAAACCTCATTTTAAAAGCCTAATGTTTTTTTTTTTAAAATACCATTTTATTAAAAACAAGACGAACAAATAATAATAATAATAATAGTAATAACAAGAAAACATTGGGGTATTACACTAAACAACTAACTTTAAATCACAAATTTCTTGTATCGTAAATCCATTAGTTGCATACATCACTATAACAAATTATTAAAATAATCTTAACAGTAAAAGCATACTCATTGCTGGTCATTTCTATGAGGTAGAAATGGAATGATTATTCTACTTATTGGTGTTTCCCAACATTTAATCAAGTTGGACAGACCACACATTTAAAAAAAAATAGAAAAGAAAGAGAGAAAAGAAATCAACGATACAATTAATTCTACCTATATATGACCAATATAATGCCCCTGCATTAGGTGGAATTTCCCTATTTAGTCCACATGGAAATACATAGAAGCATATCATCATTCCATTTGTTAATTAACAATTTTAATGGGCATCGCACTTAATCTTTTTGCCTCAAGTCAATGGTGACAACCCCACCATGATATTTGAAACTGACTTCCCGATTCCCTATATATCTCACATTTAATTTCATTCCCTATGCCCCTAGCTAGCCCCTATTTAAGCTGCTTCAGCCTCGTCCAATTTCTTCTCCGTGTAAGATCACACAAAGGTACATACATAGCATCATAGCTGCATCTGGTAAGTTAACTGAACGTGTTGCTTGTTTCTTGAATGATCGTATGTCCTATATATTTATGTGTGCATATATATATGTAACTTAATTATATTCTTAATGGCCTCTCTTCTTCTTCGTTGTTTAAAATCATATACATATCTCATGTCCTCAATATTTAGCACGAGTGCTTTTACAGCATGACCTCACTCTTTTTTTTTTTTTTGTGGCTAATTAAAGCAAATTAATCCAGTTACTCTTGAAGAGAATGAAGCTTGTAGTGATTGCACTAGTGTTGTTGACACTGGCAAGCTCTTCTATAGCTACAGATAGGAAGAGATTCGTGACCAAATTGGACGAGGGAGAACTCAGCAATGAATCTGATGATAATGATCACCATGAAATCCCTCGAAAGGACTATGGCAAACCTGGATCTGGCCAGCGTACAGCGAGTGAGGAGGTCAATCACCATTACATCCCTCGCAAAGACTATGGCACACCTGGCCAGGGAGGAAAATAAGTGTTTATTTAGCACATGAAGGATGCATCATATGTATGTATATGGCTGTATATATACACAAGTCTTGCAGTGTTTGATGAGTAAAAAATGCTAGATGTGTGTTGGGTACGATCTAGGAACTACGTTGGGCCCACGCCGATGCAAACCCTTGTACGTGTCCATATTGGTACGCAAAAGTTTATGAGTTGGTACTTGCTACGCTATAGCTACGTATGTGATACTATGTGTGTGTTGCCAGATCATATATAGCTAGCTGTAAGCTCTAGTGTCGCAATTTATAGTTAATGAATAAAGGAGACTTGTTTTGATTAATTCTATGCTTGTCACTCTTCCAAGTTCCAACCATTTCCTTCAAAAACTCTTAATTATTTCCGTGATTGTGAGCTACGAAATTGAGTGAAATGATTTTAAGGATCGCAACATAATGTCATCAGAGAAAACTATGAAAAGGCTATGATAGATGCGTTTCTTAACCATGCATATAGTTTGATTCTAGATAACGTTGTTAAAAATAAAATTTACTTCAGTAATATATTTACATTTTTAATGGAATTCATTCCCAACTCTTATATAAGAGATATTATATTAATTCTTTATATACACAAAAAATAAACAGAAAAAAAAAAGAGGGAGAGAAAAAACTTTAAAATCAAAATGAAGTTGCGAAACGACGAATCAAAAACTTTAAGAAAACATTTTGTTTATTTAGTTGATAACTTAAAACTTATTAAAAAAAAACAAGAAACGGAGTTGAAGCATTGCTTAAGTTAATATTTTGAGCTGTGTCGCTAACGTAAGGTTTTCCTATTAATTTCTAGTCCATAAAAAACAAACTAATATCTTTTACCTAAAAAATTAAGAGAAAATAGGTTATGCACTGACAGTGTAAAGTCATTTTACACTATCATTTAATTACAAACTACCATATATGGTAAATTTGTTGACTTTTATAATAATTACCTTAATAGTCATAACAACAGTAATTTGTAATTGGTTGATAATGTAAAACTTTTTACGCTGATAGTGCATAACCATTAAACTCAAAAATTAAAACCTTTTATTAAATATATAAAGTGAGAAAGTAATTAAAAATACATATATCTGTTCTTAATTTAAAACTAATTAATTAAGATTATAATGTACTTCAATCCAAATTAGCCGTAAAAACATTCTTATTTTCTCGCTTTACATATTTGCTCATTCTAGCTGACTGAAACCAACTTCACTATTCTATCAAATTTGGTCATTATGTTCATTTTTGTCAATTTGATTATGTATGAGAAAGAGTATATGAGTATCCCATGTATATATATGTATGGATTAGGATCTATTGACAAGTGTCAAAATTAGTCATATTACACCTTCAATAATTTTTGGTAGAATGCAAATTTAATTGATCTAACCATTAAATTTGATGTTCTTATTAATTAGATTAAGTATACAAAATTTCACACAATTCTAAAACTATTTAGTAGTTCATCGCATCACTTTATTTTAACGTATAATAAAAAATTAAAATATATGTAAATGTTCAATGTTAGATGACATATCCAGAAAAGTCCAAATTATGTGAAATTTGATATATGGATCAGCATCCGTTGACACCAGGTATCAAAGTTAGTCAAATTACACATTTAATAACTTTTTGTATAATGCAAATTTAACCAATCCAACCGTTAAATTATATGAGATTATCTTCATGATTATGTACATCAAATTTCACATCATTTGAACTTTTCTAGATATGTTATCTAATATTGAACATTTACGTATATTTTAATATCATATTGTACGTTAAAATAAAGTGATTCGATGAACTATTAAATAATTTTGGAATTGTATGAAATTTTGTATACTTGATTTAATTAATAAGAATGTAAAATTTAATGATTGGATTGGTTAAATTTGCATTCTACAAAAAGTTATTAAAGGTGTAATTTGACTAACTTTGACACCTGATATCAACGAATCCTGACCCTATATATATATATATATATATATATATATATATATATATATATATGCCTCTTGATTACGAGTATTCATAAATCAATCTAATTCAATGCAAACCCAAAATCAAATTGAATAAACCTAAAATTAAAAAAATTCAAAACAAAACAAAATTTTCTATTAGATTGGATTAGATTTTGGATTTAATTTTTGAAAATTAATCCAAATAGATGTTGTACACATATTCATAATTTCATTTATGAAATTACCATAAAATTCATGCTTGTATAAATAGATATTTATAAAATTACAATACTAATTTATTTTTTCATAATTTTGTCATTTCAATTATGTCCTATAAGTAGAGTTGACAATTTGAGTTTGGCCAATGGATTGGCTTGAACAACACATAATTAAGGTTAAGCTAGACTCCTAAAAATAAGGCCCAAAAATAATCAAGCTTGTTTGGCTTAACTCAATTGGCCCGATGAGTTAGACAAGACTCCTAAAAACAACGCCCGAAAAAAATTGGGACAATTTGACCTGATTTTATTTTTCTTGTAAATTTATATATATTCCTTAGAATTTTAAAAACTAAGTTTTTATAAATTTACGTGGATCGTGTATTACATCTTAAACGTGGGACGACGAACGATTATGTCGTGCAAATATAATGTTAAAAGCTTAAAATTCTGCACATTGAATACGTTAAACATATTCCAAACTTTTATATATTCCTTAGATTGCAGCATATTAAAACCTTAGAATTTTGTATATTGAATCCTCAAAACTAAGCTTTTGTAAATTTATATATATTAAAGGTGCAAAACATATTTTGTAAATTTATATACATGATCTACGTAAGTTTTCATATTCCTTTTTTTTATTATTCATAAGTTTTCATATTCCTTATTTTATGCCTTAGAATTTTACATGTTTAATTTTATTTTTTACTTATTTTCAATTAAAGCCGATTTGGCCCATTGGCCTGACTTAGGATTAGGTTAGGCCACTAAATTCTACGCCTAAAGAAACTTGGACTAGCTTGACACGGCTCAATTTTTCACTCTAGCACAAACCCAAGCGATCCGAGTTGTCAACTCTACCTGCAAGGAAGTTATTAGTTTTATTTTAGTATTTGTTTATTCTTTTTAAGAAAAATTAAGTCTATTTTGACTAATATTTATAATTTAAATGTGGTAATTGTTATTATGATTACTATGTACTTTTAAGTTTACTTAGTATTAACTACATGCATAAAAAATTATAAAAAAATAAATTATGCAATCCAATTCAAATTACTTTTAATGAATTGGATTCAAATTGATTTAAATATTCAAATTGTAATTTCTTTTCAAATGACTTGTTGCCTAAAAATTAATCTAAACTAAATCACGAAAAATTTTACTCTTTTTTAATACTAAATATCTAGAGACAAGAGATAGTGTCTTGGTTTAAGGTAAAGAAAGTCTTCAAACTCAAAAGGTACCTATAAAATACTTATATTTATCTCATTCAAAAGAACAAATGAAAACTTAAACCTACTATTTGTCATATATGAGTCCTTGTCTTAGTTCATACAACTAACTCCACAGGATTAAACACCTCTGCTCTTGCTCATAAAAAAAGAACTACTCTTGATGACACTATAACCATCTATATTTATTATTCTTGTGCTTCGCATTCTATAACCTTACTAATGTTATAGTTAAGTAGCATCTTCGGACATGCAAAACCAAATACGCTTTTTGGGATGGGTTTATAAATCGTTTAAGGTGGATGATTGTCCATGCTCGCTATTTACTCTTTACCCTCTCTGATTCACTCGTTCTCCCTTTGATTCCTTATTGTTAGGTTCGCACTCTTAAAATTTTATTACCTAGCATTCATATTTATATATTTAATGTAAATATAGAACTAATCTAGTCCTAGCTCAGTTATTACTTGTGTCATGATCAGGTTGGGTAGGATATTTAATCTACATATAGAACTAATCTAGTCCTAGCTCAATTATTATTTGTGTCATGATCAGGTTGGGTAGGATATTTAATCTAAATATAGAACTAATCTAGTCCTAGCTCAGTTATTATTTGTGTTATGATCAGGTTGGGTAGGATCACCTGGACCGTATTGAGTTGGTAAAAACAATTTATCATTGGATTTGGGTATAAAATTAATTTCGGTTCAGCCGAAATTATTGAAGTTGTTTTTATTAAAAACATTTTCTCATGACAGTAGAAAGACTCTTCAATGAGGGAATTTAAGTAAATTTTACTGTAAACCACTAAATAATGGACCACCTCTTTAAATCGTTAAATATATAAATTAAAACAAATTAATAGTTGAGATTTGTTGATCTAGTTAACAATCTTAACTGTTAATTTTTTTTATTTATATATCTAATGGTTTAGACAGGTGATTTACCGGTGGACCACCTCTTTGATGGTCCACGGTAAAATTAACTGGAAATTTAAATTTGTTTACTATCCAAGCTAGCCAGTGTGGGTGCCATGAGCAAATTTGTATTATTCAAAGATTTTTTTTAGCAAAGCATACTTGTTGGCTATAGTGACCTCTCGGCTAAAGATCTTACTGTTGTTAGTGTTGCAGAAAACGAAAAAGGCATCGCTAGCGAGGTAAATCAAAAGGAGGCATTTGGCAATTGGCCTACTATTATTGGCTGCGCGGTCTTTGTTGGCAATAAATATAAGATTACATGTCGATATATTACTCAACATCCGCCATCACTCGGCAACACTTAATTAGTGGGCCGATAATATATTCTAAAACGCATTGCGTATTTCAAAGTGATTGGGTCTTCACTTCCCAGCAATCTGATTCTATAACTTAGAAGCAAGTTTTCAATTTTGGAGATAATCGCAATACTTATCCGATTGAAAATTATAATAGATGGTTAACTTTTGAATGTCACACCTGACCGATGGGTTTTATTAAAATCAAATTAAGTAGCACACACAAAGCCCAAACTAAGTCTCCCTATACTGTAGGTACGTTAATTTTTGGGACTAGGTTGAATAAAAAACCCAATCCTGTCACTATCATGGCCAAATGATGTATAACTCTTTTGTGGAACTCTAACATCGTCATTAATTGGAGTTTCAAAAAAATCATCCCCAGTACAATCGAGAACATCCCCCATAATAAAATTCTGTTGCATTAGGTTAATTCTGTTTAGTATTGGGTTTGAGTACCCTCGTGCTCAAATTTCAATAATAAATTATAGAATAATTACACCCGCATTGCACGTAACGTTTTTGTTTTAACATTTATAACAATTTTTTTTATAAAAATACATAGTAAAATATATTTTCAAACAATTAAAAAAGTTAGTCTCTAAAAGTAAAAAAAGCGATATTGAAAAAAAATTGATAAAACTTCAAAAAATGTCAGTATAATTTATTCTAAATTTTATTATTGCTTTAATATAATTCACTCATAGATTTACCACACCATTCACAGCACGTTTCATGACCTAGTTATTTATGTTATGCACATAATCACCTTTCCATTTACTTTTGTTTTAAGGCACGAGAGAAAAAAAATGTTCCCATAACATGAAGACAATCTTTCACAGCCTTTTTTAAAAAAGAAAAAATTATTATTGCACACCTCTTCGAAGGAGCATCGTGAAAAAAGTGATTGATAAGGTGATAGGAAAGGAATATAAATAAGAAAAATACGAGATATAAAAGGAGGTGTAGAATTTGAGTGTATAGATATTAGATATTGCTGTTTTTTTTTTTTACGTGCCCAAAATCACATTTAGTTGAATATTACAGAAATGTGGATGCAGGGACACTTAAAGTCGCCCCTATCATCCACCCCATCTTTGCAAGTTACCTAAACACATTGGCCACTGCTTCCAAATACCCCACGGAAGCTGCTTATCTGCCAATGTTGGAAGGTTAGTCACCCAATTTCAGTTCAGAATTTCGCAGGCAAAAGCAAAATTGGAAGGACTCAGCTGTAAATGTAAACAAAACTTTCTTTGCCACATTCACGGGACGTGACTCAGCTGCAAAAGGGTCCATTTCCTTGACCCGTTATTATTCCTTCCCTTACGATCCCTACACGACAATAAGCTAGTAGCTAGCCCACAAAGTCATGGATCATGTGCCCTCCAAACCGACGCCTAAGCTCCTCCTCTCGCTGTAGTTGCTGTTGTTGTACCCCTTCAACACCGTGCCTAAGACCCAAAGTCAGTGACACAGACCCAAGACCCCCAACCTCAAGCCCGCCACGTCGGTACGGCATAAAACCCATCACTGTCCCATCCAGACTTGGTGCTGTAGTAATCTGACATTCCAGTTTTGACCGCTTCTCTTGATTCCACTGCTCTTCGTCCATTCCAATGTGTTCCTCGTTGCCTGCAGAGGAGGATGACCCCATTTCCAGACACTGAAATTGCTTTTCAGGGGTTGCATGTGATGATGCGCGCGTGCCAAACCTGCTCACAGGCTGATGATCAGCTTTGGGTTGGTTGCTACCTTCAGAGGCAGAAGCTCCCTGATCATTTTTACTAGAGGTTTGGTGGGCTTCTGTTGCGCCCTTTGTTTCAAGCATGTGTATTTCCTCAACCATTGGCTTCCATACACGGACTCGAGCATTTATGAACCAATTTGATACCTAAGTTAATCAGTCACATTGTTATTCCAGCACTACAGTATGCAACAGCTAAATTGGAAAGGATACCTAATTGCACCCAAATGAGCATCATATTGACCAATCACTGCCGTTAAATAAAAGAGATTATTACATTGTCCGGGACTATCTTATAACTATGATCCGATCAATTTTCAGTAACACATGACCGGGTATTTCAGTTTAGGAAAAGGAGTTAATAAGACTCAATTATGTGTCACGTAAAGATTGACAGAAACTATGCTGGTCCATAAACATATAACAATTTCTCCTTAAATGGACTGTGGAGAAGACTAGAACGCTAGTTTTGACAATGCCAACTATAAAATATGGTAAGTTCTCATGACCAAAAACAACAGACAACAAAACAAAACAACTTTAACAACAATCCCAAAGGTGAGGTTTGCATTGCTTTATTTCTCAAATTCCCATTATATGCGCACCTCTATTAGAAATTACAAAAATGACATTATTTCATTTATTTTCATTCTATTTTTTGTTTTTAATATTTAGAGAAGGGAATAGGTGAAAACACAGAAATGTTATTTTCACAGTTTCCTTCAGAAATTTTGAAAACAATAGACAAAATAAAAAGTAGTGTACATTTATAATTATTAATAAAAACATATGTGTGAGCCTAAAAGCTTGAGAATGACAAACAAAAGGTAAAACAAGTTTCCTCATTAATAAAATTAGAACTTCGAATTTTGAGGTAGAAAATATTTAACGAAATAATTGGCCCACCGATTGGACCCACTTAGAAGCGACCAAAAGAGCATGTCAAATATGCAAATTCAATCAAGCAGATGGTTAAAGGATTATAGACACAATAATGAATTCAAAAGGAGTAGACCCTCACCTGGTTTCGTGATAGACCTGTTTGAGTAGCCAACATGTGTTTATCAGTGTCCGTGGGGTACCTGAAATGATATTGAACAGCAAAAGAAAACCATAATTCAATCTCCTTTTTTACTTTTGGCCAAACAGAAGATTCATAGTTTCACACTTAAGAGAGGTCAGAGAGAGAGGACATACGGATGAAGGAAATGCTCAAATAGCCAAGCTTTAAGAATTGCCACTGAGCGTTCTGGTAAGCCTCTCTGGGGCCTCCATACGTGTTGTTGGGGCTCAAGAAAGTTTAAGTTAGCCCCGTCAGATTTGTTTTTCTGAAAGCCTTGATCCATGCACCTTAGCCTTGCCATATTATTGTCAAATTTACTACTAGAACTTGTGGTTGGTATTGAGAAGTCCTCTCCCAAGACTTCACATGTAAGCTTGAGTTGATCTGAGATAGCATTTCTTAGGCACCTGAAGTGTTTTGATACTGACTTGAGAGCCAAGGAGACGTAAGGGGTAGCAGAACTAAGACCCGCTACTGACTCGAAGGATTGAACAACCATTTGCATTTGTTGATGGTATTGCTTGTATCTCCTAGTAACCTATCATGACTCAGTGCAACAAAGTCAACAGCAAATTTAAAAGCATTTCCATAAATTTTAACTAGCAATAGTATAGCCCAATAAGTATATTATTCTAAACCAAAAAACGAGAAACTCATCCCTACAAAATTTCATAATTATAGAGTTTTAGCAAGCCTAGTAAAGGAATGGTGTACGAGACAAAATAACAAGATATTTATATATTGTTCTAACAACCACAATCATTTAGGAAAAATTATTAAAAGTGTGCTGAAGTAGATGACAAAAACTAACCACTAATAACCCACCAATTTGAACAAGTTGATAGCAACCAGGTAGGATAATCACTCAAACTATTTTCTTATAGACTTTGGAAGAAACAAAGTACTTTCGGAAAGTAGAATGCACACAGTTGAAAGGTTATCTAGCAGTACTGTTCTTGTATAGACTTAGGACTCCAAGATGGATTTATAAATAGCTTTGGACAAGAAGCGAATCCCAGCCATTTTGAGCAACGAAGTTTATTCCTACTATTAGAATACAGGATGCGCCATCTTCCACTGCCTCAAAACTACAGTAATTACAGCAATTTTACGTAACATATATCCCCTCATTCAATAGCTAAATTAAAATCCAACCAAATTAAGTACAAGAAAAACCCGGATGATGTAACCTGTCAGTGTATTAAGAATCGAGTTGAGAGTATTTTCTTCTGAATATTTATTTCAAAAGTAATAAAAAAAAATTGTCTTTAGGATACAACAACATCTAAGTGAGTACACTGCCGTGTGTAGGTGAACATAGGTATGCACGTGAATGAAAAATATATTTTAAAACTCTCCAGTAAGCAACAATTCTATTATGTATGAACCGCAATTATTTTGAAGAGGAGGAGGAAGGAAGGATTAGCTAACAAAGAAACAGAGGACGCAATTATTTTGCAAGAGCACTCCAGTCATGTTGATACAATTAAATAGATCCCTTTACAAACATGAATACACTTCCATAGTAATTCCAAATTAGGGAGGTAAATTAACTTATTGTTTGAGAAAATTACACACAAATTTTTTTCTTAAAATTATTTCTAATATTTAAACAAATAACTACTTAACTAGTTAATAAATTAAAGTGATTAATAAGCAACTATTTATCAACTTAATTCATTATTAATTGGAAAATATGTTAACCAAGATTTTCATATGTTGTGACTTTATATTTTCATGAATACCAATATGCAGAGATTGAGTCCATCAAATTAGCAAATTTGACTCCTAAAAATGATAAAATATACTATTAACAAATAATAATATGACAAGACCAAATTCGTACCAAAGAAGAGAAGACTTATGAGAAGGAACATGAATTAAACGTTGAACAACAATGAACAAGGGCACTAATAACATATTACAAACAGCAATACCATATGCTACGAAGGTTTATTGCACGAACTCAGTACGAAATGACGTGTTTATATATTATTGGTTGAAATATTAAATTAAAAAAATAAAAAATAAGCATTTAACGGAAATCAAAGGCGTTAGTGTATATATATCTTTCGTACAGATACGAATTCATACCAATAAACATTTTCCTATTACAAATGACACACATATTACTCCACAAAATCGGAATCTATGACAGAAACATAAAATTGTAACAATGGAAAGTTCAAAAAAGGACCTATACATCATTCTACGTCTAATTAAAATATCAAAATACAAATACTATATGAACACATACCAAAATCAATTCAAATGGGTATTGAACCTTATCAGTTAATTTTCACTCTTCTGTTTAAGGTGCGGGGCAAGCCACTCTTTGCCTTAAATATAGTGCTAAATGACATCACCAACAATGAAAATTGAAAATCAAAGCAACAGAATGAGAGCAACAATAACAACCAACAAAACAAAATAATTAAAAAAGAAAAGTTAATTTGACCAGACAAAGCTCATTGATGAAAGAAAAACGACAGCATTACCGAAAACCCAAATGTTAAAGAACAATAGCATTATTACCAACAACCCGGGTGGCATATAATCTTTTGCATATACCAACCATTTTCGAACCAATAAGAAAACGTTAAGAAATCCATACACTATAACATTAGACACACATATGAAATTAAGTAACTAACCAATTCAACACACCACACAAATATGCAATTTCGTTTTTTCCCATATTCTCTAGACGTGAAACCTAGTTGTATCTTCGCAACCCAACTTTATCATTTTCAAGAGCTTTGCGTCCACAGTAACCGACACCAAATGACTTCTTGTTGCACACGGCAGTTTTAAAGCATTTGGCCTTTTCCTTATGTTGTAACAGTAGTAAGTCACTGACAGACAATAGCCATACCAAAAACACACAAGACAAAAAAGTAAAAATCACAAAACAGCCACAAGGGTTACTATATGAGCAGTGAAACAAACCAACCTCCTCTTGCATGTACAGTAGTTTCGCCTTGTTCTTTTGGCACTCTGGCCGAGAAGAAAGACAAAAGCTACTCGCGGCTCCGCCATCAGCGCTATTAGTATTTTCGTTTGAACTGTACAACACAGAGGATGAAGCACCCGAATTGCTTCCACCTTTTGCAGCAACCCCACTTTCATCGACATTAAGAGCATCAGCAGCAGCAGAAGGAGAAGCAGCACTGACATCTCGAGAGACCCACTCTGGAACGTCACAACCCCCTCCCTTCGCAAATTTTGAACCAGGTTGACAGCACCACTCATCTAACAGCTGTTGACAAGGCTTCGAGAACCTTGAACTCTTCAAAATCGTGGCGTACCCGGTGAAAGGACCAAGTGGCCCAACATTTCGATAAGTAATATTATTGATTGAAGGCATCCCCATTATTGAGTCTTGAAGTGATTTCCCACAACTTCTGGATTTCACAGACTTTGAATATTGAGGGTCATCTGATGCAGACCCTTCTTCAAAACAAGGCTTGGATTGTGAGTTTGATGAAAGCGACAACGATAGGCCCTGATGAGGATTTGTGTCTTGTTCGTTAATCTTTTTGTCTGTGAAACCCAATGGAGTATTTGTCCACAAATTAGCACTCCCAAAACGTAACTCGTTGTTTGCTTGATTTCCATAGCCATGATGAAGCACAGGCTCGCCATGATTCCCTCCCCAAACGCCATAAGCCATGTCCTGCAAAGCATTATGGTAAAGTGGAGGTGAAGGAGACGAAGAAGGTGGATAATGCATTTCCCCTAACTGCTTTTGAATTTCTCGGTTGGCCATTTCACCAGAAGCATTGTTATTGAGCTCGGAAGGGAAGAACGTGTTGGGGTTGCTTTCGTTATAATTCACCATCCAATTAGCACCCAAGTTGCGCGGTTCGCATTGCTGGTGTTTTGGGGATGATGAATGAGGAAACGAAGTCGAACCATACTGAGCCATCATTAGCTCTTGACACTCCAATGGGTTTCTGGGAGCGGATAAAGGATTCGAAGCTGTGGAAAAGGATATCATATCCGACGAATAAAGAGTTGCTGCCTCGTCAAGCATGTTGCCATTTCGAACGTTTCTCACTTGAAGGAGATCCAAGTTGAACCCCGGGTGTAACGATAGTTGTTCAAGGTTGTTAGGGAACTCTTGCAAGTGTTGGGAACTGTTTTGGATTCTCAATTTGTCGCGCCGAAGTTGTTGTGCAACATGCAATTCGCGTCTTAAGCTGCTCATTCCAACCTCCTAATTCCACCACTCTAAAGCCTAAACGATCACTGAAGAAGCCCTTTCAAAAGTGAATATCTGTATCACACATTAGAGAGAGAAAACCAACAAAATTAGAAAAATAAATAAATTAAAAAACGAGCCCTCTCCTCACCGAACACAACCATCATCACCTTAATCGTCACAAGTATACATAATTTAGGAATAATAATAATAATAACAATAAACAATAGTTTTTATCTACATATAATTTCGACGCAAAATTAATTAAATTGAAATTATACTACAGACGACAAAATAGTTTCAAACAGCAAATTAGGTTCAAACGACGAAATAGTTACACAAGAATATGACATGAAAAAAAAAAGTGTAATAAAGAAACCGATGAATATATAGAGCTTAGTTCGTTGTACTTGGAGAAGAGCTTGAGTGATTTTTATTATTCAGTATCGTCAAATTAATAAAGCAACTTGTGTTCGTTCTCTTTCTCGCTCGTTTCTACTTTTTGGTAGCCTAAGCAAAAACAAAGAAAGCACGAGAGATAGCTAGCTCGCAAACAGCTCTCGTATGACACCATTCCAACCACCTAACCGAACAGTGCAACACCCTCCGAATCTATGTGTCGGTAAGATTGAAGATGAAGCATAACTCACCCAACCCGTAAAACCTACGCAAATACCAAAAAAAGAAGAACAAGTTAAAGCTCTCACGGGATACGTAAAAGCACAACGTGAGTGAAACCCTAGCTTTTGATCCACCCTCCAACTCCAACGGATCTAGTAGACGCTTCCAACCAACAACAACTCACCCTATCCTCCTTCCAGAAAAAACAAAAACCTAAGAGGGAGGCACCTTGAGAGTGGTGCATACGCTGAAATTAACAAAGAACAAGAAACACAAGCACGTTGAAATTACGGGGAAGGAAAACTACTTACAAGAATAATAATAAGAATAATAAAGAAGTGGAAGTTTATGTATTAGCGTAGTGGTGAACGAGGTAGCATAGTGGGTAGTATATATTACCTCAGGTGCGATCGAAAAGAAGTTTTGATGAGATTTGGTGGGGGGTGTGAAGATTCCGGTTGGGGAAGTGTTGTTGTTGTTGTTGTTGGTATGGGAGGGAATGAATGAATGGGAAGTGAGAAGGGTGAAGCTAGGCAGTGCTACAATGATTGCTAAAGCGATTATCGGCCGTTACTTTTAACGTCTAAATTAACATAAAGTCACCGTTTTATTTGTTTATTTATTTATTTATTTTACTTTTTAGCTTTGAAACTCCAGCGGATGAGAAAAATGTGTGACGCTGCTCTCGTGACTCGTGAGTGGGGTGAAACTCCAACATTTGTGGTCCCTTCTCCCTCTTCTTTCCACAGCTTCTTGCCTTCTTCCTTTTGCCCTTTTTTTTTCTTCGTATTTCCGATTCTGTCATTGTCTCCTCGAATCGTCTCTGCATCCTATCCTAAACCCAAAAATTTGGGGCAACAACATATGAAACATGTATGTATCTAGGAAATAAAATAAGAGTCTCAATCTCAATCATGTAATAATAGTTTGTAATTATTATCTAAAACTTTAACCTCACTTTTTGAGTTAAAAGTAAGTTATGCAATAATAAATTTCTGAAAAGGAGAGAGAAGTTCGCTCAGCATTTATCTAAAGTCCTGAAAAGGATGGATTTCCTTGTAACTGGACATACAATGTAGACTAACAGATATTCAAATCTATGCAGTGAAATAGAGAGCCCTGTCCCAAACTCTTCAAAACCCACACTTTAACCCCGTAGGTGTAATTGAAAAACTTCATAAAAACCAAAATCTTAGACACCCAATTAACCTTTAATTTCATCTCCTATCTAATGTGGGACAAACATTTTTAAACCAAAGAAAGAAAATCCGAAAATTCTATGCGCATACTCCAAAATAAGAAAGACAATGGAGCCCATATCTAAATACATTGTAATTTTCAAAAATATCATTTTCTGCAGAGATTTTTATTTTTTTCAAAAGTTGTCAAAAAAAATGAATGACCGTTTATAAAAACAAATTAATCTAATCATATATTAGGAGGTGCTGTACATTCGCCCAGTGTATATATGTTTCCACCATATACATGCATCTAGAGAGAGACTTGAACAATATCATTAAATGTTATATTTGTTAATGTAATATATAAAGAAAAAATAAGTCATACACTGACAGTGTAAAACCAATTACAAATCATCATTTATTGTAAGTTTGTTAATTTTTATAATAAATACTTTAAAAGTCATATCAATGGTGATTTCTAATCAGTTGATAGTATAAAACTTTTTACATTGACAATGCATGACCATTAAACTCATATATGAAATGTTAAAAAAATATTTAATAAACACTTTTCAAATATATACAATTATTCAATTTTGATAAGTTTGAATGTAGTTTACTATTTATGAAGTTAAAACAAAAGTTATCAAAATATCAATAAACTAGAAAATAATTTTTAAAGTTAAAATAATATAAACAATTTAACATAATTCGTACGCATTGATTAAAATAATTTGGTACTATGGATTTGTGACTCAAAACATGAGGTTGAAAATTTTGCTTTTTATTTGGTAAAATTTTGGCATTTTACGACTCTATCTCATTTATTTCTTTTTTTTTTATCAAACACACTTTAATTCAGGACACAAACGTAACTTTCTGGGTAGAAGTAAAATATATTGTTACTTTTTTGTAGTAAATATTCCAACAATATTCATTTTGTTAAAACTGTTTTTTTAAATAAAAACACTGATACATAAGTTTATAAAAATTAAGATTATTTAAAATTAAATATATAAATACTCACCCAAACACATATGGTTCAAGTTTATCATGTTATTTATTTTGTTATAATACAATACTTAATTTAACATATTACTTTTACTTGTATGTTTTAATTTTATTTTGTTTCATAGAAAATTAATAGACTCTTATCTTTGATTTCTAAAATAAAGATAATGGTCCTTAGATCTTGATAATTAAAAAAATTTCAAAAGGAAAAACAAGAAAAAATAATTACAAAGATAGAATATAAAATTATTAATAATGTTTCTTGTATGTTTTTACCTCTAAATAAATATCTTTCATGTAGACATGTGTTATTATGATACTAGCCTTTCAAGCACTACGGGGATTAGGAGACTATTCCAACAGTCTACTTCTTGAATATTAATTTGTAGCTTTGTACTATATTCATCTCCTCGGGCCTACAGGCCCTCCTTAGAATAAAAAAAAAAAAATACTCATCTCCATCAGGGGCAGCTCGCGGTTATATTTTATTCTCCATGTTTCAAAAAACCAGTCGTTCAAATTTTTATGTACGATTTAGGAAGCTATTAAATATATGGCTAAATTTAAGATTCTCTGACTCTATTATAGTTATACATCCTTTTATTTCATTTATTAGTGAAAGATACATAAAGAAAAAATAACGTTAAAATATATTAATATCCTTTTCAATTTAATTAATTTGTAAGATAACATACAAATTGAAAAATAGTTTATTATTTAAAATTACTTACATTTTGAAATAGAGATAGTAAAATTTATATAATCTTAAAGTAACAGATATGGATAAGTACAAAATATGTTCACTCTAATGGTGTGTTTAGATGTACATTTGAAATATATGAATAAAGTATTATAGAATTTTGAATTAATATAAAATTTTAAGTATTTTTTAAGAAAAAAAGTTATTAAATTTCAATGATATAACCATTTAATATTTTGATATTATTTCAATGACATGCACACCAAAATTTAGATAAATCAAACATTTGTAACTAGTTAATCTTAGAGTTTAATGATTATGTACTGTCAGTTTAAAAAGTTTTATACTATTAATTAATCAGAAATCACCGTTAATATGACTTTTAAAGTATTTATTATAAAAGTTAGCAAAGTTACAATAAATGGTGGCTTGTGATTGGATAACAGTGTAAAACTACTTTATACTGTTAGTATATAGCTTGTTTTCTCTTAATCTTATAGTGGACATTTGCTTATAATTTAGAAATGTATATTATACATTAATTTGAATTTATGTAATGAAGTATTAAATAGTTTTCAAATTTTATAAAATTTTATAGACTTGATCTACTCAATGAAGTTTTTAATTTAACGGTTAGAGTGTTGAAATTTAATATATACCAAGAATTATTGAGTGGAATAATTTTATCAAGAGTTATTTTTAAAATAACTTGATCCCTACCCATATATATATATATATATATATATATGTGTGTGTGTGTGTGTGTGTGTGTATTGAACTTACAAATTTATACATATACATATACATATATATATATATATATATAATTTACAATTTCGTATAAATTATTTAAACTCTTTTCTGTGTTAGTTTAGTGGGTTTTTAAAAAAAAATTGAACTAATTTTTATAAAATCTGTATTTTTAAATTTAGAAATACTGGTGAGATAATTACATGTACATATACGTTCCACAAGTACACAGAAAAACAGACAGCTTGCTTGTTTGTTGATCATTATCGGTACAGTAACAGTATTTAATTCTGTAAAGTTTTTTTTTTTTTTCTTTTGGTGCTAAGGAATTTAACTCAGAAAAGTTAGAACTTTGGAACTACTCGCGCACATCCTGGCCTTTCGTTTTCTGTAAACAAACAAACATTGTCTCATCTCTCATGTACGGCGGGCAGTGTCTTTTGTTTCTGTCACCGTGGGCACTTTCTTCCTCCACATACTTTAACACCAAAATACCAACTTTTTTTTTAGAAACAGAACAAGTTTCCACGTTATTTACTTATTAATAATTTTTGTTATTAGCACATAATAATACCGAAAATCAACTATATTTTTAAGATGGTTTTTTATTTTATTAATGATAAACATACATCCTTTTTTGGGTGAATTGGGTGAAAATAAGATGGAAGATAAAATGAGGGTATGTAAAGTTTTTCTTTTTTTTTTATGTTTGTGCATATAAGTTTGAAATTCTTTCTAATGTATTTGAAAAGGAATCATTGTAAAAAAATATTTATTAATTATTAGTCATTTAGTTAATTTAAATGTTTTAACAAAAATTAAACTATTATTATTAGGGGTGTTCATCAAATAAGATTAACGTAATGAACCAAACAGTATAAACTAAACCAATTAAATTGGTTCGAATTGGTTCAAGTGATTTTTTTCCACTTCAAATCCAAAATAAATCAATTAGAATTTAATGGCTAGTGTAAAAGTCAACCAATCAAAAATACTATTTGTATGATTTTTAAGATAATTATTACAAAAGTCAACAAACTTACTATACACAATAGTTTGTGATTAAATAACAGTATAAAACTAATTTATACTGTCAGTACATAGTTTATTTTCTCAATCAATTATAATTGTTTTGATTGTCAGATTTATCTTTTTTTAAATCTGAACCAAACCGATGACTCAATGAAATATATTTTAATTTTTAGATTAATACATTTTAGACTTTAATACTTAAATTATTGTTAGTATAATATATTACTCGTTAACCATAATAATGATATATATTAATTTTTAAATTAAAAAATTTTTTTGTTAGTATAATGTATATTATCGTTAACAAGAAGTTATAATATCTATTTTATTAATTTAAGGTTATAAACGTGAATGCTTGTTCATTTTCATAGGTTGTCGCTTTAATATCTCAAAGAGAGTCGTTCCGTTTAAATTTTTCATTTTGTCGTTTTCTTGACGTAACAGCACACTTTTAAATATGATGCTCAAGACATACATTTTCATGTGTTAACCATATTAGGATTTGATCTAGGCCTTAATTAACTTCCTGCAGCAAACTCGTATTGTAATATTGCCACATAGGATCTTATAGTTGATTTATATTTTTTAAAAGTATTGTTAATAATCTACTAATATCGAAGAAAATATTATCTTCCTAAAATATTTGATGTGTGTGGAAGAATATTGGTTAAAAATTATTAAATTTACATTATGTGCTTTTAATTATTTAAAAAAAAACTATGAAATAATTTTTAGATTTTTTACATGATTTTTTGAGTTTAATTGTTATGCACTGTTAGTGTAAAAACTTTTACACTGTTAACCAATTGAAAATCAGCTTGAATTTGACTTTTAGGGTAGTTATTATCAAAGTCAACAAACTAACCATTTATAGTGGGTTGTGATTAAATGACAGTGTAAAACTGTTTTACACTATCAATGTATAGCATATTTTCTCTAATTTTTTTCATCAAATACTGTATTTAACTTTTGACAAATGTTAAGAATTGATATAACTAATTAGTATTAGTTAAAAATAAATTTTAAGTTTTTTAATAATCTTTCTAGGCTTGATTTGGAATGATAGTGAAGAGATGGACAAATGAATGAGGGACGGAAAAGTAACACTCTGTTTGGTATGTGGAAAAGGCAAAGGAATGGAAATACTTTTTAAAAAAATTCTCTCTTTTGGTAGATATAAAACAAGGGAGGAAAGAAATAAAATGGTGGATCCTACACCAAAATTGATTCTTCCCAATTTGAAAAGAAAGCTATAGTAACAGAAGAAAGAAAAGAGGAAAAATATCATTATATCCTTTAGGCTAAATTACTATTTTGATTCCTTATCTTTTTAAGAAAAAAAAAATTAGCCCTTTATCTTTTAAAAATTTATTTTGGTCCTTTATATTTTAAAAGAGGTTCAAAGTTGTCCTTCCATCAATTTAAAACTAACATCAATAATAATTTAAAAATAATAGCAATTAAAAAATTCACAAAAGAATTTCTTTTTTTTTCTTTCCTCTTCCTCTGTTACCCTCTTCGTCTTCCTGCCCCTCTCTCTTACGTCTCTCTCCTCTTTCTCACCCTTCAAGGAGAACAAATTTCCTACAGTGGAGTGGTCCTTGGTGTGTAATGAAGACGGAATAAGGTTCAACTGCAAACATGTATCTCGAGAAGTAAATGGGATGAGAGGGAAAGCTTGAGGCGTGGTGAGCGGAAAGCAACAATTTCTGCCAGCACTAGTGGCTACTAAGTCCACGATGCTTCCAACAATTCGTCTTCATCCTTTGCTTCTGCCATCGCAAAGATGTTACCCACTACAAACTCAACCCGTAAATCCTCCTCTTGGATGATGCACATGGCATGCCGATGTATACTGCATCAAAAATCTTCCGTTGAAGCGGTACCCCCCATCATCAACTATCATCCATAAAGCTTGTAAGTGTCGAATTTTTTAAGGGGGTGTTGAATAAAAAGGCTGAATCCAAGAGGGTGTGAATTGGATTTTAAAAAATTTTCAAGAACCCCGAAGCATTTTCAAAGATGAAGAACTAAATTTTCGAAAAACCTTGAATCAATTTGATTTGGTGATATGGATGTTATAGAATTAGAACATATTTCTTGATTTTACTAAGCAACCATGAACAAGATTTTCATGAATTAATATGCAATTGATAAAGAGATCAAGATTTAATATATGTGAGAAAGGGTAGAGAAATGAAAAGAACACACAAGATTTATACTAGTTCGATCACCACCACTGTGATCTACATCCAGTTTCCAATTAAACCAATTAGGACTATCACTATGTAATTCAATTTGTTTACAAGCACACTGTACACACAAAAGAATTATACACAAACACAACCTAAGATCAAGTTTCTTGAAAATCTATCAAGAAAACTTGAACCACTTCTTATGGAACATTACCACAAGAGAAACTTGAGAAAACCTTTTCTCAAGAACAAAAATTATGCAAAAAGTACAGGTTAGATATCACCTTAATTCGTGATGAATGAAAAACAATGAAGCACAAAATAAATCTACCAAAAGACGACTTTTCTTTATCTACAATGATGATCCATGTGTGAGCTCTTGAATTGATGAAAAACTTGTGTAATGATGAAGAAAAGTATGTTTTCTCTCTAGAAAAACTCTCACAAAAGTTTAGAGATTGAAACTCATGTTAAAAGATCCAATAAGGTTCTCAATTTATAGAGAGAAAAATGGAATAACTAGTTTTTCGGTATTGTAATCAATTATTTTGTTCTTAAAAATCTGGAAATGGAACTTAGAACATAAATAACTAGTTATTTTCCTTCGTAATTAGTTATTTGCGCATAGGTTTTATTTCAGCTTACTTAAAATAATTGGTTACATAACTATGTAACTAGTTATTTTCGTTTAAAAGAGAATCAGCATATTAAAATGTAACTGGTTACAGCAAAATGTAACTGATTACATAATTTCGTAACTAGTTAAAACAAATTGAATTCAGCTTTCAAATAAGAGTATTAACGAAAATAATCGATTACCAAACTAATTTAACCGATTAAATTGTTTCTAAACACAAGGTTGAATTCTTCAAAAGCTTTAACATATAGTTATAATCTTTTATCAAATTAAAATGATATTTTAAATATTTATTCCATCTTGGATTCAATTTTAGACTTATGAAAACATGTTATCACTTGTTAATCTGTTAAGTCTTAAATTTAGAGCTCATCACCATCAAATCATCAAAGATAAAGATCAATCATGCATGACATATAACCACACACACATATAAACACACAATACAACTTTGTACTCATCAAGAGGCTAAATCATCAAAGCTCTATTAATACTTATTGGGGGCAAGAATAATTCTTCTTTTGCTTCTTCAATCTCCCCCTTTTTCATGATGACAACCACTTAATGAATACTTGATTAATTTGAGCACTTGTGTGTTGTAGGTGTGTCCAAGTTATCATCATGAATTAATTCCTACAATTTGCAAAAACATACATGTCTCTCCTTTTGGACACTGTCAAAAATATAAAACCAAAATAAAGTATAGAAAGCCAAAAAGAAATAAAAAGGATAGTAACCTCAACAAATGCAGCAAACATAGGTAGATTACATTAATATGTAACATAAAAGTATAACAAGATCATTACATAGATCAAGACACAACAAATACAAGCATTAAAACAAGTTTTAATATAAACCAACAAGAAATGCATAACAAACACAAACACAAGCAATAACAAACTAAACAACCATAATATCAAAAAAAGCATTCTAAACAACTAAGTCAACTTCAATCTTGCTAAGGGAGCCCTATTACAGCAAATCTCTCCTCAAAGTCATCAAGACACATGTGGATAGACTCAAATTGCTCTCTATTCTACTATTGGGAGGCATGGTGAAGTTCTAAAAGTCCATCCAGCTTAGAGAACACAAGGTTCTCAAACAATGTGAATGGCTTCAACTTTGGACTTTCAACAGCCTCCTCTTGATTTTCCTTATGAATATGGATAGCAGTAGCATCCTTATGAATCTAACAATTATCCCTTAATTCCAGTCCCATTTTATGAAAAGTATAATCATTTACTATGTTAGAACTCCTCAAAATTTCAAAAGTTTCATCCTCCATATTTATATCATAATAATCAAGAATCCTTAAGATAAAGACAACATATGGAAGAGGGAAATCAACTTTCCTCGTAACCTTCAACATATGATCACCAATTATGTCACACTAATCAGGAAGAATTTACTCCTAAGGGCATACAAGATCATTAAATCATCTTTAATTAGTTGAGCATGATTGTTCCCCTTAGGTGTAAGCACCCACACAATAACAAAGGCCAACATTCTATCTTCTACTTTTATGTCACCAGTAATAAATCGCAATTTGTGACTAGGAGAGTGAGAAAAAGTGTCAAAATATACCTGACTTGTCAAAGTTTCTCAAAATGCTAGTAGAAGGCCTTATACCACCTTCAGATCTAAGATCAGCAACAACATACCAAATAGCAGAGGTTAGCACAATGCACTTTCCTTTAACATGGGAAATAAGTAGCCCATCCTCAGTCTTAAGAGTACAGAAGAAAACTCTAACCAAATCCAAATAATAACTTCCCTCTAGCTCAACAAACTGCTGCAATCCTTTAGCTTGAAAAAGAGCAAGAAAATTAAACTTTTCTCCAACTAACCATCCAAGAGAGAGTACCTTTGGAGGAATGATGAGCCTGCATTTGAAGAAATGCTTAAATCTATAAGCATCATCTTCATCATTTAGCCATAACTTAGCCAATTTTCCTTAGAACCTCTTGAGCTTCAACTTCGGTATCCACCATTGGGTGCTTAAATCCATGGGTTTGCATTTTTCTCAGGCGTTTTGAAGTATTGCCAAAGGAAGACATGGTGGTGGAGTAGGATTTAAAGAAGAGAGACGCTAAGTTCTTGTTAGTTTTGAGTTGCACACAATGAATATGTATAGTGAAAATCCAATAAGCAAGAAAACAAAATAAGATGTAGATTTTTGGGAACAAGTTCGCGTGAATGCCTAAGGAAAGCGAGTAAGAAATGTGTGAATCTTGGTCAAAGATTTCAAGAATCTTTGTGCATATATGAGTGATTCCTTGACAACTTTGGGACGAAACAAACAAACAAGGAGCAACTTGACCACTTACAATAGTACATTCACGTTTTTGGTGCAAATTTCTGGAATAACTAGTTACAAATGCAAGTAGCTAGTTATTTGCATGTTGTAAGCGTGAGAAATGAAGGAATGTAACTAGTTACAGCTTTTATGTAATTGGTTATATTTGATAGCTTTTCTTAAAAACACAGAGAGTTTCAAAAAGCTGCATGAAATAACTAGTTACGTAATAAGTAAAGGGAGGCTGAATTAAAAATAACTGATTACAAAATCTGTAACCAGTTATTTGCACGTGCTTGTTAGATGCAGGGGGGCTATTTTCAAAAACAACTGATTACACCAAGTTGTAGCTAGTTAAAACCGAGACTCTATCTCAAAATAAAGGGATAGCATAAAAATTAACTAGTTACATGCTTTGTAACTAGTTATATGTGATAAATGGGTAGAATGGAAAAAGATACTGCACTAAATAACTAGTTACCCATGAACTTAACTAGTTATTTGCAACTTGAGATGAATGAAAAACATAAGTTAACTAGTTACAAATTCATGTAACCAATTAAATATACTCTAAACTATATATCCAAGGATCATTTAGCACAAGATAACTAATTACAACATTCTATAACTAATTACATATATAGTAAATTCAAACTTAAAACATTTTTCACAAGAAATCATGCTTCTTTCACATCTAAAAACTAAGGATGCACACATGAAATCACAATTCATGTACTTAGTTCCAAGTTTTATGCATTCTAACTAATTTATGCATGAAATTTATCTAATTATATCTAACATAGATATAGGCAAACATATATTTTCTTATTTAAACAACATAAATTTTTATAAACACCCAATCTTCAAGCATTTAAACGCACAAATGCACACATAAAAAGTTTCAAACAACAATTTAAGAGTGATTTAACTAACACTTGACTCATCTAGGATGCCTAGTTCATTTCTTATAAGGTAGAACCTGTTTCTAGGAAGAGGTTTGGTGAAAATATCTGCTAGTTGCCTATTTGTATCAGCAAACTCTAATACACAATCCCTTTTTGGACATAGTCTCAAAGAAAATGGTGTTTTATTTCTATATGCTTGGTCCTAGAGTGCACAATTGGATTCTTTGTAAGATTTATGTCACTAGTGTCATCACACTTTAAAGGGACGTGGTAAAGATCAACTCCATAGTCTCTTAATTGTTGTTGCATCAACAAGAGTTAAGCATAACAACTTTCAACTGCAATGTACTCAGCCTTAACTGTGGATAAGGCTACACAAGCTTGTTTCTTATTGTGCCAAGAGACAAGTGCACTCCCCAACAAGTGATAAGTCCCACTAGTACTTTTCCTATCAAGCTTACATCCAGCAAAATCTGAATCTGAATATCCCACTAAGCTTATGGAAGATCCTTTAAGAAACCACAAACCTACATTACTAGTTTTTTTATTTTTAGATATTTCATGATTCATTTTACAGCAGATAAATGTGATTCTTTAAGATTTGCTTGAAATCTTGCATACAAACAAACACTAAACATAATATCAGGGCAGCTAGCAGTAAGATATAATAGAGAGTTAATCATACCTCTATACTTGGTAACTTCAACTGATTTATCTCTTTCATCTAAGTTCAACCAACATGGGGTAGACATTGGAATGTTTGATTCCTTGCAACTTTCCATTCCAAATTTCTTTAACAATTCATTGCAGTACTTGGATTGACTTAAGAAAGTGTCATGCTCTAATTGTTTCACTTGTAGCCCCAAGAAGAAAGTTAACTCTCTCATCATGGACATTTCAAACTCACCCTGCATAGTCTTAGCAAAGTCCTTGCAAAAAGAGCTATTAATAGATTCAAAAATAATGTCATCAACATAAATTTGCACTAACATGGTGTCATGTTTAGTTCTCTTAATAAATAATGTATTGTCTAGCTTTCCTCTTTCAAACTTTTGATCAAGCAAGAACTTACTAAGTCTTTCATACCAAGACCTAAGGGCTTGTTTTAATCTATATAGTGCTTTCTTAAGCTTGTAAACATGATTTGGATATTTAAAATCAACAAATCTAGGAGATTAAGAGGCATATACTTCTTCTTGAATATATCAATTTGATATAATTTGAAATTTATTAGACGTGCATAAGCCAAAAGCAATCTAATAGCCTCTATTCTAGCTACAGGTGCATATGTTTCATCATACTTAATGTCCTCTTCTTAATTGTAGTCTTTAACTACTAACCTAGCCTTATTTCTTATTATGACCCTTGAATCATCAAGTTTGTTCCCTTACAAACCCATTTAGTGCCTATTATTGGATGATCATTGGGCTCTGGGACCAATTTCCAAAATTCATTTCTTTTAAATTGGTTTAATTCTTCTTGCATTGCGAGCATATAATTTTCATCCAAAAAAAGCCTCTTTCATGGATTTAGGCTCAACTTATGATATAAAAGCCATAGTACCACAATAATTTCTAAGAAAGTTTTTAGTTGTTACCCCTTTTGAGATCTGACTAATGATGTTGTCCAATGAGAGGTTCCTAGTTGTTCTTCACTCTTTAGGCATTTCACTTGTGGTTTCTTGGCTTGCTTGTTTAGGTTCATTTACATCTTTTTGTTGTGAAAAATCTTCATTCATGTAATGATCTCCAAGCTCATCTGCAACATTATCCAAAATATGCCTTCCCTCTTTTTAGGGGTTAGTTTCATCAAAAGAAACATGCATGGATTCTTCTACAAGTAAGGTTCGCCGATTATAGACTCTATATGATTTACTATTGAATGAATATCCCAAAAAGATTGCTTAATTAGCCTTAGCATCAAACTTGCCAAGTTGTTATTTGTCATTATTTAAAACAAAACACTTACAGCTAAACACTATAAAATGTGATATGTTGGATTTTCTCCCCTTGTAAAGCTTATAAGGGGTTTTCTTTAAAATAGGTCTTAAAGGAACTCTATTTTGAAACATAACAAGCTATGCTAATAGCATCAACCCAAAAGTATTTAGGTATATTACCTTCATTCAGCATTGTCCTAGCTAATTCTTCCAATGATCTATTCTTTCTTTCAACTACACCATTCTGTTATGGTGCCCTAGGTGCTAAGAAGTTATGATCAATTCTAAGTTCTTCACAAAAACTTTCAAATTCATGATTTTTCAATTCCCCTCCATGATTACTTCTTATGGATGCTATTTTTAGATTGGTTTCATTTTGACTAACCTTGGCCAGCTTTTTAAAGGCTTTAAAAGCATCATTTTTTAGAGATAAAAACAATGTCTATGTGTATCTAGAAAAATCATTTACAATCACAAGTCCATAGTAATTTTCTCCTATACTCACAATTTTGGAGGGACCAAACAAGTCCATGTGCAGTAATTGTAAAGGACTTGTTATGAAAACAACATTTTTTGATTTAAAAGAGACCTTGACTTGTTTTCCCTTTTGGCAAGTGTCGTAATTGTGACGGAACGACAAAAAAGAGTTTTAAAAACAGGGAGCCACCACCAATATTTATTAAGGAAAAAACTTTGGAAAAACCTTAAAAAGAAAATGGCCTTTGAAACCAAATTCTAAGTTCGAGAGTCAATTACATGTAACGAAGGTGTTAGCACCCTACAATGTCCGTCCTAAACGGTTACTTCTAATTAATTAAGCAAATTATTGATAAATTTTAAAATATTTATCTAACCTAAAAATAAATACAACTAAAGAGAATTTTATTTATTACAAAACTTAGTTTTAATATGATTAAGTTTTATTGTTTTTGAGATCGACAGGAGTGGTCTCCTGCTCCTACGTATCTCTTGGTACAATGGAGAATCAGACTCACATAGTTTTTTTGTAGAAAATATTTATGTATTGTCATTTTTTAATTTTATTTATTAAATTTTAGGATTTCTGAATTGTCACAGCTCATATGTCCTAAAAATAGAATCAACAAAGGCATACACTCAAGTCAATCCATTAAAGCCAATTAATTTTAGTTTAACATTTTTATTTTTTATTTTATTTTGTTTTACCTTATGGAGGAATCTTAAGACACTAAGTTGTTGCAACTTATGCCTTAACATCTCGGGATTAAGAATATGTCACATCCAATTAATCCTTTTCTCTATTGAAGATATTTAAAAAATAGAATATTCCTAATTAAAAATAACAATAAAAACATAGAGAAAAAGTAAAAATAACAATAACTTTTTTTTTATTTTTGTAGCAATTTAATTTTAATTTAACATTTTTAATTTTAGATAGGAGTTTAAAGACATCAAGTTGTCACAACGTATACTTCAAAACCTTAGGATTAAAAAGATGTCACATCCAATTAATTATTTCTCTAAAAAAATTAATTAAAATAAAATATCTCTAATTTGAAAATGACATACAAAAAAATACAATTTAACAACAATAACAATGATAAAAAAGGTAATCATATATATATATATATATATATATATATATATATATATATATATATATATATATATAAAGGATAAGATAGACAAATTTACCTTAAGATGACAATTTGTGGTGAACACAACACATAAAACAATCCACCATGTGCCTCTAGTAGAAGTTCCAAGAGAAGAAAAGAAAAAAGATAATAATAAAAAAAATTAAACTTTCATAAGCTCCATGCTTTGTATTAAGCCTATGATTAATGGATTTTTGACTTGGCTTCTTCATTGCTTGGTAGACACCTCTTTATTTATAGGAAGGAAAAGATGCATGGGTGTAGATTGTCTAATGTAGGACTTCTAAGTGAAGGGAAGGTGAAAAGGAAAGAATGTGGAACTTGAGTTTTTTTATGATTAAATGGTCATTTCAGGGTTGATTTTTATCAAGATAGAAGTTGATTTTGATTTTGAGGTAGAAATATGAGTTGTAGATCTTTCTACAAGCTTTTCAACGGTGTAAGGACAAGTATAACTAAAGATATGACATTGTCTTTCCATGGTATTTATGATAAAAAAAAGAGCTTTCTTTATTCAAAAGTTCTCTCATTTCTTTTTCCCTTTTCTTTTATATTTTTTTTTCATTTACTAGGACAAAATTGGGTGTTCATAGTAAGCATCACACAACTTGTCTTTTTCAAACTTGAGTTTAGGAAGGCCTATTACTAAGTCCTTGGTTGCTAACTTATTCAAATGGTCCATGTGTATATGAGCAGCCCTTCAATGCCACAACCACACATCATTTTTTTCCCTAGAAGACAATTAGTATGCAATGAAGATGCACTATCTAAATTTAACATGTAAATGTTCTCAATTCTATTTCCTATCAATTTAACTTCATTTAATGCATTTGCAATTATCATACAATATTATGAATTAAAGACCACTTTAAATCCTTTACCACACAATTGGCTAATACTTAGCAAGTTATGCTTTAAACCTTCAACATATAATGCATTTTCAATTAAGATGTTTGAAGGGTTTCCGATATTACCAACACCAAGAATTTTTCCTTTGTTATTATCACCATAAGTCACATATCCATCTTGTCTTTAAGAGAGACTTGAGAACTTAGTGACATCTCCATTCACGTGCCTTGAACAGCCACTGTCTATATACCACATTAAATTTCAGGCTTTCAAGCACACCTACAAAACAAGTTTAAGACATAATTTTAGGTCCCCAATTTTTATTGGGTCCTTGAATGTTAGTAGGGGGCTTAGTTCCTTTAGGAATCCACATGTACTTGTCATTAAGAATGCCAACATTTTTAATATAACACAAAGATGCAGTATGGTATTTCCTACCACAATGAAAGCAAGTCATAAATGGAGAGCTAGTGACCTCTTTAAAGTTGAAAAAGTTCTTATTAAATTTTTGTTAAGTTTCAAAAATGTAACCAATTTTAGCTTTATCAAAGACACATTTTTGTCTACCAAGCAAGATATCTAAATTTTCTTTTCCCATTGTGAACTTTGCAAGAGTCTCTTTTAGATGTTCATTTTCAGTTTTAAGACTTATATAATTCTCACAATCTAGGACTTTAAGAGATGATGAAAATGCACAATTACAAGCAGAGTTTTTATATATCTTCTCCATGGTTTTATGTTCTAACTTAAGATCATCAAACTCTTTTTGCAACTTAGTTAAATGTGATTCATATAGCCTAAATTTGCTTTTGAGTCTATTATTTGAAATTCCTAACTTCTGAGCCTCTTCATGCATCTTTAAAAATGCTTCGTGCAATTTATCATAATCAAATGAGATTTCAAAGTCAGAATCACTTACAACGCTTTGCTCATCACAGCTTATCATTAGGCACAGATTTGCTTCTTCACCTGCTTCTGATTCTTTTGAAGAGCTTATGTCATTCTTATCCCATGCAATGTAAGCTCTTTTAGATTTGCTTGGTTTCTTAGGCTTTTTCTCTCTCCCTTGGTATTTCTTTAGGCAAGTCAGACAATCTGCCTTGATATGTCCTTGTCCACCACATTCAAAGCACGTATAATTTGAGGGAGTGGCCTCATTTTTCTTGGTGACCTTCTTGAATATAGGGTTTCCATTTCTATTCTTCTTCTTCTTCATGAATTAATTGAATTTCTTCACAAGTAGCGTCAAATTCTCATTATCCGAATCATCCGAGCTTGAGCTATCACACTTGTCATCTTCTTCTTTTGATGAGGAAGCCTTTAGTGTTATGCCTTTCTTCTTCTTGTCAGTTTCTTTTTCATGACCCAGGCAATGAAGCTTGAGTTCATGATCCCTAAGTTTTCCAAATAGTGCAGCAAGTGTCATGGTAGTGAGATATTTAGATTCTGCAATTGTTGTCATCTTTGGTTGCCAAGTTCGGTTGAGACATTTGAGTATTTTTACATTCAGCTCTTCCCTGTCAAATTACTTGCCAAGACTAATTAAGTGATTAACAATACGTGTATATTGTTTTTGACAATCAGAGATAGATTCACCATTTTTCATACGGAACATCTCATACTCTTGAACTAATGTATGTTTTCTAGCTCTTTTAACATCACTAGTTCCTTCATGAGTAACTTGCAAATTATCCCACATTTCTTTAGCAGTAGAGCATCGAGATACTCTAAAGAACTCATCAAGAGTTAATCCAGAGGTTATGATGTTCTTTGCTTTTAGATTATGTTGAGCTTTTTTCTTTTCCTCTTTAGTCCACTGTTTTATTACTTGTTCTCCTTTTTCCTCATGTTTAGGAACATATGGTCCGTTTTATACTACATCCCATATAGCCACATCAATTGATTCAATAAAGATTTTCATACGAACTTTTGAATGGGTATAGTTTTCACCATTGACAATAATTGAAGAAGCAAGAAGAAGATTACTCTTGCCCCAAGGAAAATTAATATAGTTTTGATGATTTAGCCTCTTGATGAGTGCAAAGTTGGAATGTGTGTTTATGCATGTGTGTGTGTGTATGGTCTTGTATGATTTATCTCTATCCTTAATGATTTGATGGTAATGAGCTCAAGATTTAAGAATTAAAGGTTAACAAAGTGGAAATATATTTTTTATAAGTCTAAAATTGAATTTGAACAGAAACAATTTGATAAAACTTGTTTTTAAATTGATAGGAAGTAAGAACTACACACTAAAGCTTTAGAACTACTCAATCTTATATTAAAGAGCCACTTAATCGGTTAAGTTAGCTTTGTAATCGATTAAAATCGTTTAATTTTGTGTAAACAGTGAAAATATACATTGTTTTAACTAGTTAAATCAATATGTAATCAGTTACATGTTTTCTGTTTTAACTAGTTACAACATTATGTAATCAGTTATTTCAGTAGTAACCAATTACATACTTTTGTAACTAGTTACATAATATAAAACCGTTTTGTCCTATATAAAAATAACTAGTTACAAAGTTATGTAACCAGTTATTACAGTAAAGATAAATTCGAATGGCCCCTGTTTTAACTAGTTATAAATGAAAATAACCAGTCAAACGCATTAAAACTTCATTTTCCAGATTTTAAAGAACAAAATAACTAATTACAAGTATAAATAACTAGTTATTCGAGTAAACTCTCCATATAAAGTGAACATTTGTGAGTCTTTTATCAACACTTCTACAACATTACTTTTCTAAATTTGAGAGAGAGCTTTTCTAGAGAGAATTCATATTATTCTTCTACTCCACTACAAGTTTTAGATCAAAGAGCTCATCATGGATCAATCTTAAGGATAAAGAAAAGTCTTTACTTGGGTAAAGTTGATTGGTTCTTCATTGTTTCCCATCTATCACAAACCAAGGTGATATCTTACCTTCTTCTAAATTGATTTTCATTCTTGAGAGGGTGTCTCTCTTATCTTCCTTATGGTAGGGTTCCACAAGAAAGGGATTCAAGTTTTTCTTGAAAGGGTTCAAGAAACTTGATTGTGTGATTTGTTTGATAATAATTATTGTGTTTGTGCATAGTGTTTGTAAACATTTGAATTACTTAGTGATAACAATAATCGGTTTGATTGGAAACTGGATATAGATCACGGTGGTAGTGATCGAACCAGTATAAATCTTGTTTCCTTTCTCTCTTTCCTCTACTCTCTTGCTAGCATATTGTATCTTGATACTTGCATTTAAAATCATAAAGATCTTTGCATAGAAAAGTTCAAGATAAATTGATCCAATTCTATTTCATTTGTACAACCAAATCAATAAGATTCAAAGTTTTTGAAAAATCTAGTTATTCATAATTGAAAAGAAATTGGGGATTCTTGAAAATTTGAAAGATTCAATCCACCGCCCTCTTAGATCCAGCCCATTTGTTTAACAAAGGGGTCTATTAACGGAACCACCTTCACCATAAGACACTTTATTTTCAGCCATTTTCAAAAAGAAATCTTGAAATAACTCTTAAGAACCTTGCTCTTGAGATACCAATTGTTGAATAAAATGGCTGAATCCAAGAGGGTGTGAATTGGATTTTAAAAAATTTTCAAGAACCCCGAAGCATTTTCAAAGATGAAGAACTAAATTTTCGAAAAACCTTGAATCAATTTGATTTGGTGATATGGATGTTATAGAATTAGAACATATTTCTTGATTTTACTAAGCAACCATGAACAAGATTTTCATGAAATAATATGCAATTGATAAAGAGATCAAGATTTAATATATGTGAGAAAGGGTAGAGAAATGAAAAGAACACACAAGATTTATACTAGTTTGATCACCACCACTGTGATCTACATCCAGTTTCCAATTAAACCAATTAGGACTATCACTATGTAATTCAATTTGTTTACAAGCACACTGCACACACAAAAGAATTACACACAAACACAACCTAAGATCAAGTTTCTTGAAAATCTATCAAGAAAACTTGAACCACTTCTTGTGGAACACTACCACAAGAGAAACTTGAGAAAACCTTTTCTCAAGAACAAAAATTATGCAAAAAGTACAGGTTAGATATCACCTTAATTCGTGATGAATGAAAAACAATGAAGCACAAAATAAATCTACCAAAAAGACGACTTTTCTTTATCTACAATGATGATCCATGTGTGAGCTCTTGAATTGATGAAAAACTTGTGTAATGATGAAGAAAAGTATGTTTTCTCTCTAGAAAAACTCTCACAAAAGTTTAGAGATTGAAACTCATGTTAAAAGATCCAATAAGGTTCTCAATTTATAGAGAGAAAAATGGAATAACTAGTTTTTCAGTATTGTAATCAGTTATTTTGTTCTTAAAAATCTGGAAATGGAACTTAGAACATAAATAACTAGTTATTTTCCTTTGTAACTAGTTATTTGCACATAGGTTTTATTTCAGCTTACTTAAAATAATTAGTTATTTTCGTATAAAAGAGAATTAGCATATTAAAATGTAACTGGTTACAGTAAAACGTAACTGATTACATAATTGCGTAACTAGTTAAAACAGATTGAATTCAACTTTCAAATAAGAGTAATAACGAAAATAATCGATTACCAAACTAATTTAACCGATTAAATTGTTTCTAAACACAAGATTGAATTCTTCAAAAGCTTTAACATATAGTTATAATCTTTTATCAAATTAAAATCATATTTTAAATATTTATTCCATCTTGGATTCAATTTTAGACTTATGAAAACATGTTATCACTTGTTAATTTGTTAAGTCTTAAATTTAGAGTTCATCACCATCAAATCATCAAAGATAAAGATCAATCATGCATGACACACAACCACACACACATATAAACACACAATACAACTTTGTACTCATCAAGAAGCTAAATCATCAAAGCTCTATTAATACTTATTGGAGGCAAGAATAATTCTTCTTCTTACTTCTTCATGGGGGTCCAATCGGAATATAGAGGATTATCATTGATCTAGATAGGTTACCATCCAACCCATATACCTTGGCATCTGTGTTGCGTTTGCCTCTTTCTTATCGAAAAAAGATGGTAAATCCTTTCTCCATGTTCTCATCCTCTCTAACATCAACTATACTACTTGAAAACCAATCACCTCTAAATGATTCTAATTTCAAGGGTCGTTAGTGGAGTGGTCTCGTTAGAGTGAGAGAAATAGAACAAGGAGAGAGAAAGAAAGAGAGGTGGGAAGATCAAGAGAGTAATGGAGGAAGAGAAAAGAAATAAAAGAAGAAGATTGTTTTGTGGCAGTTTTTAATCACCATTGTCTTTAAATTATTAACGAGGTTAGTTTTAGACTGACGGAAGGACAACTTTGAGTTTTTTTTTAAACATAAAGGACTAAAACAAAATTTTAAAAAGATAAAAGACTAAAATAAAATTTCTTAAAATGATAAGGGACCAAAATAGTAACTTAGTCTACCCTTTAAAATTACAATAAATACAAACAAAAATAGTATATCTCATTTTTTTCCAAAGATATTTATGTGATTCTACAAATATATATTTTTTTCTCTCATTCTTTTCTTATCTTTTTTCTTCTACCAAATCACTAAACAATCAAGTCAATTTTTACTTTTTTTCTCATTTTCTTTCCTTTATTTTTTTTCACTAACTAAATAAAGTGTAAAAGAATTATTGTATCTTGTCATGATTTGGGAATTTTATAAAAGTGTAAATTTTTATTTTTTTTACTATTTCTTCGTTGTTTACCTTATTTCTCTTGATTAAAATACACATGGGATCTATAATTTTAGCTTTTGATCTAAATTAGGAGGAAAAAAGAGTAAGAAAGATGATTTTGTGTATTAAAATTTTCAAAATATTTTTATAAATTGGGAGGGAAAAAAGAAAAGAAAAGTGATTGTATATTAAAAACATCAAAATATTTTTCTTTTTACATTTTTTATATGTGTGTGTTAAGGACTTGAAACTTGACACCAATGGCTGAACTAAAATAATCTCATACTAGTTGATTTATATGTTTTGTGGGAAAATATTAATTATACTTATTTTATTTAATATTTTGTTAACAATTAAAAAGATTAATAAAAATTATTTATGAAAATATAGTAGGAAAAAATTTAGGTGTAGTTCCTTGAGTACTTTTAATATTATTTTCTAATCAAAATTAGAGTTTCACTTCAATAATATACATTGATCTTTAATGTATGTAGATTATCGAGGTAAAACACTAATTTTAATTGAAAAAACAACACTATAAGCATTTAAGGAACTGAAATTACGTTTTGTCCAATATAATAAACATGAAAAAGATAATTTTTTTCAACAATTAAAATGATTATTGAATGAATTCGAAAACTGGATTTAGATGTTGTTTAGTAAAAAGGAGAGAAATAAATAGGGAAGAAATATGTGAGAAATAAGTTAGGAAATGAGAAATAAATAAGAAATAATTTGAAATTTTAAGCTATTTGATAAGAGAGAAATATATGAGAAATAAGAGAGAGATAAATAGGTAAATGATGATAAATGAAAAATAGAGTAAAAATAAATAATGAAAACCACAAAAAAAATTAAAAATTTCTTTTCTATTTTATTTATACCAAATAATAATTTTTTTAAAAATTTTAAAAAAAATTCACCTCTCCTCTTTTTTCTTTCATAACAAACATAGGGTCATAATTATGGACAAAACTTAAAAATAGTTTCATATATACTATTAGTGTTATTCTTCAATTAAATTTGGAGTTTTATTTCAGTAATATGTGTTGATATTTAATAAAAAATTTCATTACACATATTACCGAAATAAAATTTTAATTCTAATTAAAAAATAATACTAATAACATATATAAAATTGTATTTAAGTTTTGTCTTAAAATTATTTAAACTTTTTATAAAAAAATGAAAATCATTAATTATGCACTGTCGGTTACAAATCCCAAGGTCTTAATCACAGTAATAACTCAGTGATATCATGATTGAGGCTTACAAATCCACAAATACAGCTGACATAATGTTCAATCCGGTGACTAATACATTTACAGTAATCATTGCGGTAACCGCAAAGTAACGAAATGAAGCAGGGCGAGGGAAACGGAGGAGGAGAATAATGAAGAGGGTTAAGAATAGAATAGTGTGACCGGCTTTTCAGTTTATCGGTAAATGGAGATATGATCACTGCCGTTAAGCAAAAGATCTGCTGCAGGTGCAGGATGTATGGTTCGACCCCCAAAACCAAAACTCTCGCCCTCACCTGCGTCCAAACAGAAAAAGAAAAATAATAGTAATTAATGACTGTGACAGACAGGGTATAATCCACAGTTGACGTAAGCTTCAGTTGCCTCGTATGGTGAAAGTGTTACTTTTTTTTTTGGATAAAAAACGTGTGACTTTTTTCTTTTCTCAATTCAGCTCAGAATCTCATACCTGTAAAATAGTAAATAAAACTACTATACATGTACATATGTGCACATTTGCAGGGCAGCGCCATGCAAGGTACATTTGCATTATACAGAATTACAAATCCGCAAGGTTCTTATTTTTGAAAAAAATAATAATAAAAGAGTTATGATAATTTTTAAAAATTAAAAATATCTATAGCGGACATAATTAATATTCCTTATTTAATTTACGAACGGTAAATTTATATTGTGAAAATTTGTATATATCTACTAAAGCTAAATATTCAAAAAAGAGATATAAGTAGTGGAAATTAAACTTTGAGTTTCCCCTTTTATAATAGAGGAATAGGGCACTCTTGAGCAGTGTTTTAAAATTTGGTTCGGACCGGAAACCAGTGATGTAACAGATCTGAGCTAGTGATTAGATCAGACATGTTATCGACCCGGTTTGACTTGGTGGGTTAATCGGTTTAACCGATGAACCGGCCGGTTGAACCAGTGAACCGGCTGATCGAATTGGTCAGTTGATTCGGACAGGTTAAAAAAAATTCTTTTAAAAACGTAAAACGCGTCATTTTAATTGTAACTATTGAAAAAAATAAAAACGCCGACTTATAATATAATTTACATATTTAAAAATATTTATTTACTAATGATAATAATCACCAAAATTGTAAATGCAGGTATGCGTATGACATAAATGTCTCTTGTGTTAAGATGAATGCATAACCTTTATTTACTTGTTCTTATTTATTTGACCTTAATGCGTAAACTCTAGTCTTTTCACCATCATCTTAAATATAATTGTTTATTGTTTATTTATTTTTGGGCTACACATCACCATTAAAATTTAATTTAATAAAATTTATAGGTATAAAATTTACATGTCATAAATATTTTCAAATTGTTTAATAGAGACCGGGTCATGCGGTTCAATTAATGACTCTCCGGTTCGACCATTGACCCAGTGACTCAATACCCTGATCAAGTCGATGACCAGTTCGAGTTTTAAAACATTGTTCGTGAGTCTTGAATTATTGGGCTTTGTGCGCTTGCGTAAAACAGATTAACTATATTTATATAAGAATTTTGTATAATTTTATAATAAAAAATAAAATAAAAATAAAGTAAATGATATGATTAAAATATCGTACGAATAATACATATAATTCTTCTGTATACTCAGAATTGAGATTTTGACCAACGGAGATTAAATCTGATTAAATCCAGTGAAAGAAATTAATTCTCTACAACATAACAAATTAAAGTTTGAATTTTTATTAAAAAAGATGTGTTCGTTTCACATTTTCACTGTATCTTGAATAGAATTATTATAAAGGAGGATAGCTCTGAAAAACCAAAAATAATCCACACACATACATATATCGAGATTATGAAAATAATTCAATGCCATTATATTTCTTTTATTTCTCATCTAATTCATACAGGTCATATAACATTAATTTTTTAATTTTATAAATTGATATTGATGACGTTGTTAATATAATTCGCATGGAGTTTGTATAAAAAAAATACATTTCGCATGGAACTTATTTATTTTTCACTTCTGCATAACGTCAGCAAAAAAATTTGTCACGATTCTATGATATATTTCATGCCTGTGGAGGAGCACGGCATAAAAGTTTCTCCTGGCGTCTTCCTATGCATACTGTATATATACGTGCACGTATCTTTTATATACATATACGTATGTGTAATATTCATGCGTCGGCATTTTGATTTACCCAAAAACTGTATATAACATAGATTCTTTTTAAAAAATATAAGTCTCAACTAACAAATTAATTCTAAAGCTTTGCTTTAATTTTGAAGAATCTTCATGAGGTTTGTGACTACATTATTTTAGAAATTTATAATGAAAATTTTACGCGTATGCTATAACAAAGAAATAGTAAGTATCAAACTGACTTTTGTAACAAAATTATTTTAAATTATATGAAATTAAAAAAATCTAAAATTCTAAAACTCGTTTCTGAAAAAAGCATTCTAACGTACAATTCTTTTACTTAATTCATTAATTTAAGATAATATATTTTGTATTTGAAATTTAAAAACGTTTTTTCGCATGGAAAAATGTTTTCATTACATGTGAATGTGATGGCAAGCAATAGTTGAAAGTTAAAAAAAAAAAAAAAGGGTTAAGATTAATTATTCGATGATAAAACGCATTATAAAATATTATTTACATGATACTAAAAAAAGTTAAAAAATAATAATAATAACTTTAAAGCTTAAAGAATATCAAGACGAAACAGTGAAACATGATAAAATGTAACATTTGATTTATATGTTACTTAAGTTTAAATAAGCCATAATAACACACTGCAAAAGGAACAATTTTTTAATAATTGAACAAGTTCAGGACTTAAATGAAGTGAGGTCATGCTATCACGTCACTACAGAAACCCTATCTGGACAACATAGGTCCTATAGTTGCGGCAGGTAGCATCGGCTGGAGCACTGTAAAACCACCAAATAAAAAAGCTGTAGCCCCATAAATCCATTCCAGTTCCAGGCCCTGGCTGGCTGTGTGGGTCAGTGTGTGTGAACACTGGGCAAGGGTTGGTACTCAGTGCACGTCACTATCAACCTTTCATTTATTCTCTCTCTCTCTCTCTCTTCTCTCTTTTGCCACCTTGGTTTTCCTCTATTCACCCCACTGCCACTCTTGTGTGTTCTCTGGACTCAATTTGCCCTCGACGTGATAGCCTGTCCTTTCATGAAGAGTGAACACTCAAACCATTTAAGCACTCGTACTTTTTTTTTGGCTATGCTAAATGCCACACTCCATAAGCAGGCCGTGTCCTTACATGCATTTTGGGCAAGCCGAAATCAAAAAGATGTTGTAAGCAAAAGGAGCAAGCGTGTATATCTGAGGTTATCCTTGTTATCATGTTTTATTTGACTAATCATGTAACCTTTCTTTTTTACTTTTATCCCTGCCATAATCCTAATCTCCTCTGTTTCAGATAATCTTTTTATTTTGTTAACCTACATCAATTCTTAAAAAGTTAAAGTTGATTTTTTTTTTTGATAAGTGAATTTTTTTAACTACTAAACACATAATTAACTAATATAAAATTATTTTAATTTAATTAATGATATTAAAATTTAAATTCTGAATTTGCAGTTAAGTTAAATGTTCAGAAAGAAAGTTTTGTTATTCATAATAATTATATCTAACTCAATTAGAAATGTTTTTCATAAAAAATATATGTTATCTCATAAAAATTTGAATTTATTTTATTAAAAATGAGTACTGATTATATAAAAAATATTTATTTTATTTTTCTTTTATACAATTTTCTATTTTAGTAATTTAATATCAACCTTCAAGATTGTGTTTCAAATTCAGCGGGAACAAGCCTCGGTTGGTGCAAACGTGATTATGTGGGAGGTCATAAGTTTGTAAAGTTGATAATTGTTTCATTAAGAAGAGGTGAGAGGAAGGAAATAAAAGAAAAGGAAGGGAAGATGTGAGAAAAAAAGAAAAGAAAAAAAAGAAAAAAATAGAATAAAAATTAATGTTATTTGATTGAAAAAAAATAAAAAAAATAAAACAACAGAATTGATTTCGTACAATAACAAAATTGATTTGCTGAATAAAATTGATTTTGTTGGTTTTATTACATCATTTTTTCACAAATCTTCTCATTTCATCATGGAAGAATAATACTGTGCGACCCACCCGTTTTTTTTTACAAATTTCCATACAATTCCACTCTATCAACCAAATCTGTTTTTACTATTTCCTTTTTCTTTTACATTCTCCTTTACTCTCTCCCTCTATTTTTACTGTATCAAACGAAGGCTAATGGTTAATTGTGTTTTACTGTTTTTAACATTTTACTTTTATAAGAGAAAAGTGACAAATTGAAGTATATTCATGCACATGTGTAGTCAACAATAAAAAGGGGGGCGGGTTGATCATTTCGAAAGCAAAAATTTGAAGGGACGGGATTCTCATGGACAGCTAGCGAATACGGTCTACACATATATGCACTAACTTGTGAGAATATAGAGATGAAATTTCACAAAGAGGTACATTGGATGATTTATCAGTCACATTGACCATTCATTTGCTTAATGACATGAAAGCATATAAAGAAGTGGGGTCTCTCTGAGATGGAACATGTTCTGTTTTTCAAGTTGTAAGGTACAGTCACACTTCAATTCACATAATTAAGATCACGAAGCAATCAATCGAAAGCCCAAAGCCACAAGGGCGATTCTGTAAAGGGTTGCGAATCACAATCATGAACCTAATAACGAAAGCGGGTTTCAAAGAGAATTATGTAATATAGGCATGTTGTTGAAACGCCAGCATCACAGCATGCGTTGTGTTCGCTCGGAAATGCTTTGGCCCCTCTTGGTGCTTAATTGCTTTACTTTATTCTGCATCAATTCAATTCAAGGAAGGCTTCAAAAATGATATCGGTGCATGAACACTTTCCGTTATATACACTTTGTTACTTCTGCTTTTTGATCTTTCCCCTCATCATGAAAAAAATTTACCCCCTTTACTAGAAAGAAGGTTTTGTGCGAGTGTCTGTGGCTTTTTTTTTTTTTTTTTTTTTTCCCCTAATCCATGTATGATCTCTGTCAATCTGAGGTTTCATTTGTAAATTGTAGTAGCTAGTAGTGAGTTTTTTATGTAAGTGCAATTCGCAGTTTTTTTTTATTTTTTAAATTCAGCTGTAATTTAAAGCATATATCGTTCGATTAACTAATGATGTAGATTAACAATTGAAGTAAAGCAAGAAAAAGGTCTACAAATTAAAAATTCAATTAAAAGAGAATTTGAATTTGAATTTTTCAAAAAATAAAAAACAAAAATACTTATTAAGGTAGGAAAAAATAAATTTAAAATAATTTCTGGTAAATGTATTCTAATATATAATGGTTAAATATGATTTAATAAAAATTAAGAATGATTTTTTAAAAAGAATATTTAATACTTTATAAATTTTTAAAGTGACATATAAAAAACAGCTAAAGTTTATAAAATACGACTTATAAAAAGGAAGGTGTGTACTTGTTAGCTCTTCACTTTTGCTATGCTGATCAGGGATTATACTCGCAATATAATGAAAACTTATGTTCTTAGAATTTTTTTTCTGTAGTTATTTTTAAGAGATAATAATGTCATGGTAAAAGATAAAGAAAACAAATAAGTTTAAAAAATAGGAGTTAAAAAAGTGTGTGTATATATAGAAATAATATAATGATAAAACTCAAGTGTTGTATTTTAGGTATTTGTAATTTTTATTATTATCTTTGTTTTTTTATTTGTTAATTTTGAATAAAAATTTTATTTTAATTTATTTGTTATTTTCAAAAATTTAAGATAATATTAATTAATATTTTCTCAATTATATTCTTATTAGAAAAGAAAAAAAAATATTTTCCTTATTTGTCTTAACTTAAATGATAAATAAAATAAATAGAGTGATCAAAGTTAGAGTTTCATTGTAATATTATGTACTATCCTTTAACATGACCTTTAAATACATGCACGAGTTATTGAAGTGACAAATACACAAGTGCTACGTTTAAGTCTTATCTATGATATAATTCCAATACAATTTACCACCCAAGTTACTGAGATCCCTAATGCTTTTTCAACCAATGAACTAGGCATAAGATTAATACGTAATGGTTAGCAATCACGTGGCGGGAGAGACACTTGGCACAGTTTCTAAAGCAGTACCTAAAGGCACTCATCTTTCACTAAAAATGGTCGTGACCTATAAGGACAAAGATATGTTCCGTGTCACACATTCACACGTTGCCCTCATTAAGTTGACATTAAAACGATATTTAATTTGTCAAAAAAAAAAAAAACGATATTATGTTTTCTGGATACACCTCTCTCACCGAATGTAACCTAGGCTAACACATTAATTATTTCCATATTTTATTTGCCTTCTTGTAAGAAAATTATTTATTTCTAAAAAATTTAAGATAATATTATATAATTTTTAATTATGTTTTTATAATTCTGAAATTGTTGAGAGTTTAATTAATAAAAGATATAATAAGAATTTTAATATAAATAAAAATATCAATTATATTTCTTAATTTATGTGTTGTATATATAACATTAAAACAGATAAAATAAACAAAAGTAGTAAATAAAAGAGAAGGTTGAATACCCCCCAGCCACTTCCAAAACATAATTTTAAGAAATATCTAACTAAAATGACAACACTTGTTAGTTTAGTCTAGCATTGTTAGAGTGAAATGAAATAAATAACTCAAAAAAATGGAGACGAAAAGTAAGCCAATAAAAGAGATAAACATAATTAAAAGTTGATAATGGATGATTAAATTTCAATTTATTTTGTGGATTTGTGAATACCCAATTTTATCCGGACAGTCCATGCAATAAAAATAAACATAAGAAAAATGTACAATAATAATAATAAAATAAATAATAAAAACAGTAAGTAAGTTTTTTTAATTGGGCCATTATATTTTAAACTCCTAAATAAAGTTTTTTTTGGGGCCTTGCAAGTTTAAGGGCCTATTTACTCAAAAGATTAAAAGAAAGTGGAAGAGGCAGAAATGAAAATATTGGGCTAGGCCCATTACTTATACAAAATATAATAATAAGTAATAATAGGGAGGGGAAAATGCAAACGTGGAGTGGAAGCCACATAATAGCTTCTCGGGAATGTTTTGAACAGCTATATATAGCCGTTGGAGGGAAAAAGGGTCTGAATATATATATATATAAAAAAAAACAGAAGAAGAGAAGCTGAGAGAAGAGAGAGAGGAAAAGAAGGAGGGGGAATGAAAGCTTCGCTGTTTGGACAGAAGAGTAAAGAGTTGCAGTTATACTACTGGATTGGATTTGCAAATTCATCTCGGATCATTTTTGTGAAACTGTTGTGGTATCTCTTTTCCTCTCATGCTCTGTTTTTTTTTCATTTTTCTTCTTCCAATACATCTAATCCTTATATTATTCGTTGATGTATGGATGAATTCTCGCCCCTAGATTATGTTCTGTTATCGTTTGAGACTTGATACTTTTTAATTAAAATGTAAAATTCATCTCTACCACTCTTCTCTAATTCGCGATGCTCATATTCACAGTATTCGTCATCTTCCGACTTTCACTCACCACGCAACAACACATACACGGAGGCGATTCTCACTTTCTTTTACACGTATAGTATACACACTGAGACGATCTCATCACATTGTGCAATCACAATCTAAATGGCATCGTAACCATGCTCATAATCTGCACCTCACTTCCCCTCCCTTTTTCATAAATTTAGATCAATTTTCGGTAGAGAAACGAAAATAAGAAATAATGAATAAAAAAATTAGTAGAACCAAAATCCCCGTTCCACTGCTCCGCATCTCTCTTCGCGTCACTGTCACGGCACACGCCAGCCTTGTGCGAGCTCCTCAGGTATAGCCTGCGATGTGAAGATCCTTATTGACCTCCGTTTTACAGTTTTCGCCATGCTGCCGATTGTGCTCTTGGTGCGTTTCTGTTGAATCCCCTTCGCACCCTAGCTATGACAGATCTCCATTCTCATCGTTGTTCTCTGCAGCGCCGCTGTAAGAAAATCCCTGGGTCTCTCACAATTAGTTACGCTGTAGAAGGGCTACATGCCCACGCGTTCATTCCCCCCTGCAACAGATCAAAAATGGGCTTAGGGTCCAACACTGTTCATTTAAAATGTGTAAAGTTGGGCTTGGCCTTCGTTTCGTCTTTTTTTTATATACCTTGATTCGTGGCTCTAGTTAAAAGGTTAATTGATATCGTGATCCAAGCTATTGCCAACGTAAGGTATAGTAGAAGTCCAACATGATCAAGTAAATTTGAATTGCCAACGTGATGGTTCCTTTGGTACATTGATTTGATGAAATAATTAATAGTGAAAATATTTGTTTATTGATTACAATTAAGTTTTTACTATTATTCCGCATGTTTCTTGGTTTTGTTATTAATAAATAATTTATTAACTAATGAATTCTCTCTAAATAAATACTTAAGCTTGATAATGACCACTTAGGATGTACTTCTTATTTAGACATTATCAAAGCTTTTTTTAATATTAATGATAATTATCTAAGATGTACTTCTTATTTGGTTATCATTTCTTTTTAATAATAAATAATAATAATAATAATATTAAATAAAACAATAAAAAAGGATTTTAAATAGTTATTTTGGATGCATTTCTTATTTGACTATTATAGAAATCCTAAAAGGTATATTGATAATCACTTTAGATGCACTTCTAATTTGGTTATTGAGTATGCCTTTACCATACTAAAAATAAAATAAAATAATAGAAAATAATAATAATAAAAATAATCAACCCACAAATTGTTTTCTACCAAAGAATTACGTGATTCTGATTCCTCATTGCACTTGAGGATACGTAGGAGCAGGGGTCCATTTTTATCGATCTCAACAAAAATAAAAATATTTTCTTTTCAACAATAAAGTGTTTTCTTCTTAATTAAAATTCTTTTCATAAATAAAAAATGATAAAAATTGTAAATAAAATAAATTTAAGGGGTAAAATAAATATTGTTGAAGCTATCCGTTTTGCACATTTAATTAGGGGTAACTGTCTTTATGACGGACGTCATAGGGTGCTAATACCTTCCCTACACGTAATTGACTTTTGAACCCATTTTTGGTTTCACAGACCATACTCCTATTTTAAAGGGTTTTTCCAAAGTTTTCTTTAATAAATCTTGGTGGCGGCTCCTCTGATTTTAATTCTTTATCGCCGTTCGGTCGTGACCCTGGTTGCAACAGGATGTAGTTAGCATTTGATCAATGATTTATCAAAATTTCTTTAGTTTAGATTGCCACAATGTTTGAAGAAACAAGTTAATATAAATCTAAATATATTTAGTATTATACCTAATTTGTTGGTTGTTATATTTTTGCCCTGAAGAAAAGTTCATTTTTTATAATTATATTAGGTTGAAAAAAGATTAAAGTTAGTCATAGTTGGCTATACCGGGTTGTGGTGCACTCTAATGGGCCCATTAATAAGTAGGAAATGAACATTGTTAAGTAGTGCCTGAACTCAGCATCCATTTTTTTTAACTACACCTCTATTTTTTATTTTTTTTTGTAAAACCTATTTTTATTTTTACCCCAACCACAACTCAAATAACCCTTCCCTTTTCGTCGCACCCCTTTTTCTCCTCTTGTTCTGGAAACTCTCTATTATCATTACTTTATCTCCTACTCTCATTCTCTCTTGTAGCCTCTCATTATTAATATCCTCCCCTTCCTCGCACTTCTCTGGTGAGTGTGTGCTTTTTTCTTTTCCTGTTTTTTTTTTTTTAGCAAAAACTAGTTTTCGAAATGTTATGAAAAATGAGCATATTGGTATGTTGATATGCATGTTGTGAAAAAAAATTGCAAATAGGTAGATACAATATTAGAGGCGGTGGTGTTGATCACGCAAATAAGTAGATACAACATGTATTAGAGGGTGTGGTGTTGATTGCTAATGACCAATAACTTTAGCTCGGAGACATGTGGTGACTCAACAAGTTCCTATTGTAGGTCCAAACAAATAAAAGGAGGTTCCTTTCCATGTACAAGAACCAATATAGACTAAGTAGGTCCCTTTACAAGTTCATGAGCCTTTTTGAGGAGGTCCTCAAGACCTATTTGTCCTTAAGACTTTTAAAGACCATGTTACAACTTATTTGTGGATGAGAGAGGTAATAAAGCTTCAAATTATTATTGTACCTGTTAGATTTTTCTTTTATTTTAAAAATATGTTTATATTTATGCAAGATTGTCATGAGTTGAAGGTGCTTACGCATGGATGAAAATTGAGGGAGTTAGCCTTGAACAAAGAGCACGTACATGCTATGGTTCAATCTTACTTGGTGAAGATGCTTGGGGTGACCATTTTAAAGGCGCTCACAAAGACTCAGGCGACCTGAGGAGCAAACGTGTGTTTGAGTTACGTGTGAGATGTGTATGGGGATACACATATAGGACTAGTGATTTGAGTATGCAACAAGAGATTGCATTTGGTGGGATGCACGATCTTTACTAACAATAGTGCTACATATGTTTATGTGACATTCTTGGAGTTATTCCACAACCTCTAAACCTATGATAGGTATGCATAGGATGTAGTTACCTTAGCATACTTGTATGGGCACCTTGATCATGCTAATATGCATCATACAAGCCAAATAAGGGGTATATGACTCTTTTACAAGTACTAAAGTTTATATTTTATTTTCTTCAACTTCATTGTTTACTCATGTTAATTTAATTAATCATGATAATCTTGTACAGACATTATTTTTGAGCATTTTTGGGTCGTTGACTTTCGTTAATTAACTCCTGAATATACTGAGGACACACCTTGTGCATGTAGGTGGACACTTGTTAGAGGTGCAAATGAGGAGTTCCCCATTAGCACTGTGTTAGATATGATAGAAACATGTGACATGTGTTGAATGGCATATACAACCCATAGAGAGCATAAGCCTTTTCAAGACATCTCTTTGTACTTGGGCTACATTAAATGTGGCTTACTCTTGCATGCATGTCTATCAGAGAGGGTGTTATGATAGTTTAGACATCTACAAGGCATTCCTCATTCACTATATGTAATTATTGGTCATGTTTAAGGGTAACAAAGCGTATTAACTCGCCTAACTCACCTTGACCTATTTTCAACTCACCTTAAGTAAGGTAGGGCAAGTTGACTTGCTAGGATAAATGAATTGGGAAACATAACACAATTAGTTTAGAGGTAGGTTGACGGGTTAATTTGCCAAAACATAGAATGCACGAGTTGGCAAGTTATGAAATGGTCGGTTAGTCGGTTGACCCATGAAAAAAAGAAAAGAAAAAATAGACAAAATATTAAAAAGAATACTAAATCATTTCTTTTTCACACATAACTTATTTTATTTTATATACATATACATATTGTCTTTTTCTTAATTATATAAAATCATAAATTTATTTAGACAAATGGATTAGGCAAGTTGGGTCACCTAACCCACCCCTTCATTTTTGGCAAATTAGGTGGGTTGACCTAATAGATTTAACTTGCTTTGCATCCCTAGTCATGTCCCATCCAGTTGAAGAATGTGACCAAAGGTGTTTCAACTACAATGATAACGTTTTTAATGTTGCCACTATAGGATTACGGGTAGCAAATTTAGCACAATGTGTTGATGGCTACATGCACTAGTTCCACACTTCCACATCATTTCCCACCTCTACCTCATACCACCACATGAGCGAAACCTTCTAAGAGGCCCAATGCAACACCCTACTAACATGTTAGAGTCTAGTTCAAGTGACTTTTATTCTTGTTTGATAAGTGTATATATATTTACTTTTTTACCATGTATGCTATGACAATCACATTGTGTTGTTCATTAAACATGTTATATATTCTTTTGTAAGCATGGTTTAAGAGGATTTTTGAGCTACTTTAGTCTATGACTGATATGAGGATGGTCACAAACGAGACTAGCACTTGAAAAATCACGTGGGAGGCTTTGAACATCTCACAAGCTAACACTGAGAAGGGTTGCATATATTGAAAGAGGAAAACCTGTAGTTGACTGTGTATTTTTTTTATGTGGCATTTTTATTTTATTTTAGTATTTGACTTGTATTTGTACCATTTTGTATTTGATATATATTAGCATTTGGCTCCGTGTTAATTAAGTAGTATTTGAGTCTTCTATTTTATTTATCTAATAATTTTAATTGTGTAATTATTTATCCAACACTAATAATCTCAAATAATAAATATTTGTCAAGTAAAAATCATTTCTGAAAATTAAATTGTGGAATATGAAAATTTTACATGCTTTTGGAATTTAATTTTTGAAACATTGATGGAATTCAATATTTCAGAAATTAAAATTCGAAAATATGTAAAATTTAAAATTTAACATTAAAAAAAAACGCGGGGCAGAGGGGGTGTTATGAAATTCTCGTTTGAACCGCACAAATGCACAGTGCATCAATAGCCCGAACCTCTAGCCCAGACCCAAATGGCTGTGGCCCACAGCCGTTAATATCAGGTGATGCGGTTTCACAGATCTGAACCTCTAGCCAAGGCCCAAGCGTGCAGTTTGATAGATAGATTAACCATATATCAACTATCGAGAATAATAATCCTCTTTCTGTGCGTTCCATGCGTTGTCATGTGTTATTTGTTGCGTTCAGAAGTATTGCACTATTGCCGTTGAATGTGCTAGATATTCTTTAAATTAAAAATGAAATGTGAAAATCGACAAAAAGAAAAAAGAAAAAGTGAAAGAATGTATAACAAAGAATATATTGATAACATTTTTCTGGTTGGATAAATCAAGGTAATACATTTTGCTGCTCCAATTGCATGACTTTACATGTAGTTGAATTAAAATTAAAATATTTAAATTAAAAATACAGACTACTGCAAAACTGTCCAAAAGTAACACTATACAGTATATTAGAAAATAGAAATTCTCAACAGAAAAAAAAGGGGGTCAATAAGTCAATGTTTATAGCATAAAATGGAAACTTACATGCCAAACTGACAGGATTTATTTATTTATTTTTAATTTACAATACTTGGTAATATAATGACTACAAGAAAGCGTTCAAGGTTCGGCCAACAAGGGCCCACTTGTAGAGGAGAGTAGGTTATTTATTATTCCTCCCAGAGTGAAGTTAATTTTGAAAGATTTAGATTTTAAAAATTAAATTTGATGGGGTTTGAAGATAGATTTAGATTATATTTTGGGTCATTTTAATTTGGTCTAATATCTTATATTTTTTAAAATTTTATAATTTTTTAACAACTATGTATTAATAGAATAAATAGTATATGTATTGACAATAGAAAGGTTCGTTACAATATTATCCAATCACAAATCGTCATGTATGATAATTTTGTTAACTTAGTCTTATTATAACTATCTTAAATGTCATATCAAAGATGATTTTTGATTAATTGATAGTATAAAATTTTTTATACTAACAATTCATACCTATTAAACTCTTAATAATAACACTTCTTAATTTAATGATTAACATTTTACATGATATGATAATATATTTATATTAATATTATTTACTTTGAAATATAACCTATAAAATTAATCTTAATTTTAGTTTTAAACTTTTTTAACTATATAATTTATTTTTACATAATACTAATATTAATATGTTATGTGTACAAATCACGTTGACTCGTTTCCTTTCCATATATTATTGAGTTTTGATAGAGACAAACTAGGATTTAAGTAAGGGGTTGTCTAACTTACCTTGAAAAAATGGGGTTGTTTAACCTCATTGTAGATGATTGGTATAATTTTCTATGTATTTAAAAATAGTTGATACTAATTTTTTTAATTGCACCAATCGTCTGCTATTGGATTGTTTATTCCTATTTTTATTTGGTTAAGGGTTTTGGGTCCTAAACGCTAAATACTAAATCCTAAAAAATGGGATAAGTTAGACAACTCCTTTTTATTTGAGATAAGTTAAAGAACCCCATTGTAGATGATTTGTGTAATTTCCTATGTACTTAAATATGATTTATATAATTTTCTTAATTGCACTAATCATCTATTATTAAATTATTTAATCCTATTTTTATTTGAGATAAGTTAAAGAACCCCTTCAGCTAGGCACGAGTCGGATCCTAGATCCCCCCTCCTAATACACAGGATAATACTACTTATATAAATTTTGTTTACAATAATTTGTACATATTCATTTTTTTTTATCTCTTTCCATCATATGACCTTAATTAATCACACATTTCTCTCATCCTGTGTCTCTCGTGTATAAAAATTATTTTATAAAAAATAAATACACATACACTTACTCTCATATAAAGGTACCTACAAATATGCAAAACAGAGGAATGGAAATGTTGGACTTGCGAGGAGTGTGTAGTTGGGGTTGTTCTGATTACTATAAAAATTTTGTTCGAATAAAAAGGCAAAGTGTAACTATAATAACAGTAAGGATTTAAATCCTATGTAACAAAATAATTATACCTCTCCATGGCAACGACAATGTGATCAAGAAAAACAAGATCGTTGTCACTTTCTACAGCCGACCCTACCTTCGAAAGAGTCAATATGCATAGAAGACTTACTAAGTGCATGTTTGGTAACATAATGAGTTACACTCATCATATTTTTTGAAGCAATAAATAATTATTTTTGTTTTGATTTTATCATGCACCGTAATTTCTTATCACCAATTCAAACATACGATAAAAGAAATTTAACAAGGTATTTCTTTTTAAAAAATTACGATGACTGTGATTGTGGTGCCTGTCCAATGTTACCTCATAAATGAAGCGAGGAAGGGGATAGTGCCCGATGGTTCAAGAATTATTCCTTCTATATTTTTTGTACACTCGAAGTTTTATATGGGATTAAAAGCAAGCAAGAGAAATATACATTTATATTGTCAACAAATACTGGAATTCATAGTCGTAGGGTATCTTTTCAACAATGGTAGAAGCCTTGACATTACTGTGGCCTCTAAAGCAATCCACCATTGATTTCCTTAGAGTCCCAGATGTAGGTAACTGGTTGCACACCCACTCCACCAGCGAGTCTGTGTCTGCCGCAAAATCAAGCATGTTTCTGAGAAGGAGCTCTGGGAACGCTATCCTTTTGGTGCTAGTAGCTAGAATTGAAGCCTGAAGGTAATCTAGTTTTGATTTCTCCAATTCAGATATAACACCATCTGCTGTGTATATCCTCACCTGCATGAAGTGCACGTCATTCCCTTAAATTGTTGAAATGTAGAGATTACTAAATGAAATTTTGTCTCTCTTGGTAAAGCTTTTTTCATAAATCAAAATTTAGTTGACATGTTTTAAGAACTCAGCTATGTACCAAGTGTATCAAACTTCGTTGATATATATTCTCTACTATTGCTGACAATTAAACTGACTTTATAGAAACTAAACTAATAATAATAGAATGTGTGTTATTAAAACGTGTTACATAGATATGTTCTTGAGCGAGAAGGACTTACAGCAGGAGAAGAACGAGTTCCGCAACACAGGGCAAACGTGACATTAGGATCTATGAACTCTAATCCATAAAGTTCACGGACAACCGATTCTTTCTCCTCCCACTCACCCTTTCGCTGTGCCTAAGCACGAGACATTGTTTTGGAGATATAACAATAATAACAAAATTAATGACTGTCAATCAGCATAATGGTTTCTGTATTTGAAAGAACAAGAAGAAACTGGCTGATCACATTTATTATTTACCTCTTTCACATCAGAAATATCTCGTTTCCTCAATATGAAATGCTCTATTGCTTGAGCGTTTATTATGTTGCCTCCTACGTTGAGGGTTGCCTGCACAGGAGCGAATCGAACGTTAAGGGGCTGTCTGTTTTATACTATTTTTTTAACAAAATGTTTTTAATTAAAATATATGTTCAAAAATTTTATAGTAGTTAGAAAAGTTTTTTAAAACAAAAACCTCAAAAATATTGTTTTAGCGCTCTTTTCATAAATTAAAAAAATTAAAATATATTCCAAATCAGGGCAGCGTCCTATATGTTACAAACAGGATAAGTAACATCTATATCAAAAGTTTTAGTGTACCTTGTTCATCAAAGCAAGTAGTTTTTCTGGGGTGGATGGCACACCATATTGGATAAATCCCTGAAACAAACAATACATTAATCATAGTCCTGATCCATGTCTTAGAGTTCTCATTCATCGGATTGGTCATGAATCAAATTTCTAAACAACACTTAATCTGATGTTACAACAAATATAAAAAAGAAATTTAAAAAATAAAAGGGAAATTTCTACTATACATGCATGATACAAGAATTGTACACGTTGATCCAGAATGCTAATTTCTGTTGGTTTGTAAGGCTTTTCAAGTCAACTGTTTGAAGATTGCTCATCAAGATCCTGTAGACCACAAGAAACAAAATGTTACTTTGAATTTTGTTCACTTGTCCTTGCACCACTTCATTGTCTAGTAGAACTTACAAAGTTGTCAATATTGGTTCTTCTCATAAATGTACACATCATCCATGTCATACCTTAACTTCCTCAATAATGGTATAGAGGATGGACTTGAGATGAACTTGGGATCCATAGAGCTGGAGGTGAATATAACCAGGTTCTTATAAGGACCAATGTCCCTTGGAATTGACTCTTCTGTGTTAAAGATACCATATGGGTCTTGCTGCCTCGATTCCTTTTGCAACAAGAGGCTTGGTTTTGGGTTTGACCCAGGATCCACCCTGAAGCTTCTTGAGCTTAAAGAAGAGTGCACAGACCTGGAAATGGGCCCTGATTTCTCCAATTCCATTGCTCTTGATGTTCTGAGGAGTCTTACATATATGAAATTCAAACACTTCATGATGCTCTCAGATAGCTTGTTGGGTTGCCACTTCAGATCAGTCTCTTCTGACAAAAGTGGATCCAGTAGTGATCTAGTTGGGGGATCCAAATACATCTCTGGATTGCGTTCTCGCAGCTGAAAATAGTGAAGTGACCGCAAATTAGCATATTCATACTGTTGACAACAATATCCATTCCAAGTTATACTGATCCTTTTTGAAATTTTGACATTGCTTTATAATTTATAAAGTAATGATAGAGTACAGTGGTGTCTATTGATTCAAGTAGCCGACCATTCTAGTGGGATAAATTTTGATGGTTTTTTGTTTTTATAAATTTTATTTTGAAAGCCATGGGTTGATCTTTGCAAGGAGCATTTACTTTGGTGTCATACTATGGAGAAATGACTACACCACTTGTCCATAGTTCTGACTAATTTTCACATGACACAAAATTGAGTTTTATTAACTCTCACTCGTAAATTGAAAAACTCAACATGTGTTACATAGAAATTGGCCGAAACCATTGACATATGGTGTTCTGGACCATACATTAATTTCTCCGTAGGCATAATCCCATAACATATTTTAATTAAGGAAATAAAGCCACATATATGAATGTGAAAATGGGCATACATACCTTGGGTGATGGATGGCGGGGGTCACGCATAGGTGAGGGAGGCTTTACTGTCCCATTTTTTCTTGGAATTCGTTCTTGAAATTTCACATCTTCTTGGAACTTATTTCTTTTTGTTCGACAGAAGTTTTAAGAAAACCTGTTTTCTCATTAAGACTGAAGTCATTGAGATTATAATCGCCCTTTATAGCCTTGCTTATGAAATGCAACGCCTTGGTTTCAAATGCCATCCTTTCTTGAACACTTCTGCGAATAGGACTAGGATTTGGAACTGGTGAAGTTGATAAATGGTTGTTAGAATTGCTCAAATTCCCTTGATTCCACGTTTTAGGCTTTGATTCCTTGGTGACTTCTTGTTCATGTTTCAAACCAGCTTGGAGTTGGCTTATTTGACATTCAAGTCGCGCTATCTCACCCTCAACCATTACTAGCTCTGCTAAGAGTTCTCTCATCTGCACAAATTGCATAATTAATGTTAAGGCATTCTTGTGTCAACTTTGTAAGACCACTGTCACCTTATAAAATTCCCATCTAACTATTATAGAGTACCTTCCATGCATATTTTATATATTTTATGTTTATAGCTTCTAGATTTAATTCCTACACTGAAGTGATGCGTAAAGTGAAAGAAGAAAAATATATATACGGTTGATTTGAAGTGAGTTATATTTATGAAATATTTTAATTCATATATATATATATTCTTACTTTCTCATTTTATATATCTCTTCACTTCAAATTCATTATACACCCTAAATGTGCTGCACAATATTGAATTGAGATAAATTAAAACATTTTAAGAACTTTATAGACTTTGATGTACCTACTTAATAAGGAAACGCATTTAAGAATATTTTTTAATTTTAAAGTACTTAATTGATGCCCTTACTCATACATCATACGTGTGTGGTGCATTCTATGGATTGACTTTCTCTACATATTGAGCCCATATCCCTAGCTCGATACTTCCAAAACACACCGATAAGCCCATATATCCCTAGCCAAAATGAAATTTTAATAAAGAGGTCCAAGACCCTGAAAAACTAGCCAGAGAAAGAAAAACTAGCCACCTGATTATATTACCTTGGGTGGAAGAAAGTTGGGAATTGATATCGCTGACCCATTTGGTCTATTATGCACCATCTCCAAAATCTCATGAACCTTTTCTTCTTGGTCCAATAACCTTTGAAGCATAGCGACCTGTATTTATTACATTAAAAAATCATGTAATTTTCTCAATGAATGGAAATGCACATATATCCGCGAAAAGAATATGCATTTCCCAAATTTGTCCCCATTAAATATAAACACTTAAATTGTCTAATCGGTTGAACATCTAAACTATGATATGAATATGAACAAATTTTCCCATTTAAGGCTGTACCTTTGAGGGGTATGGTTCTCATTCACTGCCCGTCCTCTCCATTGGCAAAAATAGCAAACCTATAGTTTCAAAGTTTGTACTAAGTATTGCTATACTTTGACACATAATCATGAATCCAGTGGTAGCTTTTTCAAAAGGAGAGCGACACTTTTCACTCCCATCTTGATTGACTAATAAAAGTATTTGTTACAGTTGCAGACAATCATCTTAGAAATGGTATGCCTAAAAACTATAGAGAGCCATGCTCTACGATGATCAAAAGAATAATATACTTCTTAATTTTGGTTATGGGTGACGTTAAATGGCACATATTAAGTTAATTAATCCTGATAGGTAGATCAAGAGTTCGCTAATTCTTGTGCAAATCGCAATTAGTAGTGACATCCTTAAATGCACGCACCGCTGGTTTTGTTTCATGGAAAAAAAAAACTCAACTATATATTTTTCGTGTAAAAAAACAACTAATTTTGCTTATCAATATAGTTATATATTACTTTTTGCTTATCAAAGAAAAAAAAATTCTTCCGTGTCAAGATCTTTGAATTGAATCATCACTCATATTGAAACGAGCACCCAACAATTGAATTTTAGATATGTTTCAACATGCGTTAGAAGAAATTAACCCAATTTGAGAACTAGCTTCTTATCCTCTGTGTGTGTGTGAAGGAAGAGCACATTCATTCTACATGGTAATTAGAATTTGCCATCAAAATGTGCAGTACGTATGAATATATTTACCTCTCTTTCAAGTTCCTCTCTCTTTTGCTGCCCAGTAATTTTCTTTTTCCTCTGCAAACAAAGAAAAAGAAGGGGGGAAAGCGTTTTAGAAAAGTGCAGACGTTTTTTTGTTATCAGAAATTCTGAACGGAGGAATTGAATACAAACAAGTGCATTGCTTTATCAAAGAATAAAAATGAAGCATGTAATAATAAAAACTTAAAAAGTGTTCCCCTTCACTCACCAACCAAAACAAGAAGAGAGAGAGAAAAAGACAAATAAAAACAAACCAACCACATATGTCTTCATTTTAAACACTTCATATATGCCATGCATGTGCTGATTGGATTAATTGTCCTATATATAGTAGATGATATTTACACATAGCAAAACAACAATTTTAGTGATGCATGCCAATACATATGGTACAATTTTATTACAACTATATAGATAAAAATAAAAATTAATTACTAGAGGAGTTAAAACTATGATCAATGATACTAATGAAATTAACGGACTCACAATAATCTCAGAGGGAGAGCGAATTGACGATGAGAATTCTACTTGAGTGTCCATGGAGGTGCAACCAAGCTTGAAGGCACCCCAGCGCCTTGAAGAGACATTAAAACAACAAGGGAATGAGGGGCTGTGAGGTTCATGGAAATAGAAGTGTTGGTGAGGGGATGATGACACAATCTTGGGGCCAAAGAAAGAGCGTCTGGGGTTTGATGTTGGAGTTGACGTTTCGGAGTGAATAAGACGTAAGGGAATTTTGTTTTTGTAGTGTGTTTGAGAAGATGAGAGGGAGCTTTCAGCAGGGTGTTCATGAAGTTGGTTCAAGCACCGAGATAATAACCGTCTATGTTGTGGTTGTGGATGCTGGTGGGAGTGGGACATCATGCACAGAGAAAAAAAAAGAAAAAAGAGAGGGTGGTGTTTGGTCTCTTGGCGTAGCTTGCAATTCTGGTTTAATTTTTGAGACTTAGCTACCGGTTATGACCTGCTATTGGTTCATTCCCATCCTAAGTTCCTTTCTAATTACATGACTTTAAGTGAAGGTAGCCTCCTCCGTTTCCACTTTTTAATTTATATATTTTTGTTTGGTTGGTTGATGTAAATGTGGCTTTGTAGCTTGTAGTATACACAAATTAACAAGTGACAAATTATGAGGAGTTAAAAGTCAATGAATGTAGTTAAGTTGGCAACACATGCTGAGCTTGTAAGGTAGAATATGAGTTTAATTTTCACATAACACATATTTAAAAAGAGGAGAAAAACTTTAAATGTAACTAAATTCCAGATCAAAAATTAATTTCATAGTCGGCCTAAAGAACCAGAACTTGTAAGAATATTTTGGAGTCTACCACAAGACCAAAAGCTCTAATTACAATGACTGAAAAAAATATTAGGGTGGGTGAATGGTGATAAATCTTCCCTACCACGATTGCAAGGATTGTTTGTATTGGTCGTATGTTGTTCCATGTATTAACGCATAAGAAGAAAAAGAAAAGTAAATTTGGAGAGGCAACGGCATCCAGTTTTTTTTAGGTTTGTTGATGTATAAAGAGATCTCATTCATTCCATCCACCTCTAGAACAATAGCTTGTTTGTAGGGAATGAACGGATAAAAAAAAATCCATGCATAAGAGACTGATGCCCATGCTTTCGTGTGACATACTGTTTACTCCCTCCCATATGGACCATGCTAGCTCTAAAATAGTTTCGTCATGCTACAGGCAGAGCTGGCTATGGCGATGATATTTATAGCTTTTTTTTTTGTATAAAATTAATTAATAGTTAATCAAAGATTTAAATATGTTTTTGGTTCTATAAAATATTATTTTTAGTTTTGGTCCCTGTAAAATTATTTTTTTAAAATAATATTTGTAAAATTTATTTTGTTTTGTACCTTTTATTTTGTTTTAGTCCTTTCAATATATTTATTTTTTCGTTTTAGTCCGTATAATATTTTGTTCATTTTGAATTAGTCCTTTTGAAAAGTTTTGATAGAGACTAAAAGTAAATTATATACATATTATAAAGACAAAGGCGAAAAAATAAATATATTACAAGAATCAAAACAAAATAACAGGGACCAAAATTAAAAAAAAATAATTTACAAGGACTATTTAAAAAAAAAAAAATTATAAGGACCAAAAACAAAAAACAAAAATATATTATAGGAATACAAAAACATATTTAAGCCTAATTAAAATTATTTTCTATTTATCTGTTAAGTTTAGCGAGGGGTAACTATTTTTCACATTTTGTATATAAAGTAAAACCAATGAAAAGAGTTCAAGTACAATAATCAAGTGATAAATATGTATGTCTATAATTGCTTTTATCAATTATATACTTCATCTTCTTTCTATCGTTTATTGTTGTGACAAATTAAAACTGAAATTAATCACTATGAGTGATTTCAAAAACCTTGGCCTAATATTTGTGACTGTCCCAGGCTCTAGTCATATGCTGTTTTTTTATTTTTTTAATTTAAATAAAGGTTAAGAGAAACTCGGTTGTTATCATTTATAATGGTTGTCTTTTTATGTTGACACGTTTTTGGAGAACCTATGGCAGATTTTGATGTACCAACTAAATTAATGTTAATACTTATGAATAGGATACAAAATGCTCTTTTTTGCTGCCTTAAGAAGACTAATTTACTTTTTATTTCCCTTTATTTTAAAAAATGATTTACCAAGAAGCTAAGCTTACTCAAGACGCTGCAATGATACACGGGGCTCGACTGGAGGGTCAAGACTCAAAATAAAGAAAAGTGGCGGCCGAGAAAGTCACGTGTCACTAAATGAAAAATGGTGAATAGTTACGGACACTTAACAAAATTGTGAAAGTGAATCATTCCAGCTTATTCGAGTTGGCTTACCACATGTTAGTAAAAACGTGAGTTAACTCAACCCAATTAACTTTTTAGTGAGCTAAGAAACAATCAATTCGGCTCAATCTACTACTAGTTGGTGAATTATATAGGTTGACTCACCTAATATTAAGAAAAATAAAAAAAATAGTTTTAAAAATATAAAATAATATAGAAAAATCATTTTAGTGCACAATTTAACTTGTGCACTGACAATTAACCTGTGTGAGTTAGAAATTTCAAGATACAGCTTACTACATATATATATATATATATGGATCAGGATCCGTTGATATCAGGTGTCAAAATTAGTTAAATTACACTTTCAATAACTCTTTGTAGAATGCAAATTTAATCGATCTAACCGTTGAATTTGATGTTTTTATTCATTAAATTAAATATACAAAATTTCACACAATTTCAAAATTATTTAGTAGTCCATTACATCACTTTATTTTAATGTAAAATAAAAAATTAAAATATATGTAAATATTTAATGTTAGATGATATATCTAGAAAAGTCCAAATTATGTGAAATTTGATATGCATGATCATGAAGATAATATCATATAATTCAACAGTTGGATTGGTTAAATTTACATTCTACAAAAAGTTATTGAAGGTGTAATTTGACTAACTTTGACACCTGGTGTCAACGAATCTTGACTCGATATATATATATATATAGGCAGGGATCAAGTTACTCTAAGAGTAACTCTTGGCAGAGTTACTTTACTCAATAACTTTTGATATGTGTTAAATTTCAATGATCCAACCGTTGAATATTTTAATATTATGTCAATGATCATGCACATTAAATTTTAGGTAAATCAGACATTTGTAGCTAGTTAACCTTATAGTTAATATTTACTTATAATTTAGAAAAGTATATTATCCATCAATTTGAATCTATTTAATGAAGTATTAAATATTTTTCAAACTTTATAAAATTTTGTAGACTTGATCTACTCAATATAATCTTTTAATTCAACGGTTAGATCGTTGAAATTTAATATATATCAAGAGTCATTAAATGGAGTAACTCTACCAAGAGTTACTCTTGGAGTAACTTGATCCCCGCCATATATTATATATATAAGGAGCGTTTCAAATGAGAAACCACTTAAAATGAGAAATGAGAATAATTAATAGTAGCCATTAGATTACAATTAAAAATATGAATGGCTGAGATTAAAACTTAATTAAATACCTCTTATGAGACTACCATTGTTTTCGCCTCCACAACTGTTGTTACTACTACCATCATTGTTGTCACTACCGTTGTTGCCACTACTGTTGCTGTCACCATCGTCACCACCATCATTGTCGTCGCCACCACCATTGCCACTGCCACCACTACCACTGATGTCGTCACTGCCCTTTTAATTGCCACAATCATCGTGCTGTTACCACCATGACCACCACTACCATCACTATCACCATTACTGTTGTCACCACCATTGTTGTTGCCGCCACCACCACCACTACCACCGATGTCGTCGCCACCCCATAGCCGCCATCGCTGCTGCCGCCACCACCGCTGCTGCCGCCACCACCGCCTACAGCGACGGTAGTGGTGTTGGTGGTGAAGACAGTGACAATGGTGGTTTCATAAGAGGTAATTAATTGAATTTTAATCTTAACCACACATTTGTTTTAATTATGGTCCAAGGGCTATTATTGAAAGTTCTTATTTTCTCATTATAAAAGTTTCTCATTTGAAATGCTCCCTATATATATATATATATATATAAACTACATCGTGGACTTGTGCGATGTATGGGTAAATTGTGAGAAGAGTAAATTTTTGTATATATATAAAAAATATATTGACAACTTTTTTGTTGTTGTTAAAAAATAATGTAAAATTAGTTAAAATTTATGGAATAAGAAAAATCAATTGACACTTATTCCTTTAGTAAAATAAATATTTCACTTTGAAATCCTTATGTAATTTATTTAAGAAAAGTTCATTGAAACAAAAAGGCTTATAGAGTAAAATTCATTGATACTTCTATAAGCCTTTTTGTGTCAATACTTATTAACCAACCAATCAAGCTATTAACATAAATTTTATGAACTATATAAAAAACCACAGTTGAGGAACATCAACAAGTTGAGATATGATGGATAAGACATATCACAACAATAAAATTATCACAAATGCAAAAACTATAAACATCTCATCTCCTAAAGCTTATCATGTAAAATTCATTCATAGCACAATGCTAAGATATTATTACTTTCAAAGTAACAAATCATCTACTAAATTAATCTAGGTTGTCAATTCCTACAGTAAATAATATAATCAAACATAAGGCTAAATAGATCCCCTATAACAATAATTGTGAGTTCCTTTATTTTATAAGCATACTATAAATCTTTAAAATAGCAAATAATATTGTAATCATATTTTTTTATTTTCACTACGCAAAACACAACAAAAAGACAAATGAGTAGCTGTGTCTATGACTTGGCTATATGATGTATCATAGTAACAAATAAATTTTTTTCCAACATCAAGTCTTAAAAGATACAAAAATATTGTTAATTTTCTAATGACTTTTCATATATGACCTACAAATAATTACAATAATTTTTATATATTATAATCAAGTCTTAAAAAGAGATAAAAAGATTGTTAATCAAAATAATTACAATAATTTTTATATATTGAAATTAGGTGTCTCACACACAAAACAAAACATTGTTTAACAAAATTGCTTTGATTAAAATATAAATAGTTCAAACATATCAAGTAACCATCATCTCGGCCTTTCAGAACATGATCAAAGGGCTGAAAATCAAAAGAGTAAATAAGAATAGAATCAAAAGCAACTTTAGTCACTTTGGTTGTTAGTATAAAATTGAGCTTATATTTATATTTAGTAGGCCTAAATTTTGGTTCAGGCTTCCTAACCAAAAGATTTTCAATAAGTTAATCCTTTTTGAAAGGATTCATAGAATTGCTTTAAGTTATTTCTCTTGATAGAAACATGTATCCTACCACCTACAAATAATATGATAGAAATAAATAATCATAGACCTAAGTTAATACTAAAATAAATAATACGAAATGGGATAATAATATTTTAAAAAAATAATTACGTTCTCATCAAGGAAAAACATTTCAATACTATTAACCTGATTTTGTTTGTTGAAATCAAAAACTGTCTATAATCGAATCACATGAACCTTTTGTTGGAACCAAAGACGTATGAGGCGTCTAGTCCCTCAAAATTTTGAAAGATAACAAACTTATTAGAGTTTAAGTTTCTGTTTTAGTTAACGAACTTTCAGCATCCAAATCCGTGGCGTCTAACGCATCAGTCCAATTTACTCATACATGACGACTGTCCAAGAGTAAGTTTCTTTTTATGGACTTAGTGTCTTAAGCTTAGACACTTGTACTAGACTCGTCCAGACGTAAGCCTTTAACAGCTAAGTACTTTAAATACTCGTCCAATCTATACGTTTTTCATATATATCTCCAGACTAATGCTTTACCATTTTAAGAGATCTAACGCTCAAATAATTCAAGTATTAAATGAAAGACAGATACACTTCAGTGCATAAGCGTAGCATTTCAGAAAAAGGAAGTCAACTTATCAAGCTGCCAAGTCAAAAGAAGAATGTTCAGAAAAGCAAATTGCCAACGCAGTCCTGCGCTTTCTGTTTTGGTGCAAGCTCAAAGATACCTTTTCTGACCTATCAAAAAGCTCGATACCTGTGCCTCTTTCTTGAAAACTGAAGTTAAGTCATCTTCAACGACTCTTTTACTCTAAAGACTATATATATACCAAGAAAGAAGAAGTAAAAAAAATGTAGAGATACATAGAGACGTTGTCTGGAAGATACTTTAACAAATTGTTCTCTTGCGTCCACTGGATGATCTTTGAATATCCCTTGAAAAAATTCTGCTTTGTACTAGAACTTTCATATTCTCACCGAGTGAGTTATTTTTTTTTAAACAACTGTTCTTGTTGTGAAAGCCTGAAAAGGCTTAGTGAGAAAGAATACTTGGATTGTTAAGTAATCTGGGTTGATTGCATTGTAAGGCTTGAAGAGGCAGTGAAAGAATACTTGTGTAACCTAAGGTTGGTTAGTGTGTATACCTTCTGGGTGAAGGGACTGGATGTAGCTTAAGTTTGAGTGAACCAGTATAAATTCTTGTGTTTTTGTTTTCTCTTATCCTTTCCCTAAAACCATTTTGAACTCGTTTTTGTTTACATTAAAAGTTTTAAATAGCACAATTCAACCCCCTTCTTGTGCTATTTTTGCTCTTTCACCTTCAATTTCTGATCTATTTTGCTAGTTAGGCACACAATGTCATCGATTGATGATATTGTGCGATCCATTGAAGTCAGATTCCAAACCTAATTATAAAACGGAGATTAAAAGACAAAAAGACATATTTTCTTAACACTAACATTCGACAATCTCTTCCTTTACTCTTTTATTACGGTGGAGAAGAAATTTAATATAATGAAATTATAATTAAAGTCTATTTCATTTTATAGGAATGCTTAGTGATGATTCAATTAAAGTCATACCTTGAAATGAAAAATGTGGACTTTTATTCTGTTTCATTCCAATTTATTCTATATTATTTAATCTATAATAATTAATATTATTTATTTATTTATTAACAATTTAACAATTATTATTATTCTTTATTAATAATATTAACCAGCAAATGGGTTTATACTATTAAGCATTGTCTAATTAAATAATTATGTACATTATGTTTATTAATTATTATTTATGTTTATTAATTATTAATAATATTAATGAGCAATAATATTATGCTATATAACAATAACATTATAATCACATGACCCTATTAAATAATTATAGTTTTTTACATAATAGATTAAAATACTAATTTGATTATTATTATTATTATTTTTATTATTATATTATTATTATTATTTAGAGTAATTAAAGATTTAGTTATAATTACGTTGAAATTAATGATTTAGTTATAGTTATGTTATTTAGAACAATAATGTTAAATTTTTATTGTTTACGGTAATTACAGATAAAAACATTATACTTATTAATTATTAATAATATTAATGAAAAATAATATTATGTTATATTATTATTATAGCATAATATTATTGCTCATTAATATTATTTGGTGCATAACACAACATTTTAATCTATAAAAAGTTGTCTTGGATTCATTTCTCTTAGTTATTGTAGCAACCAAAATGCATAACCTGTGCCATAAAAAGGTGAGAAATCTTTCTTATGCTATACTACTTTTTATTTATATTTGGTGCAAAAGGCACCATTTTTTCTACAAAATATTTTTAAACTTATTTTATCTCCCATATTGCAGGAACAAGAATGCATAATCAATACGTAAAGAAGGTGAGAAGGGCTTCTTACTTTAATTTACATAGTTTTGATTTTTTTTTATGCATTTTATAAAAAAACTCCATTTTCCCGCAATTGAGCAGCACCCAAAATATATGTAACTATGGCAGTGCTTAATTTTTTTATTTTATTTATTTTGTGTTGTGTTTTTACATTTTTAAACTAATTTTTATATTAAACTTATGCAATATGATTTCTGGATGTTTCATTTTAATTTATATAATTTTTTCTTTAATCTTTTTTATTGGAATTCTATTTTTCTATTTTTATGTACAATGAGGGCGTTTTATTCCATTCTTGGTGCTGAAAAAGGTATATCTTGTATTATAATGTTTACTATATTTATGTAAAGGATGTTAGATTATCATTGATATTTCCTTTTTGCCAACCAACTTTTGTTCTATGTTATTGTCTAAGAGATGTGTTACGTATGTGTTGAAGTATAAAATGTCATGTCTTAGGCAAATAGGTCAAGGCTTGAGTGCTATTTGATAGCAAGATGGCTAGATTTTACGGTGGGCACAAAGGAGGGAAGCTTAATTTGTTTTGGTAGTGTTTTAAACAATGTTAAGTAATCATCCATGTAAAAGTGATGGGTTAGAGGACTTACATAATTTTATGTTTCTTTTCATATTTTGATTTTGGGTGATTAACTATGGATATTTTACTTTTCTTGAACTTTGGAAAATTTAAAATTTATTATAAAATTGTCACTTAGTTGAAGTTTTTTGATATCTTATTCTTTATGTTGTTGTATTTAGAAACTACTGAATGATTGTGATTGAAAAAAAAGAAGACAAATATAAGAAATTACGTAGTCATTGATGTCTCAAAGGATAAAAGAAGGTGTTTGAGTATATGATTTGAATAAGCAACATAGATTCAAATTGTATTAGATTTTTTTTGGTGTACAAATTGTATTACGGTTTAATAACTTGATTTAATCTTCTTAATCAACATTTAAAGAACATATTGAAGAAAGATTGGTGATTTATATGATCAAAGTTACAATGGTCTGACGAGTAATATTTGTAATAGCTCATAAATTAATTTGTAAGTAGAAGTATGATGGCCAACTACATATAGCACCAAAGTTCATATAATTACAGGGGTTGGTAAGCATCTATTAATTTCTATGCATTTGTACAAGGCTTGGGAGCAAGAATGTGAAAAAACACAATTTAAATACCATCACTTTGTTTAAGAGAGTTTTAATTTCAAAGGCACTTTTATAAGTTGTAATCCATTAACTAATGTGTAATATCAACTTTGCATGATTAGTAATTATCCATTAAATGTTAGTCTATTGATTCTTGATGTCCAAATGTAATGGTAGAAATCAATGAAAGAACTTATAAATTACAATTCAAATATAATTACTTTTGGAATTTGCAATGCATTTACTAATATGTACAAAACTACAATCAACCTTGCATGATTAGTCATTAGAAATTTTTATTAGAAATATTTAATTGATGACTCTTGGAGTATTTTACACTTAAAATTTAAAAGAGTTTAATGGTCATGCACTAATAGTATAAAGTAGTTTTACATTGTCATCCAATCACAAACCACCATTTATTGTAAGTTTGTTGACTTTTATAATAAATACTTTAAAAGTCATATTAATGGTGATTTCTAATTGGATGACAGTGTAAAACTTTTTATATTGACAGTGCATGACCATTAAACTTAATTTAAAATAGTCTTGGTAACTAAACTATGCCATAATAAATTATGCATAGATAACGAATTAATCATCAACTCAAAGCCTTTTAAGAGAGAGAAAAGTTAATGCGAAAACATTTTTCATTACAACAGTTAATACTTTTGTTAATACTTTGTTTATTATTAATTCTTATTAAGTTTTTTTCACTACACTTTCTTCTCAAAACATTATATATATATATATAAATTGCCACAACCAAGGTCGTGGCGAAACAACGAAAAAGATGTAAAAGATAAAAGAGTCGTTACCATAGTTTATTAAAGGAAAACATGGAAAATCCCAAAAATCATCTTGAACGAAAGATTGGATTTAGAAGTTGATTACGTGCAAGGAAGGTATTAGCACCCTATGACACCCGTTATAAAAACGGTTACCCTTTAACTTTAAGTGTGAAAATATTAATTATCTTATTCTCTTGCTTATATTAATCCTACCTTTTTATTTTATAAATTATTTATTTATTTATTTATTTCAATTTTTTATTATAGATTTATTTTAAAAAGAGGAACTATTTTATTTTTATTGTTTTTCAAATTGATAAAAATGGTCTCCTGCATCTATGTATCCTCCGGTGTAATGAGAAATCAGATTCATGTAATTCTTTGGATAGAAAATCAATTTGTGGGTTATTTTTTTAGTTATATATTTTATTTTTATTTTTACCAAAAAATAAAAATGAATTTTTAATTAACAATTTATTAATTAATCTAAAGTTTTGGATAAGATTTTCTTGTGATATTCAAGTGGATCCTAGACCTAACATGAAAAATCACTAAGTCTACATTTTTATTTTTATCTTTACCAAAAAGAAAAAAATATCAATTAAATATTTATTAATTAATCTTAGATAAAAATTTTGTAGTATTTATGTGGGTCCTAGACCCAACATGAAAAAAATCACTAAATGCACATTTTTTTACTAATAAAAACTTATCAATTAACAATTTATCAATTAATCTTAAGCTTTAAATAAAATTTTATAATATTTAAGTGGGTCCTATACCCAACATGAAAAAATACTAAGTTTGAGATTTATTATATTTTTACTAAAAAAGATTTATCAATTAATAATTTATTAATTAATTTTAAGCTTTAGATAAGATTTTTGTGATATTCAAGTGAATCCTAGACCCAACATGAAAAATCACTAAATATACATTTTTATTTTATTTTTACTGAAAAAGTAAGAATTATCAATTATCAATTTATTAATTAATCTTAAGTTTTAGACAAAATTTTTGTAATATTCAAGTGGACCCTAGGCCCAAGATGAAAAAGAAAACTAAATCTATAAATTATATTATTGTTTGTAGTTTTTGATACAAACATATTTTAATGTCTGAAAAAAAGAACATTTATTTATTTGTTAATATTACGGTGATATTCAACGCATTTTTTTTATATATGTTCCTTTTTTCTTATTCATATATTCAACGCATTTATAAAAAGGGAACATGCGTTATGCTATTATCCTATATTTTATATACATATAACTATTCTTTTCCATATAATAATACTATTCTATATTTAATACCCATATAATTATACTTGGATCCAAATATATAAGACATTAAAAAAACTGGGTTAACGAAAAGGGAACTACACAAGGAAGCCCATATTGCGGGGCATTGTAGGTCCACGTTTTGGGCCGAGTAGAGTACCAGCCTGCCTCATTGAAAAAGACCACGTAAAAAACTGAAATATAAAAAAATGTCAAACATATAATTTAGTCTTTATACGTATTTTGAATTCTCAATTTAGTCTTTACACGTAAAAACTTATTAAATTGATTTCTATATATGTCGCGAATTCTCAATTTTGTCCCTGCCGTCATGACGTCATTTACACATTCTTAATTTAGTTCATATACATGTAACAGATTCTTAATTTAGTCCCTATTGGTGCAACACAATTTTAATTTGGTCCTTATATGTATAGCACATTTTTAATTTGGTCCATGTACTATAGGGACCAAATTAAGAATGTGCTGCACATATAAGGACTCAATTAGTAATTTGTAAAAGAAAGGGATCAAATTGAGAATCCACGACACGTATAAAGACCGATTTAATAATTTTTTCGTATAGAGACTAAATTGAAAATCTTTGAGAGACTCAATTATATGTTTAACAAAAAAAAAAAGGCATGAAGTACAAATCTATAATAAAAGAGCTCGTGTCTCTTCCATCTCGAACTTGCAAGGGTGGTGACGCAGTGTAGGAACTCACTAAAAGTCTCTTTCCCATAGCCAGTCATGTAGCCAGTGCGGTGGACTTTTTCCGAAGATCGCTCCTCCAACACGCCGCAAAGGTTGACGCCGGCGACGTGACGAGTCTCCTGGTCATAGCATATGGTGGTTTGCTATTTGGATGTGGGTGATGAGGTCGCAGAACTGAGGATGAGTGAGAGGCAGAGATGGCTATGCGATGATAGTGTAGTGTGTGCATGTTGTGGGTGTGGGAATGATTCCGAGTGTGCAAAGATTCATATTTTCCTTTTTATCTTTTTCAATTGAGATGAAATTGAAGCTATTATTTAGGTATGAGCATCAAGCTCATAGGCACAAGTAAAATAAGTGAAAGATGATAAGTAATGAAGAAACCAACCAGCACAACAATCATTGCACATACAAATAAATAAATATGATAAATAAAATCAATACAACAAGGGATTCACATACTTGTAATCAAGATGAATATGGATGAATAATGAGGATCAGGCGGTACCAATGAAACTAACTTTCACCACCAAGCTCAATCTTCAATTTCACTTCAGAGCCTCTTTCTTGCTACCAATATGCAGAGTGAAGATACTCTCTTTTGTGTTGTGTGTGTCCAAGTGTCTAACCAAAAACCTTCTCATTTACTCTTTAAATAGGCCCCAAGTGACTCCAATTCCCTTCAGAATTAGCTATTAATTTTAAATCTTATCAATCAAAATTTAAAAAGTGGTTATAGCCACTTGAATTTAGAATTTTCTTTTTATTTCTTTCTTTCATTTTCATTTTTTTTCTATCACTTTTTTTCTTTTCTTTTTTTGTATGTGAGCCCAAAAACAAAAACCTTTTGGCCCAACCCATTTTCTTTCTCTTTTTCTCTTATTATTTTTTATTTTTACAATATTTCTCTTTTTGTCTTTTTAATTAATTATTTATTTTTTTGTCATTTTTTGATTTAATTTTTAATCACTCGAATGAAATTGGGTGTTCACACACACCATAAAAGGCCTCGTGCATTGTACGGGTGCATGCTCTAGTTTAATATAATGAAATTATAATTAAAGTCTAATTCATTTTATAGAAATCCTTAGTGATGATTCAATTAAAGTCACATCTCAAAACGAAAAATGTGGACTTTTATTCTGTTTCATTCAAATTTATTCTATATTAATTAATATTATTTATTAATTAATTATAAATTTAACAATTATTATTATTTATTAATAATATTAACTAGCAAATGGGTTTATACTATGTAGCATCGTCCAATAAAATACTTATTTACATTATGTTTATTAATTATTAATAATATTAATGAGCAATAATATTATGCTATATAGCAACAACATTATAATCACATGGCCCTATTAAATAATTATAATTTTTTACATAATAGATTAAAATACTATTTTATTATTATTATTATTACTATTTAGAGTAATTAAAGACTTGGTTATAATTATGTTATAATTTTTATTATTTGCAGTAAAGTATTGCATAAATTTAGAATAATTAAATATTTAGTTATAATTACCTTGAAATTAGCAATTTGGTTATAATTATGTTATTTAGAGCAATCAAGTTAAATTTTTTATTGTTTACAGTAATTACGGATGAAAGCATTATGTTTGTTAATTATTAATAATATTAATGAGCAATAATATTATGCTATATTATTATTATTTAGAGTAATTAAAAATAAAAAATTTGATTATAATTATGTTATAATTTTTATTATTTAGAGTAAAGCACTACACGAATTTAGAGTAATTAAAGATTTGATTATAATTAAGTTATTTAGAGCAACATGGTAATAATTTTTATTATTTACAGTAATTATAGATGAAAGCATTATGTTTATTAATTATTAACAATAATAAGGCTTAATTACATTTTTTGCCCCCAAAGTTTTACAATTTTGCAAATTTTGTCCCCCCAAATTTTTTTCACGAATTTTGCTCCCTAATTTATAAAATATTGCAAATTTTGCTCTAGTATAGAAAAATCACCATAATTAATACATTTTGTGGTGGTTTTTTCTTTAAACCGCCACAAATAAGACAAATTTGTGGCAATTTTTCCTTTAATTGTGGCGCCTTTTTTATTTGGAGGTAAAATTCATGATATTTTGTACATTGGGACACAAAATTTGCGAAAAAAAATTTTGGGGGAAAAATTCACAAGATTGTGAAACTTTAGGGACAAAAAGTGTAATTACATTTTTGGGGGCAAAATTCACAAGATTGTTAATAAGCAATAATATTACGCATTATTATTATTATTATTATTATTATTATTTAGAGTAATTAAAGATTTGGTAATAATTACGTTATAATTTTTATTATTTAGAGTAAAACACCACATGAATTTAGAGTAATTAAAAATTTGGTTATACGTAAGTTATAATTTAAGATTTAGTTATAGTGACGTTATTTAGAATAATAAGGTACTAATTTTTCATTATTTATAGTAATTATGGATGAAAGCATTATGTTTAGAGTTAAGTTAAAAATATTAATAATTAAGCTTTGGAAAAACTATGTGAATTGATAATTTTGAATTTTCATATTGCGGGATTTGGGGTCCAAACTCACCTTTATAACTTGAAATTTTTAGATAGGGAATTGATAATTTTTAAAGATTGATTGATAATTAAAAATGACTTAAGTTAATTATTTTATAATTTTGTAAAATAGTCATAAATTTAAGATTTTAATTTAAAAAATAATTAAATAAGTTTAAAATTGATACAATTATTTTAAATTTTAAACTCTAACTTCATGCTTAATCCTAAATGTTAAACTCACATATACAAATCTAACCCTTTGCATTTGATTTTTAAATTATGGTGGGTACAGTTATAAATCTAAAAGTCTATAATCTTTACGTATTTTACAACTTATTATTTTAATATAAAACGTTTATTCTTATATAATAAATTTGACACTTCATTTTTAATTCTCATGAAATTACATCATATTCTTTCTTTTTATGAATTCGTATGTCTTTTTTATATCATGACATATCTCATAAGCTTCCACATTAAATCAAATCAATATTAATATATGTAATAATTAGTCATTCAAATTAAAAAAATATTTTTCATAATTTCACAAATAAATACTTATTTATTTCAATTAACATTAAATATAATAGAATGTTTATAATTTTCAATGAACAAAATTTCATTAATTAAAATAATTTCAAAATTTAAAATATAAATATTATAATTATAATTATATTTATTATTATAAAAATAATTATTTATCAATTAAAATAGTTTTTTATAATTTTTTTATAATAATGACATGCATTACATAGATACTTATTATAAATGGCAATAATTTCTTTCTAATGGACCTTTATTTTATTAATATACTACTAATATGAAGTGCACGAATTTAAAGTAATAAAAGATTTGGTTATAATTTAAGTTGTAATTAATGATTTGATTATGATTACGTTATTTAGACAACTAGAGTGTGAATCCGTGCGATGCACGGGTGAATTGTGGGAAGAGTAATTTTTGTAGCACAAAACTTAGATTTAGTTTCATAAATATTTTTAGTGTTATTCTCTAATCAAAATTGAAGTTTCACCTCGGTAATCTACGTTGACCTTTAATGAAATCTTTATTACATGAATTACCGAGGTGAAATTCAATTATAATTAGAGAACAGTATCAAACATACCTATGAAACTACATATAAATTTTGTCATTAATGGAAATTTGTTAATAATTTTGTTAATTTCTTATATTAATGGAAAAGGATCTAAAATAAGTTAAAATTTACACGATAAAGAACTTAATTTACTGGATTATTATAGAAGAATAAATATGAACTTATTCATTAATAAAAAATAGAATATAATTGAATGTGCCTATTTTCCAATATGGGTATAAAGTTAGATTTCACATTGCATTCTTGAAATCAAGAAGTTTTCATAGATGAATTAAATTACATAGCAAAAATAAGAAAACTAAATTTAACTAAAAGAACTCAAATTATTCCATTAAAACCATTTTTATGGATTCCATTAATTTAACATTCTGAAAAATATTGAAAACAAAATTAAGTGATTGAACGAAACAATGTAAATTTAAGAATATATATTTGAATGATTAGATGTCAGTATAATTGATATCAGATATCACAATCATTTATTAAATTTGATCTGATGTGATGCATGGATAAATTATATGTGGAAAAGATATATTTCTATTATTTTGAAAGACAATTTATATTTAAACATAAAGATAAAAAATAACAAATTAATATTTTTGTTATAATAATTTCCTATTTCATTTTTTATCGATAAAAATATTAATAATTAATAAAAAATGTTAATAATAAAATAGTAATAATAATGATATCACTTTTGCAATGCACGAAAATTTTATCACTGCACTAAAACAAAGTCTTTAATAAATTAATTAGATGAGAAAATAATAAATAGAAATAAGTAATGATTTACTTAAAACTTATTAAGATTTTAAACATTAAATTTGCATGGAAAAATGGTAAACAGGTCTATAATGAATTGATTTCCATGCCAAATTGTATTTTAGTTTTTAAATTAGTTTATTTACTAAAGAAAATATTGTAGATCATAGAGGCATTGATTAGCATCTAGTTGTTTGTTAATGTTAGAAATGCTTAATAGTAGAATTAACATGAAAATTTTGTTGATTATTTAAAAATTAAAATTCATACTTTGCAATAATTTTATTTGAAAATTAAGAATGATGTGTCAAATGAGAAGACCTTATTAATATGAGAGTTAGATGATCAAGTGAATTTACTTTTAACCACTAAATCTAAACTTGAACAATAATGATTAAACACAAAAATAACTTCTTAACTTAACCATTCAGGTATGATTTTATAGCTTATTTGATATGAATAATTGCTAATATTAGATTCTAAAATTGTTAAATATAATATTTTCATCTTTAATAGAAGATTTATATTTCATTCCATTAAATCTTCAAGATATTTTGTACTAATTTAATAAGAGTTTAATGGTCATGCACTGTCAGTGTAAAATTTTTTACATTGTCATCCAATCAGAAATCATCATTAATATGACTTTTAAAGTATTTATTATAAAAGTCAACAAACTCACAATAAATGGTAGTTTGTAATTGGATGACAATATAAAACTACTTTACATTGTCAATGCATGACCATTAAACTCATTTAATAACAACAACAACAATAATAATAATAATATATAACATTATCACTTGTATGTTTATTATCATTCATCTTTAATTGGCTTTTATTTTTTCAAGTGCTTAGTTGATGAAATTATCTAATTTATTTTAAAATAATTAAAATACAACTAATTTCTAAACCAATTTAAAAATTTTAAATTGGAAATGTAGATATAAAAATTTATATTTAATTATTATAACAATGAATTAAAAACTATATAAAACACAAACAAATTGGAGTCCAAATTTAATTTACTTGGAAAAGATAGAAACAAACACATGATTAATTTTAATATGTTTTCATGTAATTGATTCTAAAGTAATTAGGTAAACACATTCAAATTTGATTAGATAAAAAAAATTCAATAAATTTGGGTGAGAAGACACTATAAAGGAAAAAAATATATATTCATATTAAAATTAATACAATAATAAATTAGAGAAAAGTACAATAATTATAATTTTTATAATAGAACCTTTTTATGGATTGTATCCCCTATCATAGTCACTATAGAGGAATTTATAGCAAACCTATATCCCTTGTTTCTTCATTATATATGCATCCATAAAATCCATCTATGTTTGACTTTGTTATCTCTTATGCTTCCATTTCATGAAGCTATAGGCCAAGAAACTTTAATTGCATATTGTAGATTGGTGATATTTTGAGTTATAACTTCTTCAACAATAATTGATTTGTTCAAATAGGATTCATAAGCTAATGAAAAAATAGATCGAAAAGATAGATAAAAAAAAATAGTTCAGTAGTTTAAAGTAAAAAAGAAGATCCTTATAGTTATCAAGTGAAGTAAACAGATACAATACTTATCAATTCATTAACTAACCTTAGTGAAAGCTAAAAAAAATCATAGAAAACAAACACTCTAAAATGAAGTCATTACTTCTTCACCTATATTATTCCTAGAGGCTAATAATCAAATACAAAAAATAATAGCATAGTTAACTTGACATCAATGACAATAAATTCAAATTCAATCTATAAGAAAATTTGAGCTTGTGTAGAGTAAAATTTGACAGTCAAAACACCTTTTGACACTCCATCATCACTTTATGCATTTGTGATGCAAAGTAGAATTAAACCCCCATTTATTGTCTCAATATTGGACCTTTGTAAGCATAGTGCAAATTAAACATGCTATATGTAAAATAGTCTTAACATGATGTATTAGTGTATAAGGTCAAGTAAATTGTATGGGAGTATCGTGAGGACTCCATTGTAATTAAGTAAATGTACGTAAAAAAGAGAGTCACATATTCATATTGTTAAATTATAGCGAAAGCCTTTATTTTTAAATGAAAACATAAAATTCAGTGCAATAATATTGCCAATTTGATTGAATAATACCAATTCTGCTACTTGTAGTCTCTTCCATCACCATGGCTTTAAACCACCTAATCAGAAGTAAAAAAAAGTAAAACCAATAAAAAAAACTTTATAGATGAAAAACAATCAAATGTAACCACTTTTCTTTCCCTTCCTAGAGCCACAATTACCCTTTATGCCCACCACTTGCAACCAAAGGCCAAAGAAAAAACATCAAGAAAAAAAGAGAGAAAGATGAATAAGAAAAATAGAGAAAGAGCAAAAAGAGAAAACATCAGAAAAAAAAACACCGCAACAACATCAAACACCACCATGCCTTTCTCGTTAATGCTACCCAAAATCACAATCATGTCTTTGCACTGTAACCCATGACCTATTGCAAAAACCCACCATCTTCACACTCCTATTGTTGCTCCCAACATTATTACGTAAACCTTAGCCAAGAAAAGTTTACACTAATGTTATACACAGAAAAAAACCAAAAGAAAAAAAAAGAAGAAAAAGAGAAGGAATGAGAAAAAAAATTAAAAATATCACATACTAAGTTTAGGTTTTAACATTAGAAGAAATGGAGGAAATGAGTATAGTTTGTTCACAAGCTTTTGTCCCCCAGTAAGAGTTCAAATGTTGTGCAAGATGACATAGGATTGGAAGCACGATGTTGTCAAACCCTAAGATAATAGGTTTTTAATTAAAAAAAAGGAAGAATATTTGAAGGGATTTGAACTAATAAGTGTGAACACCCAATTTTATCCAAGCAATTCATGTAATAAAAAGGAAAAGAAAAAAACATTTAGTTAAAAAAAATTCTTTGTTGAAAATGCTTTAGGCCCATATTCAATTAAAGAGAAAATAAAGGAAAATGCTTTAGGTTTTTAAATTTGAAATAAAAATATAAAACAAAATAAAATAATAAATAAAAAGAAAGTATATCATAAAAGAATAAATATTTTTAGCCCATAATGAAAAATGAGTGTTAGAGGATTTTTGGGCCTTGTAGGATCAAGAGGTCTGTCTAATAAAACGTCGAGCCTAACTAGGCTCGTTATCATGAAATAAAACAAGAGTAAACCATCAATTTCGTCCTTGAAATATCAATCTCTCTCTTATTTAATCCCTCAAGTATTGAAAAATAATAAATAGTCCCTAACGTTTTGTTAAATTCGTTCCGTTAGTCCTTTCCGTTATAATTCCAAGAACCATTTGATTAATGGTAAGGACTAACGGGACGAATTTAACAAAACGTTAAGGACTACTTATTATTTTTCAATACTTAAGGGATTAAGTAGGAAAGAGATTGATACTTCGAGGACGAAATTAATGATTTACTCAATAAAATAATGATAAAAAGGAGAAACGTGGGAAGTGTTGGCCGGGGGGAGACGTGCAAACCAAGCTTCCCGAGATTTATAAAGGGGAGAATAGAGAAAAAAAAAAAAGAAAGAGAGGAGAGAGCTGACGGTTAAGGGAGGAGGGTTTTGAGGAAAAGTCATTGGTCTAAGGTGGGAGCTACGACTTTGAGAAGTAGATTCTAAATCAGACCATTAAAGATTGGAAACTGCATAGGTATCATCTCATAGCTTGCTAATTTGTTTAGAAGTGCTTAGTAAATCTTGATGTTAGCTTCAATTTCTATTCGTTATTATAGCTATGGTGCTGATTTGGTTGTTTTAAACATACTCTGTATATGCGCATCTCCACTTGATTACAACACAGGATAAAGCCTTGGTTATATACATAGTTGCAGATTCAATTCGACTTGGTTAGCGCCACTGCTGTACGGAGGTCTCGCTGGAATTTTTGAAATCCTCGTAGGGAGAGGAATGTAGAAGCAAATGGGGTTTACCCCCGCATCCCTGACCATTTCGTATCAGTTAATGGGCTTAGCCCATTCCAATAGAGCTGTTAAGAAAAAGGAAAGGAGGTAAACCTCTTTTGCTGGCTTCGCATTGGGCTTAGCCCGTTTTTCTGATGTTGAAGTATCTTGTTAATCAGATAAAAACTGACCCCTGATAGGTAAAAAAATACGCGTTGGGCCCAGATACAGGATCATTCATATGCACAATAAAAGGAATAATAATACTCGAATTTTGTATAAAATAATGATATGATATTTAGCATGTAGTAAAATGAGTCTTAGTCTTTCATTGTCTAAAATAAATTATTAAACTTGATGATGGCCAATGTGGATGCACTTTCTATCTGACATTATTAAGTTTTAAAACATTAATGATAGTCACTTAGGATACACTTCTATTTGACTATGATAGAAAAAACTTTTAAATAAAATAATAAAAATTGAAACCAACTTTAATAATAATAATAATAATAATAACAATAGTAAGTTTAGGTGATTAACATAGAATACGTTTTTATAATACTCTTGGTTTTTTTTTTTGAATAGTAATTATAATTAGCCCTCTTTAGTAAATACATGAATGAATAAATAAAATAACAATAATGTTTAAATGTAATAATGCCTATTTGGATGCATTTTCTATTTGGATACTATGAAAATTTTATAATATTGAGGGCTTTAAATGTTAAATCCTTTTAAAGGTTTTAACGATAGTTACTTTGGATGCACTTCCTATTTGACTATTATAAAAATCTTAAAGAGTGAAATGATAACCGCTTTGGATGCACTTCCTATTTGGTTATTGTAAAAGCCTTTTAAATCAAAAAGTCCAAAAATTAAACCTTTTCTTTAATAAGGGTTCTAGTGAGATCCACTTTGGATGCACTTTTTATTTGGATATCACAAGAACCTTAAAAGGTATATTGATAACCACTTGGGATGCACTTCTATTTGGTTATTGAGTAAGCCTTTACAATATTAAAAATAAAATAAATAATAATAAAATAAAATAATCAACCAACAAAACATTTTTATACCAAAGAACTTACGTGAGTATGATTTCTTATTGCACTGAGGATACGTAGGAGTAGGAGTCCATCCCTCTCGATCTCAAAAAATAAAAAAATTAATTCTTTTCAAAATAAATATTTTCTAAAATTCTTTTGGTAAATAAAGATAATAAAAATTTGTAAATAATTTTTTTAAAGCTATCCAGTTTTGCACATTTAATTAGGAATAACCATCTTTAGGACGGATGTCGTAGGGTGCTAACACCTTCCCTACACGTAACTGACTCCCGAACCTATATTTGTTTTCACAGACCATATTCTTTTAAAGGGTTTTTCATATGTTTTTCCTTAATAAACTATGGTGGTGGCTTCTCTGATTTTATTTCTTTTTTACCGTTCGGTCGTAACCCTGGTTGCGACAATAAGAAAAAGAATGAGAGAGAAAATATTAAATATGAAGTGGTGCTACGATAAAAGAAAAAGACGGTGAGAGAAAAGCAATAGTAGAAGTGCAACATTGAAAACGATAGTGACTTTTAATGACCTAATTAAATGACACAATTATCATTTAAATTTAATTCTCAAAACCCACCTACATAAAATAACTTTTCTATAAATTTAATTCTCAAATAACTAACATATCCCGATTAAATGGAAAAAAATAAAATGACTTATATGCCCTTAGTTTGGGTAGGAAAAAATGTTCCAACAACCAGTCATTTATATATATAAAGATATAAATGTAATTAGTCCTGATCATGAGACTCACTGCAAATTTTTGTTGTATTTAATTGATTTAATATTAGTATGGTAATCTTTATATATATAAATAAATTAATATGAAATTTGTACTAAAATTTATTTTCAGAAATAATTTAATATAAAATTAATATGAAATTATTGATTGATTAAAATCAGTCAATAATAGGAGAATTTGAATATAAAATATGAAAATCAATTTGAGTTTATAAAATAATAGATTGATTAATAGATGTAAAATTGATGAGTAGTATTTGCAAATTTGATTTAATATTATATAATAAAAATTGATGAGTAATATTTTCAAATTTTATGTCAAGGTAATCAAATTCTCTCTTTCTCTCAATCAATAATGATTTAATGAGTAGTGTTTCATATTTATTTGATTTAATTTAATATATTAATATGGAATTTATTACAAAAATAACTTATATTGATTAGTAGTGTTTTCATATTTCATTGATTTAATATATTAATATGAAATTTATTACAAAAACAAATTATGTTAAAGAGTATATTTTTATTTTTAATTAATTTAATATTTTAATATAGAATTTATTACAAAATAAATTAATATAAAATTTATACTAAAAATTATTTATCAAAATAATTTAATATGAAATTATTGATTGATTGAAATCAGTCTAAGGTAATTTCCTATTTAAAGCTATGGAAACCCTAAAAAGTCCTATTTAAAGCTGCTGAAATTCTAATGCCGCTAATTAATACCTAGAAATCGTACAAAATCTTATATATATATATATATATATATAAAGATAAGGTAATAATTTTTATTATTTAGATCGTTAGATAATAACCTTTAATTCTATTTTTAACTAAAACAACAAAGGAAGGGAGCATTTTATCTTTTTTTTTTTTTGTGAAAGGAAGGGAGCATTTTGTTTAAGAATTGTAAAAGTTATACAAAAGAACTACTAACTTGTAATCCATTACAAAGAAACATATTAAAACTAAAACCCATTACAAATAAAACATATTAATTATGATGAATAACATGAAAAATAAATGCTCTAGCAACCTTTCTTTTACATATATAAATATTTTAAATATAATTTGAACACTATAAATTAGCTATTTATAGGTTAAAATCTATAATTGAGAGTTTAACTTTTTTAATTAAATAACTCATTACTATTAAATAAAAGGACTGGATCCAAGAGGGTGGTTAATTGGATCTATAAAAAATTACAAGAACCCCAAACCCTTTTCAAAGATGAAATACTAGATTTTTGAAAAATCTTAAATCAATTTGATTTGGTGATGTGAATGTTGTAGATTTAGTACAATTAAATTGTCTTTACTATGCAATTATGAACAAGATTATCATAAATTGATATGCAATTGATAAAGTGATCAAAATTTAATATATATGAGGAAGGGTAGAGAAAAGAGAAGAACACACAAGATTTATACTGGTTCGATCATCACAACTGTGATCTACATCCAGTTTCCAATCAAACTAATTGGTATTATCACTATGTAATTCAATTTGTTTACAAGCACACTGTACAAACAAAAGAATCTCACACAAACACAACCCAAAAACCAAGTCTCTTGAAAACTTATAAAAAAAACTTGAACCAATTCTTGTGAAACTCTACCACAGGAGAAACTTGAGAAAACCCTCAAGAATGAAAATTATACTAAAAGTAAGGGTTATATATCACTTCAATTCGTGATGAATGTAAACAATGAAGCACAAAACAAATCTAAAGATAACTTCACTTTATCCATAAATATGATCCATGTATGAGCTCTTAAATTGATGAAAACTTGTTGTAATGATGATGAAAAATGTGTTTTCTCTCTTCAAAAACTTTCACAAAAGTTTAGAGATTGAAGCCATGTGTAAAAAGTCAATAAGGTTCACATTGTATAGAGAGAAAACTAAAATAAGTAGTTATTCAGTTTCATAATTAGTTATTTTGTTCTTCATAATTCTAGAAAATGAACTTAAAGCATAAATAACTAGTTATTTTCCTTCGTAACTAGTTATTTGCACATAGCTTTTATTTCAGGTTACTTAAAATAACTGGTTACATAACTATGTAATCAGTTATGTGCGCATAGTTATATTTCAGCATTTTAAAGTGTATTTGATTACATAATCATGTATCTAGTTATATCAAATTCAAATCAACTTTCTAACATAAGTAATATTGAAATTAATCGATTACCAAACCAAATTAACTTATTAAATAATTTCCAAACATAAGATTGAATCCATTAAGAACTTTTACATAGAGCTATCATCTTTTATCAAATTAAAACCATATTTTAAACATTTATTTCATCTTGGATTCAATTTTAAGCTTATGAAAATATGTTATCACTTGTTAATCCAATAAGTCTTACATTTAGAGCTTGTTGCAACTGGGGTCACGACTAGACGACGAAAAAGAAATAAAATTTGAGAAGTCGTGACCAAAGTTTATTAAGGAAAACCTTGGAAAAACCCTTTGAAAAAAGAAATGGTCTTTGTAATCAAATATGGGTTCGGGAGTCGGTTACGTGTAGGGAAGATGTTAGCATCCTACGACGTCCTGTCTTAAAGACGGTTATCCCTAATTAAATGTGCAAAATTAAATAGCTTTTAAAATATTTATTTTACCCTGAAAAATATTTATTTACAAATTTTGTGATTTTTATTGATCAAAAGAATTTTTAGAAAATATTTATTTTGAAAGAAATAATTTTTTTTATGTTTTTGAGATCAACAGGGGTAGGCCCTTACTCTTACATATCTTCAGGTGCAATAAGGAATTAGACCTCACATAGTTCTTTGGTAAAAATCATTTTGTTTGTTGATTTTTTTTTAATTTAATTTTTAAAAGGGCTTACTCGATAACCAAATAGAAGTGCATCTAAAATGGTTATCAATACGCCTTTTAAGGTTCTTGCAATACCCAATTAGGAAGTACATCCAAAGTGGATATTACTAAAACCTTTATTATTATTATTATTATAAAAAACTTTAATTTAATTTAATTTTAAAACTTTTAACCCAGATAAAATTAGGTGTTCATAGTCGCCACTCTTTACTTAGTCTTTACTAGATAATATGAACAACTAAATGTATTCATATTATTGTAGTAAAGAATATGTAATGACATGAACTCCAATTTTATTCATGTTTCAAATTAAGAACAAAAGGTATGAACTTTCTAGAGATTTAAAGAAGGAGGGTACAAGCACCCAAGGAAGTCTAAAAACAAAGGGCACAAGCACTCAAAAAATTTAAAAACAGAGGACACTGAGCACCAAGAGACAAAAATAGAGGCACAAGTGCCTAAGAAATTTAAAAACAGATGGCACAAGCACCCATGAATCTAAAAAGCAGAGGGCACAAGCACTCATGAAATTTAAGAACACCCAAGAAATTTAAAAATAGAGGGTACCAGCACCCAAGAAATTTAAAAACAGAGGACACGAGCACTCGAGAAATTTACAAGCAAAAGACACAAACACCTTAGAAATTTAAAAGTAGAGGGCCCAAGCACCCTAGAAGTTGAAAAACAGAGGGCACGAGCACCCAACAAATTTGAAAATAGAGCACACAAACACCTAACAAACTTAAAAATAGAGGGACAGAGCGCACGAGCACCGGAGAAATTTAAAACAGAGGGCACGAACACCCCAGAAATTGAGAAACTGAGGGCATGAGCACCCAAGGAATTTTAAAAACAAAGGGTACGAGCCCCATGAAACTTAAAAACAAAGGGCACGAGCACCGTTGAAATCTAAAAACAAAGGACATGAGCACCCATGAAATTGAAAAATAGAGGGCACGAGCACTCGAAATTTAAAAACAGAAGGCACGAGCACTCTAGAAATCTAAAAACAGAGGGCATAAACACCCTAGAAATTGAAAAACAGAGGGCATAGGCACCAAGGAATTTAAAAAACAAAGGATACGAGCACCTATGAAACTTAAAAACAAAGGGCACGAGCACCCATGAAATCTAAAACAGAGGGCATAAGCACCTATGAAATTGAAAAATAGAGGGCACGAGCACCCGGAATTTAAAAACAGAGGACATAAGCACCCTAGAAATCTAAAAACAGAGGGCACGCACACTTTAAAAATTGAAAAACTGAAGGCATCGGCACCTAAGGAATTTAAAAAATAGAGGGTATGAGCACCTATGAAACTTAAAAACAAAGGGCACGAGCACTTGTGAAATCTAAAAACAGAGGGTATGTACATCTGAGAAATATGCATGAAATGCAAATGGCATGAATAAGACAATATGAAATGCAGGCAACCTAAATAAGCTAGAAGTTATGATGTAATGCAAAATTATGCATGTTGTGTGAGAGAGCTTTTGCATTCCAAAAGGAAGTTTTCCTAGATTTCAAGTCTCTAGTCCTTTTCATTGAGTCAAAATTCATGGATGAACTAAAACTCATTTTCTTTTGAATGATATGAATCTTCTGTTGTTACAAAGTCTGAGCTATCAATTGATCACCCCACTGTCAAGTTCCATCACCAAGGATTCACCCCTGTTTCTCATGATTTTGAACTTAGATTATTTTATATCGGTATCCATTATTTATAAAATGACACTTTAAACAAAGAAAGGGTAGAAGCTATAGGTATTTGGAAGTAGAATGGATGCTGGTTGTTTAGAGAAAAACGAAAGATGACATGAGGGATGGTTGACCCAATTTGGATGACAAGATGACATTAGAATTGCCCTAGTTTGATAATAGGGAAGAACAAAGACAAAACCATTGTCCCAATCTATTAAACAGTGAAATAGATGGGACGACAAGCGAAGGAATTGCCCCTGTTTAAGTTTAATGAGTGAAATTTACAGAGGAAATTGTTTCGGTCTATGGTGGAACAACACACTGGATTGCCCTTAAAAGGATTAAACAGAACAAGAGAGGATTACCCTGGTTTGGAATGAAACTAAGTGGGGATGGAATGACATATGGATTGCCCCAGTTAGACTTACAAAAATGAAATTAGAAAGAGTTGCCCCAGTGAATGATTATATTTGCCTTGTTTTCATTTGAGTAATCTTTGCGAGCATTAGTTGATTTTGTCTCGCAATCCTTAGAAGGCAAGTCTTAAGAGCATTATTGTTTATCTTTTCTTTCTTTCTTTTTCTTTAGCAAACGCTGGTCATGATTTAAAGTATTTTGTTTTAAGATTAAAGTTTATGAAACAAAAACAGTCAATCTTTGATCAGAATGGATTTTATTAGGCTTGTGATGTGGCTAGGAGCTGAATGGACTATGAAAAGAAGGATATATAAGGCCCAAATAAGTGTTTGAAGGTTATTTGAAACAAAGATCTTCAGTTCTATGCCACATCAAGTGTTTTATTTTGACTTTCCTTCCACAATTATTTCTTTTTTCTCAATGTCTTTTTCTTTTTTGATTTGTATCCTCTTTTCCTTTTCTTATTTGTATCAAACGATTTTTTTTATCACTTTTCAAGTATTTTTATTTTCTATTTCTTTTGTTTTCTTTCTCTTGCTTTGATGAAACCGCAAATTTAGTAAACTTGATGCAAACATTGTGTTGACTCCCTATGTAGGAATGATTTTTTTTTCGGGTAATTTGTAAGAAATTTTTATTTTTAGGCCTAAAAAGATAGCAAGGGATAATTAATGTTTTGTTGGATAGAGAAAGATGGTCATTCATCACTTCAAATCATGATTGCTTGTTTTCAATAAATTTAATCTCAAAACAAAATTTAATGGATTTCTAGCATTCGCTAAAAATTTTTTATTTATTATTTTTTTTGTGTCCTAACTTTTGCTTAGATCGCCTTTATAGGTTTTCAGCCTAACGGACTTTAATTCTTCTTTTTCTTTTTCTGCCTTCTCTTTTTTTTTTTTTTTTGCTCAAAAGACTCATTTTTTGACAAATTTAGGCAAACAATTAGCTGCAAATGTTGGGACCTTCTATTTTAGGAGTTATTTGTACAAGTCTGACTTAAGAGAAAAAGGAGAAGAAGAATGAAAGCGAGAAAGATTTTAAAAGTTTAAAGTGCATTTTATTAATAACAGATACTAAAAAAAACATGAAAGCCCATATGAAATGTCCTAAAGCCTTGGGCAGAGTAATAGGACTTACAATGTATTATTTTCAAAATCATGAAAAGCTTGATGATCACTCAGTTCATAACCAATCAATTGCTGGACCCTCCATGACTAGGGAGTGGTTGTTCCCTGTATTAAGACCATCTTCAGTGAAATTCAACCACTTGACTTCGATTAAATCTTGCACTTTATGCTTTAGGGCTTTGCAATTTTCGACTGTATGCCTACGACTCCTCCATGATATTCACACTTAGCACTAGAGTCGTACCATGTTGGGAAAGGTGGCTCCAAAGGCTTCATAGGGCATATGGCAGGCCAACAAGTTATGAAGAAGGTGAGGCAATAGTTCAACGTATGTCATAGGAATGGGATCAAAAGTTCTTTCTTCTTTTTTTACTAGTTGACTTTGGATGACTAGTACTAGGATTCTTATTTTGTTAATGGTTAGTGGTGGATAGGAATGAGGTTGAGTGTATGGGATTTGTGAGGTTGCATTAATGTATGGGTGTGAAATGTAAGGGATCTGTAATGGTTGTTGTAAATTGGTGGGTGCTTGATACTGCCTGCCTTGATTTGATACCATGACATAAGCTTCATCCTCTTCTTCTTTGTGAATCCGTTCGAAGCCTTTTTAGAGTTTATTGCCCCAACAGATTCTTGGACAATCTTTCCTCTCTTTAATCCATACTCCACCCTTTCTCCGATGATCACCATATTAGCAAAATTTGAGGACACACATCCAATCATCATATCATAAAAAGGAGGCTGGAGAGTATCCACAAACATGGCAACCATTTCTCCCTCTAGTAATGGAGGTTCAACTTGCACAACGAGTTCCTTCCATTGCTAAGCATATTCCTTGAAGGTCTTCGTATCCTTCTTCACCATGTTTTGCAATTGCAGCCTATCAGGAGCCATGTCAATATTATACTGGTATTGCTTGAGAAAAGCATTTGCCAAATCTTTCCAAGAGCGAATTTGAGTAGGCTTAAGGTGCATGTACTAGCTCAAAGTTACCCCAGCCAAACTATCTTGAAAGAAATGGATTAGCAGCTTATCATCATGAGCATGGGATGCCATCTTTCAACAATACATTGTCAGATGACTCCTATGGCAAGAAATTCCCTTATATTTTTCAAATTCTGGCACTTTGAATTTCGGCGAAATCACCACATCTGGCACCAAACATAGTTTAGCGACAACTCCAAAGCCATAATTCCCCACCCCTTCAATGGCTCTTATCCTTTCTTCTAAAATCTCAACCTTCTCTTTGTCTTGAAAATTCTCAGCAGAAGCCCTAGGCGTAGTGGTATGGGTAGAGTGTGCACCAGGGGAACCTCCTTCCACAACAAAATGCAATGCCTGTGGTTGAGTAACATTTTGGGTAGGCATCTCAAACACATTCCCATCTGTTATAGGCTGGTGGGGGGGTATATGGTTGGTTGATATATGGGTATTTATTTGAGGCTAGATGGTGTTTGAGGTATTCATGGTAGAGATAACAGGGTTAATGTTTGGTGGGTTAGTGTGTTGGTAGACTATAGTTAGGAGGAAGGCCATATGTGAGAATGGTTGGGCTTGGTTTTCCCAGGAATGATTGGTTTGAGGATGGAAAGGGTATAGTGTGACAGGTACTATGTTTCCTTGAAGGTTAACCTTTTGATTCTGCACAAGCATTGGATAAAAGCCTGGTGGATAAGGGGCTTATCATTAGCATTCCTCACTAAAGTGGTTTCATTCGCTTTATTTTTGTCAGGGACTTCAATGCCCCCATGACTGAGCCATTTGCTCTTTAGAAGATTCATGTCACTCTTCATATCTTTTTGAGCTTGTTCTAGTTCATCCATGATTTTTGACTAAGCACAGGTCCGATAAGGGTGCCAAGGAACCAGCTTGTTTTTCTTTTATTCCTTTACTATGTAAAAAATATGCATATGAGTATGATGATTTTATTTTTTACAGTTTCCTAGTAACAAGAAAGAATGATATGCATGGTGCCCATGTAGAATGAATGCAATCTTTTTGTATTTATTGGATTAAATGCATGAGGGTAATGCTACTTGTTTATTTATTTTTTTACAAAGGAATGATTCCTAAGATAGGATAATGATGTTGTAGTTATTTTATAGAAGAAATGGTGAATAAGATGTGATGTTATGTTTTTTATAAAGAAATAATGAAATGAAATGGAATGCGATGTTTTTATTTTTCCTTAGGTGAAAATAATGAGATGATATGAAAATAATGAATGAGATGCCATGCTGCATTTTGTATTTCTTATCATTTTTTTTTATGAAATAGGAATGATATATATTTTTTATGAATGAAATGATAGTGTGGTTCTTCTTAGATGAAATGAAAATGTGGTTATGATTTTTATTCAAATGCAATGGATGAGATGATGATGTTATTTTTTATTTTAAAAAAATGATGAAATGAGAATGATATACATTTTTATTTAGATGCAATGGATGAAATGATGTTGCTAGTCTTGGTGTAGAGAATGCTCCACTTATGTCCTACTTGGGCACATCTCTGAATGAGTGGCCTCTACCCTATAGGTCAAAAGTGTTTTAAAATGTGAGCCTCACAAATGGGTGGTTATTCTAATACTAAAGGTCTTTTGGTCTCTAAAGCTCAGTACTCGCATCGGAATGTGACCATAGATAGGAAGTGCATCCTAAGTGTGGGCATCCACGAATAAAGTCACACTCTAGATGAGACTTTCGTGATTACCAGATAGGAAGTGCATCCAAAATGGCTACCACTAATCACCTCTTACTTATCTTAAGCTGCGCTCAGGCCTGGGTATAGGACCTCACTCATAAGTGTATGAAAAGTAATGTAGGCGTAATGTATGGAAGGAGCAAAACAAATGAACAGCAGACATAATATACATGGTCATCTACCCTAGGATTCAAACCAAGCAAGCATATATACAATTATTAACAATTACAATAATCAAACAATCAAACATATAACAAAATATAATACAAAAAGAACAAGGGTGAAACAAATAAAGAAAAGCTATTAATTTTGCACGTCCCTAGTGGAGTCGCCAACTATCGCAACTAGGGTTAGGACTAGACGACGAAAAAGAAATAAAATCTAAAGAGTCGCCACCAAGGTTTATTAAGGAAAACCTTGGAAAACCCTTTGAAAAAAGAAATGGTCTTTGTAATCAAATATGGGTTTGGGAGTCAGTTACGTATAGGGAATGTGTTAGCACCCTACAACGTCCGTCTTAAAGACGGTTACCCCTAATTAAATGTGCAAAATTGAATAGCTTTTAAAATATTTATTTTACCCCTAAAAAATATTTATTTACAAATTTTGTTATTTTTATTGATCAAAAGAATTTTTAGAAAATATTTATTTTGAAAATAAATAATTTTTTTTATTTTTTGAGATCAACAAGGGTGGGCCCCTGCTCTAACATATTCTCAGGTGTAATGAGGAATCAGACTTACGTAGTTCTTTGGTAAAAATCATATTGTTTGTTAATTTTTTTTAATTTTAATTTTTAAAAGGGCTTACTTGATAACCAAATAGGAAGTGCATCTAAAATGGTTATCAATACGCCTTTTAAGGTTCTTGCGAGACCCAACTAGGAAGTTCCAAAGTGGATATTACTAAAACCTTTATTATTATTATTATTATTATTAAAAAACTTTAATTTAATTTAATTTTAAAACTTTTAACTCGGATAAAATTAGGTGTTCATAAAGCTTATCAAAATCATCAAAGATAAAGATCAATCATGCATGACACACAACCACATACACATATAAACACACAATACAACTTTGCACTCATCAAGAGGCTAAATCATCAAAATTCTAGTAGTGCTTGTTGAGGGCAATATCAATTCTTCTTCTTGCCTCTTCAATTACTCCTAATTGTGTTAAAACTCTCTTAATAATGGTCAAATTAAAAAAAAGGTATAAGATTTTATAACTTTTGTAACAACTTTTAACAGAGGTTGCATTTAGATAAATATTAAAATTAAAAAGGGAATTGCCAAAAAGTTAATGTTTTTGTAAAACTTTTGACATTTCGAAAAAAGAACATGCATATTATAAAATTAGTTTAGTTATTTCCTTCTATTATGGCATTTTCGTTACATTATATATATATATATATATATATATATATATATATATATATATATTATATATATATATATATATATATATATATATATATATATTAAACCCTTTACTCAGCTCACCACAAGTTCAACTTGGTTGAGCCACAAGCTAAGTGATTTGAGTTAAAATTGACTCAGAATTATGGTGAGTTGGTTTTTACCAACCCAACCTGGCACGAATTCGTGAGGAGTCGAGTTAACTTATAGATTGTGGCTCACATTGACAGCTCTATTTAGAATGAGTAGTTAAATTGATTTTTATTTATTTATTTATTTTTATATTTTCCAGCTTTTGTCGGCCAAGTAACACAATTAGCATTAGTCACGTCAACATTAAGTTGACACTAACTTAATTTTTATTTTTTAAATCTTTTTCAACCTAGTAACTTATTTTGTAAAAACAATTATGCTGCAAGATGGTGAATAAGTTCAGGTGAAGGAAAAGTGGTGGGCTTTATCTTTTGTGGGAAAGGACACAACAACATGCAGGGTTGCCTAGTTTTTCTATTGATGTATTCTGCAAAGTAATTTCATTGATTATGTGTTGCAAAGTAATTATGTAATCTGTTTCCATGGGCTGATTGACCAAAGTGGGTCACTTTTACAAACTATTTACCAAAGTAGGGTTGTTTTAAAACATATTACCAAAGTGGGGTGGTCAACGCTAGAAAACGCTAAACAAACTAGCATATTCCATTCCACGTCAGCATTTTCATTTTTTTTATTTAATTGTGAAAAGGGCTAGTTGGCTGCTACGTGGGATACCCTAGTAGCAGTAGCATTTTCAGAAAACGCTACTGCCACTAAGGTACATGGCAGCCACCTAGCACACAATTGACAGTGTTGGTGGACACGTGTGCAACACGCTAGTACTACTAGCGTTTTCACTTTTTTTAAAACTGAAAAAAGGTGACATGTGTGGAATATGCTAGTACTACTAGCATTTTCGCTTTTTAATTTTTTTTAAAAATGAAGGAGAACGCAAGTTTTGGAATTGTATTTATTTATTTTTAAAATTGGGAAAACGCTACCAGTACTAGTGTTTTCCATTTATTTTTAATTTTTTTTAAAAAAGGAGAACGCAAGTTTTGAAATTTATATTTTTTTTAAATTTGGAAAACGCTACTAGTACTAGTGTTTTCCATTTATTTTTAATTTTTTTTAAAACGGAGGAAAACGCAAGTTTTGAAATTTGTATTTGAAAAACGCTACTAGTACTAGCGTTTTCCATTTATTTTTAATTTTTTGTAAAATGGAAGAGAACGCAAGTTTTGAAATTTGTATTTATTTTTTTAAAAATTTAGAAAACGCTACTAGTACTAGCATTTTCCATTTATTTTTAATTTTTTGTTTTATACTTATTTTCTCTCACTTCAATTTTATCAGTAAAAGTACTTGAAAGCACTTGATCTTTTTTCCATCTTGTTTCTTGCAATCACATGAGTTTTATTTCGTTGTAGGAATCAGCTACAAACAAGAAAGGGAGTTCTGACGAAATGCTAGCTGATGATATGCTGCAACTTTATTCATGATTGCATTCTTCTCCGTTTTTTTTTAAAATTAAAAATAAATAGAAAACGCTAGTACTAGTAGCACTTTCCAATTTTTTTAAAAAAAATACAAATTTCAAAACTTGTGTTCTCGGTTTTAAAAAATAAAAATAAAAAGTGAAAACGCTAGTAGTACTAACATATTCCACACGTGTCACCTTTTACTAGTTTTAAAAAAAGTGAAAACGCTAGTAGTATTAATGTGTTGCACACGTGTCTACCAACGCTGTCAAATGTGTGTTAGTTGGTTACCACGTGGGATACCCAAGTGGCAATAGGGTTTTCTGAAAACGCTACTGCCACAGGGGTATCCCACGTGGCAGTTACTGGGCCTTTTTTGCAGTTAAATGAAAAAAAATGATAAAAATGCTGGCGTGGAATGAAAAACGTTAGTTTGACTAGCATTTTCCAACATTGACCACCCCACTTTAATAATATATTTCAAACCAACCTTACTTTGATAAATAGTTTGTAAAAGCGACCCACTTTGGTCAATTAGCCGTTTCCATGGAATCCAAAGAAGAAGGTGGTGGACGGTGAGGGTGGCGGAGGGATAAAAAAATTAGCAAAAAATAAAAAAATAAAAAGAATTAGTGTTAGTTCTTTTTAGTGATGACTTAAATGTCAACTTGACCTACACTATTAAGCATTAGTTAGTTTTGGCCATCACAGACAAATTAGTGTTGACTATGGTAGCGACAATCTTGAGGTTATTGCTTGACTGACACTTAAGTAACCATTAGTGTTGATTTTTTATGATTAACGTCGACTTTTAACCAACTCTAATATCCCATAGTGAAACCATTTAAAAAAAGGACCTAAATTAATCATTGTGATATAGCTTAGTAACTACTTAGTTCCCTAATAATCTTTCTAATTTAGTTCAATTTAAAACCTTCACCTTTTTTGTATACTGCTTCACCTAGGGTCAACAGTTGAGCGTGCAGATCAATTGGTGCAGGGTTATTCCAATTTAACCAGTAGTCTTGAGTTCGAGTTTTGAGTATGCAACTATGTTAAATACTCAAAGGAAGAGTTTTGTTGCTCATAGTAATTATACCCGGCTCGAGCAGGATTGTCTCTCGTAAAGAATACGTATGGTTCATAACAAAAAAACTTCACCTAGGGCTAATTAAGCTACTCGTTTAAGTTAATGTAAAAAAATAATAATCTAAAAAGTCTCGGCTAATAAAACGATCACTTAGTCTAAGCATAAAATAGAATGTATTTGTCGACACAATTCAAATAAATTAGTTTGGTCCATCCTTTAATCCTCAACGAAATACATGAAGATTTGCCTAACTTAAATAGGTGAATATGGAAATTTCCCTAGGTTAAATAAGTTATTAAAGGGTATTAGGGCTAGCTTGGCAATACAAAGCAATAAACAACGAGGATTACAAATTAAAATAAACAAAAGATATTATGTATGGAAAGGATGAAATCATAATTAAAGTTCTGCTAGGAATATTTTCTTAGCAATTTACAAAATTTGGATCCAAATTCTTGCTATAAGAACTATACAAATATTCTATTTTGGTAATGATAATACGTAAACTTGTAGGGGTAAGTAAGCAAGCTTACACTAGCTTAAACTGTTATACCTTTTATTTAACATTTACACGACAAAATATGCTTAAAATAATTATTCTTCTCAAGTAAGAGTAAATTCTATGTTGGAGCCATGTCAGCTAGCAGAGTTCATGATATCAGCAATTTTCTTGGCATATCTACTGGCTAGTTGCCTTTCACCTACCTTAGTGTCTCTCTCTTCAAAGGTAAAGCCAAAGTTAGATATCTGCAACCTATTGCTGACAAGATCAAATTAAAGCAGTCAGCTTGGAAGGGATCTTTGCTTTCTATTGTGGGGAGAGTTCAGTTGGTAAACTCAATTATTCATGGTATGCTGGTTTACAGTTTTCATGTTTATGCTTGGCCGGTTTCTTTGCTAAAAATAGTTGACAGGTAGATTAAAAACTTTATTTGGTCTGGAGATATCTACACTAGGTAAGTGGTGACTCTGGCATGGAAAAAAGTTTGCTCTCCCATTTCATAAGGTAGCCCCGGTCTTAGATCTATCAAAGCTATCAGTGATGCAGCCAAGCTCAAGCTTAGTTGGGAATTGGTGTCTTCCTCCAACCAGTGGGCCAGTCTTTTATGAGCCAGGTTCTTAAAGAACAATCCTATTGTTCACTATGTCAGGTCTTCAATTTGGCCTTCGCTCAAATGTTTTATGAAGACAGTGGCAGCTAATACATCTTGGCAGAATTAACTTTTGGACAGGACAGATAAATGGATCTCAGAATCAATTGTTAACTTACTAAATATTCTTGAAACTCTGCACCAGTCTTTGACGGCTAAGGTAAAGGATTTCATTTGCAATAAATCATGGAACATCCCTTCTATGTTAATTACAAAATCCCCCACTTTGGTTGCTGAAATTAGAAGAGTGATAATCCCTATCTCTAATGTTGAGGATCTTTTAGTCTGGCGTAACTCTTGACTCTAGAGTATTGACTTTTGAAGATGCTTATTCTTTCTTATATTCGAAAGGAAATTGTACCCACTGGGGTAAGACCATATCGAATAGTTGCATTCCTCCTTCCAAGTCTTTCTTGTTATGCAGATTGTTACACAAGAAAATGCCTGCTAATGAAAATTTTGAAGAGGAGAGGTTGCATCACAGTTTCTATGTGTAGTCTTTGTGGCATTTTTGAAAAGATATCCGACCACTTATTCCTGCAATGCACATTTGCTAAACATATCTGGTGTTGGCTCAATGATGCCATCCTCTCCATTTATGATAAATCCTGGAGCCCTCAACTAAAAGATGTCATGCTGGCAGCAGTAATTAACATTATTGGGCTGTTTGGCACTGTCGAAATCAGAGAAGGTTCAATAACGAAGCAGTTACAGTGATAGGTGTAATTAATGTGATTGTTGCAAGAACCTCTCTCTCAGGTACACTTTCAAAGGGCTGTATGCCTTTTGTCATTAAGCAATTATCGATTCTTAAAGCCTTCTTAATAGCTGGCCATTCTTGTAAAGCTCCATCCATTAAGCAAGTGGATTGGCACCTTCCTCTTAGTGGCTGGATTAAATGCAATTCAGATGGTGCGGCTAGAGGTTCTCCAGGCCATGCGGCCTGTGATGGCATTTTTAGAGACGGAAGTGGAGCCATTTTGGCTTGTTTTGCCTCCTACCTTGGGATAACATCATCTCTTCATGTACTGCGGGAGCTTCATGGTGCTATGCTAGCAATTGAAATAGCCTACCAACAAGGCTGCGCAATCTTTGGCTAGAGTGTGACACTGTGACTCAATGCTGGTAGTTGCTACTTTCAACTCCTTTAAATTAGACCCTTGGTCTCTTAGAAATAGATGGAAGAACATTTTGTAAAGGGATGAAATTTATCGTTTCTCATATTTATAGGAAGGGTGATAACTGTGCGGATAAGTTAGTTACTTTTGGTATACTTAATCATAGCTTGGTATGGTAGGATTTAATCCCAAGCTTCTTTAGAGAGGACTTTATCCATAATAGGATGGGCCTACCTAACTTCAAGTGGGTTTTTGCTAGTAAACAAAAACGTACTTGTGTGTGTTTCTTTTTTTTTTGAAACGTATCAATAAGCTAGACTCATACTTCGAGTTGTTTCATGCCATAAATAAACTCTAACAACCCCCTTGCCCTATGTTTTTACATTCTTTTTACTTTTTATTAATAAATTCCTAGTGTGTTGCAAATGATTGATAGGGTCTCAAGTACCAACTTATTTGGGATCCCTTACCTTATAGTGATGCTTTTGCATGCCATTTGTTTGCTTTAAAAAATTACAATATAAAACTTTTATCTCATCAATAAATAGTTTTGCAAATAGGATTGACAATATTTTTAATCTTGCAAAACTCTACACCCTTTCAAAGATTTATTAAATTATTTATTTTACTTCTTAATAATATGTAATATAATAAAATTTAAATGTATTCCAACTAAATAAAAATTAAAATATTTTTGTTGCTTAACCACATGATACGTGAGTCTAAATCTAGTTCTATATAAAATTTCGCAGCTTAATTGTTGTTTTTATACGTGTAGAATGAAATGTGTGCAAGTGAAATTATGCACAATGATTCAGAACTTGCTAGCTTAATATATGTAAGCGCAGACCCGTTTAGTGGTCAAGATATGACAAGATAATATAAAATATAAGAATAGGATAAGTTTTAATATTATTCTGTGTTTAGTGCACGTCTGATAACAAATCAAACAACATTATTTTATTATCCTGTTTGTATTTAACATAGATCAAATAATGATAGGATAGAATATAAATTATGTTCTAATGACAAAATTACTATTTCATTAAAATTACATATAATTTTTTAAAAAGTAACTTTTAATTTAATTTTTTAATTTTTAAAATTATAATCTTAACTAAATTATATATACATTTTATTTATATAGTTACTTTTCTTAAAAGTATAAAAAAATTATAATTATTGTTCAAATATTTTTATTTAATTTTTTTAATAATTATTATTTAATCTTTAATATTTTAATTAATAATATATTTTAAATTTACAGTCAAAATTATTATAAATATATAAGATAATATGCTAAATGCTATATATATATAGGGGACGTATCAAATGAAAGAGTTTTTTTTATGAGAGTGAGAGAAATAAATATTAACCATTAAATCTTGTCATGAATAGTCAAAATTAAAACATATAAAATCATGTGAATTTTTTAAAAAGTTACATGACTTTTTAAGTGAGTATATAACTTTAAATCAGGACCATCCAAAATAAATAAATATATATAATAAATATAATACATAGTAATATATATTATTTTATAATAGATATTTACAATATATATTACTATGTATTATATTTATTATAAATATTTATTTATTTTGTATATATATTATACATATAAAAACTAATAGGATAGGATAAGGAGCAAGATAAGATTATCATATCCTGTTGATGTAGCAAACAACTTATTACAATAGCATATAGTATATTTATCATATCTTAGCTACTAAACAAGCCTTTAGTGGGTCTAGAGATAAGGACTGTCTCAACTTTCAAATTCATAGTGAATAAGCTTTATATATTCTTTTAACTTATAAAAAAAGTTACATATTATTCTAAATTTGAGGTAGTAGTACAATCTTCTTCTTTTTTTCCATGTTTAATAAAATGGGATGTAATGTGTTCACGACTCCACACTAATAGTTTTTGACATAGTATTAACGATTTATTACAACCAATATTTCATGAAGCATTTATTGCAGGACAGAATAATTCAAAACTCTATAAATTAATTGATAGTGCCATATAAAACAATTCGGTTGTTGTCACCACTAAACCAAATGATGGAGTCGTGAATGATAATGTTAAACTTAAAAATGTTAGAAGCTTAGTCTTATGCATATAGCTTGCTATTGAAACATATTCGAAACTAGTGATTGCGTTGAAATGACAATTAGTGAGAAGGGGTATCTTTTAAGGAAGTATAACGCTATGTTATCTACACCTAACAATTGTCAAACTTGCTCTGATAAACTTTTGTCCATACCAAGATATACAACCAATGTCATGTTACTTTACATAGTTGTTGGGCACAGACCACAAGTTGTAGCACCAGTCAGAGTTTTGCACATACCATCTCTAATTTGCCCGAAAAGAAACTAGAGGGATTGAAGTGTTGAAACTATTTCTTCTGGAAGGTTATCATGCAGAAAAATGCAAGCATGCGACTAATTATTCCCATTAAGATAAGAAGGCCTAAACATTGGTACCAATGTTTAAGATCATATCCATAAGAATAGAGCGCACCACATCGACTTATTAACCAAACTCCAGCATATCTACATGGGAGAAAATCATCTTAAAAATCAGCATATGAAAACATCAAGAGATAAATCAACATGAAGTGATAAACATATCGTAAGTCAAACCTTTTAGCATTTGATATTACAAATGCTTCAAGAGCCCACTTAGTGTAGCACAAGTCAGATAGAAATTTCACATATTTGCTATCTTCTTCATTACTATAGGTTGCTACTAGAGTCAAAACTACTGGAAGTAACACTGACCACTGCATAATACAGCAAATGACTTGTAACTAAAAGTAATACATGGCAACATATCACCTAAAGTGGAACAAGATTTAAATGCTCACCAGTTGGGCTGGACCTGGTTGAAAAAAGATTGCTAACACATAAGCTATACCAGTGACACAATAGACTAAACAAAGTAGAACAATGTAGTTATCTGTGACTGATGATCTTGGATTGTTGAAGAAATAGAACATGGAAAGATATACTAGAGGCTTGATAATTGTGCTAAAATGGTCAACAGTATCCTTTGAAAGAAAGTAAGCCAGACTACTCATTCCTGAAGAACTTTCCCGCCAATAGTGCAACTTATCCAATGAGAATGATCTCAGCGCCGCAATCTTAGAAAGGAGTGCTGAAAGTAAAACATTATTAGATGGCAAAATAGGTTACTTGACAACAACAACAGATTCAGATGAAACTTACATACTGCTATTACAGTGTATGTGTAACCAGTTGCTCCAAATGATTCATCACTCACTTTGGCAAGTGTTCCTAAGCAAAGGCCAGCTAGTAGCAAAATCAAAAAATCCACAGCCTGTGTTCTAGCTTCTCTTAGTCGCTGCTTACCAACTCTGCAAGGAACCAAGAGCAAATAAAAAAAAAAAAATTGACAATTGGTTGAAATATTCCCTCCCGCTTGTAACTTACCTTCCAAGAAAGTATTTGTATTGGTTGAACACTCCTGGTGTTATCCGATTAGACAAATCATTTGAACTTAAGAAGTTAAGGTGAAGGTTATCCTTCTTTATCTCAACATTGCACTTTACATCCTGCCAAAGTTCTCCAGCAAAAGAAGGTACATCTTCATTCTGCGTAGTAGTTGCTGCTCCATGTGATGAGCCTTCATCACTTGGGGTGGCCATTCCTCCAACACTTTGTAGCATATCCATGGGCACGGGATACCCATTATGAAGCATCCATCTAACAGGTAGTTGTTTATAGTTCACTCCTAAGCTTGGGCTTAATTTTACTATTCCTTCTAAAATGTCAATGAAGTAATCTGGAGGGTTGACACGGTCAGGGACATTAATGCCCATGCTTGAAAAATACTCTTCCACTTTGTTCACTGGTCCATGATACACTGTAAGCCCTCCTTTTGCAAGTAGTATAAAATCGTCAAACATCTTGAACAAGGTGTAACTAGAGATCACACCAAAAAGAACAAAAAAAAAAAAGGTGTTATTTTCGGTAAGTGACACCATTGTGTGTAGATATCTGGAAACATTTGAGTAAACTCCTATATTAGACTAGGAAGTGTCGATGACTTTAGTTCCTAACTTTTTCTAAACCTTTATTTAGTTCTTAACTTGGCAAAAAGTCATGTACTTTGTCTTTTTATACCTTATTTTTTATTGACATTAAGAACAAAAGTGAATGACTTTTTGCAAAATCAATGATTGAATGAGGGTTTGAAAAGTGAAGGAGGCTTTAGAAAAGGTCAAGGATTAAAATAACCAAGTCTTACAATTTCATGGACTAATCTTGGGGTTTACTTAAGATGCATTTTGATCAACGTAGCAAAATTGTGAAAATTACCTCGGTTGGTGAAGGACCATACATATGTTTACTCCTTCAAGAGCTTCACGTCTAAGTGCTCTAAGCAATAATTGAGAAGATGAGCTATCCAAACCAGATGTGGGTTCATCCAAAATTAGAAGGGAAGGTTCCATAACCATTTCCAATCCAACGTTTACTCTTTTCCTTTGACCTCCAGAGATTCCTCGTTTCTCAACTGTCCCAACTAAAGAATCCCTTATTGCCTGTAGACCTAATGACTCAATGACTCTTTCAACCACTAACACTTTCTCTTCTTTTGGTAGATCAGCAGAGAGTCTACAATGACATATAAATATAGTTAAAAAAAGTGAGAGGAGAAAACTTAATAGCAAGAAAATGTATTCAATATACTCATAAACCTTTGATCTATAAGACTTGTGAATAAAAGTAGCTAAATAATTAACCTAAAGGTGTTAAAACATACTTGTTAAACATAAAATATCATGTAAGAGAATAAAATGCTTAACATATAGTATACCTGCATCTAGCACTGAACCATAGATTCTCTTCCACTGTCAAATTACCATGAACAATATCATCTTGTGGCACAAACCCAATGATTTTCTTGTATGATCGGATAGATGATTCCTGACCATTTACAAGAACTTGCCCAGTTGTGTGACATCCAGTTGCTTTTCCGGTTAATGCAGAAAGAAATGTTGTCTTACCAGCGCCAGATGGGCCCATGACTGCTGAAACTCTACCGGGACATAATTTACCAGTCACACATCTCAATAGATGTTTGTTTTTTCCCTTTCAAAGTGAGGGTTAAATCTTTAAAAGCAACCTCAATGGTAGGTCTCTTTCTTATATCAATATCACTGGCCATTGAAATTACTCCAGAAAAGGTTAAGTTTTTGTTTTGTTCTTGTAAAGCCTTTTCTTTTTCAATCTGACCATATGCATACTTGAAAATTTGACTTTGAGTATGTAATTGCTTACCCCTTGGTGCTTGCTTTTTGACATTTTTATCACCTATCTGAACATTAAACCCTTCTGGATTATCAGGATTTTCCTCAATATCATTTATTATTTTTGAGAGGTTGTTTTTGTCCTTTTTTTTTCCTTTTGATGTACCAATACCTCCTGGTGCCGTAGGTGGTAAGGCAGAATCGGAATGTTTAGAACCAAAACCTTTCAAATCTGGCTTTTTTGAAGTTTTGCGAGAAAATGTACGTGATAATTGTGATTGCAGATCTACTGCATGCTTTTTGGCAATATCTTTTGCAGATTTCCATTTTTCACGTGCTTGTGATTCTCTTACACTTTGAGCAGCTCTTTCTCTTGACTTTGCTTGTCTTCTTTCCCGAGTTGCAAGAACTTGGTCAGAACAATTGTATATGATAATAAGCAAAAAACACAAGCCGGCCTGTATTGAAAATTTAAGAGTTAGTTCTATTGGACCATAACAGACCTGTATCTTAAACATGCTATAAATTCTAACTAGAAAAGGCTGAATTCTGCAATATTTATTCATTGCCTTTAAAATGACATAAAGTTACCCTTAAAAATAAAAAAAGAAAAGAGAAGATAAACTCTATTCTTGTCATTGACAAATGCTAATAAAAAGTTGTAGCATTAAAAAAAATGTTTAGGAGAGGATAAGCTAACCTATTCCAAGCTAAACTAATTCCTGTGTCAAAAGAGGTGTAGCATACAACCAAAAAATAAAGAGAAAAACTTAAAAGCCATTCTAAAATAAAACTAAAAACAAAACCATGATTCACACTTCACAATGACATTGTTGTTTGTTGTATGTATGTAATAGTTACATAACTTACATATTAGCGATACTTAAAATGAAATCTTTAAATATTACTCACAAAAACCAAGACCCCATATGCAGTAATATTTTGATTTGCTGACTTAGGCTCACAAGTTGCCAACTTGAAACACCCTGGAGAAGATAAAAATGAAGAAAAGAGAAATGTTCATTAGAATTGTTATCTTATATGCCACATAGATCAGCTTTCACACCCATGGTATCCAACAAATATATAGTTCTATTGTATATAAAATTAGCATAATGAGTATCAAATGAATAATAGATACATCAAGCAATAACGAAAGAAATCTTATTTTAAGAGTAACATGTTAGCATGTTTGTCAACTCCTTCATACGAGATTACTTAATACTTGATTACACACCTAACTCACCCCTGCATTCACATTATACAAATTTCCTAAACTTGAGAACATAGAATGAGAATGACCACAAAAGAATGTGATTACAAGTAAATTCAATTCACAAAAGAAATCAAATAATAGACTTGGCAAACTTACGCTCCTGAGCAGTAGAACCTTTTCTACAATAATACCTACAATTCACATATAAAAGTAGTTTAGAACAATAAATACATAAATTATGGCTATTAACATGAGAACAAACAATAAGCAAAAATAAGTTAGAAGATTTTAGAACAGTGTAAGTAAAAACATCATAGAGGCAGTGAGAAACCAAGTGACTACATATAAATTTAAAAACAAGTTCAAAAACTAGAAGTTTAGGTATAGATATTAATACCCCTTATTGCAAGGATTTTTTACGATTGTAGATGGACAAAATGACCCTGCTGAACAGAATACCTCGCTGCTACTTGTAATATCTGCCCAAATATCTGCCCCACCACAGGTATGGTTAGGCTTTCCAGGAGGTAGCTGATAACGATATCTGCACATTGATTCTGTTGATAAATATTAAAGTATGCCAAAAACAAGAATGTAGAACAGGTAAAACTAAAAAGGAAGGACTTACGGTTCACATACTCCACTAGTTTTATTGAGTTGTGCACGTGGACAATAAGAGCCCAGTGGGCAAGCTTCAATAGTAAAACAATAAAAGGCAACAAATTAATGAAATTAGAACATTCAAACACGTTAACATGACTACATAAATAAAATTTTCTTTTGTTTGAAATTATTAAAGTCAATCACATTAATAGACAAGAGCAATAGTACAACATAGTCAACAATGAATGGCAAAAATACATAGAAAAATGAAACCAATCCAATGTTATGATGGTTGTGGTATAAGCATAAATACTTACGTATCATGCAAGTGAGACCACGAGGACAAAAGAAACCTTCACAACAAGGTTGGCATTCAAGAGATCTAGTAGGCATATCCCTCTTCTTACTATTGATGTCTACTTTTTGGTTGGCTTTACAACCCCATCCGGGTTCGCAACCATCAACCCATGAGCTCAAATTACAATTTATATTGGGCTTCAAGAAGTTGGATTTGGTTCCTGACTTGTTCCCATTTGCAAAACTTTGGGCATAAGCTTCCATTTCCCCTGCTGTGCACATGTGTTGTGTAATGTCTCCTAAAAAGTCATAAAAAAACAAACACAAATTATCCCATAAACTACTAAAAAACTTGAGAACGGAACAAGGATTCATGGTGGTATCACAAAATAAAAGAAGGTCCCTTCACATTTTGCACGATCAATTTTTTTTTTGTGTGTACATACACAATCATCAGTATTAATATGATCATATTAAATCTTTCTATACGAGCTACACTATTGTGTATATGCAATTTTTTGTACATTTATTATTTACGAATATATAAATATCTCAAATTCTAGTCATCGTTTTAATGATGGAAGTAATTAAGTACCTTTCATTTGTTTGGCACACATGGTCAAAAAGGTAAGATCTTTGGTGAAATTGAAAGCCCCATTCCAATCAGCGTCCCTGAAAGGAAACAAATTGATGGTCATCAAGTATGTGATATATTTGAATCAACCCTACAAGACAAGAAAAAAAGGTATTTGTACATAGTTTGTAATGAAAGCGTTAATGATGGAACTCACACATCAACTATGCAATAACCCAATTCCTTTGTTATTGTACTCTTGAACAAAGATGTATAATTGGACATGCTGCTATGAATTTGTTGGGTGAATATCTCAACGCCAGCACCACCACCACCACTCTGACACAAAACTGGCCATGGCCCCACAATGAAGTTGATTAATACAACAACTATAACAAAAGGAACCTTCCTTGTCTTGTTAGGAAGATTCATCATTATGTTTATTTATTTACAATGTGGAAGATTTATTCATATCAAAAGAAAGGGAAAAAATTATAGGAACAAAGCGATGGATTCATGATGAAAATGGGCTGACAAACAAAGAAGCAGAATAACGAAGAGAGAGATGGCAATGGAGGATTAGGAACCAGATAGTGGATGGAGAGAGAGAAAGAAAGCGCAAGAGCTGGGTATTCGCATTTTTCTGTGAAGAAATGGTGACAAGGAGGAAGAGTTGGCGATGTATAGGGAAACAACATTTACTTATATCAAATTGAATAAATTTTACGTAGCCTATAAATCAACGAATGAAAATTAATGTATATAAAACATGTGCACTAGTACTAGGATTATGATGCAATTAAGACAAGTGTCACACTCATAAGTTAGTTTCTCTAAATGACACATCTGCAACTTCACTCTACACCAAATTTTAATTTTCTCCAATACAAGCATTTTAACATTTATATCATATCTAATGAAAGGACCATTTTTATATGAGAATGAGATGGATAAATCTTAATCATACAATTATACATTGATGGTTAATATTTAATATCATGTGACCACTTAAAAAGTAATGTGATTTTTTAAAAAAACTCACATGATTTTATATGTTTTAATATTGACCATGCATGACAAAATCTAATTGTCAATATTTATTTCTCTCATTCTTAAATAAAAACAGGCCTCTCACTTGATACATTCCATATATATATATATATAGTGAGAGAGTTATTTTTATATGAGAGTAAGGAGTAAATCTTGGTCATACAACCATATATGGAGGATTAAGATTTAATGTCATGTGACTACTTAAAAAGTTATGTGATTTTTTAAAAAACTTATACACACACACATATATATATAAATTGAATTCATAATCCATACAAAACATACCTATTAATTTTGTATATTAAGTATTAATATTTTTATGTAAAGTTTCTATTTGTGCACAATGTAAAATTTACTTGTGTAATTTATATGTCAGTATGCTTTTTATTTGAAGTTTTTTGTTCACATAGAATGTAAATATTAATCCCGTAATTCTATATGTTAATATGCTTACATATAAAGTTTTCATTTCATATCTTATGATTTATATAATAATATAATTTCTTGTAAAATTTTAATTTCCATGTTAAAAATAATAATTACTCTTGTGATTTAAAAATTAATGCTCTTTTGCATAAAATTTTCATTCTCATGTAAAAAAATAAATTATCTTGTCATTTTAAGAAACTTTTATAATTATCATGTGATGTGCAAATGTATATATGATTTAAATATTGATATGATGTTATGTAAAATTTCCACTTACATACAATGTGAATATTTACACTGATTTATGAATTAATACATTTTAACATAAAGTTTCTATCTCATAAAATATAAATATTTGTTGAAGTAATTTAAATATTAATATGCTTATAAATAAAGTTTTCATCCTTTGTGAAGCAAATCTTTAGTCTTAGATTTAAAAGTTTATATAATTTCATATAAAGATTTTATCTCTGATACATGTATTCATTAATATAATTTAGAAATTAATATAATTAAAGGAAAAATATTACCTTAGAGAGATATAAATATTTATTATTATTATCTAAATACTAATATATTTTTGGTAAAAATTTTATTTTGTAATTAATATATATATATATATATATATATATATATATGGGCAGAGTCTCTTGTAAGCATGACATGGCCTTCCCCCTCCCTCCCCAAAAAAATTGCACACATACAAATATTTCTATATAAGGTTATCCTAAAAGAAAAAGAAAAAAAACATATATACACTATATATAAATTCATATACTTTTATTTCTTATTACTCCTCCATTTTTTTTCTTTTATCTCTTTCTTTCTTATCACATCTCTTGTTACATTTTATATTTTCTCTCTCTCATCTTCCTATCTCTCTTTTTATTCAATACAGATACACCTCCTAAAGAGTATACAACCATCATTTCTTAAAATTTTGTAAGGCTTCTCAATTTTTTTCTAAATATTTGCTAAAAAAAAAAGAAATTAAAAAAATTATTTTATTATGATATCTTTTTGGTTTTGAAACAGAAAATGTATTATTCTCAGATTAAAAAATAAATTTTTCTTTAACAAAATTTGAGGATTAATTATGTTTTTAAAACTTTAAGCATTATATATAGATATATTAAAAATTTTCTATCACTAGAATTACTTACTTGAATTTTAAAAATTAAATATCTTTTCTCTCGTTACAACATTATAGTTTTGTATCTTTTGTTTAATTTATATAATTATAGTTTTCATTATATATGGTCAATTATTATAAATCTTCTAGTTGTTGGTCAAATTTAATATATTAATTTTAAAATTTTAATTTTTATATTTGGGCCCCTCAATTTTTATACACTTTTAATTCCTATAATAACATTTTAACTTTAAAATGTTATTATAAGAAATAAAAGTGTATAAAAATTTATACACTTTTATTCTTTAATAATACTAACACATTCTTTTTGTAACAAAAGTAAATTGTGCACCAGTTGATATTTAATACTATTCTTTAACAATATTGATACACCTTTTTTGTAACATATAAAAATAAATGTACACCTCAATTACAAAGCAAAGAGAACACTCTAAATTATTTAATACTTAATACTAATACCACAACAAAAATCACATATTACTAACCTCTTATAGAAAAATACATTATAAATCACATATTATAACTAATAAAAATTTAAAATAATACTACAAATGTTAAACATCTATTAAGAGTGTCTTTGGCCTAACTTTCTTTTAACTTATTTTCTCCTTAAAAGGAGAAGCTAGGTCAAACATTTTATGTCTTTGGCAAGTGAACCAAATCATGCAAGTAGTCGAAAGATGAGTTAAAGTATCATTTCCACGAAGACTTGCGTAATATTTAGCAGATAACACAATAATTACTATCTAGATGAACAAATATAAGTGTTTGAGATTTGCAACAGGTTTAAAAATATAAAATACTAAATTAAAATAAGTAAAATAAAACTGTAAATATTTTTTTTAGTGGTTTTCAGATTTGAAGAACGGGAAGGATTTTAACTGGTAAAATGGAGAATGTTGGGGTTAGATTTCACTAGCCTCCCTCTCATACAAGTAAGTTCATTAATCCATACTATACTTCATTTTCAATACCAATCCTGAGTTACTCAGTTTCTAATCCCTTAGAAATAGAGCCTAAGTTCCTTGGATAAGCTCCTAATCCTTTAGTAAACTTATCAAAGTAACTTGCTTTAAGCAAAAGTACTTAAAGGTGACTAATATATCAAGCTCTATTCCTAGATATAAAATATATTAGGTGTTCTAACTTTAGTTTAGGTTTGATAAGTGTTTTCCAACAACAAATGAAACAATAATCAAGCTATGGATGTCAAGCCACAACAAGCATTAAGTAAAGAAGTAAGAACACTAAAAATAGAAGCATAAATGGATTAATACCTCGAAAAATATACATGAGAATTTAGCTTAGTTACATCCAACCCCAACAAAGGGAGATTTAGCTACTCATTGATATTTGTAGGCCAAAAATCCAAGAAAGGTGGTGAAAGCAACCATGAGAGAGCTCCAGCCGTCAAAACAGAAAGCAAAACCTAGATGTCCTCAAACTAGGTCAAAAAGTTATGATGGGACACTTAAATATCCCTTTTGTTGCTCCCAAAAATGTCAACACACTAATGTTGCGCTAAGTGCCAAGGATATTATGCTTAGCGTGATATGTGTTTCTTAAATGTTGATATTTGGAGTGTTTACGCTAATTGACTGGTGCTAAGCGTAATCACTATAGACTTGGGCTTCAACTTGGGCCTTCCATGCTAAGCGTGAGGCTTCCCACACTAAGCGCCAAATTGCTAACATGACTTTAAATAGAGCTTCAAAAAGGGGCCTAAAATGCTAGGCTCCCTTCCTTTCATCCTACAACAATCAAAAGAAAAACAAATCAAGATAGGTAAATATAAAAAGCTCTTTTTTATAATATATGCTTGAAACAAAAACCTATATAAACTTCATCCACCTTTTACCTTCTAAAGCAATTCTAATAGGATCTTTTACAGTAACTATATACAAAGATGACACATGTGCAATAGCCTATATATTGCTTAGCAAAATCAAAGTATCACCTTAGATAACCACTTCAAAATTCTTCACCTCGCTAGCAAGTAAAAGTGAAACATTCAAATTCAACACAAATTTAGCAAAATCCAAACCACCTTAAGCTAAATCACATTTGTGTTAGTAGCCTATAAAACAAGAATGAAGGATATAAAACAAGTGACAGAATGAAACCACTACCATGCAATCAATTTGTTGATAACAAAAGTTAAATAATATTCCAAAAAGATCATAGCAGAATATGATAGGGGCTTATTACTCTCAACTTAAAATCATTCACACAAACACAAGCTCATGAACAATATTACCAAACTCACAAACCTAATAATCCATTCACAAGAGCTGATCAAATTAGCTAGTAATAATAAAATGTCATACAAATTATGAAAAGCCCAATTCAAATCAAAATGCAATTAGCATATGCAATCATTTTAAACAGAACATCAACAGTAAGCTTAAGATATGCAAAACCACATGGACAGTGGAATGGATGGTTAAGCTGGAATAAATCATCCCTTGGGTTAACCACAGGTGCACCTTTGACAACTCCTTTATCTATAATCCTTGTCCCATCTTTGTTATGATCATTTTACTAATAAGATTATCTGTAAAATTTACATTAAATCTAACTATAAGTTAGTTATACCCTTACACCAAGAAAGAAAATATAAACAAGCAAGCAGGCAACATAAACAGAATAAGCACTATATGCTTACAATTAATGGGATGAATGGAAGACAATAATAAGAATACCACTTTGTCCACATACAACAAAAATTTTAAACTATGATTAGTGGGATAAATTGGAAAATTAGTATTTATATTTTCTGCCCAAATAAGCTACATTATATTGCTAATGCAAAGGTACAAGAGCAAGATAGAAAGTAGGTGAAGGCATGTTAAACTAAGGGAAACTGCACTTTATAACAGTGAAAGCAAAGCAATAGAACATATCCATACCTTATTCCCACAATAGCTTTAAAATCCTCCTCAAGTGACCTTTCGATATACTTCAGGACATCAAATCTTGCATCACTTCCCAGGGCCAGATCCTTAAAATCACATGTATCTCAGTCTTTCCATTTTGAAATGCCCTTAAAAGTGTCAAAATTAGGAAAGATTTTTAAATAAAACTCACCGTGATAAATCCATTCCCTATTTAACAAATGAAAATCCTTAAAGCAACTACTTAAACTAAAATACCTCCACGGATGGCTTCGACATGCGTTAATGGCGGTTCATGCAACCACAGTGGGAAACCCTAAAAAACAAAGGGGGGGGGGGGGGGGGGTAATGATATGACAAATTGGGAGCTTAAGCAATGGCAATAAAGATTGGAGAGATTAGGGTGCACCACGCACGCAACCAGTGGCGAGGATGAGGTCGTGCGGTGCTATACGCGTTATGGCTCTGTGTAGTGAAGGACGAGGTGTGGGCCATACACATGCTGTGGAGTTAGGGTTCTAATACAATGCTATACACAGTGGTTCAAACAAAAGTGGGGCACGAATTAAAGGCACATTTGGGGTTTAAGGTTTGATTGCGAGTGTTTTCTTTGAGTACTATGATACTGTGAGTGAGTACTATGATAACTCGATACTTCAATTTCAATTCACACTTCTTCGTTCAGTACAATATAAAAGTTTAATTTTATTTATTTTCTAAATTTTTCATGTGCGTGAGCTAAACCGCCACTTCCATTTAATTAAATTTTTTTAAAATAAAAATAAATGTATAGCATCGATCTAGTCCGACAATAGTTCAAAATATTATAAAATAACACAAATAATCAAGAAAAAATTGTTTACCGTTAGATTAGAGTCGGCTTGGCCAACACTAATTGCATCAGAGCCAAGACTGACTCTATGTGACCAACGCTAATTTTCCACATTCTTATAGTGAGGAAAGACGAGTTAATCTTCCTGCAAAAGAGAATGATATAATTTTTCACGCACCTCTAGTTAGCCCTCTCTACGATGTTAAAAACATAGATTTATTTACCCACTTATTATGGATATTAACTCCTAGGTATTTGCCAATATCTTTAATGCTAGTAAATCTAAAAACTTCACTAATAAGTCTTTGCACAGACCTAAAGAAGAAATTATTGTTTTTTCAGCGTTAATTTACTTTCTGTCCAAAGCTATAGCACAAAAAATGTCTAAGGTAATTAATTATGACATGCACTTGATCCGAATAAGCTTCTCTAAATCGGATAAAAAATCAGGGCTTGAATTTGTACTCTTTGCTGTCTAGAATATAAGAAAAAAATAATAATTAACATTAATTAAGAAAGTTAGTTGACCTCATTTAATTTTACTAATTTCATTTAGAAAATAAGTCTTTTTCTAAACTACTCTTCATTGGAACTTGATATCTAAAATAATAAAGGATCATTGAAAATAGAATCTCAATTAAATAAGAGATATTTGAGAATGGTCTTATTAAATATGATGAAATTAGTTTAAATTTACTTATATTTAAGACCAACATACATAGGAGTATATATTTGTAAGTAAAAGTTCTATTTACTCTACTTGTAACTTCAACATATGATTTGATGTGTACAAAATTTATATTAAGTATGACAACTATAAGTTTTATTATTGAGCAGTTCTAAATAGTACAAGAACTTAATTCCTATGCAAAAATTTGTACCAATTCAAAAGAGTGGTTTTCTATAGGTTAATTCATTAATTAAACAACTTTTAAAAAATTAAATAATTAACCAAAAATCAACCATGTACAGTTGGGCGACATTTTTTTGTCTTAAATTTCGTACCATGGAGGATTCTTGTTTTGAAAATTGCTAAATGGTACTAGGCATGGATAGTAAATTTGAATGTGCGGGTACCTGTCTAACTCTAACTAGAATGATGGGGGAAATTTGTTTTGAACGGAGTTAAGTTTAGAGTCAAGGTCAGGTTAGGAGATGTAATTCCTCGCCTCACTGCATATATTTTTTATTACAATTCTTTTGGATATATATATTAAGATTTTATTTTTATATTTTCATTTTTTATAATTATTAAACTATAAAATAATTTAAATAGTTAAATAATTTAAATTATAATAATAATTAACTAACAGCTTAAAATTATATATTTAACTAAAAATATAATTTAATTCTTAAATTTTTATTTTTGAGTTCTTTGTTATTTATTAACTTTTATATATTGTTTAAATTAAAATATAATTAATATTTTAATATATAATTTGTTTTAAAATGTATAAATAAATTAAAATTGTAAAAAAAGATGTGACAGGTTTTTCACGGATTTTTTCAAACCCAATAAAACTTGACAAGAATGAGGTTGGGTTTAAAAATTTAAATCCGCCTCTTTTAAACTCGAATCCACCTCGCATTCTGTGGAGACAGGGAGAACGAAATCCATTTCAACCTATCCTGTTGTCATGCCTAAATGGTACGAAAGCGTCTTGCACGAAATGCACAAAAACTATAAATCAATGACCCTATGATTTCTTTCCAAAAAAAAATTATATGATTTTTTACCAATAAAAAGGAAATAACTACTCTCGTTTCATAGACCTGTTTTGGTAACATATAACATTCTTCTTTTGTTTTTTATTAGTAATGATAGAGATTTTTCCAAAAAGAAAAAAAGACATACCGAGAGATTTAATTTCTACAATTAAGACCCCAAATCGAATAGGCCAACAAGCTATGCTAATACCATGGATTCTGGATACAATGGGTAATTAGAAGATAATTAAGACAAACATGAAACACCCGAAATCTCTTTGTTTTTCCTTTTCTTTTTCATCACAAACTTTTACCTCAAGCCAACCTCGTCATCAACGATTGGAGCATTGCCATCTCATTAGCAGAAAACTCCACATTAAAGCTTGCTAACAAATCAAAATCCAATGGTAGAAACTCTTGTTTAGACTTGATGCCATTGCCAACCGAATCTGCATGTAGACCAACAGTGCTTTTGTTCTTAGAGGGCGATGATGCTGATGCTGATGCAACCATGGAAGATGATTCACCAGTGCCAGTGGCAGCGATAATGGAGGGCTCAGCCTGACGTAGAAGCCACTCAATGGTCTCGCCATGAGTCTTGTGGCCTAGCTCACGAGTGAGTTGGAAGACGCGAGCAGCGCACAAAGGTGGCAACAAAACACGTCGTTCTCTCCCATTCACCTTGGTGTGGCGGTCCTTGTTGCCTTTCACAACTGGTAGCTTTGTGTTGATGGCTTTAAGAGAGGGAGGGGTCTCAGAATTCATGGCCTTTGCTTGATTGACCAAAGAACTAGAATAAGGAGATGTGGAGTGAACCATCTTTACACTGATCATCCCATACACTAGCAGCAACAAGCATGCTTATTAATAGACTCTTGTTTTGGAAGGTTGTTTAATAGGACAAAACTTAAATACAATGTTTGAGTATTTTTTTTGTACTCTTAATTAGAATTGGGTTCCAGCTCAATAATCCATACAATAAAATTTTGCATTTAATATTAGCATAAGTTGTCGAAACAGCATGTAAAACACATAAGTAATTGTATTGTAAGTTTTGTTCTGCTTGACATACAGTTCAGCTGGATGGAAGATGATCACGATATTTTTGCCTTTAAAATTTCAAATTGAGAGGGTTTGTGCATGATTTGAGCTCGAATTTCTGGCTTAGTGACTAAATATGGTAAAATCATTAATGCCTCCTGCCGTAATGCCTAAAAGGAATAATAAATTCTGAGAAAAATGAGCATTTTAGTGTTTTTCAGAGGTTTGAAATTCAGTCCACCAAGGCTTCAATCCAATGTTTGGTGTTATTCAAATGAGAGCTTGTGCATTTTTGGAAGGTAAGTAATATCAACTCCTTTTTTTTTTTTTGTTTTTTTGGTTGCTGAAAATGCAGGTGCAGAAGGCATGATGACAAGTAAATTGTGGTCAATGTTATAGCACTCAAGTTCAAGTATTTAAATGTTAAGAAATACTAACAACATACTCTCTGACATATTCTGTTAAACACACTCTCTTTCTATTGGTTGAAATTTATTAAAAATCATAAAATCAGAAGAGATAATCATTAAGATATGAAGTCCACAAAATTTTAACTTTCAGCAAATTTCAACTAATAAAAAAGAGTATGTTCAAAAGAATGTGTTAGAGAGTGTGTTGCTAGCACTCCTCTTAAATGTTTTCAAGCATCATGCTTAGTTGTCTTCTCTACACGGGGTTCAATTTTAAGAGTTTTAAACGTTCCTGCTCCTTAAGCATCTTAGTTGTCTTCTCTTTAGGGCACGTAACAAACCAAGTTGACAACTCATAAGTAGGGAAACTTATAGGAACTCACAAAGAGACATGTTTCATAGTTCACCATCACTTTCTCGTTTTCACATAAAAACATGCATCATGTCATCAATAACCTCTCTTCATGATTGATACAAAAAAAAAAAAAAAAAAGATAATAAATGTGAGAGAGAGAAAAATGTAAACGCCATGACTCAGGTTCATATTTAACGATTTTTATTATTTTATGCAACTTTTGTTTACACTTATGTTTTTGTATGCTGAAAATGAGTTTTTTATTTTTTTATTTTACAAAACTTAAATGTAGTTTCTTATATATTTTTTATATTGTTCTTTAATTAAAATTAGAGTTTTGTCTCAGTAACTTACGTTGACATTTAATACAAAATTTTATTACACAAATTATTAAGATGAAACTTCAATTTTAATTAAAAAACAACAACAAAACCATTTAAGAAATTATATATAAGTTTCGTCTTTTTTTTTCTTCCTCTTTTTACGCTAAAAAAAGTATAAAAATAATGTGAAATAAATAATTTTCTATTTAAAATTCATCCATTTAAAGTTTACTAGTGCTTATTTTAAATTGGAAATGAGTCATGATAATAATATGTCATTCAAACATTTTTTTTGTAACCAAAATTATTAGTCAACCTTCTCTAAGCCTTTAGGATGAGACTAAAGACCACGTGAAGGTAGAAAAGATGATGAATTCATTGAATCAAAGAGTCTTTTATATATGCATTTTCCTGCATATTCCATAAGATAAATATCTTCTCATCCTGTTCTACCTACAAATAACCGCATGGTTTCATGCTATATATGATGTTAGTCTTATGGCATAGTTTTTTAGTTGAGTTTGGAGCCTTTAGCTTTGTGGCACAACGATTTCCGTTACAACAACTTTGACATACTTGGATTTTTCTTTTTGAGCAGTTAAACTTCTTTTGGATTTGGGCTCGATCAAAGACTTGAAAGGTACACACACACACACAAAAACAGACTTCTTTTAAGGAGATATATGATATGAAAGAAGTATCATATTAAATTAGCTTGACTAATTTATTAATGTTACAATATTTGTACGGTATGTTTTTATAGTATTTTTTATAACATTATTTTTTTCTCTTCAACATACCAATTATCTTATTCTACATTTTTCCTTTTCTTTTTATTTCTTTCTTGGTTGTATATTTTGTATTAGAAAGAAATTTTATAAATAGAATTTTTCTTTATTAACATGCAGGTTGATTTTACGCTAGTTAAAGTGAAAAATGAATTTTTATAGTATTTTTTATAACATTTTTTTTTTCTATTCATCATACCAATTATCTTATTCTACATTTTTTTTATTTTTTTATTTCTTTCTTTGTTCTAGGTTGTTTTTACACTAGTTAAAGTGAAAAATGAATAATTTGACCAAACTAAAGATGCATGACATAAGTAGATGAGTTGGAATACAAGTTAGTTTCCAATCACACCATTCATATATTTTTACCCAATTATTTAAACTTTAAGGATAATTAGTTTATAACGCAAGTAGTATAGAATTCAATTCTTATTTCCCCGTTCTCTTATGATAAAAAGTTGAATTATAGAACAATGTATATATTCACACTTCAAGTTCAAAGAACTCGCTTGAAGAGGTGTATTAAATATATAATTTATAGATATATTAAATTTGGTTCACTTTGCAATGTAGTATATGTCACATTAAGCTATCACCAAGTGTGTAAATTAACCAGTATAAAGATACTTCAACTTAATCAGTAGTCTTGAATTCGAGTTCTAAAAATGCAACTGAGTTAAATACTTGGACAGAGAACTTTGATGCCCATATATAGTAATCCTACCTGGCTTGAACAGAATAGTCTCTTATGGAGAATACATGTGATATGTACCCAAAAAAAATGTTATATCAAGCTACAATGCAAGAGTGCACCTTATTATATATATAATATTAAACTAATACTATAATATATATTTAAAATAATTATGTCTTAATATTATTGTATTTAAATATTATTTATAATTATCTCTTAATAATAATAAATAATATTATAATGAATATTTAAAATATCACAAACATATTTAAAGAAATAATAATGTTGATTAAAAATTATATATATATATATATATATATATATATATATATATATATATATCATAATCTTCAAAAAAAATGTAAAGTAAATAAAAATAACACTAATATGAATATAAACAATATTAATAAAATATAAAAAATAACAATAAATTAATACTATAATCTTAAGAAAAAATAAAAAATAATTACTATTGTAATAATATAATTATAGTCTAACATCGTAAATAGTAGAAAACTAATATTATAAAAAATAAAATAAACATAATAAAAAAATCACACATCATAAAGAATTTTATTACAATAGTAAAATAAATAAATAATTTTATAAAATTAAAATTTTTAAAATATTACAAAAATTAGAGATATTTATACCTATGCATCCCTCGAGTACTAAGTCTAGTATAAATTAATTCGTATGTCTTCACTTTAGTCAACACATCTATAATTCTCTAAATAATTGGATATACCCACATCTCACTTGTGCTATTTCAACATTTAGCCTCTGTTTGGTATAATGGAGAGGAGAGGAGCATAAATTTTTGAATTTTTAAAATATAGGTGGTTTAGCTCAATGGAAATAGGTGGAAAATTTTTAAAAATTTTGTAGGCCCTACCACTTATTTTCACTCTATTTCTCACCTACTTTCATTTATCTTTCTATCTCTCTTTTATTTCCTATCTATTTCTTTCCTACCAAACAACCTAACATTTCAAATTACTTCTATCTATTTCTCACCTCTTAACTTGTTTTTTATCTATTTCTTTCCTATCTATTTATTTCCTCTCTCCAAACAAACCCTAGTACTCATTTGAGATGATACAAGATAAGATTTAACAGAATAATGTTTGATTATATAAGGTTTGATTAAATTGTGATTTTCTATAGTATTGTGTCACATTGTGTAAAATATTGTCTTACATACGATGAGATAATACTCTCTTGTATTTGGCAGTGCACTACATATTGATGGATTGGAAAAAAGCATTTTTGTCAAAAAAAAAAATTGTCTTCATACAAAAATATATTATGTTTATTTAAATTTTATATACAATTTTTTGAAGAAGTACAAAAGTTCCCAAAGTCTTAAAAACTAATGATTACTATACATCCTTAAAGCGAGCTCAACTTATCGCCTATGTACACTACTTAGAGTTATGTTGGTTTAACATGTTAATTAACTAGTCAATTTTTTGAGTTGAATTACCACTAACCTAATTATCATGCCATTCATAACTCACATGTTGAGATGGGTTGAGGTGAGGAAATTGATTCATCATGCTATATTTTTTTTCTAATTTCAAGTAGGTTTAATTACTTATTTGGTCTATATACATACTTACACTATTTTTATGTTTCAATTCCTATACTTAAAAAATAGACGTATAAGTTCCTACACATACACTTTTAGTTTCGTTTTGATATTTGCCGTTAAATGTATCTTAACTCTGTTAGGTAAAAGAGCCACAAATTTTTTGGTAGTTGTTAAACCGCCACAAATTGTCACTTTAGCAACAAATTTGAAACTCTTTAACAACTACTAGAAAATTTGTGGCAGTTTCATTTAATGGAGTTAAGACACACTTAATAGAGTTAAGGGGACCAAAACACAATTAAAAGTGTATATAGGAACTAAAATGTCTAGTTTCTAGATATAGAGATCAAATGCAAAAATGGTGTAAGTATAAGAATCAAATGAGTAATTAAACCTTTTAAGTAAAAGGCTTTAACTTCAACTCAATTCTTGTTATTTCTCAATCATTTGTCCCTCTAATACACTTTTCTCTAGTCTCATTTACTTTTTTTAAAAATATATTTTATTTAGTTTTGCATTTTTTTCTATTATTTTTTCTATTTTTAATTATTTTGATGAGTTGACCCACCATTCCCATCATAAAAATGGGGCGAGTTTGTTAAGATGTAAATTTGGATTGGCTAATTAAATGCTAACAAAAATTTAAGTTGGATTAGATTGTACAAATTTAATTGCAAACTAAAAATTCATTAGCCTAGCTTAATCCATTATGGGCTTCTAGTTTTTTTGGATTATAGATCATAGGTATCCTTTACTAGAGGCAATCCTGCTCGAGTCGTATAAGATCATTATAGGCGGCAAAGCTCTCCCTTCAAGTATTTAACGCAACTGCATACCTAGGACTCGAACTCGAGACCTTTGGTTAAGTTGAAACAAGCCCACACTAGTTGATCTACATGTTCAGTGGTTATGGGTTTCTAGTTTAATAGCATAGTTCATTAACTTAATTTTTATTTTAATCCTTTAAATATTCTTTAAAACTTTACTTTAAAATTACATGAATATAATTTGCTATCATATTATAAAATAAGCCTAAGGTTATAGTTTTACAAATACCCTTGATTTTGCTAATTCTAATTCTATCGGAACCCTAATTTAATTCACAATTGCCAATTTTTCCTCTATGATTTTTATTAATAAAAATTATTACTCATGAGTCAAAAACATTCTTTCTCCTCAATTAATTTTTAATTGATCATGTACGAAATTTAATCCAAAAAAAGCACAAAGCGCAAAAAGGAAGGTTAAAATTGATTAACCTAATTAGGGGTTTAGAATTAAAGGTTGGTCATGCATCAATCCTAACCCAATTATCCTATAAGTCTACCAATTAATTGTGGTATGATCGTTGTTCAATTAATTGATTAAGAATATGTCAAGAGCAATCAATTCTCAACAAGATTAAAAGTAATAGGACAATTCAATTGAAGAATGAAAATCAAGGATTCCAATAAAATTAGAACTTAAAGGTTTCTCAAGTACATGCTACACTATAACCCTAGCTAAGAAATTTAGCTATCCATTAGAAAGGGAACAACCAAATACATATAGAAATACATGAAAAAGAAAAAGGGAAAGAACTCCTTTACAAGTGAGAATCCTTGTTCTTCCTCTTCACACTCCTTCCTTGCTCTTGAGGTGTCTCAAAGGTGCCTCATGCTTCTACTTACTCTCGCCACAGTAAGACTAAGTAAAAACTAAGATCAAACATCTCTTTTGCCCTCCCCCCTTTTTATAATAAAAATTCTGATTTTAGGATGTAGAAAGACAAGCACAGTCATGTTTAATTTGAACAGTACAACCATGCTTAACCTTCTAGGGCTGTGTTGAGGAGCACGAGCAAGATACGAATTTAGGAACCCCAAATACCATGCACAACCATGCTTAGTTGAGCATGATTGTGCTCCTTTATGCAAGGACGTGTTGCTGAGCACAGGCTGGATACAAGGTGAGGCTTTATAACTAAAGCATGATCATGCTTATTTGAGCACGACCATTCTTGACCCCTGAGGTAGAAATTGACTTCGTGTTAACTTGCACAAGCATGCTTAGTGTGAGCAAAATCGTGCTTCTTGGCCTAGAGTCCTAACTTGGCTTTTTCATGTGAATTTGCCGAAAATCTTAGCTTTTTCACCAAGTTTGTCCTTCTTTTTATTTCTATGTCAAATATAGGAAAAATGGGTAAGTTATGCATATTAATATCCAATATAAAGCATTTTACTCCCAAAAATCCATCTATCAAGCAAACAAAATGATGGTTCATTGTCAACCGTTTGTTTAAATTATAAGCATTTGCAAGATTTTGGAACCAGATGGCAACATTTGCAAGATTTGTCTTACCTTTAAGAGTTGCAAGTTCAAAGAAAAAGATCAACAAGATCTTTCAAACTAGATGAAAAAATGGACTTAGGAATAATTTATTGAAAAAAATTCAATTAAATCGATGTAATTTGTTAGAAAATAATTGGTTATACCTTATTTAGCTCTAGAAATTGCTATCATTTGTACCAACATGTTGTTTTGCCAAGGGAAGCATAGCGACCTTCATTATAATAGTGAGGAATATGATAGTGAAGCATTATGATTTGTCATTTAGACACTCTTTCGGTGGGGATTTGAACATAGGTTCGTCATGTTGTGGGAGACTAACTCTTTTCGCTAGACCCAACCCCTGTTGGTCTTAAAAAATAAGTCTTATAACCTAAATTTTTAATATCTACAAAAGTGCTTTTAAAAAAAAATGTCACTTTAGAAGTGCTTTGGAGGTCCTCTATTGTAATTTTGTAGCAAAAAAAGTACTTCTAAATTATCATATCCAAACAAGATAACCAAACAACTTTATATGTTATAAGCGCTTCTAAATGCTTTTTATTATTGTAACCAAACGTAAATTAGTTTATACTAATATAAAAATATCTTAAAAATAAACAGTTTCTTAAAAATCACTTTTTTTAAGCACAAATAAGTATTTTGGTTTCTCTCTCCTCTATTGCAATAGATTATTTTGAAGAGTAGGTAGAGATGAGTTTTTTTTAAAAAATGCAGAAAACTGCTTCTTTTTTTATTTTGATTCTTCCAAAAACTTTACCGAAACACTTTATAATTTATTATAAGTAATTTTTTTCATAAAAGAAATGATATTTTAAGAAATAATTTTAAACAAAGTACTCTATATTCAATTCTTAATTTCATCTCTTACAAAATATGTGTATTCGATAGAATAATTTTATCATTTAGAACCTTCCAGTTTTTTGGTTTTTTTTTTCATTTTGATTCTAAAACAATAAATATAGATAGGATATCTATCTTTTGACCGGGTTACAAAGAAAAAGAAAAGGATAAACAAATAAGAAAGAGGCATACAGGAGCTAAGAGTGCAAATATAAAATAAGTTTAATATCAGTAATTCTCTTTACTCGTTAGAAATTTTTAATTTAGCCCGTAAATTGATAAAGTTAGTAATTGGGTACTTAATTTTCTACAATTTTCATAATTGAATCTTTAAAATTAGTAAAACCATCACAATTACAAATTGCTATTAAGTAATTTTGGATACCCAATTACAAATATTATAACAAATTAAGAATCTAATTATATTTTTTTAGTTCAAGAACCTAATTAAAAATTTTCAAAAATTTAAGGACCTACTAATGTATTAAATCAAAAAAATATAAAAATTTATCTTTTTAAAAATGTGTAATACGTTCTAAATATAAACTATTAGAATAATATTTTTAATTAAAAATCAAAAAACGAATTTCTAATAATTTTGTGACTTATCATGCACATACACATTTTATTATAATATTAATTATTAATTTTAATTAACGATTATTTATCACTTCACATTTTATATTATAAATTACATTCTACACTTTAAAAAGTTATATATTAAATTGTTAAATATTAAAATCTTTTTTTTTTCAATAAAACTGTCTACAAGAAAATTACGTTGATAAACAAAACTATTTTAGAAAATTATATTTTAGGACAAAAATAAAATCATTTTTTGGTACACACATTGTTACAAAGCAGCGTGGAAATGGAAATAATAGTATACGACAAACCTACCCAAATTGCAGCCCAACATTAGCACGAACCCCCTCAACGGTTCTGGAATGGTTGGAATTTTCTAGAACCCCAGGCCTCTCCATAAAAGCCCAAACCCTAACCTTCTTCACTTTGTTTCAGGGTTAGAGTTAGAACCACTCCCTTATCCATTTCCACTGCACACCATGGCCTCAGCCAACGCTCTCTCTTCAGCCTCCATTTTGCGCTCTTCCAACCGCCAGGTACCCCCACCAAATTCAATTTCATTTTTCTCACAACAAATAACAAAGATTTTGTTTGTGTTTGTGTGTGAGAGGTGCTTAATTGGTTTCGATTCTTTCTTACAGAGCCTGACCCGAACTGTGAACCACAACGGAAGAGTGAATTACCGGCAACCGAACCGCCGTTTCGCGGTGAAAGCCAATGCGAAGGAGATTGCGTTCGACCAGAATTCCCGGGCCGCGATTCAGGCCGGCATTGACAAGCTCACCGACGCCGTTGGGCTCACCCTTGGGCCCAGAGGTGGGCTTTTCGCGAGCCCAGATTTGTTTTGTTTCTTATGGTTGCTTTCAGATTAACGATTACTTCATTACCTCCAATATTTTTTAATTTTTATTTTTTAGGGAGGAACGTTGTGTTAGACGAGTTTGGAAGTCCTAAAGTGGTGAACGATGGTGTGACCATTGCTCGCGCAATTGAACTTCCCGATGCTATGGAAAATGCTGGCGCAGCTCTCATTAGAGAGGTGTGTGAATGTTATGCTTGTTGAAAATCTCACATCGACCAATGATATAGCCAAAATAGTGTACGCTTTAGTTTGGTGGGGTTGAGTTAGATCCAAATCCAAATTCTAAGAATGGTTTTGTTTTGTTGTTTGTGGTGATGATTTGTGTTTGTGCATAGTTTTTGTGAACTGATGGTGTGTTGAAATTCTGTGAAAAAAATGATGATTAAGGTTGCTAGTAAGACTAATGACTCTGCGGGTGATGGGACGACCACGGCTTCGGTTCTTGCTCGCGAGATAATTAAGCTTGGGCTTCTCAGTGTGACTTCTGGAGCTAACCCTGTGTCTCTCAAGAGAGGGATTGATAAAACTGTGCAGGGTTTGGTGGAGGAGTTGGAGAAGAAGGCCAGGCCTGTTAAAGGCGGAGATGATATCAAAGGTATTATTATTATTTTTGTTAGTATGCTGATTTGTTATTCTATAAGACCGTTTGTTGTGATTTATGGTTTGTTTGTTGGGGTGATGAGTTTTTTTTATGTGTTCTGTTGGTGTTATAACAGCTGTTGCGTCTATTTCTGCTGGGAATGATGAGTTGATTGGGCTAATGATTGCTGAGGCAATTGACAAGGTTGGACCTGATGGTGTTTTGTCCATTGAGTCTTCGTCTTCGTTTGAGACGACGGTTGAAGTGGAAGAAGGAATGGAGGTATGGCTTCTATGCAGAATTGTCATAATAATGAAAAAGATAAAGATCCTGTTTGGATAAGTATTTGTAGGAAAATAAAATAAGGATGTAAAATGAGCTAAATTTTTTTCATAAGTTAAAATTAGCTTATACACTTTAACTTTTATAGAAGCTCTCTCATTTAACATTTTCAAAAGCTGAGGTGCATAAGTTGATTTTAAGTTTAACTGCTGTGTTTATTGAGAAGTTTATCTAAACAGGACTAAAGAGTTATCTAGTTTCTGAGTCTAATTGTGCGGCCTTGTTATCTTGCAGATTGATAGAGGGTATATCTCGCCTCAGTTTGTTACAAACCCTGAGAAGTCAATTGTTGAATTTGAGAATGCGAGAGTGTTGATTACGGATCAGAAGATTTCAGCAATAAAAGATATTATACCACTGTTGGAGAAAACCACTCAACTGAGAGCTCCTTTGCTTATTATTGCTGAAGATGTCACTGGTGAGGCTTTGGCAACCCTTGTTGTGAATAAGCTGCGTGGTATCCTTAATGTTGCTGCCATCAAAGCTCCTGGCTTTGGCGAGCGGCGAAAAGCCCTCCTTCAAGACATTGCTATATTGACTGGTATGTGAAATTTCTGTGTTTAAGTTTTTAGTTGGATATTGATTACGGCCTTGTTTGGAAGAATGCTTATAAACAATTTATTTAGACTTATCTTATGTTATAAGTGTTTGTGGGAGTGTATGAGAGCGTTTATAAAACAAGCTTCTCTATGAGATGTTTTTAGCTTGTCTTCATAAGCTCTCCAATATAGTTTATAGAAATAACTTATGCAGAGCTTATAAAAAGACTTACTTTTGAATCTTGCAGAGACTAAAATATAGAGATTTTGTATTTTTTTTTTCGTTTCTTTCTCCAAATTAAATATCTTTTTTCTCTCTTCGTCCAAATTAATATAAATATCAAATTTTACACAAAACAAATCATAATTATTCGTTGCTAGTAATTTTTTATTTATTTTTTGTATGTTTCCTTTTTTCAATAAAAAATATAATTTAATTAAATAAATTTATATTTTTATATGTTGCTAGTAACTTTTTTTTATATGTTACTAGTAATTTTTTGTATGTTTTCTTTTATAATGGTGTGTCTCATGATTTTATGATATATATGATTTTAATTTTAACACCTTAATTAATTTATATTTTAATCATATTTTGATTATTGAATATTTTAATTTTTAAAATTATTGATAGGTATGGTAAATTATTTTTTTGTGTGTGTCACATAATTTTTTTAAATTTATGATACTTAAATTTTATTTTTTTAAAATTAAAAATAGGTAAATAGTGACTATTGATTTTTATTTTTAATATATTTGTGATATATAATGTTAGTATATTGATTATATAGTTAGTTTTTAAATTTTTAATTTATTTTTAATTATGATTTGAATTTTTTAATTTTAAAAATGAGACAATATCTTATAAGTGTTTATGTAGTAATGCATCCAAACACTTTAAAATTATGTAAGTTTTTATCAATTTTGTATATCTAAATGTAAATAACTTATTGAATTTTAAGTACTTATAACATAAGCTCTTATATAATAAGAATTTATTGAAAAAGATCTTAATTAAGTTGTTTTCTCAAATGGGCCCTACATGTAACATTATTTTCTGGCTAATGTGAACTATTTGTGTAACGTTGGTCAGGTGAAAAGTATTTTAATCCTGTTCAAAATTTGGTCTAGTTTATTACAAGCAGTGGTGTAGTACTCATTTGTCAAGTTACCCTTGAATTTTGTCACATTGATATGATGGAATGACACATCTTCCATGACTATAATCAAGTACATTTTTAAGTAGGAAACGCAAATTTGTTGTGGAAGTATCAAGCTGGAGTATTATTTAGTTCCTTCTTGAGACACACTGTTGACAATTTTGTTTAACTGCTAGGTGCTGAGTTCCAAGCTAGTGATCTGGGGCTGCTTGTTGAAAACACCTCAGTGGAGCAGCTTGGTTTGGCTCGGAAAGTGACCATCTCCAAGGATTCTACCACTTTCATTGCTGATGCCGCATCAAAGGATGAGCTGCAAGCCAGGGTTGCTCAGTTAAAGAAGGAGTTGTCAGAGACAGACTCAATCTATGATTCTCAGAAACTGGCTGAGAGGATAGCTAAATTGTCTGGTGGTGTTGCAGTCATCAAGGTTGGTGCGGCTACTGAGACTGAACTTGAGGATCGTAAGCTCCGAATTGAGGATGCCAAGAATGCAACTTTTGCTGCCATTGAGGAAGGTATTGTACCTGGTGGAGGTACTGCGCTGGTTCATCTCTCCACTCATGTCCCAGCAATCAAGGATAAGCTTGAGGATGCAGATGAGAGGCTTGGAGCAGACATTGTGCAAAAGGTGATGCGGAATGATTTGCACATATTTTATGAGTATGATATAGTTATTGCTTTCACAACACATGTTCCACAATTACACAAACACGTGAAATTGCACTACTGACTACTTATTACGCATAACAATTAAGAAAGAACAATAAAGAAAGAACATGAGCAATGCCAGGCTACAATCCCACTTCACCTTGAAAATATATGCTTAGATACTTTTTAAAATCCCTTAACATCTCAGGATGCTTCAAGCCTCAGTAAGTTGCGGAAAATTGTAATTGGATGGCCAATTTGATATTAAGTTACCGAAAGTTGAAGTACTATGATACACAAAATCAAGATGAAATTTGTCCTTAGCTTGTATACATAATTTGGGGCAATGTATTTTATATTTATATTTATCTTAATATCTCATATATGAATGAAAAATATATTAGAATGCTGATCCTTTTGCTTTTATATATCCAGGCACTGGTATCTCCTGCAGCATTGATTGCTCAAAATGCTGGAATAGAAGGTGAAGTTGTTGTGGAGAAAATAAAGAATGGTGAATGGGAGGTTGGTTACAATGCCATGGTAGACAGGTATGAGAATTTAGTGGAGGCTGGAGTTATCGACCCTGCCAAGGTAACAAGATGTGCGTTGCAGAATGCTGCTTCAGTTGCCGGAATGGTGTTGACTACGCAGGCCATTGTGGTGGAAAAACCTAAGCCCAAGGCACCTGTAGCTGCTGCCCCACAAGGCCTTACTATTTGATTTTTAGGTTACTAGGGTTACGGCAAAGAACAGTTTTGTGCAGAAAATTCAAAGAGCGTAAAGAGTTCGAATGTCTGTTCAATCGAAAAAATGTATTTGTAAACAGTTTTAGATTTGTTCGGCTTGATGAGGGAAAAGGGAAGTTATAATATTGGATCCCAGTCATGTTATGGTTTATGATTGAAATAAGGTAGTCTTTTGATATTTTTCTTCCAAGTTTTATGGTTGTAAGCATTGGTTTGGTTATTTTAGTCTTTTAATTTTGGTTAAAATTATTGTCTTTCATTTTGAAAAATGTCGTTTACCTTGTTCCCAAACAATAGTAGAGTTTGGTTTTTTCATATGATATGTTAAGTGACACCATTCTATGGTAACAACGTTGTTTTCTTTGGTTTTGGGGTCATTTGAATGGCAAATTCTAATCAGAGTCTTCCGGGAATCCCATTTTATCACCTCATTTTTATCTGAGCATTTTCTTCGCAGTGCTTGGTGATATCAATTATCATGGTTGGATAAAAGAGAACCTGGAGACCTGGGTATTCAAACTGCACAATTATTTTCTCCGGTACTAAAGGGCTGAATTGGCCTCGTGCTCCTTCAAGTAGCAAATATCCGATCATTGTTTCTTGACAATTTGTCTTTTGAAAGGTTTTAATTTAGTGTACTCTTATTAAATTATAGTTAAAATATACATTGTGCTTCCAGAATGCAATAGATGATGGTGTTTGTATGATTCTCCAAACATGTGAATTTCCAAATCAAAAACAAGATCATCATTGTAAAATTAACTCGAGGTGGGCGTGTTTGATAAAGCGTTCAATACGTGTGTTCAGGAAAGAAATCTTGTTAAAATTTATAAACATAAGTAGAAGCTACTCTCTTGCTTCAATTTGGATGTGCATCAATTGACATTGATGAGAAACCAAACACATATGAAGGGTTCCAAAATTAGCGTCTTAATTAGATAGTAGCACAGTGCTCATCCCTAATGTTTTCCATGCTTTTGTGCTAGGATTTAGAGTTTGATTTTGCAGAAAAAGCCTTGGACCATCCACAACAGGATCACCTCTTCTTGATTGACAAATAAGCAACGTAACGTCCTGCTTGTTTTTGCGTTTACACAACCTCAAAAGGTAGGTTGCAGGAGGGCACAATTTTCCCCTTCCTAGGAGCTGTGCAAGGAGATCAAATGTTCACAGTGAAATTTGTTCGAAGATTTATTTGATTTTGAAATATACCGACTTGAAATCTTGGAAATTTTCACTAATTTTAATTTATAAATGATAGTATTGAGGACTTAGATTCAAAATTTATTTTGGGTTAAATGACGTGTATGAGTCAAGAATCTTAATTCAATATTTTGATCATAACACCGATTCACAAACAAGAATAAATAACCAAATTTGATTTGATTATTGAGTAATTATATTCAAATTGTAAACCTAACTTTGTTAAGTATACAAAGCATTTATTCAATTTAGTTTTGATATAAACCAAATTACATGTCAATGGACAAAAATTGTCAAGAATTACAAAGTCAAGAGAAACTATTTGCAGTAGTCGAAGTTACAATAAAAAATGTAATTGAGAATTTAATGACAAAATGCAAATAAAGTATGAGTTTAATGGTCATGCACTAATAATGTAAAGTAATTTTACACTGTCATCTAATCACAAACTACTATTTATTGTAAGTTTGTTGACTTTTATAATAAATATTTTAAAAGTCATATTAATACTGATTTTTGATTGAATGACAATGTAAAACTTTTTACACTGACAATGCATGATCATTAAACTCACAAAGTATTTGTTGTGAATCCATAGTACAATAAAGCAACTTTTATGGCATAAAGGTCAAAAATAAACAGTGGTAAAATCTACCTCTACATATGCTAGGCATGTAAATTGATTGGAGGATGGAAATTTTGTAATGACATTCAATGTTTAATTTCAAATCCTTGGCTATAAATAGCAATTCATTTGATCAGTTTTAGCATTTCATCCAAGAGTGAGAGAACATATATAAGTGTTGTGTATTTCTTCTATTTTTATAGAAAGGTGTATTCTCTTATTGTAAGAGAGAGAGAGTGCAATTGTTTTCTCCTTATATTTAAAAAGATGTAATTTTCTTTCACTTAGTAAAATTATTTCTCTGGTCTTGCCTATGGATTTTTTCTTATCAATTGAGGGTTTTTCACATTAAAATATTGTGTGTCAATTCTTATTTTTCGCATCCTTTATTTTAACTGTGTGATATTATTTTGTCACTCTGGTACCAACAATGTGATCTGTGCCAATATGTTGCTATTACTATTCTGCTGCGATACACACTAGTATGGTGCCATATTTATAAGAAAATTCTTAGTATGCTTTGTGGTTGCAATATAATTTGATCTTCCACGTCAGAATTTTTTTTTCTTGATACTAGTAATATAGTGTGGTAGTATGAAAGTGCATGTCTAGGAAAGACTTGGTATTTAAGTGTGTCCAATGGTGACCCACTTTTCTTTCTTGAAAACTTACCTAGTGTACCGATTCACGGACTACAACCACTATTCCAATATATGATACTATTCACGGTGGAAATTGTGCAAGCCGGTTCAATTGAAAAATTATTTGGTGTAAAACCATGGTAGCAAAATTTGAAATTGAGATGTTCAAAAGGAGTAATTTCTCCTCATGGAAATTGAGAAAAGACAATTGTCAAGATGCAATTGAAGGCAGACCTTTAAATATCACTAACAAAAAGTGCAAAGAGATGGATGATAATATTATTACCAATTTGCACCTAGCAAATTTGTCCAGTGTTGTAGAGGAAAAGACTACAAAGGAGATTTATGATGCTCTCATCAAATTGTACGAGGTCACGTCACTCCACACTAAAATATTCCTAAAGAGGAAATTCTACACTCTTCGAATGAGTGAGTCCACATTAGTGACAAATCACATCAACAATTTGAATATTTTATTTGTTTAACTTACAACGTTAAATTTCAACATAACAAAAAATGAATGTATAAAACTTCTACTTCAGAGTTCACCAAATTTATATGATCAACTCATCATCAACATAACAAATAATAATATTGTCGGCTGTCTATCCTTTGATGATGTTGCCAAAGCTATTCTTGAAGAAGAATCCAAGTGAAAGAATAAGGAAGACAAGTTGAAAATTTCAAAGCATGTAAAGGCTTTAACTATAACGAGAGGTAGATAAATGGAACATGGCTTTAATAGAAGTCAAAATCATGGTAGATCAAAATCTCAAAGAGGAGAGAATCTCAAATGCTACAATTGTCGCATGAGAAGACACTTGGAGAAAGATATTGTTGATACAACAAGAAGGATGGAGGAAAGAACTATGAAGCATCAATCTTTCAAGGTTGTGTTGTAAGTATCTCAAATGATAGAGAAGTCCTGTATGGCAAAGCAATAATTAGTTCTAGAGGCTTAAAACAACTTATGATGTCTAGATAGTGGGTTTAGGCACGACATGGCACATGATTCCACACCGAGATTGGTTTTGCACTTATAAGTCTGTCTTAGAAGGATCTATGTTCATGGAAAATGATCATGCCTTAGAAATTGCTGGGGTCGATATTGTCAAATTAAAAATGTATGATGATATTGTTTGCATAATTCAAAGGTAACGACATTTGAAAGGCTTGAAGAAAAACTTATTGCTCATTGGGCAATTGGATAACCTCAAGTGCAAGTTCTATATTAAAGGTGATATCTTAAAAGTAGTGAAAGGTAATCTTGTAGTGATGAAAGCAGAGAAGATCACAGCAAATCTATGCATGCTTTTGGGAGATATACTGCAAGAAGCAGAAGCATCAGTTGCAGTGACAAGCCAAAAAGAAGCAATAATGATGTGGCATCGTAGACCTAGTCATATGTCAGAGCAAGGCTTGAAAGTCCTTATAGAACGTCATCTCTTGCCATGGCTTAAAATGGTAAATTTACCTTTTTGTGAGCATTGTGTGATAAGCAAGCAGCATAGATTAAAGTTTGCTAGAGTAACTACTAGAAGCAAACACATATTGGACTTAATCCATTCTAATGTGTGAGAATCACTAAAAATATCCATGGGAAAAGCAAAATATTTTGTATCATTCATTGATGATTAATTCAAGAGATTATAGGTGTATGCAATCAAAAAGTCAGATGTTTTTCTAGTATTCAAGGAATTCAAAGTACACAAGTGGAGCTTGAAACTGAAAAAAGAACTAAATGCTTAAGGACAAACAATGGATAAGAATATGTAGATGGTGACTTTCTAACATTTTGCAAGCAAGAGAGTATTTCAAGACAATTCACAATACCACATATACCTTAACAGAATGGTGTGGCAGAACGAATGAATAAAACTCTTTTAGATAGAACAAGAGCTATGCTAAGAACAATAGGAGTGGCCAAATCTTTTTGAGTAGAAGCAATTAAAACCACCTGTTACGTGATAAATCAATCATTGTCAACAACAATTGGTTTAAAGACACCGATGAAGATATGGTAAGGAGAACCAACTAATTATTCTTCTCTAAATGTATTTGGATGTCTTATGTACGTGATGTCCAGCTCTCAAGAAGAACAAAGCTGGATCCAAAATTTAGGAAATTTATTTTCTTGGGTTATGTTGACAATGTTAAAGGGTATCGCTAGTGGGATCCCACTGCCCGCAAGGTTGTTGTTAACAGGCATATAGTCTTCGCAGAAAATGAATTACAAAGTGAGGAGAAAAATGACAACACTTCCCTAAAGACTACTTCAATGCAAATAGAGGGAAAGTCTAAAAAATATGATTATTCCAAAGCAGAACCAGAGCATGAAGAACAAGAACCAAATGAGGTCAATGATGGAAATGTTTGATGAACAACACGTCAAATAAGGAAACCATCTTGGCACTTAGACTATGTCATTGCAAGCCATGATGCATACTATCTTCTAACTAAAGAAGGAGAACCTTCAACCTTTCAAGAGACTTTGAGTAGTTTAGATGCTTCTCTATGGATGACAGCAATGCAGGAAGAAATGAAAGTCTTACATAGGAACATGTTGAACTTCCAAAGGGCCGAAAAGCAATGTAAAACAAATGAGTATACAAGATCAAACGAAATGGTAATGATCAATTGGAATGATATCATGCAAGATTAGTGGTCAAAGGATATGCTCAAAAAAATGTATTGATTTTAATGAGATATTCTCTCCAATTGTTAGACTAACCCCTATCAGAGTTGTTTTGACTATGTGTGCTGCATTTGACTTGCATCTTAAACAACTTGATGTAAAGATTGCTTTTATCCATGGAGAACTTGAAGAGAAAATATATATGTGCTCCAACTAGAAGGCTTTAAAGAACAAGAAAAAGAAAACTTGATTTGTAGGTTGACCAAATCTCTATACAATCTAAAGCAAGCGCTAAGATGGTGGTATAAGAGATTTAATTCCTTCATTATTAGCCTTGACTACAACATATTGAATTTAGACCATTTTATGTACTACAATAGGTTTGATGATAATGATTTTATCATTTTGTTGCTGTATTTGAATGACATGTTAGTGGTAGGTTTCAACAAAGATCAAATCCAAGAATTGAAGGCACAGTTGGCTAAAGAGTTTGACATGAAGAACTTGGGACCAGCAAACAAGATTTTAGGGATGCAAATTCACTAAAAGAAAAAAGATAGGAAGATTTAGCTTTCTCAAAAGAATTACTTAGAAAAGGTATTATGGCGTTTCAAAATGCAAGACTATAAGCCAATTTCTACCCCACTTCCTGTTAATTGTAAATTATCCTCAAGTATGAGTCCTAACAATGAAGTAAAGAGGATGGAAATGTCTCAGGTATCATATGTATCAGCGGTGGGAAGCCTTATGTATACCATGATATGTACAAGACCAGACATTGTACAAGCAGTGGGAGCGAGTAGCAAATTTATGGCAAATCCTGATAAAGAGTATTGGAATGTTGTTAAGAGGATCCTTAGATACATCCAATGAACCTCAAGTGTTGCATGTTTTGAAGGATCGAAATTTATTTTCAAGGGCTATATCGATTCATATTTTGCGGGTGATCTTGATAAAAAAAAATATCTACTATTGACTATATGTCACTTGTAGGAGGAGTGGTAAGTTGGTTATCCAAATTACAGACTGTTGTAGCTCTATTTACTGCAAAAGCTGAACACATGGCAACTATCCAGGCATGCAAGGAATCAATTTGGATTCAAAGGATGATGGAAGAACTTGGGTACAAGCAGCAGAAGACTACTATGTATTGTGATAGTTAGAGTGCCTTGCACATTACAAAGAATGATGCCTTTCATGCTAGGACAAAGCACAAAGGTATATAATACCACTTTTTTTGAGAAATAGAAGAGGAAGAAAGTGTGGATATGCAAAATATTCATACCAAAGACAACCTAACAGATGTTACGACAAAGTCAGTCAACACTAGCAAGTTTATATAGTGTCGATCCTCCAATGGCGTATCAGAAACGTAAACAACAAGGAATTAACAAGATAAAGATATCTTTGAAAGCTCACAAAAGTAACTTTAAGCGAGAGATTGTGAACCTGTAGTATAGTAAAGCCACTTTTGTGGCATAAAAGTCAAAATGAACAGTGGTAAAATCTACCTCGACATATGCTGGGCATGTAAATTGGTTGGAGGGTGGAAATTTTGCAATGGCATTCAATGTTTAAGCTCAAATCTTTGGCTATAAATAGCAACTCATTTAATTAGTTTTAGCATTCCATCCAAGAGTGAAGAAACATGTATTAGTGTTGTTTGTTTTTCCTATTTTATAGAAACATATGTATTCTCCTATTATAAGAGAGAGTGCGTCTCTCTTTATATTTAGAGAGAGATTGTAATTTTCTTTTACTTAGTAAAATTATTTCTCTAGTTTTGCCCGTGATTTTTTCCTTATTAATTGAGCATTTTTCACGTTTAAATATTGTGTCAATTTTTATTTTTCTCATTTCTTATTTTAGTTGCATGATATTATTTTATCACTATTGTATCATTGTATCAACATTTGCTTAATGTATCTATTTTTTGTTTTATCACTTTAATTTTGTTTTACAATAAAATACAGAAGAGAAAAAGAAGAAAAACCCAGGTTTATGCAGCTGTTAATTTTCAAGTTGATTCATTTGCATTGCGAGTATATCTGCATTGTGCAGGATGTTATACTTCTCTGAAAGAAGTTGTAGACTACAGTGACGGAACTTATAGGCGGGACTCCCCCAAATTCTGATTTACACCGATTAACTCCTTATTCCATGCATAATTAATGTTCTTTATGTTCGGTTTGCTACTTTGCAAACTGATCCCCAAAGAAATTATCTCCTGTACGCAAAGTCAAAAAGACAATCTGATTCTTTATTTAGGCGGCATCTTCATTGATAGCAACTCCATACAATTTCATTATAACGACCAACAGCTTCAAGAGAATCTGATTCAATAATTATGGTCTTAGAAAGAAGATTTAGGCCATCTAAATTGGCGAGATGTGTAATATGAGAAATTGAATAATAATTTATTTAAAGGGAGGTATGTTTATTTAATACTTTAATTTAAATCAACCTTACTTTTCCGCTTCACACGTCTTTCATTTTTTAAGAGTTAATTCCTTATTTAATATGTCATGTTGCGAAGCAAATTTAGAGCAAAACAATTAGCACCTCAGCATTTTTTAATACATTTTTTAGTTATATGTTTAGATTAAAAAAAGAAGAAGCGAGTTATGTACCTGTGTGTGTGCAAAAAAGTAATAGTGAAATTAATTTTACAAAGTATTTAGAAAAGGAAGTAAAATTTTTAAGAGCTGATTATTTAGAAAAGCAAGTGAAAATGTGTTTTCACCAAATTCTATAACTTTTAAAAAATAAGAAATAAAATAAAAATAACATTACATCTTTGTAATTAAAAATAAAAATAAAAAATATTTTCTCGAAATGACCCTTTATTCTCTACATCTCAAAATATATTTAGTCTTCAATTATCTTAAAAAGTGATTGTAATGATATATAAAAAAGTGATTAATTTTTTTGACAATTACATAAAAAGTAGAAGCTATTTTTTGTTTGATTATAATTATAAAAATACTTTTATTTTAAATGTTAGTTATAATTGTAACTTTTTTTAGAAGTTACCTGTAAAAGCTTTTCAAAATAACTAGAAATGTAATTTTTTTATAGGTTTAAATAAATATGCTAAAAAAATTTAAAAGTGATTTTATGAAAATAAAAGTAGAATTTCATTAGATCAAAAATTGGGTCATATAATATGTCTTAGCAAATTACTAAATCGTAAATGTTATGGAATTAATGTGACTTACCCGGTTTTTCAAGTGTACTAGTGACTAAGTTGAATTCGCCTTTTACTGTTATAATAATGGTTTTGAATCTTTGCAATAGCCGCAATAGTATCACAATGGATCAATATGGCTAGAATCGATTTTTCACACATAGGAATATCTGACAACAGGTTTCTCAACTATTCTGGTTCGTCATAGGCAATTGCCACTGCAATCATTTCTGACTCCATAGTAGATTGTGCTAATATAATCTGTTTCTTAGATTTCCAAGAAATAACCCCCCCTCCCCCCCCCCCCCCCCCCAAGCTAGTCAACTTGGAGTCATCTAAAAGGGTATTCCAATCAACATCGCTGTAACCTTCTAGTACAACAGAAAACTTTGATAATGTAATCTAGGTTCATGGTCCTTTTAAGGTACCTCATGAACCTCTCAATAGCACACCAGTGCTCATTACTAGGACTACTAGTGAATCTACATAGCAACCCCACAACATAAGCTATATCAGGCCTAGTGCAATCAACAACATACCGAAAGCTGCCAATGATGCTCGCATACTTAGATTGATTAACACTGTCACTAGTGTTCTTGAACAACTTGACACTAGGATCATAGGGGGTACATGTTGGTTTACAATCAAAGTAATAATATTTCTTTAAAATCTTCTCAATATAATGAAATTAATCCAAAGAAATTCCCTTTTCAGTTCTAGTAATTTTAATTCCAAGAATTACATTTACTTCACCAAGGTCCTTTATGTCAAAATTCTCACAAAGCATATTTTTGACATTTTTCACAACATGAATACTAGAACCAAAGATAAGCAAGTCATCTACATATAGACATATAATAATGCAAACATTATTATCTGATTTATAATATATGCACTTATCACTGTAGTTAATTTTAGAACCATGTGAGATAACTAGATTATCCAAATTCTCATGCCATTGCTTAGGTGCTTGTTTCAAGTCCTACAAGGATTTATTTAATTTGCATACTTTATTCTCATGTCTAGTAACAATAAAACCTTCAGGTTGATCCATATAAATCTCTTCTTCTAATTCAAAGTTTAAAAAAGCAGTTTTTACATCCAATTGATGCACAACCATATCATGCACAACAGCAAGAGATAACAACACACGAATAGATGTAAGTCTAGATATAGGTGAAAACGTGTCAAAGAAATCTATGTTTTCTCTTTGTCTATATCCTTTGGCTACTAACCTAGCTAGCCTTAAACTTGTCTATTGTTCCATCTGGTTTACATCCTATTGTTTTGCATCTTGGAGGTAACTCTACTAATTCCCATGTTCTATTAGACTTAAGAGAATCCATTTCATCATTTATAGCTTCTAGCCAAAAATTGGCATCTATAAATGACAAAGCCTCCTGAATAGAGGAAGGATCCTCCTCAATGTTATAAGTATAAAAAATAGGACCAAAATCCTTAGCTACATGTGCTCTTTTACTTCTTCTAGGTTCATCTAAAACATCATTATTAGAATCACATATATGAATTGGTGCATTATAAGAAGTAAAGCCCACACTATTTTTCAATTTAAATGGAAAACGGTCTTTATAAAAAATAGTGTCATTTGATTCAATAACAATTTTCTCATTTGAATAAAAAAATCTATAAGCTTTTTTATTAACCGTGTAGCCAATGAAAACACATTCATATGCTTTACTTGTTAATTTTTTTTCTTTTAGGATCTGGAATCCTAACATAAGCCAAACAACCCCAAGTTTGAAGGTAGGATAAATCTAGTTTCTTATTTTTAAATAATTCATAAGGAGATATTTTACTATTTGATTTAGGCACTCTATTAAAGCACATAACATACATTTAGCAAAATTTCACCCCACCAAAAAGATGTAGCACTAGAATGAAGCAAAGTAGCAACAACAGATTCAGCAAAAGATCTATTTTTTTCTTTCAACTTTACCATTCATTTTAAGATAATATGGTGTGGTTTTCTCATGAATTATTCCATGGGAATTGTAAAACTCATTAAAACTTTTAGAATCATATTTTGTTCCTCTATCACTTCGCACTCTATTTATTGTTTTATTAAGTTGATTTTCAACTTCAGAAACAAATAACTTAAACATATCAAAAGCATCACTCTTATTTTTTATAAGATATACATATGTGAAATTAGAGCAATCATCAATAAAAGTGATAAAATATCGTTTTCCATTTCTAGTTAACACTCCATCAAATTCACATATATCATAATGTGTTAAATCAAGAGTTTTAGTTTTTCTAATTACCAACTTATGAGGAGCTTTAGTAATTTTAGCTTGACTACAAAATTTTCATTTTTCAAAATCATTTATAGATAATTTAGGAATTAATTTCAAATCACTCATATTTTTAATAATTTGTTTATTAACATGACAAAGTCTAGAATGTCAAACATTATAAGTATACAACAAGTAAGAAGAAACAACTTTATTCATTTCAACATTCAATTTGAACATTTCATCAGTAGCATAACCCTTCCCCACAAAAATATTATTCTTAGTAAGAGTATATAAATCAACCCATATGGCTTGAGTAAACCCAACTTTGTTAGGGAGATAGCCTGAAACTAAGTTCTTCCTCATCTCTAGAGTATGCATAACATCTTTAAGAACCACAGTCTTTCTAGAGGTAAACTTCAATTCCACATCTCTTATCCCAGCAACAACTGTGGTGTGGGAATCTCCTGACAACACATTATGATTCTTAGCAACAAAATAATTCTTAAACAGAGATCTATCATGGTAGACGTGACGTGTTGCGCCAATGTCTACTTACCACCCCTCAGATCCACCAATAACATTGATTTTAGAAATCATAGCAATGAGTTAGTCCTTAGTAAGGTTCGCCTACGAGGAGAGGATGACCCTTTAGTTGGCAATTCCTAGCCACTAGGCTTACCACAATTATAACAACTAAATTGTCTTAAGGGGTTTTTTGTCTATTCTGATTGCCATTTTTGTTGTTGTTGTTGTACTTACGATGTTGATACTTCATATTTTTACCTTTCGATTTCAGGACAATAGAGTGGATTTGACAACGACAAGACCTTCCTCTTTTTTATCTTGTTTTCGAGCTTCCTCCTCCATACGCAGTCGAGTTATCAAACTCTCCCATGAGAATTCTTTTGTTTTATGTATAAGGATGTTCTTTAAATCTTTCCAGCTAAAAGGCAATTTATCAATTATTACAGCCACTTGGAATTGTTCATCTAAAGCCATACATTCAAAGATGATTTCATGAGCAATTTTTTGGAGTTTGTGAAACTAAGCTTCAATAGATTTGTCATCCGTCATTTGATACTTAAGGTAGTGACTAACAGCATATTTCTTTAATCCAGCCTTTTTAGTGTCATATTTTTTCTACAACACCTCCCAAACTTTCTTGCAAAAGGTATTTGTACTATAATAATCATAAAGATCTTCAAATAAACCATTTAAAATAAATTCTTACACATGAAGTCATTGTAATTACATGTTTTCAGTTCCTTTTGTTGAGCATTAGTTGGATTTTTTGATAAAACAGGCTTGTCAGCAATGAGAACGGAATTGACTTTTCGCATGACTAGGAAGAACAACATTTTCTGTTTCCATCTCTTGAAATGTGGGCCTTTAAACTAAAATGGCTTCTTGAATCAATTGTAATAGTGTCGTGTTTAGCAGACATGGCAGAAAATGAAACATCTAAAAATTGTTGTTGCAGATGTCAAACATGAACAGAAAAAATGAGGCTGAGTCGCATACTATGTCACTCTCTTTAAAACATTTTGTAATTCTGTCTAAATTATGCAATAGTAAATAGCCCCGTCATCCCAAGTATAAAACAATCCTCCAAAATGAGTTAGGATCCTCTTTGCATAGAAGAGATCCCAACAAACCAACACCCACACAAAGTTCAAAATTGCTCGGGAACCAACAAAAGGCAAAAACACTATTTTTTAAAAAAACTTTTGTTTTACTTTTTCATTATGTTCTTCCCTCTTTCTATATAGGTCATATATCTCTTTTTTTTAAAACATAGCTATTGATTTAAACAAAATCAAAAGCTTTACCCTCAAAATGGTGTTAATTGTGTTATAAATAATGTTAAATGCATTATAAATGGTGTTAAAACCAATGTTATCAGACTTGGACTGGTCATCAACTCGGTCAGGGTACTAGGTCACTGGGTCACTGGTCGAACCGATGGGTTATTGATTGAACCACATAACCCGATCCATATTAAAAATTCTAAATATTTCATAACCTGTAAAATTTTATACTTCAAAAAATCATTAAAAAAGTAAACTATACCTAAAAAATTCTCAAAAAATTCACAACACAAATTATCATAAATCCACAAGTTCATTCTCTAAATTCAAATCCATCACCAAGATATAAGTTCTAACTTCTAATTAAACAAACAACAAGGTCTTCACATAAAAAAAAAACACTTATAAATAAGGTCTAAAACATAATCTAAACATAATAATTCACAACTCTATATTATATACAGCCACACAGCCACACAGATCAAAGATTGACAGATAATAAACTTTCGTAGAAGAAATTTCAAATTTGTGACTACAATTCTACTCAACAATTGCACAAATATTTGAAAATTAGAAATTTAGAATTAATCTTACAAATCTACACAAGGGCTCTCAATTTGTGGATTGTCTAAACTTCCAACAGTAAAGTCACTGTAGTGCTTCCCGTCGCCGGTGACAAAGCAGAACTGACAACGTGGAGCCACAAAGCACGACGGTCGCACGACAGGGCAGAACGGACGATGGTCGAAGGCACAACGCACTGCTGGGCTGCAAAACGTGGAGGAAAGCGTCGCGCACTCATGCGGCTGGGTTGCTGGGCTGCGAAACGAGGAAGAGAGTGACACTGGTGAATAGAGGAGGAAGCACGACGAGGAGAGGCACGCCGCTGTTGCTGGTGGACGACGAGCCGACGAGGCATGAGCTGCGACCTACGAGACGACGGGGACAAAGTGACGAATAGAGGCAGGGGAAAATCAAAAAAATCTCCCCAAAACAGAAAGCAGGGTTTCTGATTATTGCCCCAAATATCCTTAAACCAAACAACATCGTTTTGGGGACTCAGAAAAGAAAAAAAAAATGACCCAACCGGTTCAACCTAACCCACCCGGTTGTCGGTTCGACCTTCAAACCGCCCGAGTCAAACCGGGTCGCACCGGTTCTGTGGCATAACTGGTCGAATAAGTGACTCAGACCGGTTGTATGGCCAGTTCCCAGTCTAACCAATCAAACCAGCCAGTCCGAGCCAAGTCTTATTACACTTGTTAAAACCATTAAACCCAAATTAAAGGCTCTAACGGTAAACAATTTAATTGCATTAAAACCATTCAATTTTCAAATTCAACTTTCAAGAAACAGAAACGTATGAATCAATTTAATAAAATATATTAATTTTTAGGCTCAATTACAATGTTAGTCCCCCATGTATCGTATTTGTGCGATTTTAGTCCTTCGGGTTTAAAATGTGACAATTGGGTCCCCCAAGTATTATCCATGTTAAAATCAAGTTCTTCCGTCAATGCTCTATCAAAATTTTAACAGTGTGAATGACGTGTCACATTGAGGAAGTGACACGTCATCCACGTCATTAAAATTTTGACAAAACATTGACGGAAGGACTTACTTTTAACATGAATAATACTTAGGGGACCCAATTGTCACATTTTAAACTTGGGGGACCAAAATCGAACAAATAAGATACTTGGGGAACCAAAATTACAATTAAGCCTAATTTTTAACAAATCATTTCACGGAAATTTTTTAGAGATTTTTAAGAAATTGTATGGGTTTCTTTTATAATTTTTTAAAGTATGAAATTACAAGTAATAATTTTTTTGAATTTTTTTATATATATAGTGATTTAATTGTTTGACCAATGACCTTATATCTTGATCAAGTTGATAATCAATCTAAGTCTGATAATATTGATTTGAATTAGAGAGTCCCTTTCCCTCACCAAATCAGGTTGTGCTTTAAGCTTGATTTAACAAAAACTAACGAATAGCAGATAAGCTAATTGATAGCAAATGAGTTTATAACTAATACCTGATAAGTTAGGTAATTGAATTTAAAGTATTTAATAAAATTAATAGTTGAACTAGTTGATAAATATAATGTAACATAAAATGACATGTTTATGCTTTTTTATATAAATTCTATATATATATACATATATATATATATATATATATACATATATATTATTTTAAATAATTTTTAATTTAAATATTTAATTTGTTTTAAATTATTTGTCATCTCAGAAACTAAAATATTAATTTTTTAATTATATTTTGTTTTTAAATATTTTTATTAAAAAAGTCGTAAAAAAAATCACATGTTCGTTTGATTTTTATATAATTTTTATTTTTTAGACAAAAATATATTCTATCTTATTTTTATCCTAAATATATATCTGATCATTAAATGTATTTTTTTATTAATTAAAATAATTTTTAATTTTTTTATGTGAAAAAACAGGGCATAAAAGTGAGAGTGTATCAAAGAATATGGAGGGCATCAAAATCGACAACGGATGGTGGCCCGTAGATTAACAACAATGAATGTGGTGGTCTAATGCCACAAGCCACAAAGAAAGCTATGTAATACACATGAGAGGTATTAAGAGTTAGGAATTTTTGTTTTATTTGTAAGAGGATAGAAGAGGATTTTAATTAAAATAGCAAAGGTAAATATGAGAGAAAAAAATAAGTTATACACTGTGAGTTTAAACGCTATTTTAAGTAGCATATGAAAAACCTTATAAATTGATGAAAAAATGTTATAAGCTAGTTTGATAAATGTTGTTAAACATATCTACTTTAGTCAAAGGAACTCATCCATTACAAGCTATTTGCTATAGACTAGCGGTTTAGACTTGTCAAACAATGCCTTAATGGTTGGTATTTGTAATATGGAAAATAATTGGTGCACCGAGTGAGAGATAAAAAGAAAAGAGAAAAAAGTTAAATATGTAATAATTGATGTAATATCATAGGAAGAGAAATAGAAAAATAAAATAAAAGAGTTAAAATACTATGTAAACATATGAATATCATTGTTATTGTAATATTTAACAAAGATTTGAGAGTATTTCTAGTGTGAGTATTATTACGTAATGAGTTGTTAAGTTAAAGTTATTAACGTAGAAAAGAGAATATTACATTAAAAAAAGATAGTTACTTCTACAAACAAGTGTTATATATTATAAAATATGACACACATATATATAAATTTAAAATCAGAAAAAAATTATGTAACTCTTCTTTAATGACAAAGATGAAAATACTCTTAATTCATGGGACGCTCACTACGGTAGGAAAGTTGTCCATGTCTTCCGACCGTAGACTAATTTTTATAACAGTTAGATTTATGTATTTTATATTTAAAGGTTAAGATTTTTTTTTTTCTTTTTCTTATTCATCTCCATCTTTTATCAATTTACCCCTCTTTCTATTTCTCTTTCCTCTTCTTCTCTCTCCTCTTCTTTGTCCCTTACTCTCACTCATGGTAAAAAAGAAAGAGGAAAGAGAAATAGAAAGAGGGATAAATAGGTAAAAGATGGAGATAAAAAAAAAAAATCTACCTTTAAGAAGGAGGCTAAGGTGAACCACCTTGATAGCTAGCCCACGGCGAACCATAATTTTTAACCATTAGATTGATCTTATTATCATAGTTCCTTCCACACCAAATTCCTCCAACTTCCTCTTGGAAACCCTTCCGACCACTGTTCGCCGCCACCTAAAGACAATTTCCAATGGCAGCGTTTCATTTTTTTCTTTCCGCCATTTCTCCACTACCACTGCCCCCTCCCCTTGCTCAAGTCACCAGTCATGCCAACGCTCCAAAATGTAGCGCCCCGCTACAACGAACCCCTCCCCCCTCCCTCTCCCTCAACCTCGCGTTTCCCTCTCTATGGACCCCAGTCACTTCACGAAACTTAGGGTTCCCTCCCATCTTCCACATCGTCATCAGCAGCGACTAAGACATCGTCGCCGTTGTGCTGTCCAGATCTGCACATTAAAGCCCCTCTGCACTAGATCCATTTTGTGACGTGAAGAATGACCTTGCTTCTACGATGAGAAACCAAATCTGCACATCAAAACCCTTACAATGACAAACCAGACCAAAAGAGAAGAAGACAGGAAGAAGAAGAGGGAGAGAGAAGAAGTGGAAAAGAGAGGGGGGAAAAAGGTGACGTCGCCACTACCAACAATCACCTCTGGTGACAACGCACGACATTGTGGCTTCACCACGTCCATCCCTGCTCCGTCTAGAACACCATTTCCTGGCACAGCGGCGAGGTCATGCATGCCTCCATCATCCTTTCAAGGCTTTCACTCTCGAAGCAACTAGCGCACCGCTTAAACTCAGCCTTCTCCTTTGCGTCAAAAACTTGGCCGACGACTACGCCCTCCATCGATGATGGATTCCCATACTTCAACGTGTCAAAGCCTCATCAGAGAAACTCGGAGAGAAAGGCATATGTGACACCGATGAAGGTTCTAATCAAGAGGGAGTGAGAGTGGAGAGTGGGGAATAATCCCCTGTAATGAATATAGGATATACCATGAAACCTAGATAAATCTAACAGTAAATAGAAGTAGTCCACTATAAACCCCCGGTAAAGGTGGTCCACCTTAGCATTAGTCAACCTTTAAATATAAAGTACATAAATCTAACAATTATAAAAACTGGTCCACGGTGGGAGACATGGACAACTTCTCCACCATAGCCATCTTGAATTCATGGACCCCAATATCATAATGTCAACATGAAAAATGTGGATGGGTTTGTGAAAACTGAAAGGTACTCCTGCCCATGGGGTCGTCGTCCCCATTTTAATGCGAAGATTCCACTATTGGTGCATTAAGTTCTCTGATTCCCACCTTGACAGTGATGACAATCGTATGTTTGCACTTTTGTACGATGTTTTAAAAATCAAGTCATCTTTGAGCATGATTTGATTCGTTTATTCAACCATATTAACAATTTACTTGAGGTTGAACTCGGTAATATAATAAGATGTAATTGAATCAGAAAATCAGTCGATCCACGGTCTGATCAATTATTAACGTGTTTGGATTTATGCTAGATGTTTTAAAATTACGTTGAAATATCGGTTAACGTAATTTTAGATAAATATTTACATGTTTAGTTTTATGTTGATGAATTAATTCTGAATTCATAATTGATTTTAAGCTAAAACAACTTTAAGTAATTTTTTTTTATTTTGCATTGAACCAAAAATTTTATATAGAATTTTATTGTTAACTTACTTTTAGAATAAAGGCTTAATTGTATTTTCGGTCCCTCAAGTTTTGCAATTGTGCAATTTTAGTCCCTCAAGTTTCAGTCACATAAATTGGGTCTCCAAGTATCCCAATTGTGCGATTTTGGTCTCCTAAGTTTCATTTGCATAAATTGAGTCTCCCAAGTATCGCAATTGTGTAATTTTGGTCCCTTTGTTAGTTTTTCGTTAAAATTTAATAGATTTTATATGATGTATTAAAGCCACATCATTTGCCATATCATTCATTATCATGTCAATTGTCACATCATCCATCAAAGCCACATTATTTGTTATGTTAAATATTTAACGAAATACTAATGGACAAAAATCACACAATTGCAATACTTAGGGAACCCAATTTGCGCAATTGAAATTTGATGGACCAAAATCGCACTATTGCGATACTTGAGAGGTCCAATTTGTCCAATTAGAACTTGGAAAACTAAAATCGCACAATTGCAATACTTAAAGAACCTAAAGTGCAATTAAACTTAAAATAAAACATCCAAACTTAAATCATATCATTTCAAAATTAATTTTATTAAATCAATTTTATTCAAAGCCAATTTTACAAACACCCACCCAAATATACAATATATCAATTGACGTCAATTGCAATTTCTTGACAGAGGCGATGGAAAGTATAGCAATTTATTGATAAGCATAAGCCACTTGAAAGAAATTATATTTGTAATGAGTGAAAAAAAATGAAAGTAGTAAAGCATTAAAACAAAAATCATTAAAGAAAAGTAAAAGCATTTAATCTGGTAACAATTCATTAAAAAAAGCCATTTATTAATAGAAAAAAATATTAAGCCTTAGAATTGCTTGTTGGTATAATTTTTTCTTAACGAAAAGTAAAGTATTAGTATATATGTTTTGAATTTATATTTATAGTATAATGCATTATACTAATATTTGATATATTAATAGCATACATTTTTTTTTTATACTAACAACAGTATTTATTAGAATGATGCACCATTCTGCAAATATAAACTAACAATGTCCATATTAATAATTTGATTTTTACTAAATAAAGATTGCCACATAGATCATGACAAGATGATAAATTGAAAATTTTAATTTGTTTAAAAATAAAGAGTCACAATCAAAGTTTATTTATTTTGGAAAAATATTTAAAAATTATTTAAAAACAAATGGTCTTGAAACCAAGATTTTCAGTGTGTTTGGATGCCTATTTACTCCAAACGTGACGCAGATCGTACTAAAACTAAAACAACTAGTTTTTGCATCTTTTTATCAATTTGACGTGAAAAAAAACTTAAATACGTATGTTTAAATTCTAAACCAAACATGCACTTTGGGTTTGAGAATCAATTATATATAAAAAAAAAATGTTGACAACTTACAACGTTTGTTAAAAATGATTAATTCTAATTAAATACACAAAGTTACGATAGTTTTTAAAAAAATATTTTGACCCCTTAAAAATAATTACAATCAAAACTTAAAAGAATTTATTTATTTATTTATATTTTAAACAAAGATATGTTTATTATTTATTAAAAGAATATATTTTATGTTAGGATAAATGACGATTTTATAATCCTCATTTTATTTTGATTATGTCAAACAAACTAATGTTTCTATAATTGTCTATTTGCTCGCTTTTGATACACTTAAAATTTGTGTTGTTGACTTACGTAGACAAAAGATATTGAGAACTGTTGGTTTAAATGATTATTCTGTATGTTTTACACAAGATTGATCCCTGTTTTGAAGTCTGCATACCTACTTTCTCGAAAAAGAAGATGTCAATGTATCCTCCTCTAAAAAGATACAGCTATATGCCAAAAGGAGATAACATTAGTGTACTTGTCAGTACTAAAAAGCAAAACATGCCTACTGTAACAAGGCTCAATACGAGAAAGGCAAGATAAGTAGACTGTTTTATCTTATCAATGTGAATAGTTGGTGAAAAGCATTAAATGCTACACTTAATGCTCCAACAGACATTTTCTGCTTTACACGACATCAGACAAAGGATGTTTCTAAAGTTCTCACAATAGACACTTTTGAGAGGCACTATAAATAGAAGAGAAAACCTATGCAAAGTAGAAGAATGCTTGCCGAATTCTCTATTCTCATTCACTTAGTGCTTAGCTCTTTCTCGTTCTTAAAAGAATTCTCTTGAAAAGAGTGACTTAGACAACAATTGTAAATTCTTGAGCTTCAGTGTATATTTGTCTAATAAGACACAATCTAAATGTGAGATCTTACCCTTTAACCAATTTTTTGTGCAATTGGTGGGAGCCTGAAGAAGCTTTGTTTCAAAAAATACTTGGATGTTTGCTTGGAGAGGCAAGTGAAATACCACTTGGGTTGAGTTTGAAGAAGTTTGGATAAAAGAATATTTATAACTTTGTTGAAGTTATAGTGAGACTTTGTGGTGTGCCAAGAACTGGACATAGTGTCAAGGGTATCGACCAGTATAAAATCTTGTGTCTCTCATCTTTCTTTTCTTGTAAAAGGAATCGTTCTTCATTAAAAGATCTTTTGAAAACTGTTTTATTGATTTACACATTTCGTCTCTCAATCAGACGATTCTTCTTTTCGAAAGAGTTTTACAATTTTTTTTAAAAACACAATTCAATCTTCTTCTTGTAGAAATTTATGAAAAATAATTTTTGAGTTTGACAAGAGTGATTCATTGCTCTAACATATTTGCAGGTGTAATGGAGAATTAATGGTTACATAGTTTTTGAAAGAAAAAAAAAATTGTGATTTGGTTATTTTTAACTAAATTATTTTGAAAATGCTCTTTTTTCTAAATTAGGACTATTGAGTCATCATGACCAACCTTTCCTTAAAATATAAGATTAACAAAGTGTCTTGCTCAAATTAATTCAAAATTGAAAAATGATTCAATTTGCGGATCTAGAAATTACTAGGCCATCATGGCCAACTATTCCTCAAAAGATAGGATTAACAAAACATTGTATTCGAATTAACTCTATTTTATTTGAGTCTTTAAAAAGAGTTTTTGTTTGTTTTGTTTTAACATATTCAAATGTTAGGACGATAAACGTACTCATGGTGGTTAGTGAAGGTTTTAGGAGTCTATTAATGACTTACTTTGGTAAGATCATTGTTTGAGAGAATGATATATGTTATTCAAAAAAATCGTACTCTCATATTTCCAAATGATTACAATGTTCCTTACCCCTCTAGTCTTTCCTTAACCTTTCTAGCTAGCTAACAAGAGTTAGTTGACTATCATAAAATGGTTTAGGCACTCAGAGATATAAGATGATTCAATCACTTAAAGATAAAAGAAGAATCAATCACTCAAACGCATGGAACGGTTTAGCCATTGAGAGGCATAAGACAATTCAATTAGCTAGAGGTTATGATCCCTTATTTCTTGCCTATTCCTCCTTTTACACACTCCATTAATTAGAAAAGGTTACCTATCATAAACTTTCTTATTCTACCATGTGAATTGGGTAGAGATATATTTTATAGGATATGAAATAGAATGAAATTAATGTTTTTATGTAAAGAAGGACTCTAATTCAGCACCAATAATTGATTTTATTTTCTTTCCTCTCAATTTGATTAACTTGTTAGTGTGCTCTAGCAACGTTTGCATGTGAGTTATAAGATAAAGACCTTTGACACAAACATAATATACAACAAAATTTCAAGTTTAAAGTAATTATCTCAGGCTCCAAAGCTAGTGACCCGCTTTCACTCTGGGTGAGTACTTCTCTATCCTTCCTTTAATGTAAAATTTGTTGTTTTTGTGTGCTTATGTGTCTTTCTTTTTCTTTTTCTTTTTTTCTCCTTTGTTTTTGATTACATATGATCGCTCAATATATCATTTTTTTTTTCCTAACTGGGCCACCAAAACGTCATTCTCTTCCCCTACTTATAGGCTAACAATATAACCTCACTTGATCTATATCCAATGGACTAATAGTTTTGGATGCCACAGCCGCACTACAGAGGGGTTGTAATTTATCAAACAATGTGACTCTAAATGAAGCTTAGTAGGGATATATATATATATATACACACACACTTTTTACTATTTACTATTTAAAAAAATGGATGTCATTTAGTTGGGCAATTGGCCCAAATATCTTTCTTCTCTCTCTCTCTCTTTATTGTTTTTTTAGTAGGCCCAAGTGACCCTATTTTTTAAATTGTTTATGCTTTTTTACATTGAGCACAAAGAGTCCATTTAATTTTATTTTCCTCTAATCATTGGTCCTGAACATGTCCAATTTCAAAATATATTATTTGTTTTTTATTTTAAAAATTAGAAATAAACTATTTTGATAATTATGATAAAATTGAGTTTTCAATATATAGAGGTTAAAAGACCCAAGCTACTAGACATTTGTGTCACATGTTGTGGATATTGTGTTTGTCCTTATGTTACCACTAATAAGTTGCTTACTTGCTTTGAGGATGGATTTGGTGATATTTTTGTATTTTTAAGTTCTTTATTTGATAATAATAGTTTTTTTTAGTAGTGACAACAAGATTTGAACTTAAGATTTTGTAGAAACTATCTAAATCTTCCCAAGAGGCCAACTCTAGTGAGTTTAAAGATAAGAGTTTTAGAGAAATTACAAACATACATCTCACTCTCTTACAACTCATTTTCATCTTATTTTTCTTTATATCTCTTTCTACATTTTCTATCATATCACACATCACATTTATGATTTTTTTCTCTACCTTTTTTTTTGTCTCTCCTTCCTTCACCCCAATTCATCCCAAAATAGGGTAGACATTTATCACTTTTCATAGTTTTATATCTTAATATTGTCTGTGGCCATCTAGTACATGACTCATTAAGGTGTCGCATTTATTTTTAAGAAAAGAAGTATTTGGTAGGGGTACACGATGGTAAATGGATTGCGTTTGCCTTTCACATTAACATATTATTTAATTTTAGAAACAAATATTAATACATTTTGTAAATTCATGTAATTTTAAAAAAAAATACACTCATGTCCAATTAGGGATGGTAAAACGGGTTGAACCCACCAAGTTAACTTGTTTAACTTGTCAAAAATGGCGAGATGGATTAGATGGTTCAACCTACCAATCCGTTCTAATCCGCCTAACCCATTTCCTAACCCACCAACACTTAATGCGTATAAAAATACATTTATATTTTTATATAATTAAAAAATAATAATACATATATATATACATACATATATATATATATACACATACATATATATGTATATATACATAGATACACACACACATATAATAAAATGAGTAATGTGTTAAAAAAATTATTATTTTTTAAATATTTTTTCTTTTATTTTAATTTTTTAAGTCAGGTCAACCTGTCAATCCACATCTAAATAGGACGTGGTGTGTTTTTCAACCCACCTTTCACCGGCAGATTAACCCTTCCCACCCCGCTTTAGACTGGTTGATGGCGGATCGAGACAGATTAGCCTACTTTGTCACCTCTATGTCCAATGCTATATTTATAAAATTTCAAAGAGCATAAAGTACATTTATAAAACGTAAAAAAATAAAAGAAAATAGTTTAAAGGTCGTAAACTAGTTTAAACTCGATAGTCGAAAGGTTTTACAATATCAAAAGTTCCATGTCATGAGAAAATCGAAATAAATATTACTTTCTTAATTCAAAAAGTGTACAACCTTGTACAAAAATAATACTTAAAAAATCAATTTAAAGAAATTTGAATGTAACCGAGCTCGCTAACGGGGAACGGACTTTTATAATTGTTGACCCTTTATAATTGTTGCTGTAAAGTATGTCGTAGAGCTGTCAAATAGGCTAGGACCGGGCCGAATTTTTAATAGGCTATATTTTTTGTGGCCTGGCCTAGCCCATCAGGCCTATCGGGTCAAGCCAAAATGGCCCATAACTATTTTTTTCTTAGTTTTTTATGTATTTTACAAAGAAAAAAACAAAAATATATATATATCATCGGGCCAAATAGGCCCGGTTTCATTCGGGCCAGTTTTTTTGTGGCCTAGCTTGGCCCAGCGGGCCAATCAGGCAGCGCCATTTTGTCCCGATTTTTATTAGGCTAAACATTTAACGACCCAGCCTGGCCTGGCTTGTCAGGCCATCAGACCGGGCCAATTTTGCCAACTCTAAGTATGTGACTCTTCACCTCTCTCTCTCTCTCTCTTTTAATATAGAGATCATAAATATTTTCTTACTAGGGGCAATCTTGTGTAAATCAAGTAAAATTATTATGAATGGCAAAAAAAAAACTCTAAATACTTAACATTGTTGTATATTTATAACTCAAACCTAAAACTACTAATTAAACTAAAACAATCACGTTAATTAATCTATGTGTTTGGTGGTTGTGGGTGTGCGTCTCTCTCTTTATAGCCAATTTGGCAATCTCAATATTTCATTGAATAGACTTGTTTGTTTAATTTTTAAAATCAATTTTTTATTATATATACGTTATATTGCAAAATTAATATTTGAGATTAATTTTAAAAGACGTTCTAATTATGTTTAATAGTTTAAAATTAAAATTAAGTTTTTTAACTTTAAAAAATTATAGACGGTCCAGACATCAACTAGCAAGTAGTTTCTGCTTTGAAGTTTGAACTACGTAGCCATCCCATCATGTACCAGATGCTTCTTTTTCTTCGATCGCACCGTAAACAAAAAAAAATGCATCTAAAAGAAATCTGCCAATGCAGCGTCGAAGCATATACACGGCATCAAATTCCTCTTTCATGGCTACCGTTCTTGCATTTGCGTACACCACATATAGCCTCTTTTAATTTTTAATATTTACTTATGGTTGGGGTTTCACTTTTTCTGCCGCGTTGTTTGCCACTTCTTTTTCTATATTGGAGGATAAGAAATCTTATACATTATATTCATATAACAATAAATATATAATAATCCATATAAATAAGAGAGAGAAATATAAGATATATCATGGAGAGAGAGAGAGAAATATTATATAAACTATTATAATCTCTCCAGTATATTCTATTTATTTTCCCTCACAATAATTAGGGAAACTTCCACGTCTATGTCCCACTAATTTTAGTTTCTATTTGTTTAACAAAATGGAAACATTCTTAAATATGCAAATTTGGATTTGTTAAATGGAAAGGGTACTGATTCAGCTTAGAATAAATTCCTTATCAACCAATGGCGGAGAATAATTATATGAACGCGCACTTTTGAACCTTTTTCTTTTTGTTGTTGGTCGTCAGATGCTATTTTGATTTAGCATAAGATAAATGTATTTCTCCTTATTAAAATAACAAATTTCTCTTACGAGACATTCCGAAAAGAACATTTATACACGGAATAGAAAGTTGAATAACGTAAAATGTTAATTTTTTAATAGATAAATATAATTATATTTTACCTTCTAAAATACACCTCACCTAGAGTAAAATGCAACGAATAATAATATTATGGCTTAAATAACTTTTACATTCCTATAAAATAGGGTTTTTTTTGCTTTTAGTCGTCTTTTTTTTTTTCGTCCCTATAAAAAAAATTATTTCATTTTGGTCCTTGTCATCAAATTTGTCTATTAAAACTAATGGAAAAAATTACAGGGAACAAAATTAAAAAAAAATAGAAAATTATAGGGACCAAAAATTTGAGATGACCAAAACAAAAAAACCAAAATTAAGAGAATCAAAATGAAAAATACCTTAAATTATAGGGACTAAATAGCTATTTAAGCCAAATTTGTAAAAATTAAACCTTCAAATACTACAATTGCACTGCTAGGGAGTAGAAAAATTAAACCTATAATGAATGCATCAGTGACCAATCAAAAAAATTATAAAAATTAAACCTTAAACGTACAACTTCGTATAAGTCATGCAATGATCCAATCACCATTATAAGTTATAAAGCAAATATAATAAATGAGTAGCAAAAACAAAGCATAAAATAAGACATAGATAGCAAAACAAATGGTAGTGTACGAGCATGGAATAATAAAGAAAGTAGACGAAGAATGCACAATATTATAGTGACATCCCTTATACATTACACTAACTCCCTGTGTTAAGAAACACATTACATTGTGTACCCTTATAAAGGGTGTTGCTGTAAATGTTGAAGAAGAAGGGTGATCATGTGCAACATTAAGAAACTTTAGGGGGTGCTATTATAATTTGCTCATTCTACTTTCTTTATTACTTCACGTTCGTGCGCTACAATTCATTTTGATACCTCTGTCTTGTTTTATGTTTCGTTTTTGCTGCTCTCCATTTGTTATATTTCCTTTACAACTTGAAGGTGATTGAGTCATTACATGACTTCCACGAAGTAGTGCGTTTCAAGTTTAATTTTTATAATTTTTTTGCTGGTCACTAATACATTCATTGTTGGTTTAATTTTTTTGCTCCCTATTAGTGTATTTGCAGTATTTGAAGGTTTAAATTTTACAAATTTGGCTTAAATAGCTATTTAGTCCCTATAATTTAAGGTTGTTTTCATTTTGATCCTCTTAATTTTGGATGTTTTCATTTTAGTCCTCTCAAATTTTTGGTCCCTATAATTTTCTTTTTTCCTATTTTAGTCCTTGTAATTTTTTTCGGTAAATTTAACGAACAAAGTTGATAGCAAAGACCAAAATGAAACAAAAAAAAAATTATAGGGACAAAAATTGAAAAAAAAAAACACAAAAAACTAAAAGCAAAAGACTCCTATTTTATAAGAAAGAAAAAGTTATTTAAGCATATTATTATTAAAGCAAAGAGTGAAAGACTATAGGCAGAATAGTTATTAAAGCTAGTCATGTCATCAATCGTAACAAAGAGTGATATCAATGACTCATTTATCTAAAAGTTCGCAAGCATATGTTAGATTATTTTATTAAAAAAACTCCAAAATAAGTCTAATTACCTGTGTTTGATTTAATTTATTTTAAAAAATGCTTATTTTTTATTTTCTAATTTTTTTGAAAAATTAATGATTATTTATATGGAAGAAATTTCAACCAAATAACTATGCACCTAATGCTTTATTTTGACTAAAAAAGAACGTTTAAATGTTATAAATTTGAAGAATTATTTAACACTAATTTCTAAATTTGTAACTATGCTTTTCTTTTGCAATGACTTCCATAAAGGTTCAATTTTAAGAACATATCCCCTTAAAATCACGTCACCAAATCTAACTTACATTCATTAAAGGCTTTTAACATCTCTAATCTACCTTGAATCTCGAATTGTACATTTCATTCTACACCTCAGATCAATCAATGCACATTAGACTAATTAGTGTGTCTTGGACCAACATTACAAAAACAATCTCATTGTATTTAAGAGGTATTGTCTCCTCAAAATGCTCTATGCACTCCACCCATCACGTTATTTGTTCCTTGTCATACTGAGTACTATGAGAAGACTGCAAGATTAACTTCACTTGTTCATCTCAGTTGAAGCGACATGCATCGTATAACCTCCCCTCCCCTCAACATCTCAAGTCAAAATACAACTGTAAGCAATCACCAACCCACTAGAATTGGTAGCTGCCATTAGCCTTAGGGTCAACTACCCTTGCCTATAAATACCAAAACTCCTTTCACAGTCAAGTATTTATTTCTTCTTCACCCTAATATACTATTACTCTACAAGAATTTTCACTAACTTGAGCATTAGAGTCTTTGCAGGTGCCAGTACCCCTGACCATTGCACTTAACCCTACTCAACTACCTCTGAAGTAGTATCTTGGTAGAGAAATATCCGCATTTGAGTAATTCACCTCATATCTCATATTGTAAGTTTTGGATCAATTAGCATTTTGTGGGAAACAACAAGTTTATTCCCACCACTTTTTTTTTTTTTACTAAGTTTTCACCTTTCTAAACATTTTCCTAGGTATCTACCCTTTGTTTTCACCAAAGCCAAGCTCATGGCCCTAAAACACCACAAATCTATCACTTACCCAACTTTTGCTCCCTGTTCAGGTTACAACCACCTTTATCCCCAATACTCCAAGAGTCGCCAAAATCATGTTTCAATCACACTCCAAAGGCATGAGGAAGCCAAGGCACAAGAGGACTTCGTCACCACATCACTCCTAACACCACAACTATTGCCTTTGTGGATAAGGATCTAAATGGACATCTTATACTAAACACTTGTATCCCTACCATTCAACCTCTACAAATGACCACATGTTGAATCTTAGAACAAGTACTAGATGCCACTTAACCCACCACATCTTGAATCTCAAATTCACATCTGATACCAAATCCTCGAGCAAAACAGCGGACTTGAGAAGTCAATAAGAGTCCTCTAACCACTGAAAGTGACGGAACAACACTTGAACCATCTCATCACCACATGCAATTATATTAGAAGGGCAAGGACACATAGATGAGGAACCTTGCTTAAATAATACACAACTTGGAATGATCACTTGGACGCTCCGTGCATGTCGACCAAAACTCCCAAAAGCAGTATATGTCTCAAGATATATCAATTAATCAACACAAGTAATGAAATACAAAACAATTGCACTAATCAGCCATTTATTCAGAATGCTTGAAATCCATTAACACACTAATTAAGATACTTCAGTTTAGAAGCTAAATTTAATAGATAAAATACTTCAATTTAATAAGTCCAAACAAAAGTCAATAAGCTAGTCAACAATTTATTCAACATGCTTGAAATCCATCAACACACTAATCAAAATACTTCAATTTACAAGCTAAATTTAAAAGCTAAAAATACTTCAATTCAATAAGTCCAAACAAAAGTCAACAAGATAAAGTACTTCAATCTCATAAGTTCATAAGTATAAAAATTAAGACAATTTCATTATGTATACATAAGGGTATGTAAATAATTTTATATTAGCGGGTATTCACAAGCATGGGTACCTTGGTACCCGCCCCACTCTGTTAATAAACAGGTAAAGAAAATCTGTTTAAATTATTAGCAGGTACTCATTTAACTATTCAAATTCAATCCGTTATGAATTTTATCCGTAAATATCCAAGCATAGATATTTTTGTCCTCTCTAATCATAACATGCATGATGAATAATATAGTTACTTAAGCAAACATTTAATCATTCATGCATCATTTATAAATTATATATATACATGTATATATGTGTATATATATACATATATTGTATATGTATGTACATGTATATTCTATATATATACATGTATATTTTTAAATTAAAAATACATGTATATATATATATATATATATATATATATATATATATATATATATATATATATATAATTTGTCAATCAAAAAATAAATGAAAAAAATAATTAAAAAAAGTGTATTTAGATGTTTTATTTTATTAAAATAAAAGCTATAAAAATTTATATTTTATATATTTTAAAAAAAATTGTGTACACTAATAACTAAAGATTAACTCTTTTCCCACCTTTTATATATGAACTTACTTTGTAATTTTTAAATTATAAAAAAGGAAAGTCCAATCTATCCATATTTAAATGAATAAATATTAACCTAGCAAAAATTAAAAAAAATCATTTTTTTAAAATTAGAAATTATACAAAAAATATATTTCATAATATACAAAAATTATAAATATATTTCATATATTTTTAAATCATGATATTTAAGAAGTGTTACTACAAGGTAAAAGTGACAAAGCAATTTAATCTTGTTAAGTCAACTTGTTTAACTCGCAAAAAATGATGAGGTGTATTAGGTGACTCAATACATGATGCGTTACATTTCATACCATTTATGCATAGCATTTTACCAAGGATACATTGTATATTTTGGCATTTAGGAATTAATCATAGCATATTTTCATTGTTTTTCCCTTCTTTGCGGAACTTATTACTTGCTGGGCATCTTTTTGTTTCAGGAATCGATATTTTGGACTTGGAGGCACTAAAAGTAAAGATGGAGGCGCATCGAAAGTCATTAGTATTAAAGCCAGTAGCTTTGGAGACCCTCAAATGAAACAGAAGCACATTTTGGTGGTTTAATGGAGTCCATGCTCGTGAGAATGAGCTCATGTCCATGAGCTTCACTAATTTGTGTCTCTCAAGGTGGGGTAGAGGAGTTCACACTTTGTGAACTCTTGCTCACACCTATAAGTTGACCTAACGTAGGATTTTACGCTTTTCCCGTTTTTACATGTAATTGGACCCAAACCCATTTTTGCCTAGTTGTTTAAATAATACCTTTAGGTTATGTTTTAGGGACCGAACCCTACTGGAGGGACAAAGACTCTAGATGGAGGATTGAAGACAATTCTTCTTCTTCTACCCTAAGTTTGAATGTTCTTTCTTATTTGTTTTGTTTTCTCCATGGTTATGTCTAAGTAATTTTTCCTTTTCGAGGATTAGGGCTTAATCCTTGACTGACTAATGATTGTTTAAATTGAATTATCATTGTGCCTAATTGTGTTCTCCTTTTGATTCTTTTCCTATTGATATTCCTTATGCGAAGCATTTAGCCATTGTTTTTCATAATCTTAAGCGCTTAGGGAAGTACTAAAAGGTGAACCTAATCATTGGAACCATAGGAAAAGGACTTAGGTTTTAAATCACAAAAATAGGTTTAATCTTTTGAGAATCAAATGGATTAACAAAGAACCCAAAAGGCCTAATTCAACATAGCTACCACAAAAGTAAGGGTCAATTCAATTAGATACATCTTTATGTCTTGAAAGGGAACGAAGGTTACATTAAGTTAATTCACCTTCAAAGAAAGCCAATGAGAGTACATAGGTGAAGAAATTTATCCATTGAAAAACCATTGAGCAAACCCCTAATCTTGGAAATATTCCCATCATTTGTTTTTCCCAATCTTGAAATTCTTTCATTCTTGGTCTTTGCTTTTAATCTTTGACTTTATTCTCATCACTCTTTTTCTCAATCAAATAAAACTTTTTTGTTTTATCTTTTCTAACCACGATAAATTGATAAGCATAAACCACAGTCCTTGTGGATTTGATATTTTATTACTTGACAACAATCGTACACTTGCAGTTTTCCCCTATCAATACACCAATTTGCGTAACCCACTAACTGTCGATGGGTTGAAGGCAGGTTAGGACAAATTAACTCACCTAACTCACCAATATTTAAGGCATATGTAAAAGTATTTAGCAATTCTTGAATAACTCAATTGTCAATAAGCATAAATAATTGAAATGTAAAATAATATTTGTAATAACTCAACATTTCCATCGAAGCATAACTTTTCATTAGCTTTGAGAAGAAAAAGGCATTTGATATGTTAGAAGATAAAAATTCCATTTATATAATAAATTTATATTTTTTTATAATTAAGCAAGGGATTATACACACATACACACACAATAAGTGATGTGTTTCAAAAATTGAATTAATAGTATTTTAATATTTTTTTATTTTTATTTTTATTTTTTGAAGGTCAACCCTTCAACTTGTCATTCCATAACCTGACAACATACCTTTTTTTGGAATCAACAATGTAACATCCGGGGCGCTGACGAGGGCGGGGAGTGATCACCGGTGCAAAAGTGATAAGACACGGATAAGGAGCGGCCCTGGTAGGCTTCCAATGGGAGGGGCGCATGACTGAATCAAATACACACCGAAATGAGAGGGATTTAGAGGTTGTGCAAGTATGAGACTGTACAGTTGAGGATAACTTAAAGGAATTAATAAGTGCTACCTGTACTAACAAGATGCATCTACTTTTCAGTAGCCTATCACTTAAGAACTCCATAGTTAAATGTGCTTGACTTGGAGTAATTATGAGATGGGTGACCTCCTGGGAAGTTTCCTAAAAAGCGTGTGAGTGAGGACAAAGTACGTTGAAAAGTCTTGTGTTGATTTGTGGGGACAACCATAGATCATGAAAGTGGCCAGGCATTACAAACAACGTGCCATTTTATTTTCTAGTAGGTTAACCTATCAACCCACCTCTAAACAGATTGGGTTATGTTTTTCAATGCACTTTCACTGGTGAGTCAACCTGTCCTATCTTGCTTAAGGTAGGTTGAAAGTGAATTAGGGCGGGTTGACTCGCTTTGCCAACCTTACTGCAAGGCAAGACATATTGGAAAGATATATGGATGTATGGTTCGAATCATAATCAACTAAGATTTTAATTTTTATACATTGTTGGTATAAAGATTTTTACACTATCAACTAGTTAAATTTACTCTAAATATGATTTTTAAGTAGCTATTTAAGATTTAAATATGTTTTTAGTTCTTGTAATATATTTACCTTTTGATTTTAGTGCTTTTAATTTTTTTAAGTAGTCCCTACGATATTCCATTTTTTGGCATTAATCCTTATTGTTACTAAGTCATCATTAATTGTTGAGGTGACTAAAAAATTATGAATTGAAAAAAAAAAAAAGGTATATTAGAGATTTAGAAGGACTAAAATAAAAACAAAGTATATTTACAAGGATTAAAATATATATACACACACACACACATATAAAGTAATGTGTCATCACATGATAAGATGAAGAAACAATTAACAAAAACTAAATAATGATAAAAACTAACACCAAAAACTTAAATATTACAAGGAATAATTAAAAAATAAAAGCTAAAATAAAAAAATAAAGTACAGGTGGCTAAAATAAAATAAAAAAGTGTACAAACTAAAATAAAATAAAAGGACTAATAATATAACATAAATTAAAAATATATTTAGACCTTATTATAAATATCAAGAATCTTACTATACATGTCAATATCTATGACTGAATGATCATATATGTGGTTGTTCCAACTTAATTAGTGAAATCAAATTTGAGTATTGAGTATGCAAATACATTAAATACTCAAAGAGAGACATTTGCCTTCATAGTAATTTTATGGGTTAAATATGTTTTTAGTCCCTAAACTTTTCTCGATTTTCACTTTTAATTCCTAAACAAAAAATTGACCGATCTTAGTCCCTGTATTTTTCCTCCTTAACAATTGTAGTCTCTACCGTTAAGTCCCATCGTTAAAGTAATGACGTGACAGTCATGTGAGTTGCCACGTCATCAACTAATCTAACGTGGCTGCCACATGTAAATTTTCTTGGTAAATTATATTTTTAGTTCCTAATCTTTTTTACGAAATTCACTTTGAGTCCCTAAACAATTTTTTGACCGATCTTAGTCTTCAACTATTGTTCGTCGTTGTTTTTAGTCCCTCCCATCCAGTATCATCGTCAAGCAATGATGTGACAACCACCTTGACAGTCAAGTGACTTACCATGTGGATTACTAGTTTGATGTAGGCATGACATTAGGGTGGGTCGAGGGCAGGTTTTGCTTTCCCCATCCCCGTCCTCGCAAAAAATAGGGTGAGTCCAAGTTTAAAAGAGGTGAGTTTATATTTTTGAGTTCCATCCCTATCCTTATCGAGTTTTATTGAGTTTGGGTAAATCCGCAGGGAACCCTGTCACTTTTTTTTTACAATATTAATTTAGTTATACATTTTTAAATAAATTATATATTAAGTTATTAATTATATTTTAATTCAAACAATATATAAAAATTAATAAATAACAAAGAACTTAAAAATAAAAAATTTAAGAATTAAATTATATTTTTAATTAAATGTATAATTATAAGTTTGTTATTTAATTATTATTATAATTTAAATTATTTAAATATTAAAATAAATTATATATATTTTTAATAATTATAAAAAATAAAAGTATAAAAAAACTTAACTCTAATATATTTATATGTGTGTGTGTGTGTGTAAAAAAATATAATAGGGACGGGGACAGGGAACGAAGGCGAGGCGGGGAGTCACATACACTAGTCACATACCTGAACCTAACTTTACAAGTCAGAGAAAACTTGAACCTGATCAAAGTGGGTTTTTCTTGTCAAAGTTGAGACGAGGTTGTTGATTTTGTTTATTACAACTCCTTTTTTTTTTTTTCAAATTTGAATTGGAGGTTGTTAATTTTGCTTACTGCATCTCATTTTATATTTTCTTTTTCCAAAATTTCAAACCCTTTTTCTAGCAGTTATACACAACTACAAAATTTGTAGCACCTTAAAAACTATTTAAAAATGTCTTGAGCTAGCAACATTTTATCACATAATTACTACGTCAAACTAATAGTCCACATAACAAGTCATGTGACTGCCAACATGGTTGTAACATCATTGCTTAACAGTGATACTTGATGGAATGGATTAAAAACAATGACAAACAATAGTTGAGGGACTAAGACTAGTCAAAAAATTATTGAGGGACTAAAAGTGAATTTCATAAAAAGATAAATGACTAAAACTGGTTAAAAAATTGTTGAGGGACTAAAAGTGACTTTTGTGAAAAGATTAGAGACTAAAAACATAATTTACCAAAAATGATAACGTGGCAACCACGTCAAACTAGTTAATGATGTGGCAATTCATGTGGTTGCTACGTCATCACTTAACGGCAGAGACTAAAAACATTAATGGATGAAGAGTACAAAAACTAACACTGGTCAATTTTTTGTTTAGGGACTAAAAGTGAAAATTGAGAAAAATTTAGGAACCAAAAACATATTTAATCTTAATTTTATTCAACTCAAGTAAGATTGTTTCTCATAAAAGATACCTATAACTTCATAGCGAAAAAAAAAATCTATAATTAAATACAATATAAATTTCTATCGTGGATATATTCTAATTTAATTCAACAATTAATTAGAAAATGAGAAATATATGTTAAGGGTTCAAAATAACACATTTGTTTATAAAAAGAACCCCTGTTTCATCTATATTTGCAAAATTAGCAATGTGATGATATGAATCCTTTGATTGTGAATGCCTCACAAATCATAATCAATTATGGTTGGAGAAAGAAATTTAAAATAAAACAATATTTTAGAATAAATGTATAACTAATAAAATATTTTATTTTATATTTTGTAACTTATCCCCCAAACATACTCTTATCATTTTTTTCCTCGTAAAATTGCTCAAGTGACAATTTAATCGAAACTGTTGTATTTTGCTCACTGATTGCAAATCTTAAAAATATCGGAATATAAATTATTAGTAGACTTAACTACACCTTTATTTATTTTTTTAGCTTGACGTTTTAATTCAAACTTCACAAGAGTCCAAAACTTGCCGTAAGGACCGGGATCGGTACGTCGCCAGTCGGTGAATATGATAAAATAATATACACCGCAACCGCATCTAGAAAACTTTTAGATATTTTAGATAATTAGGGAAATTTGTGTCTTTCTATATTTTTTTTAAAATAAAAAATAAAAAAGAGGGAAAAAAAGTTACATAAAAGAATTTAATGGTTATACATTATCATTGTAAAAAATTTTACATTGTCAATTAATTAGATATCACTGTTGATATAACTGTTAAGGTAGTTTTTGTAAAAGTCAATAAACTTAACAAACTTATCATACAAAGTAATTTATGATTAAATGATAGTGTAAAATTGTTTTCCACTATTAGTAGATAACTTATTTTCTCTAAATAGAATATGAAGTGAATAGTTAATTCACCTTATATATTAAATGAGAATAACTATTTTGAATGATGGTGTTTTTAGCTTCTATTTTTTAATAAGAGTGTTTTTAGTTGTCATTCTTCAATGAGAGGGATTTTAGAGATTTTTTAACTTCTTATCTCTTTCAATCTATGATTTTTAATATTTCCAGTTCTAAATTGAATTTTAATATTTTATTAAAAGAAATTATCAATAATTAAAAATAAACATTGTTTTACAATAATTGTTTATTATAAATTTAAAATATAATGTATATGTTCAAAAAATTTATTTATTACAAACTTTAATTATAATATAATGTATATATTTATAAGTATTTGTTTATTATAAATTTAAGTTATATAAAATAAATATTTATTCTATGCAATACACAAGTTAAAAATATTAGTTTGTGATAAATACTTACTAAACATTAGGAATACAAATTTTAATAAAATATTTATTCTAAAGTGGGATATCCTATTATAATAGTTGTAGAAGATATATCTTGGCCGTTCGGTCCTTTTCTTGACCAAGAAAAGGGATGATAATATAAATTCATTTTATTTTAAATTAATATAGAAATAATTTAATTATACGTAAAATTAAATTAATTACAAAACATTAATAAAATGATATTAGATTACATTTTCCGCAGCAAGTCTCCAAGCTTCCTACTTTTGATATTCTTTAAACTGTTCCAAAGTATGACGAGGAATAGTATTTGCTTAATTAATATTCATAAGTTTTGTAATTTGCTTATAGGATTAACGATGTTTTTCGTCTTAAAATTTTTTTGAATTTTGATTATTTTTTTTACGTAAAAAATGCTGGTCTTCATTTTTATATTTTTGAAATACTTTAATTTTGATCTTTGGATAAAGATATGTTAATTTAAGTGTTTGTGTATTTACTGAGCTATTGATATGTTTGGTCGGAAGGAAAGACAATAGGAAAAAAAAAACATGAATAACGAAATATTCACTTTTGTTTAGTTGGAGATAAAGTAAAAGAGAAAGAGAAAAAAAAAGTTGACTTCTAAAAATTTTTTTAAAAATTTTCCTTTCTTTCATTTTTTTTTTCAATTCAAATTTCTAACTTTTCTCTTCTATGTTTTTCCTCCATCCTACCAATGTGTGGATACATTTGATGACGACATTCACATGTTAATTTGTTTGACATAGATAACATGTGACAACCACATAACATCTATATGTCATTTTAAGAATAAATTTTGTCTCTAAAAAATCTTCAAATTTTGATTTTAGTTCTCATAAAATTAAAACTTCTATTTTAGTCCCCCAAAATTCATTTTTTAATTTTATTTCTTAATTAATTTTTTATCTTAGTCATTTTTTAAATCTCTAATTTTTTTTCATCCACTTCTATTTTCACCTCATTAACAACATCAAACAGTATCATCCAAACCATTATTAGGGATTTGGGGCGGCAAAACCTTCAAGGCACAACTCTACCTGATAAGAAAACTCTACCTAACTTTGTCTTCCTATAATTAACATTGTACAATGGTAAACAAACGTTAGGTTTGGAACACATTAACACTAAAGAAATATGAGACATTGCCCCCTAGTATTAGTAAAGTTTGTTGAGGTTGTTTATTTATAACTCAAAGTGTTTAAACTTTGTTAGTTAATGAAGTGTGTCAGATAACATACATTAGAAGTTTTGGCATTCAATTTGGATTTGGGTCACTTGTTTATTGTTAGACTTAGCTACATGATTCCAATTCTACCTTTTATCCTTCACCATGAATCCCAAATAATAGTTTGGACAATACTATATAATGATGTTGGTGAAATAAATGTGGAAGTGGATGAAAAAGAGATTAGAGATATCAAAAATGATGAAAGCAAGATAAAAAATTAAGTAAGGACTAAAATTGAAATTTTAATTTTATGGGACTAAAATCAAAATTTCAATATTTACAAAAAAAAATAATAATCAAAATTTCAATATTTTGTAAGAACCAAAAACACTCTTAAATGACAAGTGGAACACTTGTGACATGATAGTCAAGTGGATACTACATGGCTAACATGTGTTATTAATATCACACAAATTGTCATATGGGTGCCATGTCACCTAAGGTCTACATTTATAATGCAACCAGGGGTGATCAGAATTTCATTATCTGATCAAAAACTGAGAAGCCTAAGGAAAATAAAAAGAAAATCATTAGATCAAATCAATAAATAGGTTATTCGAATAAAATTTTTGGTTTAAGATGGGTAAATACAGTTGGGTTTGAGCTTTTCAAATGTGTTTCGTCACATTAATAAAAAAAAGAGAGCCTAGAAACGTTGTGCTTCAACATTGTCACTCACTGTCTCTCAATAATCATTTTGCACGTTAATTAGGATTGACACAATTATTTGAATTTAAAAAATAAACAAAAGAATGAAAGAGAAAAGCCCAAGCCCAACCCTTCTAACCCTACACATTTATCTTTTTTTTATGTAGTAGAATTAGATAATCACAAGGTGCTTGGGCGGTCGAGGCAGTGCAAGGAAAAAAAAGGGGGGAGGGGGGGGTGTGGACTTCATTAACAAGGTAAATAAAGCACCACAGTATCTATTGCATCTTCATTCCCTTATGTTGTTTATAATGCTGTGATTTTCTTATATGTAATAAATTAAAGTGATTGAGAATAATTAAAGAGGAAATTAAATTTAGTTATGAAAAGATTTAATTAATAACTTTGCATGATTTGGTGTGGATTTTAGTAGAAAATTCTACTAAGATTGGCTGGGGCTTTGGTATGTCAATGTAAGTGTACATTGAGGGAGTGAATAACCAAGTAGAAGAATACAATGGACCAATGTTAGAGTGTTGTTGACACATTTTTCTAAACGATTTACACGTACTCCAAAGTTAATCATTAGTTGACTTACCATTTTTTTGTTAAATTTTATCCTACCCTTTTTGGCAACCTACTTTAACCATTTTTGGCTAAATTTTCAACAGTGGATTTTGCCTTAAAAGAAAAAATCTGGTCAGCCATCATAATCCCCTATTACCCAATGTTTATTTCCATTTATGTTGTTTAACCCTTTGATTTAAGAAACCCCCATTGCCCATTGAACAAAGCTTAATCTAACCCTTCTTGTTAAATACCAATACTTAGTGATAATTTAAAACTTTATCTCCCTTGTTTTTGCTGCATTTTTGTGGGCCAAGGAGCGCCTCCTCTGTTGTTGAGTTTTCATCTTCCTCTTGAAGCTTCAAGCTTGTTAGCCTTAAGTTGTATGGGAGCTTACTTCATTTCTTGTTTCCTTTTTTGCTTAATATGTTGTTTATTGTTCCTGTGATGTTAACAAGCATGATAAGTAGTAAGTTGTTGATGTTGACTTCAAATATGGTTGAGCGTGGAGTTGGTTGTGAGTTTTTATGGAAAAATGCATGTTGCTATGATTTTTGTTTTATTGGCATCTTTGATGTTTGTAATACATTTATGTAGTTATAATATGATGTTGTGGGTTGTGTTGATTGGTTTATATGTTGTGTTTGTTGATCATGTTTTTGGTCGTGAGTTTTAAGCTCTGGCGCTAAGTGTGTTGAATGTGTGCTAAGCGCGAGTTGAAATATGAGTTTTTGTTAAAGTCGTGCTTAGTGCCGTGAATATGCACTAATCGCAGATCACAAAACATGAACTTTATTAGAACTCATCGAAGGCGGACTAAACGTAGTGAATGTGCACTTAGCGCCATATAAAATATGGAAACCACATGTGCTAAGCCTCGTATAAATTATCTTCGTTGGATATTACAATTTAAATAATTTATTATAAATCCAAAATATGTTTTATATATTAAAAAATATTTACTTATTATGAATTTTAACTATAATATAATTTATATATTTAGTTGCATAGGTCTAGGCTATGTTTAGCAAGCTATTTCAGCTAGTTTTAGCTTTTTTTACTATTTGAAAAACTTGTTTGACCAAATTAATAGTGTTTGGTAAACAAGCTTTTTTAGTAACTTGTAGTATTTTTTGAGACACAATGCTAACTTCTAGCTTCTAGTTTTTTTTATTTTTTTTTCCATTTTTATCTTTAAAATATTTATTAGATTTCCTTATTACCCTTTTTCACATAAGGTAAGGTTTTATTATTATTTTTTCTCTTCTTACACTATTTATTTTAAGTATTACACTATTTACATTATTTATTGTATTATTTTAATATCATACTTCAAAATATTTTAACTATTATACTAATCAACATAATGAAAGTATAACATCTACTCAAGTATATGTTAATTTATTTTATTTAAAACTTTGTTGAGAATATTTTAAGGTGCGATATAAAATTAATAATAAAATGTATAATATGGAAAAAAATGTCATAATTGAAACTAAAAATTATAATTAAAATAATTACTTTATTAATAAAAAATTATAAGAGTTTAAAATTAATTAAAAAACTAGAATTATAATTATCCTAATATATATTTTATTAATAAAATAAAATTAATATTTATATAAAAATATCATATAAACTTGTCTATTTCTATCATTTTACATTTATTAGTTACTTCAATAGATAATTTTGCCAAACACTTATAATTCAATAATTTAACTTAACAACTTTTAGCTATTAGTTAGCTTTTCAACTTCCAACTAACTTTTCAGCTTTTAGCTCATGTTTTAGTTACTTTTACCAAACATAGCCTTAGATAAAATGTTTAGTTAATGTATATATTAACGGTTAAGTATTAGCCTATTAAAATTAGAGGGTTAAGGGTGTCTTTAATTCTTGAAAAAAATTTAAAATTTCAGTTTTAGTCTATTAGTTTTAATTCCTATATTTTTTTAAATACTTAAATTTTAATTCCTATATAGAAAGAAAATTGTTAATTTTAAAGAAAGTAAAGTTTAGATATTTTCAAAAATATAAAAATAAAAATTATTAGTTTTAAAAGTTAAAAATAAAACTAAAATTTAAAATTTTCCAACAACTAAACACATCATTAATTTAAATTTATATATAGATTGTGTGGCTTCTCAGTAATCTAAGAGGCAAGTCTTCCCACGTAAAAAGAGAAAAGAGAAGGGAAATTTTATTATTTTATTAGAGTAATATTGTTTTTTATTTGAAAAAAATGTTAGCCATTGATTCTTTTTCCTATTATCTTTCTCTTTTGCTTCCCTTTTTAAAAGTAACAGTTAAATTAACATTTAAATAAAATTCCTGCCTACAAGTTAAAGCAAAGAAAATTTTCTGAAAACGTATTGGTAGGAAAAGGTTTATTTCAAATAAAATTCACCAGAACAACTATCTTGAACGAAAATATTTTTAATTGTTATTCTTCTATGAAAGTGTTTTTAGCTGTCATTTTTTAATGAGAACATTTTTAGTAATTTTTTAACCTCTTATCTCTTTTAATTTATTATTTTTTAGTTTTAAATTAAATTTTAATATTTTTAAAAATAAACTATGAATAATTAAAAATTAACATTATATTATAATAATTATTTATTGTAAATTTAAAATATAATCTATATGTTCAAAAATATTTATTTATTACGAATTTTAATAATAATATAATTTATATATTTAGAAGTATTTATTTATTATAAATTTAAGTAACATAAAATAAATATTTATTCTGTACAAAACACAGATTAAAATATTAGTTATTTTTTAAATAAATAAAATTTAGTTTTAAATTTTAATAAATTTAATTACAATATGTTCCATCGTTGTTCAATTCAAATTAATCTTATACGACAATGTATATTAATTTTTAATTTTTAATCAAACCGCCCACGCTTGGAGTATATTAAAATGCGCGCCAGTCAAGACTTACTTGGATTACTTATCCCACGTGTTGCCATTGCACAGAATCATTACACACGTGTATCACTCACGATGCTGACGGTGTACTGTAGTTGCAGCAACATTCTGTTTTGGTAATATCAGAAGCTTCCGATTTCCACAATATGCCCACTGTTTTTAGTTTTAATTACAAGATGCCATATTCATCATTTCATTTAAGCATTTGATAGAATTAGAAATTATAAAATTAATTTTATTGATAAATATGCTTAAGTAAATTAATTTAAAATTCAATTAGAATGCACTAGTATAAATATTTTTAAACTGTTGAATCATAAATTTTTATATGTAGTACGATTATTGACTTTTATAATAATTAATTTGAATGTTATATTAAGATAATTTATCATTGATTCATGATATTAAAATATTTACACTGACATGATATAAAATTAAATTCTTAAAATTAATGTCGTAAATAATGATTTTGATATTATAAATATTATTAAATACTAATTTAATATTAAATTATGAAAATATTTTGTCAATAAAACATTAAACTTTTGTAGTTCTACAATAATTAAATCAACAAAATATTATACATACAGTGTAGAATATGTTAACATTTCATTTTATAATTAATGACAATATGTTGGGGAGGAAAAAAGATAAAAATATAAGTAAAAAATATATAAATTTTTAAGTTGTTCAGATAAAAAAGTAAACGAAAATTAAAAGTTGAATTCTCTTTTTATTTGTTTGATAAAATAGAAAAATTAATAAAAGAATTATAAGTGATATAATATTTTTTTATCCTTGACAAAACGAGAAGAGTTGACTAAGTCTAACATTAGATGAAAGATAAATAAATGATAAAATTAAAAGGAATTGACTATCTCTATTTTTTTCACGTCAGACGACTGTTTTTATATAGATCTTACTTTTTTTTTTTTTTTTTTTAACAATCATGCAAGAAAAGGCAATATATTATTTAGTTCTATTTAATTATAAATGCTCATAAACTCGTTGCTCCAGATACCGAATATGTCGGTCGTTACCTCGTCTGCAAAGCAGACTCTGTGGATGCTATTTCCTTAGTTTCCGGAAGTCCTCTAATCATGTTTTTACAAAGTCAAAGTCTTCCAAGAGGATTAGACCCTACGCCCATGGTAGGGTCTCAATCTCATAGCTGAGTAGCTGACACTTTTCTTTTTGCTTTGCCAATCGTATTTGAAAAATGTGAGTAACACAATTTTTAATATTTTTTATTAATTAAAATTACTTAAAAATTATAAAATTTTATGAGCTTCTTGTGTTATTTAATGAATTTCTTTTATAATTTTGTAATTTTTAATAAATTCTAACTAATAGGATAGTATGTATTAAAAAGAGTATGTTAAAAAATGTGTTCTTAGTACTCTTTAATTATATTTTATTTGTATCTATGATTCTTTTTCGTTTTCTGCGCGAACAAGTTTCGATTGGATATGTAAGTTTGTAAAATGAATGCAACATGTATTCTATAATTTATTTGTAGTTAAGCTAATGAAACAGTACATGTATGTTGATTAGTATAATTTAAGAAGAAATTTGATAAATTATGTTAAGGGTTCGTTTGGTAGAGTGGAAATAAAAGGGGAGAGGAAAAAAGAGAGTGAAAGTGAGAAGAAGTTAGTTTTTTGGTGGAGTGAAAGTGTGAAGAAATTTTTAAAAAGTTTGTGGGACCCACCTTTAAATATTTCTTCGCTGTTTAGCGAAAAAAAGAATGGAAGTTACCATACAAACATGCGTCCGTTGCTGTTAGCTGCAAGGAAATAGATTTACAAGTTTTGTAAATCGATTTACTTGCTGTAAATTGGTTGCTTGGCTGTTGTGTTTATAATAATAATAATAATAATAATAATAATAATAATAAATAATATTAATAATAAAAATAATAATAATAATATTTTAAAATTATAATAAAAAATTAAAATAATATTAAATAATAAAAATAAATAATACTAAACATTAAAATTAAAATAATATTAATAATAAAATAAATAATAATAATAATAATAATAATGATTAAAATGAAAAATAATCTCAAAAAGTTAACTTTTTCTTTATTTCTTTTTCAATCAAACAACTTTAATTTTCACTCTATTTATCTTCTTTTCTCTTTATTTCTTTTCTCTTTACCAAACACCCCTAATAGAGGGAAGAAATAGAGGAAAAGGAAAGGAAGATATGAGAAATAAATGAAAAATAGAGTGAAGTTAAGGTTGTTTAGTTAAAGAGAGATAGAAGAGAAATGAGAAGAAAGTTATTTTTTGAGATTATTTTTATTTTAACTATTGTTATTATTATTTATTTTATTATTAATATTATTTACATTTATTATTATTATTATTATACAAAAGAGGTTGGTTAGGGGGGAGAGGGGAATTGCAATGGCAGAAAATCGATTTTGATATTCAAAATCAGTTTCACAGTGTACAATTGGGCAACTGCACAGTAAGCAGTGTACGATTTCCTTCCAAATTTCTTCAATTTTGTGATGATAATTTTTTAAGCAGGGCCTACATTTTTTTTGTATAAAACTCTTCTTTTTCTACTGAATCAAACAAGGAGAAAATACTATATTTCACTCTTTTCTCTTTTCTTCTTCTCTCCTCAATTTCTCTACAACCAACACACATCTACTCTCCTAAAAGAAAGTAAATAAATACTAGTTGGTCGTTGAAGTCGTTGTTGCATGTCGCGACCGCAAGATTCGAATAGATAAAGGTTGACACACAGCTAAAATCACTAAAAAAATTCATTTACTACAAATTATTTTTGTTAGTCTGATGATTTTTTTCGAAAAAAAATTAATTATTAATATAATTATTGTGAATTTACATTAAAATTAAAATATATTAGATTAATAATATGACGTAATAACCATATAACAATTTTTCATAATATAGAATTTTTTTAATATAATGTATCATGTTACGGTTTAAATTCACAATACTGTACCAATATTAATTTTTATTAAATAAAATCTATATCTACTAAGACAAGTTTAGTGACAAACAATTAATAAACATATATTTTTTCTTAGTGAATATATATTTATTGACTGTTTTTGTTTAGTTCTTTATATATATATATATATATATATATATATATATATATATATATATATATATTACTTTTTAGATGAAATAAAAATAAAGAAAAAATAATATGCACTAACAGTGTAAATTTTTTTACACTGTCATTTAATTATGAATCATTGTGTATGATAGGTTTGTAGACTTTGATAATAATTATTTTATAAGTCACACTAAAACTGATTTTTAATTAGTTGATAGTATAAAATCTTTTACACTGACAATATATATTTATTAAACTTATCAAAATATATTATTTTAAATTTTATATTAGTTTTATTTTAAAATATATTAAATATAAAATAAATTTATATGTACTTTTTTTTCTCTCATCCTAAAGACGGATCTTCCTCTCTTGCTCGTTCAAAGTCCGCGTTCTAACACTGAACAAATAAAAATATATACAATATGACAAAGCACGTAAACAACAAACAAGACAAAATGTCAGATATATAAAAAATAAGACAAAATAACAAGTAGCATAGACCTGCTATATCGCTATCTACGGTCAAAATCAACCGCATGTCTAAATGGTTTATTAACCATCTATAAATAAAGAAAAATATAAGAATTTCAAATGGTAGGTTTTCTTTATAATGTGCCTCTCAATATTTTTTTTTTAAAAAGAGAAAGTTAAATAAAAAATACGAATGTGCAAGTGAGGTGTAAAACTTTGGTTGTGACATAAGAATTAGGAGAATAAAATCAATTATCATGTATAATTAAAGGAAAAAGATGTTTTAAAAAAAAAAAGCGAAGATCAAAAGAATCTACACCGTAATTATATATTATTGTAAATTAAGTTTTGCGAATGCTATTTGGTTAATATGGTGCAGGGTTATAAAAACTAATAAATATTTCTCCTTTTATAAACCAAACTAATAAGTGTTGATAGGTGGGAAAAAAAGTGTGTTATTTACAATGCAATTGGTGAAAATAATAATAAATTTAATAAACTTTAAAATAGCATTAAAAACAAAAAAATTATAAAAGTATGAAGATACGAGGGTAATAGGTTGAAGCATTGCTTTTTTTAGAAGCCCTAGAAAGAAATGCTCATTCTTCATTTAAGAAACGCAGACATATAGGAACCATTCTTTAATTTCTTTCTTTGCTTATATTTACCAAGTCAACTTCTTCGAGTTGGTAAGGTAACATTAATTCAAACATAGATAATAGAATATTTTTAAAAAATAAAGTAATGAAAGAACATTAAAGGCAGCGATTTTACAATAATAGTTATTAGCGTTTTTTTTAATAAGAATGTTCGAGTGTTTAAATTTTATTTACTGTGAATATGAAAATTTTTATATATACTTTTCATGGGATTATATTTATTAAATTATTAATGAAATCTAAATTTTTACAATAAATATTGTTAAATTCTTTTAATAATATGTTAATATATTTAGTGAAAATTCTATAGACAATAAATCAAATATTAACTCTTTTTAAAACATTTTTACTCGTATAACTACTAGTTAAATAGATTGAATACTCAACTTATGAGGAACACTACAATCAAAACTTAGTTTTAAATATTGTTTTTCATTCATCTCCCCCTTTTATGTGAATTTGATGATAATCACTCCTAATATATGTAAGATTAATTTAGAACATAAAATAGTACTATGCAACTCATCTAACACGTCAGTTAATTTAGGAATGAGATTATACTCAACTATTATTTTGTTGGACCCATGTGTTATTCTGGTAATACTATTGTCTAAGAAAGATGGTTCGTAGTGGATGTGCGTTAATTAATGATGAGATAATGAATAAGAAAGTATGTGTAAAGAGGGATACTTGTATCCTATTCAGAAAATATTTGATTTAAGACACTTGGGCTCAAGTTAGTATATATGGAGGTCTAAGGAGGAAATTACGTTGTAGTCAGATTTCAATTTGTTGAGATATTAAAATTGTTTCCTTTTTCATTTACTTTGCATATTTTGTAGAGTCAAGTAAGAGAGAATCAACTATTTATTTCAATCGATTACTTTTTATTTTATTTTATAATAATGGCATTATATCTTTGGCATAACATTAATTAGAAATATAATAATTAAGAAAATGTATTGAGAATATGTTATATTTCCTTTTTCTTTTGTAATAATAACACCATATATATCTTTGCCGTATCCATAATATTTAGTACTAAGATTTTATTTAGGTTTTACTGAATTCTACTTTTGTTTATACAGGGAAATTTATTTCACATTTCAAACAAAATTGAAATTCTACCTCGGTAACATATATTAATTTTTAATGCAAATGTGTATTATGCGAATAATCAAGGCTAAACTTTAATTCTGATCAAATAATAACACTAAAAGTGTTTAAGAAACTACATATAAGTTTTGTCTTTCAAACTACCATCAATTTATCTTTATTTGTATATTTGATTTTCTTAATCACTTATCATTTTCAATCTAACATCTTTTATTCTTTTATCTCTATCTCTAAATTAAATTTTACTAATTATTTTTAAAAATTATCTATTATTAAAAGATTTCTTATAGCACAATTTAAAATTTTTATTATAAATATGAAATATAATTTATATATTAAAAATGATTTATCATAAATTTTAATTATAATATGATTTATATATTCAAAATTTTTATTTATTACAAGTTTTAACAATATATAAAAAATATTTATCCCATGTGATGTACAAACTAAAATACTAATTTCTTAGAATGCTAATGTTTGCATGGTATTTTATCTTATCCATCAAGTATACTTATTAAAAATTATTTTTTTATTAAAAACTATTTGCTTTATTAAAAATATAAAAATATTTATATTTATTTTTTAATCAATTAAAATTACTTAAAAGAATATATTGAATGCCTTGTACACCTGTTGCATAGTACATAAAAATTAATGTCTTTCTTTGTTGGACAGAAAAAATTAGCGTTTAAATCATGCACTTTTTAATTAGGAGCATCAATGTTGTGAGTCGTCAAATGAAAATCGTTCAATTGAATATTGAGAATTTATTCCAGACAAATCGTTATTTATTCGATACACAATCAATGCGTGTGATAGCCCCTCATAATAATTCGGAAGGGTAAAAGAATAAAACCAAAGTTGATTTAGGATGGACCTCTAATTTCTTTTAACCACTCCCTAAAGCTATTATTAAGAAATAAAAATAAAATTGAAACATATTAAGTAATCTATTATTGAATTATAAATTAAAATATACAATTAGTCTCACTCTCTTTATTTTTTTAATTAAACATTCTCATTATGTTCTCTGTTCTTTTCTTTAGAATGACACATGGATAGAAAAACAAACACCGACGGACAAAAAAAAAATATACAAAATTAATTCTTTTCGCTATTTGATATTGTTACAGGCAAGATGAAAGCATAAAAAAGTAAGTGCGGCCTAAAGCTTTCTCAATCAGTTCATTCTGAACCGAAAGATGGGAGAAAGCTAATCTTATGTAATCAAAATATCAAATAATCTTTATTTTTATACATTTTTTTATTTGAAATATTTATATCATTTTATATACATGTTTTACTCTTTTCTTTTCTTTTTTACTTTTTATACAATCAAGCAAAAGAAAAGAATTTTTTTTTTTTATCAAACAACCTAAAAATTATCTTATTTTTTACTTTTTTTTTTAACCAAACATAGTACATTTCATGTACTAGCTCTATGACTAGTCAAAATTTTTCTCTCAATTATTTTAAACTATCGTGTTTTTGTCTTTATTTATATAATTAATTTTCTTAATTATCTATTATTTTCACGTTACCTTTTTTATTTATAATTTTAAATTAAATTTAATATTTTTTAAAAAAATTATCAATAATTAAAAACAATTTTATATCACATTTAAATTATTTAAATATAAAATATCATTTATATAATAAAAATGTGTATAATATTATAACTTTTAATTATATAAAAAATATTTATTGTGTACAATTTACATATTAAAATTAAGTATATTATAGATGATTGGTATAATCAACGTAGCAGCCAGTGATGAAAAGTTAAAATAATATATATGAAATCCTAAATTTTAATTTCAGTGCAATTATTGTAAAATAAAAATAAAAATCAACGTAGGATAAGACTATTGATGGAGGGCAAGCGGGACCCAGGCGTTCTCGCTGTGATTCCAAAATTGCCCAAAAAAACGCGGCAAATGAAATTCGCGGAATGTCTAAGGGCGAAATCCGTCATTTCAGAAACCTGAAAACTGCTATTTAATTTTGGAGTTGGACAGAGAGAGAGAGTCGTGTCGTGAAAAAAAGGGTGGTGACTGAATTAGCGAGAGCAGAATGCCGCACCGTTCAATCCATTCAAACAACAGCTGAGGAGTGAGGAACATCCTCGCCCTACCGTTCCTCCTCTTCTCGTTCTTCTTCAAAAATCTTCGCCTCGTCCGCATTGTCCCTCCGCCTCCACAGTTTCGCTTTCGCGTTGCGGTTAAGTTCCTTTCGTGTGGGGCCGGGTCGCATGAATGTCGGGGACATTTGTTTCGTTTGTCTTTTGTTTGCTTACGGTGGAAGTTAGTTTTCTTTTTTCGGTTGATTGCATGCGTGCTGCGACATAACCGTTTGTGAATGAATGAATCTATCTGCTGCAGGGTGCGCGATGGGCGAGGTGGGGAAGATACTCTACATTGTGGTGCTCGACGACGCCGACAGGAAAGAGTCCTTCCGCTACACGCGCTCCGTTCTCCAGAGCACGCTCCAGCTCATGGGATGCAAAGCGCGTCACGCCTTCAAGGTTTTTCTCTCTTACAATTCGCAAATTTCGATTGATCCTGAAAACTCTTGTGTTGGCTATGTTTTTTGGTATTTTAGGTGGGTGATCTGGGTTCAGGTAACTGGGTTCTGATACCATCTTATAATTTGGGTTTGAACTTAACTCAACATCCCAAACTACGTCAATTGCTCCTCGTTTATATACTTTGACCATATCACTCGTCGATGTAGAACTTGGGTTTTCCCAGTACAGGTTCTGGATTTTGAGGGACTATAGTGGAAATTTTGAGGACTTTTTTGTTTTTTTTGTTGGGGGAGGGGTCTTTGCTACCTTGTTGACCGAGGTAGTTTGACCCGTTTGTCGTTCTGCTGTGCCCGTTTCACATTCTTCTGGTCCACTATGTCGTTCACGTTCTGATGGATTTGTCTTCTTTTGGTTCGTGTTTACTTTGACTGCGTTGCATTTGGTTCTGGGCTTTTTTGATTCAACGGCGTATGGAGACTAAAAAGGGTTTAGCATGCGTGTAAAATTCAACCTTTTTTTTTTTTTTTGTTCTTTTTATTTAATTATGTTTTAGTGAGAGATGAGGCTCATCATTCGAAGTGGACTACTCTGGCTCAAATTCTGAATTTTCTTTTTCAATCTTTGTTCATTTGAATGGAATAGGATTTGAATCTTATTCTCGTATTGAGTAATAAGATATGGTCAAGTTGGAGCTAAAGTACGTCATTTTTATCAAATATAATCAGGGGATCCTATCACCAATCATACTAGGTTTGTATTTGATGAAATTTATGTCTTTATCTCTCCAACATGATCATATCTTGTTACTTAACAATAGGAAAGGAGACAAATTCGTGGATCATAGTGGGTTATCTTTATTCAGTTATAAAGGGAAATTTATGTTGATTGGAAAGTCTTTGTTCCTTGTTAAGAACCATCAACCTAGTATGAAGTGTGGATACAACAGAAGACAAATAAACGACATGGATAATAAGAGTTGTCTACTTCTAAAAACTATAACATACCGCATTGATTGGGTACTATAACGTATATTAATATAAGATTAGTTATTGCGTATATCTTAATGAAATAGAAATACTATTATTTAACTACCAATTGTTATGGTGCCCCCCGCCAGTATTGGAACGAATATTAAAAAAAAAAAAAAGACTAAAAAATATTGTAAGATGCAGACTATAGGTATTTGTTGATGTTTGATGAGTATTTGACATGGATATGTGCTCAATACCAATATGATAGACATGAATATTTGATATACAATGTGTTTTTTGGTTATTAGTTTATGGCATCTTTTAATGGACTTTTATTGGTTAATTCCTATATGTCTTGGGCAGAGACTACATATAACATCAGAATTTTTCTACAAAATTATTCTGACTATGTTTTTCATTTTCCTCTTATTAGATCAGCCAAAGAGTTTTTGAACTCACAAGGAAAGAGAATTCTAGTGATATTTTGCAGCCAGAAGTAGAGGCTTTATCAGGTTTTGATGCTTTCAAGAGGAATTTTGTGAAGAAAGGTGGCCATTGTGCTGATTGTAGAATTAAGAGTGTACCATTTGAGTTGTACAAAAGGCGCACATCTGCATTTGTTCAGAGAGAAACTTTTCTAGATATTGTCTGTGAAGCTCTGGCAGAGTACAAGTATGTGGGTCCTAACCAGAGAGCAGACTTGGTATTAGCCTGCAGGTACTGCATTGTTTTATTCCTTTATGAGGGCTATGATCTACACTAATCTTAATTAAAGGGGAAAAAATAATTCTGACTGGTTGTAGCATATGCTCTCTTGTAATGGAATCTATTAAGTTATATGATTTGATATGGTTTGCCATGGTTTCTATTTTATTGGTCAAGATTTTCTAGCAATTGTTACCATCTTCTTACTTAGCATGATGTATTTATTGAAACTGGATTACATTCATTTGATTAGGCATTTTGCTTTGGGTGTTATATAATTTTGAAAATGTCAGTAGATATCTACTAATAAAAAATTACGATTTACTGTTTTAATGGACTTTCATCCTATGTCTTGTGAATTGTATTAGGGGGTTTCCTAATCATTTATCTTATCTTTTTGTCTTGCCCCCAAAATATGCTCTGCCTCACTTCTCTAAATTGTTGGCAAATTCTCGGAATTTTACATCTTTATGTTTGAACTACAACTTTTTTGGTTTATAAGGAATGTGAATAATCTTTCAAGAAACTTGAAGAATGGTAGATCTCTGAGTTTTCAAAATGACTTGCATACTGATTTGGTTCTAGTTACCAGCTTAAAACAATACCTCTTCATTTTCTAGTATTTTTTTTGTAAATATTTTCTTCTTCCACTTCTGGTTTTATTTCCATGCTGAAAATCAGAAATCTATGGACTGAACGTTTAATTGTCCCTTAATAGTTGTTTTGGAAGAATTTTTTCTATTCTAAGTGAATTACCGAGCTTTAATATGAAGTACAACATACAGCACGTTGATATGTGATATTTGTAGCACCTAAAATTTTACTTAAATTTTATACTTATCATGAGGAGTTTATTTTTCAAAATATGGTACAACTTACCCTCTTATATTTATGATTATTTTCTTTGGTTGCAGGATCCGGGAACGGAAAGAGTCTGTGACAGTGTTATTGTGTGGTACTAGTGGCTGTGGCAAGTCCACATTGTCTGCATTGCTGGTATCTTGACAAAGTGTAACAGTTGTTTGTTTTTCAAATGCAAAAAATCTAGTTTTTACTTATGTTGTGGTAGGATATGTACGTGAGTAAGTGAGTAAGTTGAAATTGAGTAATACTTATACCTTACAGTTCAATAACTATCATTTACATCTTCACTTCAGGGAAGTAGGTTGGGAATCACAACAGTGGTATCGACTGATTCTATTAGGCACATGATGAGAAGTTTTGCTGATGAGAAGGAAAACCCCTTGTTATGGGCTTCTACATACCATGCAGGAGAGTGTTTGGACCCTGTTGCTGTTGCAGAAGCAAAGGCCAGAAGGAAAGCAAAAAAGCTGGCTGGTGTGTCACATTCGCTTTCCAAGGATGAAGTAATCGAGGGCCACAATTCTAGCAAATCTGACGTTAGGATGTTGGAGACGAGCTCTGGTCCTACTGAACTGCCAAGTCCAAAACAAATGGCTGTTGAAGGATTTAAGGCACAGAGTGAGATGGTGATTGACAGTCTTGATAGGCTAATCACTGCATGGGAAGAACGAAAAGAGTCCGTTGTTGTCGAGGGTGTTCACTTGAGCCTTAACTTTGTTGTATGTTGGATTTTCATTTTTTTATCCTTCACTATTTCTTTTCTTATGGATGTCAAATTATGCTCTCATTGGCTAGCAATAAAAACTTGAATACTCATGCAGATGGGGCTCATGAAGAAACATCCTTCAATCATACCATTCATGATACACATTACAAATGAGGACAAGCACTTGGAAAGATTTGCCGTACGTGCGAAGTATATGACACTGGACCCAGCTAAAAACAAGTATGTAAAGTATATCAGAAACATCAGAACAATCCAGGATTATCTCTGCAAGCGTGCTGAAAAGCATTTAGTTCCCAAAATAAACAATACTAATGTTGACAAGAGTGTAGCAGCCATCCATGCAACTGTCTTCAGCTGTCTTCGAAGGCGTGAAGTTGGGGAACAACTATATGATCCTATAAGAAATACTGTAACAGTTGTTTATGAGGAATATAGAAATCAATGTGCAGCCAATTCTTTGAGCTCGAAAGGGATGTTTCAATTGATCCAGAGAAAAGGTTCTTCAAGGAATCTGATGGCTCTTGTTAATACTGATGGGTCTGTGGCAAAGGCTTGGCCTGTTAATTTAGTTGACAATAATGGGAAGCCGGTATGGGGCTATGGACCAGAGAATGGAATTGGAGATCCAATGTATGGTCCCTTAAGAATTGGCAAGGCAGAACCTGTAAATCTTCAGTTTGGTTTTTATGGGATCAGTGCATGGCCAAGTGATGGTGGCACTAGTCTTGCTGGAAGTGTTGATGAGTCTAGAGCCGATGGGACTGATACCGGTAGTAGATATCTATCCTCTTGCTCTAGCTCACCAAGGATGTCGGATGTTGCTGCAAAGGAGGTAAATTTGAACATTTTTCGTAAATTTATCTCTGTTCAACATCAAAATTAATGGCTTGTTATTGTCAATGGTGAAAATATTGGAGAAGACGAAATATTCTGCCATTTGTTGATTTTTATTGTCTTTTTTTAGCTCAAGGAAGACTTCTCAGTGCATGGTAGTGATGAAGAGATTGACGATCAACCAGAGGTGGGCAGTGATGAGGATTTCAGTGATGATGGCGACAAACATGTCCATGAAGAGGTAGACTTGTGTTTTTATGTTTTAAATGATTTACCTATCTGTATATGTAATAATGAAATTTGCCCTATAGAAGAATTTCAAGTCTTTTGGGTTGCGTTTGGAAATGAATTGATGCTAAGCTCAATTTTGAGTTAGTAGTATGTAAGCTATTTCTGGGTCATTTCTAATGTTTTTAATTGCTTTGCAGGTAGGATCAGTTGACGAGGAATCAACAAAATCTGATGAAGAGTACGAAGATCTTGCAATGCAAGACTTGCCGGAAAATGGGTATTGGTCAGATGATGATGAGTTTAGGAGCAAGGTTGGTGCTGTTACCGGGGAGGTAGGAACTAAAATGCATGGAGGGAACCAGTATGGTCGAAACCTGGATCTTTTCCTTAGAAGTAGGAGTGAGCCAGTGCCAATGGCAGTGGCAGTTCCAGAGCCCCTATGCTCTTATTATTCTTCTTTGCTCGTTGAAAGGAGTGAGAGGAAAGCCAAATTAAGAACTCGTTCTCTTAGTATTCCAGCATTAGGAAAGCATAATTCAGCAATCAATGATCCCATCCTTTCTGGTGCTCCTCAGAGGTAGCACGACATTCCCTCTAACGCAACTCGTAACGACCAAAAGTGTTGGTGCTTTTTATTAACTATATCTTTTACGATGTCCCATGTGTATATTGTAGAGCGTCCAAAACAATCGTCGTCTTGTACTTATTTCGTTGCTTGATATGGATGAATTTTGATGTTTTGTCATTTTTCTAAGGATGTGTAAAGTATGGAATTCGCAGAATCAACCTTGTTCTAACTTATCCGACATCGCCCTTATCGCTCAAATAAATGAAAATGCTCCAATGAATCGAGTGTTTGTGGTCAAGTCTATTATGGTTATGTTTTGAGTTTAATTTTGATTTGAAGTTATTAGTTATATTTTAAGTTTAATTTTGAATTTTTTTTTTGGGGTACATACATGAAAAAAAAAATTAAACTTAAAATATAACTAATAACTTAAAAAAAATACTTTGCAATGTGAGATTTTTATATTGTTAATTAATTAAAAAATACTTTAGATATAACTTTATTATAATTAATATGATAATTAATGATTTTTAATAATATAATAATTCATTATTAGATGATAGTTTTACACTATCATTAATCGTACTTTTTAATTTATATAGTTACTATTCATTAAGGTATTATATACTGTTGTTATTAAAATCGTATTTGACTGTGACGTCGATTTGGATAACTAGAAAAGTGGTAGAGAAAAACATGTCAATATTTAATTAAATAAGTCAAATATAGCTAAAATCAAATAAATTTAATACAGAAACTTAATTTGAATTGCTTTATATTTTTTAAAATATTGTTAATCACTTCAATAACTTTGTATTAAATTTTATCAACCGGACTATTAAATTAAAAGTTCTTATTGAGAGATCATGTTTACAACTTTTTAAAAATTTTAAACTATTTAATACTTCATTTAATAAATTCAATCCAATGTATAATATACTTTTTAAAAATATAAGTAAATATCGATTATAAAATTATATAATTACAAATGTTCGATTTATTCAAAATTTAGTATGTATGATAGTTGAACTAATATAAATATTTTCAATAGTTGGATAAATAAAATTTAATATATAGAGAGTATTGAAGAGAGTAACTTCACTAAGAGTTATTGTATCCCTTAGAATAACTTGATCCATCTCTCTATTTTATATACACACACATACATAAATTTAGTTATTGTGTATTTTCTATCATATAAGATAAGTAATATAATTTTATATTAATTTATTACTTAGTATATTATATAATATTCTAAGTGATAAATTAATATAAAATTATATAATATACTATCAGTTTGACTTCAATTTAACCACGAATCATCATGAAGTCTTTGTTGATTTAATAGTCAATTTGATTTTAAAAATATTATTTTGCTGGTTTTTATGAATGTTTGGCTTATAACTTCTCATTATAATGATATTAGTTATTGTAAAATCAAAATTTGAACAAATTAGAATTAATGTTCAAAGTAGATTATATAGATGTAAAACGAAAGTGAAAGGATAAAATCTTACTGTAACTATTATAGAAACATTTTTAATGAGTAATTAACTTTATATTAACAATTAAGTACTTATTATTAAATAAGAGAATTCTTAAGATTTATTCTTCTTCAACGAGTTATATAATTTATTATTTCAAATATTTTATATTTTATATTCATCTCAAATATTATTGTTTAAATTTAGTCAATTTAAATTTAAATTTTAAAATTTGACCTATCATAATAAATAAATAGACATAGAGGTAATATGACTTTTTTTTATATATATATAATTTTCTGTTTGACTTCAAAAGTCTTATTTCTTTAATTTATTCCTATATAATAAATGATTTTTTTATTATTCACAATGAAAATATATCTTATTATATTTTTCCTTAAAATATGCGATATTATTATTATTATTATTATTATTTAATATTTATGTATTTTAATATATTTATTATTAGGGGTGTAAGCAAGTCGTGATCCACCTGCAAATTCGACCTAATCCAATTACATTTCAGCGAGTTGGGTTGGGTCTTCGGGATGGGTTGCGTTCATTTTCATTGACTCAATTAAGATTAGATTGGGTCATGGGTTGATGCATTCTTAATCCGATAAACCAACCCAACTTGACCTATTATTTTATTAATAAAAAAATAAAAATATTATAATATTTACATATATTGTATTTTTCTTAAGTGATGAATTTGTGTGGTTAGATTTGTATTTTAAATTGAACATGCATTGGATGAGTTGAACTAATTAAGTATTTCATTTTTCTTATTTTTTCTTATTTTTTTGAATATCCAATATTAAATTAATATTTTAATTATTCAACCCAATTAAGGTTGGATTGAGTTGAGTCGCTTTGGAAAAAAAAATGCAAACCTAACTGTGTTTAATGGAATTGGGTCTTAAACAAGGTTGAACCCGACCCAACCCGAGCTAGTTACACCCCTATTTACTATGTTTTGTTTATAAGTTTTACTTAACAATAAAAAAACACAACGCACAGAAACCTTGCGTGTATATTATATATAAATTTTGTATATTTTTTATTTATCTCATGTATTTTATGTGCAATTTTGATCTCTCGATTTTGTTAGGTCAGTTAAGCTCCTTTTTATTTAAAATTAAACAAATTCGGTTCCGTCCTCAATTTTCTTTTATCCGTAATCCTCCAAATTATTATATTCAATACAAATATTTAAGGGTCTATGGTAGTTGAAATATGAAATAATTTAAAAAAATAGAAGTTAAAATTTTGATAAAACTTAAAATATTTTAAAAGTTATGATGTTAAGGTTTGAAAGGGGAAATTTTTTAATTTTTTTTGATAAATTTAATATTTTAGTTATTAAGCTTTGAGTAAAGAAAAGTTTAAAATAGTTTAGTCAATTTAATTTGTAAAATTTATTGAAAAAAATATGAATTTGAGAAAAGTGTAATGATAACACTTTGTGAGAATACGTTGGGTGAAAGGTTTATGAAGAAACTTATGAGTGGAATTGGTAGAAGTAAAAAAAAAAGAAGCTTCCCTTGGTTTTTACTCTTAAAAATATAAGTTTCCGAAATATACATGAAATAATTAATGTGCATATATTATGAGAAGAGAATCAACGAAGCCAAGAAAAATAGTTCAATATGTCTAAAATGGAGGTTAAAAGGGGTACGAGAAGATAAATAATAATTTACCATAGTTAAAAATAACATTGTATCACAATATTAAAATATAAATAGTTTATAATAAATCTAAAATATAATTTATATATTAAAAATATTTATTTATTACGAATTTTAATTATAATATAATTTATATATTTAAAAATATTTATTTATTATAATATTTAGTTATATATAATAAACATTTATCCTGTCCATTATGTAGATTAAAATATTAGTAGTTATTCCCTTTGACAAAAACACTTGAGTATGATCATCGGGTCTGATAGCATCAATAGTAGACTCTAAGCATTTAGAATGTCTCCCCTCAATATTTACTGCTATATGTTATTTAAATCTAGTAACTAATGGAGAGGATAAAGGAATTTTTGTTGAATCTTAGGATAGAATCATGGAGAATGATTCCATATAAGAAGGAATAAATAAGTGGATTGTTTTTATAATAAATGCAACCTTATTCTATAACAATTTAGGTCAGTATCTAATGTAAACGACCAAAATAGCGTCATAAGCTTAAAAGGGACAAATTGACTTCTAAGTTGTGGATTGGCCAATGCTTTTGAGTGTAGTTCAGTTGAGTGAGCGATGAGATGTTACTAACGTGTGGTTCAACTAAGATGGTTCTAACATTATATTTGAAACTATTCAGAGTTTAAGTTTGGTCAGTTTTTTTTTTTTTTCAAATTATTTTATAGTTTTAGATGCTTGTTGATTTGGGACAATTCCTTTTGCAAGGTGCTTTTACTTTTGCTCTCCTTCATTTTATTACTCTTTGGTAGCAGTGTAACCAAGTCGAGTTGGTCGGATTTGGAGCTTTTATAAGTCTAAACCAATTAAGCAGTGTCGGGTTGGGTTGGGCTCTCTTTCTCTCTCTCTCTCTCTCTCTCTTTATAGGCAACCTATATTGAACCAACATGATCTTTATTGAATTGGTTTAGGTCGGGTGACTGAGTCATTTAATTAAAAAAAATCTAAAAATGAGAAATATTCAAAATCAAAATAAACCAATCTAACAGTCCATATTTCGTCTCCAAAATGACCATTCCTTTTCATCACTCCATCTTTCAAAACACATCCTTTTCCGTCTTGCTAAACTCATCCTCTTTTCTAAACACAAAGGTTCTCGCTCCCTCATCATTGTTAAAATGTTGTTACCTCATCACTGGTGAGTGAACCAAAAGGCAAAGCTTTAAATGTTGTCACCTCATCGCTCCCTTTCTCTCTCTGAATCTCTAATTAGATTTGAAGATTCAGCAATGATGACCTCGATGCAATAAAAAATTCTTGGTTTCAACTGGAAATTGCAGTGAAGATGTTGTGATTGGTTCTTGTTGGTAAAGCTGTGACGTTTGTTCAGAGGTGGGTGGTGGGGGTTTGTTCAACGTAATGAATCTTAATCAAAGGGTTGTTACATCTTGTTCGATTAGGATCGGTTTGTTCGAGTTTGAAAATTGTGAACTGAAATCTAAACCTAATACCATCATATTGGGTGACAGTAAACCAAACTGATTAAATGACTTGAACCAAACTAAACAACTTGAGTCAGGTCAGGTTAGGTTGACTAGATTCACAGGTTGACCCAAATATGCTTATACACTTACTATTTGGGACAACTTTAAGGTAACTCCTTTAAAAAAAAATTTGAGAAATAACATCGAAAGCATTATGCTTAAAAGAGGAAAAAAGTTTTTTTTTATCATAAGATGATAATATTGACCAAATCACTTACATAGTAACATTATAGTTTATGCTTCATATTTAATAATCCCTAGATTTAGATAATAAAAAAGATAAATTAAAAGAGTTTAATGGTTATGTACTGACAGTGTAAAGTAGTTTACACTGTTATCCAATCACAAACCACCATTTATTATAAGTTTGTTGACTTTTATAATAAATACTGTAAAAGTCATATTAATGATGATTTCTGATGAATGACAATGTAAAACTTTATATAGTGCATGACTATCTAGCAAGAGAATGATTAATTGTTATGATAAAGAATGAAATGAGCTTTAAAGAGGGAGTTAAATTAGTAAAATGTAAATAGTTATTATTAAGAAGGAAAAAAGGAGGTTAAGAAGTAGATTGTGTAAGTAATTTAAAAAATTGTTATTGTTATAAATTGTTAATAATATTATCATGTCAAGTTAAAAGTGGGAGAAATTAGAAATAAAAAACTAAAATTTAAATTCTACTTATGTGATTAAAAATAAGAAAAAAAACTGGTAACAATTCTAAAGTCGTAATTTTAATTTTATATATCTATATAGATACATATTTCTACACATTCCCCACTTAAGACCAAAGCCTATGTAAATTATATAATTAAGTTGTTTTGGTAACTATTATCTATATAGTATAGGTTTAATACATCAATTGGTTCCTAAACTTTTAAAAAAAATTTAATTAGGTCTCTGAATTAAAAAAATTTATAATTAAGTCTTTGATCTTTTACAATTTTTATAATTAAGTCTTTGGAAGTAGTATGCAAATTATAAACTTTTTGACGGTTAGGGACTCAATTATAAAAATTGTAGAAGATCAAAAACCTAGTTATAATTTTTTTTTTAATTCAAAGACCTAATTAATTTTTTTTTGAAAATTTAGAAATCAACTAATATATTAAACCTATATTATATGGTAATCTTGGATTGAAAATTTTAAATATAATAAAAATGTTTTACAATTTTTAACTAAAAAAGTGTTAGATTTTGAGGTACAAAGAGATCTAGTTGATGGGGCCCAACACCCAACGCGGTCCTGGCGTTGCATGTCTGGCATATATGTACACAAAGTGGAACGGCATAGAGTGGGTCATAGTGTACGATAAGTGGGGACCAGAAACCTTACACGTAATGATAATCATTACTCTGAGAAAGAGACCAACCAGGCTACCGACCTGCCCAGAACATGGCAAATGCATCACTTGCATTGTAAATTTTCTGCAGTCAGTCAGACAAAGAAACATATATATATATATATATATATACTTTTAAAGATTGTACACAAAATAATAAAATAGCAAATTTTATTTTAAATATTTCAGCTACAAATTTTATATAAAAATAAATACACTAAAAATTATAATATGGTCTTTTGTAATTATTATTTAACAGAAAATAAAAATAAAAATATATTTTCTCAAATTAACAAAACATGCCTTTAACTTGTCTTGAATGAATTTTAGTTTAAATGACAGTTTATAAGTTTTTAAGCAACCAATATTTTGGATGATTTAAAAAGCATCTCTTAATTTGCTTCTTGTTAAGAACAATCCTTTTTAAAGTTGGGGGCGTGGATAATTTATCTTTAGGTGAAATTTCACTTCTTTTTTTTTCAAGAGTGAAACTCGTAAAAATCAAACTGTTAAAGTTTGCATATCATATTTAAAAAATTAACTTACCGTAGAAAAAAAAAGCTAATATCGATTGTATTCCATATTTTAAATCGATTCCAAAAATGAAGATAGAATCCGCTATATAAAAAATTGGTACTTTCAAGATCAATTTTAAAATTAATGTAAAAAATGAATTTTTAAATCAATTATGATGAGAACAGATAATGAAAATTCACTTTTTACATGGATTGTAATTAGAATTAATATAAAAAACATACTTTTTATATCAGTTATAATCATAACTAATCTAAAAAGTTTTTTTCTACATCAATTATTGTCCCAATCAATGTAGAAAATAATTTTTTAAAGCCAACACTACAATTGTATTACATCATTGATATATATAATATTCCAATTTAAAAACTATAAATACTTACAAAACCACAGACACATAAAAAACAATACAAAATAATTTTATTTCATTGTTATATATACCATATATATCGTATATCAAAATATAAGTACAATTTCTTTAATACAATGACTAAACTGAACATATATTACAATTTCTTATTACAAAGTGACTATAAACCTTCTTGTTTTCATTTGTTACATGGGCCAATTGCGAAAAATTTGACTACTCATTTTTTTCTTTTCCGTTTGATATAATAGAAATGTTAATTCCTTTCTTCAAATTAATTATTCTATCTTTTTTTTTTACATTTATTTTATTATAAATCTCTTGTATGAGCTATACCCATTCATTTTTATTAAAGTTTCCACTACTGCTTTTCATAAAATAAATATTCAAAGTCTTTTAAGTAAATTGATAACTTGATTAAGGAGCCTAATAAAAAATTGCCAAGTATTCTAAATGTACTTTTTAGGTCATAAAATAAAATTTGAAAAGTATTCTAAATGTACTCATTAAGCCATAAAATAAAAAGAAAATAAACCAGATAAAATTGTGTTTCTTGAGTAATAATATTTTATTTTTTATTTAATATCTTCTACTTTTATTTAATCAATATTTTCATACATATTAAAATTAAAGATTAATTGAGACTTAACCATATTAAAGCTGATCAAACTAAGTCTAACTCATCTTTAGAAATTAAATTATAAACTATACTTAATCATATACCTTTTCATTGTGAGATCTTAACACAACTCTTTCAACCTAATATTATATATTTAGAGGGTCCAGTTTATAAGACACGACATTCACACTATCTTAACAAGAGAAAAAATGAAAGAAATTTAGTATTTTCTCTTGATTAATTATGCAAACGAAAGAGAAGAGGAAGAAAGACATAACACAAGAAGTTCACTTAAAAGTTTTTATTTCCTAAGTAAGGGGAAGAAAATAAACGGAGGCGGAGGGAGGAGGAGACATATTTTCTAATGCACGTGAAATGATTATTTTATTTTATTTATCTATCTACGTAAGATAAAAATACGAAAATCAAAGTAATTGTACAAAAATATAAATATAATTTTATATATGATTACACGTTACGCTCGTTTTTCTTTCAAACAAACCAAAGAGAGAAAAATATTATATTTTATTTTTTCTATTTTTCATTCTAATTAAACAACATCAAATTTTATTATTTTTTTCTTTTTTGTTCTTTTTTATTTCTATTATGAAGCATTATAAATGTCCTACCATCAAGGTTAAATAAATTCAGATATAATAAATTCAACTAAGCTCAATTTGACTCCAAACTAAGCTAACTCAAAAAGAAAGACAACTCCTCAAATCATTATGAGTACTTTAATCATGTGCATTACCTGTGTGAAATCGTAATTAATGCTAAAAATACTAGTTAATAAAATTTATTTTAAAGAAGTTCTCGAATAATCTCCCCATAATTTAATATTGCTGCCCAGTTTGTCAGCAGAAAAGTAATAAAAAAAAGAAGAAGTTAAAGTAACTTCTAAAACCTCCCAGCTTGCATTATTGACAAGGAGAAATTCTGATCATGACAATGCCAAATCAGCTCGGAAAGAACACTCTGCTTCCAAAATTCGGATATTGATTGGTCTGGCGCAGACAGAGTATGATAGGCCTCACGATAGTACCACAAACGCAAGCCTACCTAGCTCTTGTTTTTATTGTTATTGAAAAGTTAATTTTCTTTTTTTTTTTAGAAGGAAAAGTTAATTTTCACACTAATAAAAATATAGATTTTAATATAAATTTAGTATTAAAATTAATTAAATATATATATTTCATTTATGTTAATAATATAAATTTAATTTTATTAAAATTATTTTTTTCAATTTTAAAATAATGTTCTATTTAGTACAAAGAAAAGAAAATGAAAAAAAATTGAAAACTAAATTAAAAATTAATAATATTTTTATTTTTGAAAGTAATTCATTTTTTATTTTCTCTTAAACTAAATAAAGTATAATGCACGATGATAAAAAATGTAATTAATGTGAGGGTCAGTCGTACACAAAAGCTTTCCGTGCTACACTGTCCTGCAAGCGACAACTCCGAAGCTGATTGTAGTTTCTGTCAGACTGTAATTGTTGTGAACTCAGCATTACTCCTACTCCAACCTTTCTCCTGCTTTTTCTAAATATTTTCACGCTAATTTGATTAAAATATGGTTTGGTTTGTACGGATAGAGATAGGCTGGAGCGGGTTGAGTTTTGTTGGGCTTGTATTTGATCTGGTTAAAATTTATAGCCTAAATTCGGCCAGACTTATAAATTTGTTTAAAGGTCTATTTTGTAATAATTTAATAACATAATAGAGGTATAATAATTTATTTAAAAACATATTTTGTAATAAATTTTTTAAATAAAATACAATTTATCTTTCAACAAATTTATAAGCTTGATTTTTTACATAGGTCAACATGTTTATTATTTTAAAAAATAAATAAATGTATAATTTTAGTACATTATAACAAATTTAATACAATAATGATAATATTAACAATAAATATATATTTATATTTATTTAAATAGCCGACCTATTAGACCTAAAATTTTTTGAATAACTTAAGCTCAGAATTTTTAACTAAATAAGTTTTAATAAAAATTTTGGTCTAATCTATTTTTTAAAAAAGTTTAACCTAACTTAGACCTAACATAGGTTATATCATAGGCCTTCATCCTTCAGCCCCGTTTTGGGTGGTTGCGAGTTTTTAGTTTTTGGTTTTCAAATATAATTTTAAAACAAAACCTGTTTGGCAAAAATAGAGTTAAAATGATTTTTAACTCATTTTGAAAATAGTTTTGGGTCAGTTTTCAATACCAAAAAAAGGTTTTCAAGGTTATGTTTTAAGTTTTTCAAATACGCTCCACACCCCTGTATCATTCTCATTCTCTCTTCTCTCTATGTCAAGGTTTCCATTCTCGCAGCTCCTCCGTCTCCATTGTTATAGTGCCAAAGTATCTTTCTCATATTGGATTCAGTTATCCAGGTTCATGATTTCTGGCTGCATGTGATCTTTTCTAGATTTTAAAAAGTGAAGAATTATAAAAAAACTTACTCAATCCAAGAACATGAGCCATTTGGCTTAAATGCACTAGCCAGTGCAGCAGTTTTGGGTGATGATCTTGTTAACTCTACTGATTTATCAATCGAATCTATCACCAAACATTTAAGGCATTGTCTTGGATGCGCTTGTATTGTGTGCATTCAGCCCCCACGTGGAAAAGAGAGACATAAGCCAACATGCATTTGCCTTGCTTGCATGACCGTGAAGCACCGGTTCAATACCCTTATGATGTGTAAGAAGAAATGCCAATCAGAGAGTGAAGTAAATGCTAGTTTAAAATTGGCAACAATCTTTTAAAACTGAAAACAAAAATAAAACAGAAACTAAAAACTAAAAACTAAAAATCACCCCAAACAGGGCCTTAGGTTTCAGTTTTCAGATCCGAAAATGTAGAATGAAAATACCATAATTGTGTTTATTTATTTTGCCGTGACAAGAATGGCCTAACTACACAAGTTTCGTTAATTCATTTTGCTATTCTGCTGGGCTGCCAATCCTTAATTCATTTTGTATTTAAATTAATTATTGGAGATAAAATAAAAGTTAACTTAAAAATAGCAAGTTAATTTTTAATCACAATTTCCAAAATCTACCTTATTAAAAAAATATATTTTGTAATAAAGATGTTATAAAATTATAATATAACATTTACCAATATTACCAAATAAAAGAGTAAAATCATAAGTAGTTAATTTTATGAAAACATATTATAATCTGAAAAAATAACCCTATCCAAACACATAAATTTTATGTGCTTAATCAAATGTGTTCCGGAAGCTTTAACATTTTTACTTGGCTTAAATATATTTTTGGTATTCGAAAATATCACCATTTTTAGTTTTAGTCTCTATTAAAATTTTTGCGACTTTTAGTCCCCAATATTTTAAAAATAGTGTGCTTTTAGTCCCTCAAAAGTTCCTTTCCAATACTACAAAAATATAAATTTGTAAAGTTTAGAGACTAAAAGTGAATAAAATTTTAAGAAGGACTAAAACTAAAAATAGTGATATTTTTAAGGACTAAAAACATATTTTGGCCTTTCTACTTTCAAATATATGATACAATCTAAAAAAAATATAACCCGATTTCTTTAATATAAAATTATCTCTAAAATAGTCAACTAAAACAAACCTCCTTTGCTCCTTTATATAAAACAAATGGGTACATTTTTTTTTTCTAATTATAAGAAATATAGATTTATTTTTATATATATATTAATTGTTAACTTTCTTTTATATCTTTATTTTATTGTAAAATCTATTAATGAGACAGTCACTTATTTATCACACAATTGGATATATTCATTGGTTTATTAATATAAATCACACTCATTGGTAATATATATATATATATATATATATATATATATATATATCTTGAATTAAGTATAGTGTCATTAAAAATAATTAATACTTAAACGATTTAATTTTTCTATGAGTATTTATGAAATTAAATTTAAATTTATGACATTATTAATTAAAATTAACTAACTTAACTATTTTTATTGATATTAGTAAATTAATTATTTGTTTGGAGGGAATATTTGTGCTTTATTTAATTTAAAAAGTACTATTATTTTAATTCACTAAATTTTAAAAATACAAATAGTTTTTTTTTTCTCAAGATAACTTTATATTAAGAGAATTTTTCCAATAAAACATAACCAATAATCGATGAATTATATCTTACCATATTTTCTTTTTTCTTTTTTTCAATTCTTACTAATAGTTACCACTCGTACTTTATCACTGTACTCTGCTTTTCAGATATCTAAATCTAGAATTACAGTGATTACAAACACTAATTTGTCCATCAATTTTAGATTTTTTGTCACAAAAAATGGTGTCCTATGCTTGGATCTATCCTGTCTAGAAGAGATATTGAAACATAACTACAACAACATTATGTTTGAATTTCTCAGCTGATGCCAATAATAACGAGCCAATTAATATTAGTCAAAAGAAAAAGTAAACAAAACCAAAAGGGGGTTAAGTAGAGTATAACTAAAGAAAGGACTAGTCTCCCAAAACATGTTAAATCAAATTTTGAATATTTACTGAAAGACATACTCATATTTAACATCTTATCTAGAGCAAAATTGTTTTCAGATAACTATAGAAAACAAAAATAAAATAAAATAAACCAACCATTATTTTCTGGTGAAAGAAATTAATCCTTGAAATGACTAACAACTATTTGAATCCTACGGGAAGAAGTGTAACGTATAGTGCCTGACCATGCATGAATAACATATTATGAAGAACAGACAGGAAATAATAATAATAATTCTTAAAATTTAAGTTTGGGCTTAACTCAACCTCAAAAACTAACTCATAAGGTGAGGATTGTCTCCCACTTAGAGTGTGTTTAGCCCAGTTTATTTTTAACTTATTTTTTCCTTAAAAAGAGAAGACGGGTCAAACACATTTCATAAAAAAGCTCTTAAAAAAATAAGCTACTTATTTTCATAGAACAAAATTTTAAAAGAAAGTAACTTATAATTAAGTTGGTAGGGGGAGTTTTTTCTAGTTTAAACGGAGCTTATTTTCGTAGTCATTTCTTCGAATCCCAACACGATTGAAAATACTACCTTTTTTAATTTTTACTATTTTTCTAATTCGAGTGCTTCACCAGCTTTCTCGTTAAATAATACTTACATATATCAATTTATTTTAAATGTTGTTTATTTATTGTAAGGTTTTAATTTGTTTTTAATTTGTTTATTTTAGAAAATTAAAAAATATTATTTATTTTTTAACTTTTAAATATTCTTTACATAAAATAAAAAAATTAATGAAATGAGTAAATAATATAGCTAAATAAATATTTTATTTTTTATATTTAAAATATTTATCATTTTTGTTCTTTACATTTAATTTAGATGCCATATTTTAAAAAAAAATTAATTTATAGTTAAGTTTTTGAATTTTAAATTACAACAATATATTTATTAAATAATTTTTGGATTATTTATTAAATAATTTTTAGTATATATTGATAGTATTGAATTTTATTCAAATAAATTATTTTTTATTTTCAAAAATATTATTTTTAAATATTTTAACCTTTGTAATTAATATTTAAATTTATTTATTTAATATTATATATGATAAGATATTTGTAAATTATCTTTAAAATTAATTTTTTACATTTTTAAAATTAAAAATTTTAAATATATTTATCACATGAAACAAAAAATGTTACTAAAATAAGTAAATAATATAGTTAAATAAAAGTTTTATATTTAAAAATATTTATAATGTTTATTCTTTAAATTTAATTTAGATTTCATTTTTTATTATTAATTAAGTTTTTTCATTTTTAATTACAACAATATATTTATTAAATAATTTTTAGATTATTTGTTAAATACTATTAAATATATATTAACGTTATTGAATTCTATTTAGGTAAATTATTTTTTATCTTTTGAAAATATTATTGAACATTAATACAAAATTTCTTAAATAATACTTTTGTAATTAGTATTATATATAATAAAATGTTTAAAAATCAAATTTAAAATTAACTTTTATTAATTAAAATTGTTTTTGGCTTTTTAAAATTTTAAAATTTTAATATTTTAATACGCTTATATATTTTTTTTTTATTAAAATAAATTTATATTGATTAAATTAATTTGACATAATTATAACTAAAAATTAACTTTACATAATATTTTTTTATTTTATCAATATATATATTATTCTGTTGAGTGAAACAATTAGTTTTAAATAATTTTAAATTTTTTTACCAAACAATTTTATACCTAAAAGAAACTGTAAAAATAAAAAATAAAAATTAGCAAACAACTTTTACTTTATTTTTAAAGCTCTTATTTTGAGTTTTAACTTTAAATTAACTTTTAACCTAAAAAAAAAAAGGCCAAAGATAACCTTATATACTCTATCTTAACATTATCTCTCGCCAATACAAGTCTTTGATTTTTTCCAATACACCCTATCTAACACTATTGGGTTTGGTACATGAATAATACAGTAGGTGACCTGTTAATAGATCTAAGATAAACTTTGAGGCTTTTGATAATTGTACTTTCCTAAAGTGATAAATACACCTCCCCTTTCCCTTTTTTTTTTTTTTACAATTTTCCCTAATTACCCTTTTAATCCATTCTTAATTTCAAATGAGAAATTTATTTCCAGAACCTTACGTGCACCCTTCCTATCCTACAACGCACCCCCTTCTCGCTCACCCCCTCCCTTCTTGTTTACGATATTTTCTTTTTGGAATTTCTTACACCGTCACTCTAACACCTCACTCCCTTTCTCCACCGCTCACCCCCTTTCTTCCACTTCTTTCACAACTCAGAATTACAAATGTCTTCGTTTTACTATGTCCTGTATCTATGTATGACCACAAAATAATAAGGACAAATCTATTCTCTCTCGCAACTTGTCGAGTCCAATTCAACATAGCATATTGGAAAGAGAAAACCTGAAAAAATATATAAAAATTTAGTTTTTCATGGTCACATGGTGATAACATAACAAAATTAATTTATCCTTCAATTACCACTGTAGTGTTGAATGCATTACTACAATTAACATTCTTATTTTTTGTCCCATCAGTTGGTATATTCATCGTCTCCAACATCTTACTAACATGGTAATCCATGTCTTTGTACAAATAAAAATAAAACTAAATAAATAGTAATGAAAAAAATAAAAATAAAGGAAAAATAAGAGTAAAAAAAATAATAAAACACTTTTGGAAATTACTTTTCGAAATAGACAATTGTCTATTTCGGAAAGTAATTTCAAGAATACTGACAAAAACGATCGAAACACAAATTTGTAGAAAAACAATGCTTGATACAAAGGATAAAGATGAAAATACTACCTAAAATGCCATCACAAAAATGTATCGCCTTATACAAACAATAAAAATGAGACACGTATCACGTATCACACAATATTCTCAATTATTTTTGAAAGAGAAAAAAAAAAGATAAAGCATGAAAATAGAATTAGGTTTAAAGAATGATAAAGATGAGGGAGGGTGCAAAATTCGAGTTTTAAGAATAATGAAGATAGAGGTGCAAAATTAGGTTTAAACAATAATGAAGATAGGGTGTAAAAATAAGTTAATATTGTTTTTATATAAAAGGTTATTTTGGTAATAAAAAATTATTTTAAAAAGAAAGGGAGGTATACTTATTGATTAGGGAGGTGTAATTATTAAAAGCCAACTTTGATACATCTTACAATTTAAATTTGGGCCTAACTCAACCTAAAAGGCTAACTTATAGGATGAGAATTGTTCCCTACTTATATACTTTATTTTAACACTATTTCTAACCGATATGAGACTTAGGTTTTTTTTTTTCCAATAATAATAATAATAACACGAACTCAATTACTCAAACTCTCGAAGTCACAATTTCACAAGAAATTATTAGATAATTCGAAATCATTATAGTCCACACTAATCTCAACATCACATATAGTTGGGTGCTATTAATTTCCTCTTATAAATTGAAAAACTTGAGTATGTATCACTTAGAGATTGGTCAGAATAATAAACACAAGGTAGTCTTGAACTAGTAAATAATTTCTCTAGTTTCACAGATATCTTCCCAACAATATTAGTGACGTCAAAAGAAAATTCACTTCACTCACCAACAAGTTTGAATAGAGCAACAATGTGGCCAAATATCTCTGTACTCAAGAGTTACAGTATATCATTGAAGGCGGAAAATAGTAAAAGCGGGAGAACCATATCTGTTCTTCCTTTCCAGATTTGTTTGCATGGAAATCAATGTGTACCTCAACATCCCAACATGACGTGATGCGGGAATCTCTTCAGAACATTTTTGTACTAAATATGAAAGTATAGAACATAGAGTCAAAGAAAACAGTGAGCATCTTACTTCAAATTAAATGGATCCTTGATAATAGTTCAGATTGTAGACACTAGACAGACTGAACGGATTCCATTTGTGTTCCTCCTTGCCAGAGATATAATCAGACACTGAATAATGGAAGCAATGTAGTACGCAGTGCCATGTGATTATGTCCATTTTGACGCAGAAGGCACAAGTTATCTACATGTGCAACTTGTGGCTGAAAATTTGGAAACAAGGAAATTGTGATATTTATAATTTATCAATCTCTGAAATTACCATAGAAGATAGTTTTGAACACACTAGCACTGAAAAAATAATATTTGATAGTTATGGGATATCAATAAAGAAAGATGCTGTGTCAAGATTATAAGCACAGAACCGATTAGTTGTAATCTATCAAGTTAACAAATAGTGTGCAGGGAAATTCGTAGAAAGAAATTACCATATATAATTAATTAAAAAAATAAACTAATTCATACAGAATTAGGATATCAGTCCAACTAGAGAAACATTAATTAATATGTGTGTGTTTTACAAATATTGGTTCGTGAACAAAATTATGTAATTAGTATGTGATATTATGAGCCTTATATATGATACATATTAAGAGTGTTTATAAACCAATCCAATTTAATGAAAACTGAAAAAACCGATTTAAAAACTAAAAACCGAAAAAATCGAAAATTGAAAAAACCAAAATTTTTTATTGGATTGGATTGGATTTCAGATTTGATTTTGAAAACTGATCCAATCTAATCCAAACTAAACTTATACATGCATATATATTTTCACTTGTAATTTTCTAATATCACTCATGTTTATGTTTTTATTTCTTATATATTTGTCAAATTATCACATAAATTATATTTGTTTATAAAAAATATATTTATTTAAAGATAATTTTTTTAGTAACTATTTGAGTAAAAATACATAAACATAATTATCAAGTTATGTAAATTTATTTTTAATAATATATATTTGAAGAGTTATACTAGTATTAATTATATAATGACTCATTAATGAAATATTTGATATTTTAAATTATTTTTTAATATATTTATTCTATATCATATTATTTATTAAATACTTTTTTTAAAAAATAATAGTAAGATTAAAACCAAAAACCAATAAAATCCAAACCGTTTTAAATTTGATCAGATTAGATTGAATTTAAATTTTAAACCAAACTAATTGAATGATAAATTAACAAAATCGAAGTAATTGGATGGTTTTTCTCTTCAAAACCGATCCAATCCAATTTGCGAACACCTCTAATTACATATGCTTCTGTTAAAAAAAGGTACAAAGTTTTTCGGTATACTTAGGGTTTACCACTAGCAAATATGCACATACAATAAATTTCAACTTTCGTTTTAAGAAAAAATAAAGAAAAACATACAACTAAGAGTATTAGGTTCTAGCATCATATATATATATATATATATATATATATATGATGTTCAACACAACATTAGCATCAAAACAATTTTTGTAAGGCTGAGTATATGAGTTTGTACAGTTAACAGAAGTTCAGAATTGCCTGAATAATTTTATGTTTGTCCAACAAGTAAACATCAACGATGCCAAGAAATTAATGAGCAAATGAGTTTATGCTTGCTTACAATTTATTTGATCTTGTGTTTATATATTGTTTGACTAATAGGCAGGGACCAAGAAATTTCATGAAATGGGTTTGGGGTACATTATAATATGGGTGGTTTATATTTCTCTTTTGGGTGGTTTCATAATTTTGTACTGATTTTAATTTGTGATCTTCTCCAATTGACAATGTCTTGTGCTACCACTTAGTTTTTAATAAAAAAATTTGGCTTTTCAAAAAATAAAAAGAGAAATTTCATGAAATGTATGCATCCCAGTGGAAATAAGATAAAGCAAATGATTAACAGCATACATTGAGGACAGTTAAACTATTATACTACTACTAATCAATCAAAATAAGACCAGACAATTACAGATGCACATAAGTAGCAGTAAGACAATCATGTACCATATATGATTTTTTTTTATGCCATGCACCATATACATAGGATAAGGAATATTAAATGGGTTTTGTATTTTTAATATAATAAATATTCCTTTTTAATAAAAACATTTTATTTTTGTTCTCTTAACAAAAATCAATCTGATGTATGATACTTTTATTGACAGAAATAATTAATAGTGCAAATGCATTTATTCTTAGAAAATTGAAATTTCTCTAACTAAAAGAAGAAAAGAAAGACAAATTAAAATAGATTCTTTAGAATATAGCTATATTGGCCAGAACCAAAAAATGAATGCATCATGCTTTTATATAAGACTTTTGTTCTGGTGGCTAATGCTTGCAACCTATTCTTTTCTATTATTATTATTGTTCTTATCTATTCTTATTCTTATTATTGTTATTCATAACAACAATCACAGAGTCTCAATCAGTTATCAAGTTAAGCAATTAAATAGATAGCCACGGATTATCCAATGTAAATGAAGTCATAAACTACTTAATGCAGCTTATATGCAATGAAATGACTTTTGAGTACAAGTGAGGAAGAAGTATTCCAATATGGCAATATATATATATATATATATATATATATATGTCTGTGTGTGTATTATACACACTTATTTTTTAGTTAGAGTACGTTAACAAGTTACAAGTAGGTGTATTTTAAGATATATTGTAGTTATAACTTGTTAACGTACTTCAACTAAAACATAAGAGCTTGTACATTAACAAACCTCGCAAACATTTGTTAAAGTACATACACTTATTTTTTAGTTAGAATATATTAACAAGCTATATCATGGTGTATTTTACGATAAATTGTAATTATAACTTGTTAACATATTTTAACCAAAAAACAAGTGTGTATACGATAACAAATCTCATATATATATATATATATATATATATAATGGGTACTTACAAAAGATCCATGTACGTGATCCAGAAGCCAGTGGGAGAACTTTGCTCCCTAAATTAGAAGAGACTGTTCTTTTAATTTAAATAATCACCTGCAAACAAAGATTCTGTTGGTTACTCCCTGAAATTAAGCACGTACTAAGCGCATTATCTGTCTGTCTCTTACAACAGAAATATAGGCAAAGATTAAAAGTTAAAAACAGATTGATCACATTTCCTTTTTAAGTAAATTATTAGAGGAAAAGGTACACAAGTTATTTTAGTAGAATCTATACCATCATTTTATGTAGGTTTATTAAACTTGTTTTTGTGTTTCTCTCTCATATACAACATGAAAGAACCAAAAGTCTAGTTTGAAACTTGTACTCCTTATTAATTAGAAGCATCATACAAATATACATACAACAGGAGACCTAATTGCTCAGGAGACACTACCCTTATCAACTGCCAATGTAAAAACCGTCAAAATTATGTGGCTTAACCAAAGAGAGAGAGAACAAGAACATCAGTGGGCCTAATGCATATATGCTCAACAGCCTTCTCTACAAAGAAATAGGGTAAGTTGTTTCTTTCTTTCTTTTTCTTTTTTGAGGGAAGGGGGGTTAATTTCGGGCAAAGACAGTGTACACAATATTCATAATGATGGAGCAGCGAGAATATGTGAACCAAGCGTTGGACAGTGATGGGGGCACACAGATTTCCATGTGATAAGATCTTGAATATACTGAATGATCACTATCATGAATAATGAAGATATAAGAATATATTTGTTTTATTTTTAAAAATAAAAATTACTAATTTACTTTGACCATTATTACAAGTAATAGATGGACTGAAATATCTCTCCCACAGAGATAGAGTACCTTGGAGGGTCCAACTTGTAAGAGGCCCTTGGTCCACACCAACCAGAGCTACGGGTGATTAGTTCATACGCAAGCCAAAGCCTTGACCATGGAACTAAGACATGTCCATTCGTGTTCATGTTTATTCAAGTTCCCAAGCCAGTTTCCATTTTCAATAATCTGTGCAATTTCTGAGATGCAAACCGACTCGGGACAATACCCACTACTAGAAATATATACTTAATCTTGTGTATTTCTAATATGTAGTAATTATTAACTAGGCCAAAGCTTGTGGGAATGGGACCCGAAAGAAAACTATTTGGCTAGTAGAATCAAAATCACAAGGGTGACAATCAACAATTCCCATTTCGTTTTCACTCACTCTATAGTCACGAAACTGCATGCTTTGACGAAGTTATCAGTAACATAACAAATTAAAAAAGTTAGCTATGTAGCATTCTAGATATGAAGTAGCTAGATCTAATGAAAGCCAAATACTCATCAAAAGTAAAAGATACCATGATAATATCAGCATCAACACTAGCTACTCAATACCCTAAATTCCAAATACTACTAATTTTAACTTTCTCTCTGAGCTTGTCTCTCTAACATTCTCTCCAGATTTGGATAAAGTGATATCTCCATCTATATTTAGAAACTGAAAAGACACCATTTAGATCCCAGCATTTCTGTTGAAAAGGAATATTCATAGATCTGTGAAGTCAGCACATAAAGGACCAAACAGCCGCTCCTCTCGACCTCCAAATAGCCTATACTTGATAACCTAGGATTGTCTGCACAACACAGAAGAGCTAATTAATGTACAGTAATATTGTAATAATAATAACAACAAACAACAATGATAAAAAGAAAGACACAGGCACTGCAAGGCCATACCTATATCCATTAATGTGCCAATAAAAAATTAGTACCATAAATTTAAAGCAAGGGGTAAAACACCAAAACCCACCTGACACCAACAAAAAGCAAATGGGGAAGGTCGCCTCTTGGTTTAAATGCTCAGATCGTGTCTCAAGGTTTGGGCTGTGTGTATCCCCCAACAACAGGTTTTTGATTTTATATATTTTTGCCACTTGTTGGGGGGTTAAAATAGTCCTTATCCAACTTTGTAAAGTAGTCGTTTATGGCTGATGCAGCATCATCAAGATTCTCACTTCAAAAGACCTATGGCTTGGTTGGCGCAGCGCTTAGATTGCATCATATAGTCCCACCCACCTGCCTTTGCATGTGAATCTTGATGATGCTACATCCGCAAATAACGACTGTTAATCTGCCCATGCAACTATAGCTAGAATAGCTCCTAAAACATAGCATAAATAGAAGCTATATAGCATATTGCCACTCTCATCCAGAAGTACATGTTATAGCTCAACAAAAGCCTCCAGTCACACAGAGAAAAGGCAAATCTAACTGAAAATTGTCCAAAGAAAAACTTGAAAGAGGGAATAACATGAAATTTAGAAACTAATTACGGAAGAGTAAATAATAATAAAAAAATCGAAAAGGAAAATAGAGATTTTATGTGCAAATTTAGCAGTGGAGCTACTAGGAGCAGGAACACGGGGGTTAAAGTATGTTTGGTTTTGATACACGATGCCCCTTCAGTAAAGGAATCTTCCCAGATGAATTCATTCCTCGAGAAACAAAAAAAAAAGAAAAAAGGCAGTACCCCTATTAAAAAAAACTTGTCCAAACAGAACAACCAAAAGTCATGCTTTTAGAAACTCAAGATCGACGAAGGCTGAAACAAGGGTGCAGATTAAAACACATCCTTTTCAATTCCAGCTAATGAAAGAAAAGTCTTTCCCTGTAAGAATGAGAAGAAAAGGAAACGAAGTTGAGAACCAAATCTAGACAACAATCCCTCTAAAGAGTCATAATAGGTAAAGGGGATGGAAAAGTGCTTTAAAGGAATAAAGGTATATACAAAGATTGCTGAAGTGCACAAGTCTAGGAAGAATCAAATATTTATATATAAATATAAGACCTCGAAAATATACCCATAAAAATATATTGGGTGAGACAACAGTAAGGATAAAAGAAAAGGAAAATACGGAAGGAGGTGAGAGAAAACCTATTTGGATTTTGGAGTTAGATGGGAAGGGGTAACAGGTGGAGGAGGTTGGGTGCATACATATATATATAGAGGGACACAACAACGCGTGACTTTATTGGTTGAAAAATATTGCTATGTGATTGGTAATTGGTGGAACTTAGCGCTCCATATGGAGAAATTCTTTTACCAAGTCCGATATGGTTAAATACACTCTGTAAACTCCCTTGAAAACCCTACTGCTGATTAAACCCGGTTTATTTTAATGTTTAGAAAATTCATATCTGTTCTGAAAGTGTACTATGGTTGAGCAACTCTGCTTGGCCCCCAAACAGCTGACCGGCTCACTCCCTACGCCGATTAGGTACTCAACTTGCTCTCATAAACAACGATCTTCAAGAATAATTGTCTCTTAACCATTAATTCCAAAAATCACGAACTACTACCATCAATCATCTAACCTCTACAAACGTAGGTCTTATATGTGAAAGACATTTGCCGTATCATACAACAGATTTTCTAGATAGATGTGACAGGTTTATAATGAAAGAATCACTTAACACACTATTTGTGTTTTCTATAAATATCCCATGGCAGGCTCAAACAGCTAAATATAATCCATACATCGATGCCATTACTCTGTTGCATGGTTGTGCTTAGAAATTATAAGGCTTAAGGTGAAATTTACATTCAAATCTTAATTTAATATATTTTATTAATTTTTATTTTTATTTTTCTTGTCAACCACGAAATTATTTATCAAAATTTTATAATTAAGTATTTCTAATATTTTACTTTTAATATATAAAATGACATATTCATTCAACCTATTCTTTGACATAGGTACTCTTAGATAAGATTTGAGTAATTTTACTTTCAAAAACCTATTTTTAAGCAACAACAATAGTTACGAGTAATAATATTTTAGAAGTAATGCATATATTTAAAAAAGAACATAATCTTTTGATATAATATAAACCTTTTAGTGGAGTTGTATGTACTTCTTATAATATCTTTATTTTTTAAAAAATAAAGCTTGATATAATATATTTTTTTTCTCAATTCATCCTCGTCCAAAGTTTTTTAGTTTTTAGAATTCAAATAAAAAAATTAAACGTGATTTTATAATTTAAAAATTATTCAAATTGACTTTCAATTAAAGATGTAAATTAATCTACTATGTATATAAAATGATCAATAAAAAAATAATTTTTAGTTAAATATGTGATCTTGTCATCAATATTTTTGCCAAAATATCCTTTTTATATATCAATTATAAATTCATTCATTTAATCTAAACTCTATACTAATTTCAACAGCTTTTCTTAGAGATAAGAGAGTTAGAGTCAAAATAGATGTAAAATCATTTCTTTAAGTTTTTTAAATAAATAAGACGATTACACTTAAATGGTTTACAATAACACTTATATTCATATCTTAAGATCATGTAGTCTTAACAAAATTTATCACCTAATAATTTAAATTAATATTAAATAATTTTATTAAAGAAATGTGAACAATTTTTTAGATCCTAAATAATTGGGGCCCGAGGTAAGTGCTTCATTGGCTTTATGACCTACCCAACCCTACTCTGTTGAATTTTGACTTGGGGATAAGAGTCTTTGCACGTATGTCCCTCTACTCTGACGCACGACGCACAAAGGAAAGCCCATTAACGCAACATGAAGGAAGCACGGCAAAATCTCATGTAGCAGATCCTTGTAGCAATTCGTTTAGAACAATATCCATATTTTTTTCAATAAAAAACACAATCTAATGTAAAATTACTATTAAAATTAATTTAGACATATATTCTAATTATGTTCAACAATTTAAAGTTAGATATATCAAAATTAATTTTACCTAATTTTAAAATAAACGAATTTCTAAAAAAAATAAGCGAATTTTAACGATATGAAATTAATGAGATAGACATCATCCATTAATGTAACTAATTTTTTCAACACTGAAATAAGGTTTCATTAAGGCTCAATTAATAATTTAATTGAGACAGAGTTAATTTGGTATTGAAACATATAAAAATTTAAATTTTATATATATTAGGTAATGAATTTTTAAAAAAAATAAAAAATTAATTGACATTTTATGATAATATTTTAAAATAAATCATATACACAAATATACATTATCATATTACATTATTATGTAAAATATATTAAATTATTTATTATTAATTGTAAAAAAGTTATAAATTTAACAATATTATGTGACACTAGATTAGATCATTTTAACCCAACTCGAAAATACATCTTATCTAATTACTATAACAATACTATATATGTGTGTGTGTGTATTTTGTACAACTCTCATAGGACAGCAAAAGTTGTCCCCTTTAATTTTAAGGAATATTTTTTATATGCATGTATATATAAAAAATAAGTAAGAGATAAAAAATTACATATAATATTAAATATAGAATTAATTGTTTGAAATTTAAATAATGAAACTGTTATTATATCCTTAGGCGGTACCAATCAACTCTAGATTTTAACAATCTTTGAATACAATGGTTTCAATGAGCATTAGTTTTTAAGGACTAATCATATTGAAATTGATTTTTTTTTCTTTTAGGTTTTTATATCTTTTTGATATCTATACTTGACAACAATTTATAAGTTAGTTACTATATGAAAAATGTTTATAGAATAGTCCTTCTATGAAAAATCATTTTAGTTTTGGTTCTTCATATCAATGGGTGTTATAACACTATTCATGAATCTCTTACGTGGCAATAAACAGAATGCCCGACATGTGATACACCTAATGCTAACTTAGATGAACTTATGAAATGATCCCTATGTATAAAAATTCTTAATTTCTTCAATCTAACCAAAGTTGAAGTTGCTACCCTATGTGAACACAAAGCAAAGAACTCAACGCCCCACTATCATTGTTGCTATAGTCATTTGCAAGTGCCAACAAGGAAGAATGGAGGACTATATGTAACACCCTCACTTCTACTTAATTAATTGTTTTTTTTTTATTTTATATTTAATTCTGAAAAATTGGAAAGGAATTTAAAAAATTCTAATCTCCACAGTTAAACTCAGAATATCAAAAACTATTTAATCGTGATTTTTAATAATTTTTCCAAGTCGGAGCCTGGAGAAATTAGAAAATGACGATTTTGTCCTTATTTCTCAATATTAAGGACTGACATAAGAAAAAGATTCAATTGACATTAAAATGTTAATTTGAGTTTAAAATCATGTTATATATATTAAAATATAATTTTGAAAATTTTTTGCAAATTTTTTGAAATTCTTGTGCAAAGTGACCAAAATATCCCTAATTGTCAAATAAACCATACCAGTATTGGTTTGACACCCAGAAATGGTGAAAATAATAATTTTAGTACATTTCTAGGTAAATTATATAATTTTAGAATTTTCATAAAAATTTGAGCATTTATTGAATTAAAATGGATTTAATATGAATTTTCTAAGCTTAAAATATACAAAATATACATATATAATTTTTTAAAAAAATTAAAAATTAAAATTTATTTTTGATGAAAATAATACATTTTTTTCAGATTTATATTAAATTAATTATTTTGATATTAAAAGTTATTTTAATTAAGTTTAGACAATTTTATCGATACCGACTAACCTAATTACAGGTAAAATTTATACTGGAAAATTTTGGTACAATTGCTATCCCACGTTTCTGATCTACCAAGAGGTGATTCATCACCTACATGAATATGTGTCCCTAAATTGTAATTTCAAATAAATAAAAATTTAGAATTTATACATCATGGATGACTTCATTTTTGGCTACCTAAGGCTTGCCCTTCTTTTATAAGTAGCCCCCCATAAATCAAACTTCTCCTCATCTTCCTCTTCCTCCATGTAGCTGAACCTCCATAGCCACCACTCTCCAGAAAAAAATTTTACACTAAAAGATCTACTAGTTTTCATTAACTAGTAAAAACCCTCTTTCTAGGAGCTTTGCATTAACAACTTCACCAACTCTGAGGTAATGGGGGGAGTGGGGTGGATTCTAAATTTCAATTACTTTGCATGTTGGTAGGAAAGGTTTTTCCCTAAACCTTTCAATGTTTAAGTTTATTAAGTTTTATAAATGTTATAATGTTTAGTATTAAATTTAAACTTTTACTAAGTTGTTATGTTGCTCAATTTTAGATAATTAAAATACACTTATTAAATGGTTATGCTACTCAAATTTAGACAACTATAGTATAATTATTAAGTTGTTATGCTGCTCAAATTCAAACAATTATAGTAGAATTACTAAGTTGTGATATTGCCCAAATTTAAATATTTTTTTTATCTGTTATATTAAATAATTAAATTGTCATACTGCCAAATTTTAGTAAAACTTAAATAATCTAGCAAAAATAGTAAAAGAAATAAATGAAATAGTTCATAACATAAAACTAAACAAAAAAATTATTTAATGAGCTATTTATGACTTTATTTTTAGAAAACCACTGTAGAAATTTCAGTTTAAGTTCTTATCGTTCAAGTAAGGTCTAGACACAATAGTAGACCATCTGTAAAAATTTCATAAAATTTAAAGCTTATTTAGTACTTTTAATTGTGCTTTATAAGAGCCTGTACACATTTTTCTTAAAAATACTAAATTTTAAAAATTTTTGAAAAAATTCAAAAAATTCATGATAAAATTCTAATTATTTTTCTTAGCTTAAAAATTATTTTTATGAAAATTTTTGACCATTCTATGATTTATTTCTTAATTATCAGTCTTTATTTTTATTAAACTATTGGTTATGTGTTTAATTTGAATTATGAATTATGTGAATGACATGTATGGATCAAATCATTGTAATATAAGGCAGAGATATTAATAGAAATTGTACTGGTGCTCAAATTTTTGAAACTAGAGTGAGCCTTTAAAAAATTAATAGATTAGTGAGTAATGTAAAGTAAGGGACATGCAGCAGCATGACACCCTGTTAAGGAAGCTACAGTTTGATACACTGAGGAATGAAGGCAAAGACCCATTTGAGGAGGTCTTAGGGGTAGGCATCGAGTGGTGAAAGTCCCAATGGCCAGGGTAGCACCCTCCAGCCGAGAAATTCGCCTGACCAAGCTTGATAGCCTCGATAACTGCTTAGCATTCTGGGATTAGTTTGAGAGCATATCTCTATAAATGGACGTCTTGAGTGATATTTGTTCCTCATTGATGATGAAGACTGTACCATGTGATGATGTTGATGAAGTATATATACTCTCAGTCACTTCCCAAGTTTCGTTAAGAGCTATTACTCACTAATGGGAAGTATGGACTCATACCAAGTCAAGGGTAGTGTAGTATAACTTAGAATAAACCTTAGGTTCCCTTCGTTAATTGTATGTTATTTCCTACCATACATGTGAAAGTGATTTTAGAACAAATCACCTCGCTCCATTGTTTTTCTTCCTTATATGATTGATTGCAATTATTGAAGATGACGACAATGCCTGATGATGCTGAGAACGAATCAGAGGATACTCTTCCAGATTTATAGATCTAGTTTATGATATTTTTCTTAAGGGATAGAGTAGATAAATACTGCTCTGTATAGGATCTTTTTAAGGTATATATTGGGCTAGGTAGTATATGTCTTTTGATGTGCTTTTGTTTTTTTTACTATTTTGTATTACTCAAACCATGATGCATAATTTAATATATATATATATATATATATATAAGGTCAGGTTCAAATTACACCTTCAATAGCTTTTTGTAGAATGCAAATTTAAACAATCCAACCGTTGAATTTGATGTTCTTGTTAATTAGATTAAATATACACAATTTCATATAATTCTAAAATTATTTAATAGTTCATCACATCACTTTATTTTAACGTACAATATGATATTAAAATATATGTAAATATTCAATATTAGATAACATATCAATAAAAGTCTAAATGATGTGAAATTTGATATACATGATCATGAAGATAATATCACACAATTCAATGGTTTGATTGGTTAAATTTGCATTCCACAAAAAGTTATCAAAGGTGTAATTTGACTAACTTTGATACCTGGTGTCAACGGATCCTGACCCATATATATAAGCAGTTTTTATCATTTTACTTCTATTTCCAAATTTTGTTAAATTTAAGATTTTTCTATTATAAAATCGAAAAAAAATTATTCACATTTTCATCAACTTAAATTAATAATTAAATTAATATGAATTATATTTAAAATTAAAAGAGTGTTATACTATACAGGGATCATAAGAGAAGAGTCAATATCTACACTTTTTAGAGTCCTCAAAATCCTAGTAGAAGATTTTGTGAATGCTCAAATTTTAGAGTAAATGTCATAACCTATTTTTGGATTTTAGTTGTGTGAATTTTCCATCAATGACTCCTAATTGTTTTGGCAAAAACAATAGAGTTGTAGTTTCTTTCAATGGGCAACTAAACCCATTTTGAGCATGGAAAAGAGACAACTCAAGAGTAATAGAGATTGACTCTATAAAAGAAAAAGGAAGTTAGGAAGTACAAGTTAATTTGTTTGTTTTTATGGTGCTTCACAACAATACTAGTACTAGTTAGTGACTATTTGGAGTTGAAGGTGTGGGGTTTCAAGTGTATTAGTGGTTGAATTGTTCAAATGAAGTTGTTGTAATTGTGGGACTAGAGTAAGGTTACAATTTTCATGTGTAATGAAAATGGTTGATATCCAAGCAGGTGCTATTATAAATGCACCTTACTTTGTACTCTATAAATTTTCAATTAATTAATGAAGATTTTGTTGTTGACTTCAAATATATACATGAATATCTAATGTTAACTTAGCAAATGGAGTTCAAAATAAACCAACAAGTATAATAAGAGGAAATAAAATTTTTGAATCACATACTAAATGAAAATTTAGAAAGCAACCAAAGTCATGCATGTTTAGTCATTAGGTAAATGTATCTCAAAATAAAATATTGTCAAGTGGCATAAACAGTCCATAAATGTATAGAATGCAACATATGGGGAAATAGATACACACTAAATATTCCCACCATTTTGATTCTTATATTTTGCTTGTATCAAAACTATAGAAATGATACAAATTTATAGGCCCTATAAGACCTAAATATGGAAACTTAGTAATTACAAAAACAAGGAAAAGAATTATCTCCTAGTCTCCTAATTACTATAATTACAATAACTAATTAGAAATGAATAAGGAAACTAAATAATTACAAAAATAAGAAAAACAATCATCGTTTCCTAATTACTATAATTATAATAACTAATTGTAGATAATCAAGAAATTAGAAAACACATAATCCTTGCTAACACTTTCTCTCAAGCTGGTGAATGAATTTCTATCATTCATAACTTGTAAGTAAGATTTAGAAATCGATTTGTGGGGGAGTCCCTTTGTGAATACATATGCTAATTGAAGTCCTGAAATGATGTATATAGTCATTATAAGCCAATTGTATAACTTCTTCTTAATGAAATGTTGATATATTTCCATATGCTTGGTTCTATCATGTTGTACTAGGTTGTAAGTAATACTAATAGTCAAGTTGTTATCACAATAACCTCATAAGGTCCTCGTATTTTATTTTAAAGTCATCAAGTATAATCTTCATCCATAACACCTCAAAAATTAGTGAGCCATAACTCAAAAATTACCTTCGGTACTTTACCTTGTGACTACATTTTGTTTCTTGCTCCTCCATGTTGCCAAATTTCGACCCTTAAGCATTCAATATTTTGAGGTGGAATTTCTATCTACAATTAATCCTACATAATATGCATTTGTGTATGCTTCCATGGATAATTTTTCTCCTTTTTTTTTTTAATAACAATCTTCTTCTTGGGCATCCTTTTAAATATTGAAGGATCTTGTTTACATGTAAATGTTTTTCTCATGGATCATGCATAAATTGACTAACCACACTAACAACATAAGCAATGTTTGGTCTTGTGTTGGCTATATAGATGAACTTTCCCATAAGTCTATGGTATTGGACCTTGTATACTTTCAAGCTTACTTCATTACTTCCAATCTTGTGATTTTGCTCAATGGGTACTGTAAATGGTTTACAAACCAACTTTCCTGTCTTCTTAAGAAGGTCAAGGATACACTTCCTTTGTGAAATAAAGATACCTTTTTCTAAAATAGACAGCCTCTATCTTAAATTGATACTTCACTTTTCTTAGGTCTTTACTCTCAAATTGGGTTGTCAATTTTTCCTCTAGAGCCTTTTGTTCAACCTCATCATATCTTGAAATAATCATATCATCAACATAAATAAGAAGTATTAGTTTACCCCTACGGGAGTGTTTTATAAAAAGGGTGTGGTTAACCTGACTCTGCTTATACCCTAAGGATACCATAGCCTTTGTTAATCTTCCAAACCATGCTTGGGAAGACTATTTAAGCCTATATACGACCTTTTTTAATTGAAACACACTTTACTTCCATCATTAGTGGGGTCATAATTTGATGGAATCTTCATATACACCTCCCCATCCATGTCTACATGTAGAAAGATATTTTTAACATCTTGTTGTTGTAACTCTTAGCCAAAGTGAATTGTTAATAATGAGCGAATGATATTGACTATATTCATTTTTGCGATTGAAGCAAATGTCTCACCATAGTCAATCTCATAAGTCTTAGTATGTCCTTTGATAACAAGTTTTGCCTTATATCGTTCTAACATCCTATAGAACAATATTTAACATTATATGTCTATATGCATCCTACAGTTTGCATATAATTTGGTTTGTTAACAATCTCCCAAGTTTTCTTTTTTTGAAGCATTAATTTCTTCATTAATGGCCCAAACTAACTTTTCATCCTTTAAAATTTCTTGAGCAAATTTTAAATTTTGACAGAATCAATGGATGCAATAAAGCTCTAATGCTACATAGAGATATGTTTAGTAGACACAAATTGAGATATAGGATATCTAGCATAGAAGTGTTTTCTATCCTTAAGGTAATTGACAAATCAACAATGTCAACATTATGATGTTCAAGTTTGAGAGTACTTATCTTTAGGTCGACCGATAGAAGTTGTTGTTGGACTAGAGTATGTTTTTTAGATAAGGTTCCTATTTCAATAGTAGTAATAGAGTCTGTCAACTCCTACATAAGAGGGAATAGTGCTCGTGTCCATTCAAAAAACTTATCTTTTAAACTACTCTCCCCCTAAAGTCAAGGACTACTGAAAAAAAGGCTCAATCTTATGAAATGTGACATCTATAGGAACATAGACTCAACAACTTTGAGGGTGATAACACTTGTATCCATTTTTACTTGGATTATACCCAATAAATATACGTTTAATAGCACGTGGATCCAATTTCCAGTGATTTTGGGTGTGAACATGAACAAAAGCAAGACACCCAAACACACCAAAATGAAGAATGATCATAATAGGAGAGGAAGGAAAAAAAGGTGCTCATATGTTGCACGAGTTAACACCATCAAGAAGGGAGAAGACAAACTTATTTATCAGATAAGTAGTAGTCAACATAGTTTCTTCTCAGTAAGTTTTAAGAACAAACATTTGAAAGAGTGGTACTTTGTCAACCTTCCATTTTGTTGTGGGGGTATCTACACACTTTAGCCTATGAATCATGCCTTTTTCTTTGAAAAACTTAAAGAAATTTTGATTTACATATTTTGTCACATATTTGATTTTAACCTTTTAATAGACTTTCCAAATTGGCTCTGAACCATATGATAAAAATTTAAGACCAATTAAAAAATTTCTAACTTGTCTTTTATGAAAAATATCCATGTGACAGAGCAATAATCAATAAATGATACAAATTATTTTGCCCTATATATATTAGAAGTAAAAGAAACTCCCTTCACATCAAAATGATAAGATCAAAAAGTTTAGAACTTTTGTTACCCCTAGGAAGAAATGTTGCTTGATGGTGTTTTGTAAATTAACAAATCTCACAGTAGATATTTTGTAAACAAGTAGTGAAAGAAATACTTAAGAATATTAAAAGGAGAACGCTTAAGACACTTATGCTGGAGCCATATTTGAGAAGTTGCTCAAGACAATGAGCTTGTTTGATGACAAGAAGTTAACACCTTTTTATAGTACTGTCTTCAATATTCCTATGTCGCAAATAATATAACTCACTTTGCTCCTTAGTCACTCCAATCATCTTTCCCTTGGCAAGATCCTTAAAAACACAATGAGAGTGAAAAAATATTATTGAACACTTCAAATCTTGTGTGTAAGTTTATGTATACAAACAAGATTATTGGAAAGATTGGGAACATGTAGAACATTGTTCAAGGGTAAGGAAGGTTGAAGTTTAATGTTGCATCTAATAATAAGGACACAAGATCCATTAGTAATAATGATGTAATTCTTCTAAGATAATATGGACTAAGATGAAAAACATGAGGAAGAAAGAGTTATATGTGTTGACACCACCACTACCAATCAAGGTATAGAGGTTTTGATGAAGACAACCCAATTATGATTATTTTTGTAAGGCCATTAATTCTAACTATGATTGACTCATTAGGGTAATTTGTGAAATATAAAATTAAACCAAAGTTTTTCTAAAGTTAAAATCACAAATGGTTTTTTTAAGATCAAAGGTTTAAAATATGAGAAAACAGGTCATGTATTGACAATGTAAAGTAGTTTTACACCATCATCCAATTACAAACTACCGTTTATTGTAAGTTTGTTGACTTTTATAATAAATACTTTAAGAGTCATATTAATGGTGATTTTTGACTGGTTGACAGTGTAAAACTTTTTACACTGACAGTGCATGACCATTAAACTCTTTAAATATACAAATAACTTAGTTAATCTAAGTTTTCTAATAAATTGGCATACCAAAATAAATATGAAATTAAGCTAAAGATTTCTAAACTTAAGGAAATTAAAAATAATTTTTGAACGAATTCTAGACTAAGGATAAAAGTGTTTTTAAAAAATATAAAATGATTAAAATAAAACTCTTGAGAGAATATTTTATAAAAACCTATGACTTAGGATAAATGAGTTTTGTACATTATATAATTAAGTGTTAAAATAGAATTCTTGAATATTCTTATTGAAAATCTTTTTTTTATATATACAAATCTTGAGATAATTAATTATGCGTTGAGATAATCAATTATCCTCTGGGATAATCGATTATTAGTGATGATAAATTTGCTTTTCATTTGGATATAACAAAAAAAATTAGCTTTTACAGAATAAATTATGAAAAAGGGTAGAAGTTGTTGTGTAAAAAGCTAAAAGAAAAAAAAGTTGTTGAGAAATTTGGAAGTAATTTGGGCACTACATTTTAAGGGGAAAAAAAGTTGTTGAGAAATAATCATAAGCTACAAAAGTTTAGATGCAATATTTTAGCTTATTTTTTAAAAAAGGTTTTTTTTTTTTTTTTTATAAATTTCAGCTAATGTCCCAAACACAATTGAAATTTCAAAATTCCAACCGTCCTAAACATGCTTATGTGTTTGGGACATTAGCTGAAATTTGTAAAAAAAACTTTTTTTTTCTAAAAAATAAGTTGAAATCTTACATCTAAACTTTTGTAGCTTATGATTATTTCTCAATAGTTTTTTTCCTTTAAAAATGTAATGCCTAAATTACCTCCAAATTTCCCAACAACTTTTTTCTCTCTCAGCTTTTTACCCAACAACTTCATACCTTTTTGGTAACTTACTATGTAAAAGTTGGGTTTTTTGTTGTTGTATCCAAACAAAATAAATTATTTTAAATCGTTTTTCAGCAAACTTACTCAAACAAAAACTGATTTTGATTACAATTGATTATTGAAATAATTTAATTTTCACAACTGTTCCAAACACACAAGGTTTCCTAATATCGATTTACTCTCTCTCTCTATCTATCTATCTAAATATTGGTTTACTTTCTCTCTCTTGAAAAACCTTAAATCTCTCTTTGAACAAAAGGTTTCCCACTTTTCCTCTCCTTGAAATCTCTAATTCCTCAAATTTTAAAAAGAATGGTTTCCCACTTTCACTCACAAAGCAACGTGAACTTGGTCTATCATCTCAAATGTTGACAAGTTTTGCACAACACTATGTGTTTTACATTCAAGAAAATCCACCTTGAAAACACACCCTAACGATTCCTCACTCTGAATCACTCCAATCTACCTTAATGACCACACACCTTAGAAAACCATAGGAATCACATATCCTGAACAACCTAGCGAACCTTATCCCTATAAACACAATAGGAATACTACCCTTTCTGACAACATAAGAAAACCAAAAGCAAAGTCTCACTCTTGAATAGTGAAGATAATTACAACTTGAAGCACATTATGACTCTTCGGGTGCGTTTAATAGAAGAATTTTTTTTTTATGCCCAAGAATTATGATTCCTCCGAGAATCATGATTCCTAAGAATGACTAAAATCTATTTGGTTAGTCATAAATATTCTTAGAAATATTAATATGTATTTCTTGGAATCAAAGATTTTCACGTTTAATTTTAATAGAACTTTTCCAAAAAATCTTTAATTATTTATCACATTAAATGAGTTAATAAGGGTAACATGATATTTCTACAGTATTATAATTTTTCTCTCAAATTGGGAAAGCTAAATTCCTACCTCCCCATGGGAACAATTTTTCGAAAAACATAGGTAAAAAAAAATTCCTGAAAAATAATGTTTCCTAGGAATGTATTTTTTAAATAATAAACCAAACATGAAAAACAAACATTCTCAACTGCAGATTCTTGGAAAACTAAGAACCTCCCTTGTACCAAAAGCCCGCTTAATTCAGCAAGAAAGGCTCAAGAGAATATTCAATAATTCCCACATAATTTTATCTCAATTCAATAATTTTAGGTTTAGAAAAAAATCATCTTTATAATAGGATTTTAATTAACGTAACTAAGAAATTTGATAAGTCAAGAATTCTAAAATTAATTTTGAAATCCTTAATTAATTGATTGAAATCTTTTAATCGATAAATTGATTTGGATATGTTTATAAAAGATACCAATTTCAAATTTAAAATCAAAAACCTTGTATTTTTGCAAACCTTTCTAATAATCGATAATCACGAAGTATAATTGATTATAAGTGAATTTATCTCGCTAATAATCAATTGTCCTAGAGGATAATCGATTCTCTCGACGCATTATTCCCTTAATTTTCACTCATTTAAACCATGGAAGATTATTTCTTCATCTCCATTTCCTTTTCTTGTATCTCCGTTGAAATCCATTTCTCGCAGAACCAATATCAAAAATACTTTGCAAATTATTTTTTTATTAAATCTAGAATATTCATCTAATATTATAAAAATATCATCTACTTACATATTATATCAGTTTTTAGGAAACCAATATAAAATAATTTTTTGTTCCGGTAATTATTGTTAGGATACCACTCGATGCATGCAACTATCAAAATAATTTGCCCGTTGGACAGCAATGCAGAGATTAAACAAAGTTAATTTTACAGTGGACCATCAAATAAATGGTCTACTCGTGAACCATCTTTTTAAAGTGTTAATTAGATATATAAATAAAAAAATTAACAATTAAAATTGTTAACTAGATCAACAAATCTCCACTGTTAATTTTTTTTATTTATATATCTAATAATTGATGGACCACCTTCAAGAATTCGCTATTAAACAATTCTTTAGATGTCTTCAATGTATTATAATATCCATTAAGTATCAGGATGTATGATAATATCGTATGTAGTTTTCTGTTCATATTTAAGATGGGACATGGCAAAAGTTACTTTCATTAATAAAATTTGTACGAAACCCTTGTAAAATGAGGTGGCAAAGTAATGTCAATTTATCACACCTGCTAGCCTTTTCTTCTCTCCCTATAATGCTAGCCATCTCAGCATATGTGAGGATTACGTACAATTAGAATTTTATTGAGCAATATAAGCAGTACCTCTTACACATCCTCGTAGCAAGACTAAACTAGACATATGGGTTTTATTTGGTTGGTGTAGCTCGTGTGAAGGATAGGAAGCTAGGGAAAATTCAAAATTCAAGGCAAAGTTGGAGATATTGTGCTAATTAGGTAGGATTCTTGCGTTGATTATTTTGGTTTTATTTTCTTGTAGAAAAAAGTTTATTTGATACAAGGTTAATATCATGGGAATAAAAATTTTCCATGTATGATAGAAAGAAAATAAAAATATTTTTTGAGTATAAAAGATTCTTGAAATTTAATTTGTGAATAATGGGACTAAATTTTTTTACTTCTATAGGTGAAAATAAAACTTTTCTGTGAAGAGTTTAATTTTTATACACTGTTAATATAAAAAAATTTACATTGTCAATCAATTAAAAGTCATTCTAAATGTGACTTTAAAAGTAGTTATTATAAAAAATAATAATCTTATCATACATGACAATCTATAATTGGATAATAGTATAAAAAAATTATACTATAGGTGTATTTAAGTTAAATTCTTCCCTTGAAAATTGATTATAATGTTAATATATTTTTCTTGTGAAGAAAACTTTGTTGTGAATAAATATATTATACCCACTAAGATTTGCTTAGTGGTGGTTATTTGAGTAATTTACATGAGGTCTTAAGTTTAAATTTCATTGCCATCATTGTATATCAAAATATATTATACTTAAAAAGTTGGTCAAATAACTGAATATATTTTATATATTTTTTAGAAATTTTATTTCTGAAAATCTCACTCTCATAGAAGTTGTTTAATTATGAATAAAAGATTCTCTGCATCAAATATTTCTTTGAGGATAAAAGAGATTATCTCATTAAAGATTAGAAGATCTCACTTCCTACAATTCCGTTTTATTAGTTATGCTAATAAGATTGACAATTTTTGATATAGAAAATAATCAAATCAGCATATTATTATAACAACATAATTTGCTAGTTAAGTGTTTTCTAGTAATTAATCCTAAAAGTTTTTTCCTCCAAACACACTGGCTAGATAAGTTGTCTAATTTCAAAATAATAAAAATAAAGATCCAGTTCATATTTCTTTTAACTTATAGGAACTTTTCAATTGAAATAAGTATTTGATTCTTAACTTATAAAAAAATCTTTATAAATTCATTTTATAAAGAAGTTAGATAAAAAAATATTTTGTAAAAAAATTAAAGTGTATATTTAATTTTAAAAATTTTATTCATTTTATTCCTTTATTCGTTTCATATTCTTCTTTCTTCTATAACGCTGTAAACGGACTCAAAAATTGTTATCGTTACCCTTGCTTAAGGATTGAGGTGGAAAGCATATACACATTATTTATTCTTGCATGTGATAACTTTAACCACTATTGGCACGTACGATTTATAAGATTTTCCTTTCTGTTTGTCTATAGAACAAGTGACAATCGAATGCCTCGCAGGATATCTCATACATCACAATTATTGCGGAAATATTGCGTGTTGTAATAGTTGAAAAATTATCTGTTTGGTTTGGCGAGGGGCTCGATTCTGTGGGAACAAGGATGGTGAGCTTTGATTTTGACGTACACTACCCAGAAGTATAATGTTGTTGGCCAATTGCAAGAGGTTTAAGGTATATGCTTGAGAAATTTATTTCTCATACATGATGAATTTGGTAAATCTTCAAAGTTTGTCACCATGCCATGAAACCGATGAGAGCTCAATTAGACTCGCCCTTGGGATGTTTCTCTTAGGATCCATAGTTCCTATATGAGGTGCATGAAATTATCTCGGCAAAAATAATTCTTATAAATTTATGATACAATTTCTTCGAATGTTATCCAACTAAAATGCATATTGCGAAGTTCACTTGACTGGTATATATAATGATAATTTGTAAGTTCACATTATGACTGGATGGAACCCTTTCATGGGGTGGATTGTTGGCTTTTTAGTTTTGATGATAAATATTATATCTTCGATTATGTGAAAATTTTATTTGATATTTGAATAAATTATGTGTTTAAATTATTTTATTATTTGTAATTGATTTGTTTAAATCCCTTGATGTTTTAACTAGATTTTAATAGATAATTTATATTTGAATTTCGAATTTGGCATGATAGGATTTTAAAACGATTCGAATCTTTCTTTCTCATAAACAAGATATTCTAAATGAATTCAATCCCAACTTGTTACGTAAATTAGTATTATAACGTGCGCATGGCACATGATAAATGTGTTTTATATAATTAAAATTTATAATAAATAAATGTTTTTAAATATATAAATTATATTATAATTAAAATATATAATAAATAAACATTTTTACTATATAAATTGTATTGTTAATTTTCAATGAATCATTTAAATTATGATACAAGGTTATTTTTAATTATTGACAATTTTTTTAAAAAATATACATTGAAATTCTATAAATTCAATTAGAGATAGAGACAAAAGAGAGTTGATTGAAAGTGATAGGCAAATAAGAAGATCAAATATACAAATAAAGATAAAAAGAGTATAGTTTGATATTGTTGAGAGTTTTTTTTTTTTTTGACTAATTACAAGAATAGTGTGTGAAATGCACATTCATAAGAAATAAGAGAAAGAATGTTGAGAATGTCTCATTGAGAAAGTGAAAAAAATATGAGTCTCACTTGATAAGTTGTGTATTCTAATTTATAATATATGAGTAAATGATAAATTAAGAGAAATATTATAAATTAAGGTATACTGTAATAATACTAATAATTATAATAGAGATATTTTTCTACATTATTTTATTAGATAAGGAGTTAACACATTCCAACATTTAAAAATTACATATAAGTTAATCAAGAGGAAAAATCAAAAGGAACATTAATTATTATATCACTATTGAAAATTTTCAAAATTTGTAATATTTTTTTGTAACTGAGCGAAAATTTAAGCAGGTTAGATGTTCTATTCTGTTATGAAAAATTGTAATATAATGAGCTTGTTTCATTTCGCTAATTAACATAAATTGACTTATCCTTAATATTTAAAAAATTGGATGATACCAAACTAAATCAACCCAATTAAAATTAATTTAATTTGATTTGTTTCTTTGATAATTGGAAGCAAATTGATGGGACCCATTATAAGAAGAGAAAATGGGCGATGCACTGACAATGTAAAGTAGTTTTACACTGTTATTTAATCACAAACCACTATATATGATAAGTTTGTTGACTTTTACAATAGCTATTTTAAAAGTCATATCAACATTGATTTCTTATTAGTTGATAATGTAAAAGTTTTTACATTAACGGTGCATAATCATTAAACTCTTATAAGAAAATCAATATGTTTAATTACATTTTAAAAAAAATTAAACCAAATCAACAATAGAGAATCACACCAATTTAACCTTTTTATTAAAAAAAACTATATTAACAACATTGTCGTCATATATAGTAAGAAAAACTATTTTAATATTACTTTTTATTATTTTTCCAAAAGAAGTTAAGGAAAGAGAATGATATTTCCATTCAAAGTAAGAAAATTATTTGAATTTAAAAAGCTTATAAAAGATTTATATTTATATTGCATTTGAATAAAAAAAATAGAGAGAAAAGAAAATATGAATGATGGTATATTTTTATTTAGTTAAAAATAAAGAAATTATAAATAAAAATTCAATTTTCTTTTTCAATTTCTTTTTAATGCAAATTTTAAAATTTTCTCTCTTTATTCGTTTTCTTTCTTTGAAACAAATGAAAGGTTACCTTACCTTAAAAGAGAGGAATAAGAGTTTATAATACTCTATTTTACTCCGACTAACCTATTACTAAGTTAAATACTTTTCACTATTGTTGTTGTGCTTAATGTTACATATGTTTTTATAAGTTTAAAGTAGATATTTAATTTATAAAAATAATTTTCAAACGTTATTTCATATTTTGTATCAATTGAAAATGAATAAATTATTAATTGGTAAAGTGTATAATTTGATGGTCCAACTAGTAATATGTTGTTAATAAGACGAAAGGAAAATGCTCCATGTTGATACTAAATTTATACACTCTATTGTCTAATAATTAAGTTATTAATAACTTACGTTAAACTAGTATTGAATAAATTTATGTATAAATAGCTGTAATATTACTTTGTGTCAGTTGTTTATTTTTTTTCTCTACTTTTTTTTTTTCTTTTTCTTTTGCTGAATTTCTCTACTTTATTTTTTAACCATGCCCCTCGACCCAGACTCAACATTTTAATTGCAGATATTGTGTGATAGAGTCATCTCATCAAAATGAAAAGCTTCCAGTCCTACCTCAGAAGGGATGTCCCAGTCCGTACAGTCTGACCTGGCGTACCCTTTCCCACTGTTCTTCTTCTTTTGTCAAAGCTTTAAAAAAAGTTTTGCTAAGCATGGATATAAAAAAAAAAAAAAAGGTTTTGTTAACTCAATCTTTTAGGTATAAAATATAACATTTAATAAATTGAAATTTTTAAATTTTTTTTTGAATTTTTATTTTAATTTCTTAACTTTTAATAGTTAGTAACCCGAAAAAAATTAAATTATCCGTTTTCTAAATCATGTGTAGTCATTATCAGTCCTATTGAATTTTGAAAATTTTCAATAGTGATATAATAATTAATGTACCTTTTGATTTTTCCTCTTGATTAACATACATGCAATTTTTAAATGTCGGAATGTGTTAACTCCTTATTAAAACTAGATTCTAATAAAATAATGTAGAAAAAGATCTCTATTATAATTATTGGTATTATTACAATTTACCTTTATTTATAATATTTCTCTTAATTTATCATTTACTCTATATTATAAATTGAAATACACAACTTTTCTGTGGTGTAACTTCTCTCCCATAGGTGTTGCTCTATTTGCATAGTCAGAAATTCAACATCTGTCGTGTGCTTTCTTTTATCACCTATTAGCCACTTGTGCCACATCTTGTGGGTATGGTCTTTTTTTTATCATCTAATATTCTTAAATTTACGTATCAAAATATTTTTAAAATATATAAAATATCATTACAAATATTACAAGTAAAGAATCAATTCATGTTTTAGTTTTTATTTATTGTAATAATAGTTTTTTTAACACATCTTCAATAAAAGAAAAATTTATTCAAGGTATGATTACACATTAAATGTAAGTGTTAATTTCTATCATTTATGACTTTGGCATGCTGCAAATGATTGGTAGGGCTGGCGGTGCCAACATAGCTAGGATCTCCTTCTCTATAATGATGCCTTTGCATGTCTTTTCAACAAAAAAAAATAATCTATCATTTATGAATCATTTTGTGAGGGTTAACTCTTTAACTAATCCTGACCCTCCTTAATTATATATTATTTGTTCATAAAATACAAGAAAAATGAATAAATGACAGCATTTTTTAAAGTAATATATGAAACTAGTATTTTAACCTATACATTGCACAAAATAAATATTTATTTTATATAACTTAAATTTATAGTAAATAAATACTTTTGAATATACAAATTATATTATAATTAAAATTTGTAATCAATAAATATTTTTGAACATATAGATTATATTTTAAATTTATAATTAATAATTATTGTAATACAATATACAATGTTAATTTTTAATTATTGATATTTTTTTAAAAAAATATTGAAATTTGATTTAGAACTAAAGATATTAAAATTGATAGGTTGAAAGAAATAAGAGATTAAAAAAATCTTTAAAATGTTCTCATTGAAGAATGACAGCTAAAAACGTTCTCGTTGAAGAATAACAGCTAAAAACATTATCGTTCAAAATAGTTATTCTCATTTAATATTTACGAAAGATTAGTTTTGAAAATTATAAACATTGATCAATTTAGTTCTTAATATTATAAAAAAAATGGTCTTTCTTCACATCAATAATTATCAATCAATTTAATACATAAAAATGACATCAGTAGCAAAGTTAAACTTTAATATTACAAAACTAGTTAAATTAGTTCAGAAATTTCACAATCATCACCATAGTATGTTTGGAAACTCATTCAACAACCTTCAAAAGTACGTTTAGTGCAAAAATTACAAAAGAATTGCTTCTTGCAACGTACGTTCAGCATCAACAGATGGTTACCCAAACATGTTAGCCAGTGTTTGAGAAACCGTTCCCCAACCTCTCAACGTATGTTGAATTCTAAAGATACAAAAGGCTTGCTTCTGCAAACGTACATTTAACTCCTTGCAAACAAAGACCCAAACATACTATAAGTTATGTTTAGAAATATGTTCCCCTACATCTAAAAGTATGTGCAATCCAAAAAGAACAAGAATTACTTTCATGAATATAAGTTGAGCATCCGTTCAATGGAGAGCCAAACATCTGGTTAGTCATTGAATTTGAATACCGTCAATCTATTTCATTTCTTAGTCATTGAATTTAAATACCTGTCAATCTATTTCATATCTAATAGTAAAGACCACATTAATTAATAGATATTAAAAGTAAAGAGCAATTTAATTGATGCACAACAAAGTCCAAACTCAATAACAAAATAATCAACAGTCATCAATTTTAAAGATTAATTTTTTTATAACTTTAATAATTAAAATAATCGGTGATTATAATTTTAGAAAGAGTAAAAAATATATGCATTGATAGTGTTAATGATTTTTATAATGTTATTCATTCACAATTAATAGGTATGATAAGTTTGTAATTTTTATAATAATTATTTTAAAAATTATACCTATAATAAATTTTGATCGATTGAATGAAAATATTTACATGCATAAAAATTAAATTTATTTAGAAAATGAATTAATAATTGTTTTTTTTTATAAGAGATTAAGACGCAAAGTGGAGTTACGAGGATCCTGGTCCCCGAAGTGAGAGGGGAGGGTGACTGGAAGATATGATTGTTCACTAACTTTGCGACCCACACGACCCATCCTAGCTGTTACCGTCAGTCAAGTCTCGTATATGCCGAGGCTGGGCCTTGCCTGTTTCTACCTACAATTGGTCTCCACGTGACACCAACGGCCACCCACATCCATGAATCAAAGATTATTTTCCAACTATTTTCACATTTTATAATTGTGCCATTAATCTCTTCAACAAATAAAATAAAATTATATGGACACCTCTTGTAATTTTTTAGATTATATACAATATTCTTGTATTTTTAATTTTTATAATAATTTCTTTTAATTGTTCAAAATATATTACACTAACATTCTTTATTGTTTATGAAGCACATTATACTATGTATTCTTTTAAGAAATATTAGGGAATGTTTGGTTAAAAGAAAGAAAGGGAGGAACAGATTTTAATTAAACATTCTGCTTGGTTAAAAAGATGAGAGAAAAGAAATTTTAATGAATGGGAGGAAAAATCACCCTTTTATTGTTTGGTTCGTAAGAAGAGGGGAAAAAAACTAAAAGTTAATTTACTTTTATACTCTTATAATTTTGTATTTCAAAACATAATTAGAAGTATTTTAGCCAATACACTTGAAATGTTTTATCTCCTCTCTCTTCCAAATCCCTCCAATACTGGAGGAGAGCAACAATTGGATGAATAGGAATTTTGCTTCGCTCCATTTCCCTCTTCTCCCTCTCTAAAAATTGAAACAAACAACAATTTTTTTTTATATAAAAAAACCTCCTCCCTCCCCTCCCCTCCCTTGCATTCCATTTCTCTACAAACAAATACTATGTTAGTGTAAACGTTGTTAAAAAAAAAACAAGAGTATTGTGTGCAATCTCAAGAAATTATAAAGGGTGACAATGTAATTTGCTCAAAAATAAATTATGGATGTTTAAAATTTGATTCTAATTATTTATTTGGGTCAAAAACAAATAAGAAGAAAAAAAAAAGGAAAGATAAAAATGAAAGAAAAATAGAGTGGAAAAGATATATTATTTGGATAGACAAAAATAAAAAAGAAAAAAGTGAAAAAATTTCTCTATGTATTTGGATAAATAGAAGAGAGGATGGAATAAATAAACAAATTGTATAAAAAAAAATTCTTACACTAATTTTAAAAAACAACTTAATAAATATATAATATTTTTATTTTATTATTTTTAAATTTTTATGTTATAAATATTTAATATTTTAAGAAACTAAAATGAAAAATGAAAAAAAAAATCTTCATTTTCCTCCCATTTCATACCAATTTAGGGGGGGCGGGGGCAGGGGGGATTTTTGCTTGTTAGTTTCACAAAAAGAAAATCTTTCTTTCTTATTTATCTTTACAAACAAATGATAAAAATATGATATTATTATCCTATAATTCCTCCCCTTTCCATTTTCTTCCTTCCCATTTCCCTAAAACAAATAAATGATAACTGAAGTTAATTAAATTGGATTTAAATCATGATAATTGAACTTTCAGGTCAGGTTAGTCCAAAATAACCTAATATTAGATAATATTTTAACTTTAATGTTTTAAATCAATAATAAATTATAAGATCCTAATATTTAATTAATATATTTTATACCATAATATTTCTACATAAATTGTTTTAAAAATATTGTAAAAAATTTTAGTTTTAAAATCTTATGACTTAACTTTATATAATATTTTGATTTAATATTTCATTTATTACTTAAATCGACTCATTCATCAATTGAAGTGTAAAAGCATTTTACTCTCCTTAATTATTACTTTGATTATTTTTCACCCTCACATATGAAATTTAGTACAATGTATCTTAATTTAACAAAGTTCATTAAGGTAGAAGCTCCGAGTGGCACATAACAATCATGAAATTTTGAAGATAAAGTCAGGTTTGATCATTATAAATATTTTACATCAATTCTTTTTTGAATCTTTTCGTTTCCTTTCGATTGGTTACCTACATAAATAGGAAAATAATTAGATTAGTTGTGGTTCAGTTGCAAAACATAAATTATTTCTAGACTTGTAGCCATATTTGATGCTTTATTATTATTTTTTGTTGTACATATTTGATGCTTTATAATCTATAAGTATTCCTGTTTTTGAAAATTATTTCCTATCTTTAAAATGAGAAAAAAGTATATACATTGATAGTGTAAAGCTTTTTTACATTGACATCTAATCACAAGCTATCATATATAATAATTACCCTAAAAATCACACAAAAGCTGATTTTTCAATTAGTTAATAGTGTAAAATCTTTTACACTGACAGTGCATATCTATTAAACTCTTTTAGAGAAAAAAGTATATATACTAGCAGTGTAAAAAAAATTTACACTAACATTCAATTATAAACTACCATGTATGTTAACTTGATTGACAAGAATACTTTTTTAAAATTGTTTTAAAAATAAAACTTTTTTCAATCTTAAAATAAAAAATTAAAACATCTTTACTTGATTTATTTTAATATTTACTTCTAAAAGTATTTTAACATGTGTATTGCACAAATAAATGTTTATTTTTATATAACCTAAATTTATAATAAATAAATATTTTTGAATATATAAAGTATTATAATTAAACTTGATGATAAATAAATGTCTTTAAATATATAAAATATAGTTTAGATTTACAATGAACAGTTTAAATTGTGATATAATGTTATTTTTAACTATTGACAATTTTTAAAAAAAAACCATTGAAATTCAATTTTGAGAGAAAAAAATAAAAGGGAGTAAATTGAAAGAAATTGATGGTAAAAAAAAATGCAGATAAAGACAACAAGGGAAATATTTTGAAATGATTAAAAGATAAATTTGTTGATCATTTGTGGAGGTAGTGTATGAAATACACCTCCAAATGAGATAAGAGAGAAAATATTGATAATATCTAATTGAGAGAGTGAAGAGGGTAAGACTTTTATTCTAATTTACAATATAGAAATGGATTACTCATGTTCTTTCTTGTACTTTGACATTTTCTTCCCCCACTTCTTGTTTATAAAAATTAGTTTGCAATAATTATTTAATAAAATCATTTTTAAAAATTAAAAGAGTTTAAAGACTATGTATTGTCAGGGTAAAAACTTTTATATTGTTAATCAATTAGAAATCACTGTTGATATGACTTTTAAAGTAGTTATTGTAAAAGTTGACAAATTTATCATACATGATGATTTATGATTGTATGACAATATAAAACTGCTTTATATTGTCGGTGTACAGCCTATTTTCTCAAATTAAAAAAGTTTAATTTTTATGTAATGTCAATGTAAAAAGTTTTATACAATCAAACAATTAGAAATTATGATAGGTATGACTTTTAAGATAATTATTATAAAAATTAACAAACTTACCTTACATGTCAAGTTGTGATTAGATAATAGTGTAAATTTTTTTTACATTGTCAGTGCATAGACTTTTTTTCAATTAAAAAAACAAAAAACACATTCAAACATACTTTGTATCCCTACTTTTATGCTATGTTTGGTTTAGAGAAAAAAGTAAAAGAAAAGAAACTAAAATGAAAGAAAAGAAAAGAAAAAGTGAAATGGTTTTTTAAGTTATTTGATAAAGAATTAAAGATGAAAATGAAAAAAAAATTAAAATAAACAGGACACTTTTTAGGTTGATAAATGCTTATATGTATTTTAAAAATAGTTGAAATTATTATTATTTTAATTAACAGCTATAGTTTACTTTAAAAACTAAATTCATAATTAGTAACAAAAATAAATAAATTCATTAATGACATATACCTAAATATTGGATCTTTATCCTTCTATTTCCATACAAGCATACCCGTGCGCCAACAGCTTCTACATAATTTCAATGTGATTGAACATGTGATCTGTTTTACGTATATGTGTGGTTTGAAAAAGAAAAAGAAAATGATAATATCAATCTAGTCAACAACGAATTCATTAATATAAATTTTCCAAGTCACTTACGACTTACGAGATATGTGAAACGAATCATCCACATAAATTCCAGCATCTTAGAACAAAAGAATCTAATTAAATCAAACAAACATGAAATCTTTAGTCAAATCAGACATCCCATCTTCAGCTAGTGTAAAATGTCATCGACAAATGCTAAAATTATATTTGATGACACCCACCACCGTCACACTCACTTTTTATCGGTTGCCTATCCAAATTCTTACTGTTGTGATTTGTGAACAACAATTATTGGCTAATAAAAGAGAAGGCTTGAAATGGATCAACATATTCTTACCCCTCATTTGAATGGAAACGGATAAGTGAATTGTGAATGAGAATGAGATGGTGTGTAGTGTGTACCATTACCATAGGTCGCAACAGTGTTGCACTATATATCTAAGTCATGACTGATTGAACTTGGCATCAAACTTTTAGATGACAAGTTTGGTGATTGATCACGACGACGACGGAAGATGAAAAGCAAAAATGGACAGAGTGTAAGGTGCTCTTTCACTCCCTTCCTCCCACGCTCCGTTCCCGTGGTCCCGTTCGTACAGTTTCTTTAAATCTGCAACGTCAACGTTGCACTTCATGTCCACCGTCCACGTGACCCTCCTACTCTGTCACACCTATCATTCAACTTTCCTCTCGATTTCATAACTCCAGGGTTTTATATATCACTATTATTAAAAAACAAAACGCCCATTTTCTAGAATTCTGATATTTTAACCAATTTTTAAAACACTAACGTGTGTGTTTATATATATATATATATATAGAGAGAGAGAGAGAGAGAGGGAGAGAGATTTGCTAACGTACACATTTATTTTTTAGTTAAAATACATTAACAAACTATACCGTAAGTGCATTTTAAGATACGTTGTAGTTATAGCTTGCTAATGTACTGCAACTAAAAAACAAGAGCGTATATGTTAGTAAATCTCACAAGTATTTGTTAACGTATACACGCCTATATTTTAGTTAGAGTCCGTTAACAAGCTACGTCGTTATGTATTTTAGGATACATTATATTCTACCCAAACAACAAGTGTGTGTGCGTTAACAAATATATATATATATATATATATAAACAGTGGCATAGCTTGAAGGAAAAAAATGGAGGGGTCAAAATAATTAATATTATAATAATGTATACAAAACAAAATTTGTATGAGAATACACAAAAAATTAAATTTTTTTAGGAATTTTTCAACAAATTTAAGAAAATAATCATATTGTTTTTAAATTATAGCAGAATTTGTCAAAAAAAAAAATTGCAGAAAAAATCTGCAAGAAAATAACAAAATTCATAGAAAAATCCACATAAAAAATCCACAATAAAAATCCACATGCAAGAAAAATGTGCACGTTGAAGCCGTTTTGTATAAATTTTCTTATTCTAAAATGAGGTTATAAAAGTCATAGAAAAAATGATTTTATATTACGAAAAGATAATTAATGAATGAAATAGTTATGTATAAAAAAATATCATTAAACAGCTATAAGAGCTTATATTATTAAAAGAAAAACTTAAATATAGAAATAAGTATCAACATAAAATTGTCTATAATAATAATAATAAAATAACTAAAAATTATCTTCTTTATATTCTTTTAACGACTAAAAAATTATAAATTAAAATTTTCTATACTTTCTAATAAATTAAAATCATTAATGATTAAAAAATAAGAAGTAACTTTAAAGAATATTTAAGAATGTTATAAAAAAAATTATTACTATATCAACTAAAAATATAGATAATTTATGTATATATATACATATATATATACATATAATTTTGAAAGAAAAAAAAAATGACATGACCCCCTCAGCTCCAGAGAAGCTCCGCCCCTGTATACAAACTTTTTGGAGGCCCTGACTTAGTTTTTCTAATCTAAGAAAGTCTCTTAATATAAATGTATAAAGATAGTTTCCTTTCTATAGTGATGCTTTATTTAAAAAATTTATTTATTTTTTATAACATAAAAATAAAAAATTATTAGTAAACTAATATAGTAAAAAATTCATATATTTTGAAGTTAAATTTAATTTTTTAATTTGTATGAAAAAAGTTTATAATATTTATTTGTTTTCATCATCTTTTCTATTTATCCATATAAATAGAGACATTTTTTTTTATTTTTTTCCTTCTTATTATCATTAATGCCAATAAAACGGTTTTTCAGTTTATTTCCTTTTTTTATTTCTTACCTTTTTTTTTTTTTATCTTACTCCTAATTTAAACAAAACATTAATAAAGTCCCAAAAAAGGGATAAGAGGCGACCAACTGGAACGGAAAAATCGACAAGATTGGAATCTCATCACTCTCGGTATACATCTCCCTTCTCGCTTCTCACAGTCTAATCCTTGGCAATAATGCCTACCAACCAGGGATTAGAATTCAATCCAAAAAAGCACATTTTATTTGTTATTGTACCCAGTCCATTGTAGGTTATATATAATCATTTTGATTTTACATGTTTACATTAATGATACACATATAAATAATTGAGAATGATGTGTAAAATATTTGAGTTTATTTTCCATGCACTCGTAAAAAAATTTATATTATCAATTAATTAGAAATCATTTTTAATATAACTTTTAGGCTTAATTGTATTTTTGTCCCCAAATCTTATAATTTTGCAAATTTTGTCATCCCAAAATTTGTTTTGCGAATTTTGTCCCTCAATTTTCAGTTTTTGCAAATTTTGCCCCCAATAGACTTTTAAGGTGATTAACTAATTATTGTAAAAATCAACAAACATACTATACATAACTTTTTAGAAATCATTTTTAAATGAAAGCATTTTTATGAATTATTCTCATTTTTATTAAGTCACATATCTTATCCTAATCTTATAAGTTGAATATTGGTTTTATTTTAAATTTTTTTATTTCTTTTAAATATATTTCTTAATTTTAATTTGATTTGATAATTAGCCCAAAAAATTTTGTTCTCAACCATCTCAAGTCACTCTCCTTTTATTTTTATTCGTATACTTGATTTTTTTTAACCACTTATCACTTTCAATATATCATTTTCATCTTTATTTTTAAATTATATTTTAATATTTTAAAAAATTGTCAATAACTAAAAAAAATTATATCGCAATATAAATTATTTATCCTAAATCTAAAATATATGTTCAAAAATATTTATTTATCACAATTTAAATTATAATATAATTTATATATTCAAGAATATTTATTTATTATAAATTTTAATTATATAAAAATAAACATTTATTCTATGTATTACACAAGTTAAAATAATAGTTAAGAATAAAATCAATAGCAATAAGTATTGAATATAAAATCATTATAAATTATCATATATTTTTTTTCAAATTCCACATGTAAACAAAGAGTCATATGATAGACTCGTTTATCAATAATAACTAATTTTTTGAGTATTTTAATACAAAATAAATATATTAAATATTTACTATTATAAATTACAAATCTCTATGTATTAATTTGAAACTTTTGAGAATAATGAGTTCTTTCAATTCACTTTCCCTTTCATTAATGAGATATGTGACTTCTCGTGTATCAAGTATCTTTTTTTTTTCCCCTTCAAGCAATGTTGCTTAAATATCAAAGGCTTCCATAATTGTAAATTTTGTTATGAAAATAACATGAAACTATAAAAATTTTAGAAATAGAGCAGACATAGACTAGAGAGAACAAGAGAATGAGAAAAAATAGGGAGTTTCTTGTAATATTTCCAGTAATGGAGTAACTTATTTATAGGTAAAAATTGTAACTAAACAGTTACAAATGGTTTAATAGTATTAAGACGAAATATAAATAGTCATAATTTACAATGAATATAGACAGCCACTATTAAATATCCATAACACTCCTCCTTGGATGTTCATTAGTTGAGAATGTGCTTTGTTAAAACCTTACTAGCAAAAATCCTATGGGACAAAAACCTAGTGAAAGAAAAAGAGTACATCATTCTTTAATATGTTATCATATACTGTCTCATTAAAAACCTTGCCAGGAAAACCCAATGGGACAAAACCATGGTGAAGGAAAAAAGAGTGCAAAGCGTATTTATTTCTCCCCTTCGTGCAAATAACCATCTTTAAGACGGTGAAGGCCAACCTCTACTCATTACTCAAAATTTTGCTCACTTGTTTTGGTTTGTTTCACAGATTTTCAAGAAATTATTGTATGACTGCATTCAAACAAATATCTTGTTTGTGATATATCGTGATGAAGATTTGACAAATAACCTCTAAGATAACGAAGTATATGCTTGACTTTATTCCAATATCTTCATGCAGGTGAAGAATTATAGCTTGCTAGTAAATTCACAACAAATGATATATTAGGACATGTAAATTAGTAAGATACATTAGTGTTCCAATAGCACTAATATATGGTACTTCATGACCAAGTAATTCTCCATCATTTTCTTAAGGCCTAAAAGCATCTCTATTCACATCTAGAGACTTTACAATCATTAGAGTGCACAACAAATGTGATTGGTCTATATAGAATCTTTTAAAAACTTTTGCTATATAAGCTTCTCGACACACAAGACTTTTATTCTTTAAATATTCAATTTATGATTCTAGGAAAAACTTTATTTTTTATAAGTCATTCATATCATATTTTTCTTTAAGTAATCCGTAGCTTTTGGAAGCTCTTCAGGAGTTTCGATATTAATTATGTCATTTACATAAATATCAATTATGACAAATTCATTTCCAGATCTTTTCATAAAAATACACGAACAAATGGGATCCTTTTTATATCATTCTTTTATCAAATACTCACTGAGATTATCATACCACATACGTTCATATTGTTTTAGTCCATAAAGAGACTTACTCATTTTCATTGAGTATTCTTCTCACCTGCACTACTGGGCAAATTAAATCCATCAGGGAGTTTTATAAAATTTCATTATCAAGACAATCATACAAATATATGCTATAACAACATCTATCAGATGTAAATTGATCCTTTCATGCACATCCAAACTGATTAAGTATTGAAAAAAATATTTACATCCACTACAAGTGAATATGTCTCTTTAAAATCAATGTTAAGTCTTTGCAAAAATCTTTGAGCAACAACTCATGCTTTATATCTCATACTTTCATCACAAAAACTCATTTGTATCCAATTGGTTTTACATCTTTAAGTGTATAAACCATGTAATGACCTACTGTCGCTACATGGTCAACTAACAACTAATGTAATGCAGAAGGTTTAATTTTAGACGAAAATTTTGGATTAATTTATTTATGAAAAAGAATGTGAAATTTTTTTTTGGCGAGACATACAACGTTCAATTCTTTTTTAGAAACTCCAACGTAAAATGATCACCCACCATACTAAAATAACCTATGCATACATCACAAAGCATCAAGTGTTAATGATTGTGCCTTATGACACTTACAAACCAACATCATCGTCAAAGCGTTTCAAAAGAGAGTGTATGTGCACATATATCAGTGTGTCCATTAACAAAAGTACATCACAAAAGGAGAAGGGGAAAAATACATCACACACACCCTAGGCTGGTCGTACTCCTAAACACTACATCTAGGAAGGAGGAGTAGTAGGTGGAGCATCAGCAGATGGCTCCTCAGCTCTAGCAGCTCTATGATGAGGACGGGGTCCTTGAGCGAACAAGTGACGGTACTCCTCAATTCTTATGCAAGGTCGGGCAGCAGGAGCAGGCTCTCTCCATATCTCCTGGATGGGTAACCAAAACTATAGTGATGTATATAGAGTCACAGAAAACACATCAATTCCTATAGGAGCATAGGAAAGCGTAAGCTCTCCCCTATAGTAGACGCTCTGAAGCTTGCGGTTGATCCTCCAAGCTTCACTGTCTCTTACAGCAGTCTCACAGAAGTCAATACGATAGGGACCCATGTGAACGTGGTTCCAAATCATGGGCAACGGTCTCGACGCTCTGGGTCGTCTAGGCATTTGCTCCCACAGACAAAACGTTCAAGATCATCACAGGCACGAACCACACGTGCAAACAATACAAGGGTAAGCTTATGACAAAAATAAATACAGAGTCCTAACTACCCCAATAATTATTTTCAAGGAAGAGAGAATACTATATTAGAGAAGATTTCAACATTTTTAAATAAACATATATAAACATATAACATAATTTCATGCAATTCATGCAGACACTACTCCATGGAGGCTTTTTTAACAACTCGAGCGATCATTATGGAACATTCCTTAACATAGCACTTGAGCCACAATGATCACACGGATTCTTTCAAGGCACAGCTATTGGGGGAGCCCATGAATTGATCTTGCGGAAGTTGGTAGTGGTTTTCGTCAGGATAGACATACATGGGTAGTGGCTTACCATGACACAAGGTTCACAATGACCTTGACCTCAATGTGAGATTCACCCGTCCACCTATCCTCAATGTCCATAATCAGCTACCCCACTCTTCCTTCCAGCACTAGGTTGAGTGCTATACATCAACTCCCAGTTTACGTGCCTACTCGCGACGTCGTCCAAATATGACCCATGCATGTACGTTCATACCATCAACAACAACGAAGACATCAACTCAACATAGGGCCAAGAGGCACACCCTATTTTCCACAATCGATTCTCATTATCTGTTAATTTAACAATTAACATATGTTATAAAAAATTATGAACTCAGCTTTAGAGTTTCTCTCTTAATCCTTTATGTTCTATTAGTCCTCACTAATAACTTAATAATTAATGTTCTCAATAAATCATACTTTATGCGTAAGAAATTGTACTTATTAGAATAGAGGAAAATTTATAAAACTCTCTAATATATTAAAATATAAAATCTAATGTTTAAATTTATGAAAATTATTTTCTATTGAGAAATAATATGTATATGTTTATTTATTATACATACATACATATATATATATATATATATATACACTTGTTTTTTTTTTTTTCTAATCTTCGTATAACATGATGTTACACGCCTATATCCCCTAAAAGGAAAATTTCAAAGACACATTTTAGGCGTCTAAAGTTTATTCGTCAACAGCTTTTTATATTTATTCATTTATTCTATATTGTTTTTTAAAATATATAATATATATATGTGTGTGTGTGTGTGTGTGTGTGTGTGTGGTGTGCTGTGTGTGAATTATGTGGTATAATAATATATATATCTATATATATATATATATATCTATTATATCTATTATATTATATATATATTGTGTGTGTGTGTGTGTGTGTGTGTGTATATCTCTATCATGGTGTTGTATGTATCTATATGTTGTGTATATATATAACATCTATAAATATAAAACCTATATATACATACACCCACACCACATAGATAATACACACCACACCACATATATATTAATATACACACAACCACCTATATATCATATGTGTGGTGTGTTATTATATATATGTGTATATATATCTTGTGTGGTCTATATATTAGGATTTTAGTAATCATCAAAATTTACCATTTAAGATTTTTAGGTGTTGTAATAAATGAATCTTAACAGTTAAAATAGCATATAACTCAATTAATCAGTCCCAAAATTTTTGCAATATATATGGTCTCAGAAATCAAATAAGAAAATCTACTTACACATGCACACTTCTATTTATATCAACAATCATTTCCCCACATCTAAATAAGCAAATCACATAAGTTTTACATTATTTGCACACAACACAGCAGCCAACATATTTCATTCATATCATACTTATGTAATTATAACAGAAAAAAAAATCAAGACAAGGAGAACTTGTTAGAAGACAAATAACCCCTTAACAGCTTTTTTCCATCTTAGCAGTTATTTCAAGTTCATCACATTGATGCTAGAATATTAAAGATTAGAAGAAAAAGAGTAGAGATATAAGCTCCCTTACTTGATGACAATCAATAGACGTAGATGAACTCAAAATGGTGGGGGAGAATTTGCCCCAAGCTTGCTCCAGCAGAAGAGTAAGTGGGATTAAAAAAAATTGCTCTTTTATTGATATTTATAGACAGGCTTACGGTGGAGGGAAGGGGTTCCATTTGATTTAGTGGGTATTAGGGTCTATTTTTTTTTCCTACGTTCTGCATGTTTAGGGAAAATATCCAGGGATTTAAAAGCAAAAACAAAAAAGGCTAACGTACAAATTCAGGGGGCTTTTAGAAAAAAAAAACCACGTACGCTTCTAGGGGCCTTTAAACAACAAAAAAAAAGAAGGTAACGTGCAAATTTGTTCAAGGGTTCCTTTTTTTTTTTTCTACGTTAGTTGCTAAAAATGTGCCCATGACATTAAATCTGGCGTGCAAATTCAGGACTCATTGTTTTTGATGGATTTATGGGTAAGATTTCCTTTAATTGGTGGTTAAAAGGGGACTTGAGTTGGACGGATGGGAGAGGCCAAAAATAAGGGATTTGCTTTTCAATTGTTGGCTTAAAATGGTTAAGTTAGTTTACTACGAATAGGACATAAGGTTTAACTAAAATTGGTAAATTAAAAATTAATTTACCTTGAAATAGGTGCTAATTATCTTGGAAAAATGTGTCAATGACACATTAGGATTGGTTTATCATAAATTTTTAACTATTTGTTTATTTACATAGTGTAATTTTACATTGATAGTGTACAATTAAAATTCTAGTTTAATTAGAACCTCATCAAAATTTGTCACATAAAATCATACAAAGTGTTTTAATTAAATTTTCTCAATAAAACTAAATTTAAATTTTCTTTTGTAATTAATTTCAGTCACCTTCAAATCACACGTTAAGAGAACATAGTGTTACAAACCACAAGTCCAAAATTTTAACTAGTTTTACATCTTCAGGTGTATAAACTACGAGTCCAAAAACCTAACTAGTTTTACATTTTCAAGTGAACAAACTTCAGGTCCAAAAGTCTAATTGGTTTTACATCTTTCGGAAGGACTACAGGTCCAACAACCTTTTGCTTGGCAAGCGAATCTAATTCTGCATCAATTGAATCTTTTTATATTGGCCAATCATTATTTGTCTAAAATCCTTGATAGACTTTGAATCTTGATCCTCATTATCATTAATTACATTTAGCACCATAATATTTACAAACACATTGTCAACGTTGACTTTGTTTTGGTTCTATTATATTCTATTCATGACATACTTTGAGATCTCTTCATTTTCACTAATTTTAGGTACTTGAGTTCTTCTGGAACTAAAATGTCAATTATGTTAGAACAATCTTTTGAAGTTTTCATATTCTCAATTTGGCTATCTTGCCTTTTAGTTCTTTTTCTTATTTGAGGATTTTTATCTTTGGAACCAACGGGTCTATAACGCTTCATGCATGTTTGAGACTCATTTTACAATATTAGATTATCCAATAGGGACATCAATTTTATTGGAGCATTAGCAGTTGGTAAGTGAATTATCTTTCGAACTTTTGGTTCACATTTTTCGTTCGAGGATCATGATGATAATTCATTCTAACTAATCTCCTTTTCCAACTGCTTATTCTCTCCCTTTAATGTTGGGAAAAATTATTCAAATGACAATTGAGAGGCTGAGCCGTAAATAAACCTTTTGTTAATATTCAACATATTTTATTATAGATGGAGATTCATACCCAACATATATTTCCAACCTTCTTTGAGGACTTATCTTAGTGCGTTGTGGTGCAACAATTGAAAAACATACAATACATCTATAAACTTAAATGGAAAATATTAGGTTGCTTACCAAAAATCAATTGCAAAAGGGAAGACTTATGATAACTTGTTGGCATGATGTGAATTAATGCCATAATATGTAAGATTGCGTGTCCCCAAAGATAAATTGGAAGTTTTGATCGCTTGAGTAATGGTCTTGCAATCAATTTTAAACACTTAATAAATGATTTTACAAGTTCATTTTGTGTATATGAACATATGCTTCAGGATGTTCAATATCAATTCCAATAGGCATATTAAATGCCTTATATATAAAGTCACCAACATTATTATTACGTATCTTCGTAATTGGATAATTCGAAAAAAAAAAGTTATAAGTCAGATTAGTTTAGTAAGTAATCTCACAAATGCCTGGTTACAAGTTAACAATAAACAAACGTGTGACCATTTAGTTGATGCATTAATTAAAACCATAAAATATCTAAATGGTTTACATGGTGGGTGTATTAGTCCATAAATATCACCCTGTATACATTCTAAAAATGTGAGAGATTCATTCTCAATTTTGTTGTTGATGATCAAATTATTAACTTCCATTGGGAACAAATAGCACATAAGAATTAATTGAATTAAAGAATCTTCTGGCTCTTCAATAGGTGTTCACATGAACTTTTAATTATTTTTCGCATCATAATAGATCCAGGATGGCCCAAATCGGTTATGCCAAATAATAAACTTATTTAGATTTGTAAACTTCTGGTTTACAACATCATGTGTTTCAATTTGTACTAATATACATGTACAAATCAGATGAAAAATGTGTAATTTTTCTAACACATTTCTTGGTCTAAGTCTCATGATATAAAAACATTTATCACATTTGAAACTTAATAAGTTTCTATAAAACTCGAAAGAATATAATATAACAACAATATGTAACTGTGTTTCTTTAAATAAAAATATATTAGCTCTTCCTGAGCCTTCAATTATCTCTTATTGCATAACCAAATAAGAGAAATATATTATTGAATGTTAGTTACAAAATATTGGAATGATTATATTAAAAATAAATTGAATTGTAATTAATTTAAAATTAAAATTATTTAATATTTAATAGCTATTAAATTATAATTTCAAATTAATTTAGAACATTCAAATCTTGAATAATAAGTGTTAATCATATCTAATAAAAATGGTAAAATTGGCAATAATGATTAAAACTCATATATTAAAAATCAATTATTCAAATAATTATTTTATAAAAATACATATGTTGCTATATTCACTTTAGGAAATGGAGCAGTGTCAATCGAACGAGTCTTATGATTTTTCATAAAAATAATTATTTTGTTTATCCACAAGGGGTAAAAAATCAACTCAAAATATATTTTAAATTCTTTTTTCTCAATATTGCTATTACAAGAGCACATTTGATGCATGAAAAATAAAAAAAATATTTTTAACATATTTTATCGATATTTATTTTTCCATACAATTTCAAACTAACAAATGAGTAATTCTAGAAGTGACATCTTCTCAATCTATCTTCAGACACCAATTTAATCCCTAAATTCACTATAATTTTATGCTATAAAGATGTACATAATCTTTGGAGGAATAACATGATGTCCTATATATCTTTGGAGGGCTCAATTTGAGTATTTACTCTATTTTATTTCAGCCCTTTTAATCAATGTAATATAATGGCAATCAAATTTTTGGTCACATCACGTCCTATTAAAATTGCTTCATATGGAAATTAAACACATATGAAGACATATCTCGACACAACTTTACTACATCTTTTTAGGGAAAGAAGTAGGACACGTGAAAATAATAGTCATTAGAGTCAACTATAAGCAACCATGCAACTCAATCATATGTGCTTTTGAAAGAATCACAGTCTTTTTTTTAGTGGTCATATTTTTCTTTTAAATTGTTCCAAATAACAAGTAAATCTTTTATACTATAACTTATAATAATAAAATGATAAAAAAGATCATTGAAAACTATCTTTAATAGTGGTATAACAATAGATATGTAACGTTATGAAAACACATAACGTATTATAAACATTTAATATATTATAAATGATTATAAAAATATATTGTAACATAACAATAAATTAAAAATTTGAATGTTATCAAATTATCAAATATATTAACGTAATTAACCAACATGATATTAACTTAATTAATATTTATTAATTTTGATTTATAATGCAAACACATAAAAATATAATGTATTATTATCAAATATAATAAATTAATATAAATAAATGTGCTAACAATTTTTTTTAATTACGTTAAAAGAATTTAATTCCTTTATATCTAATTTACATTATTTAGTAAATAATGTACAATGTACTGACCTATAACAAGTTTGTACTTACAATTAAAACTATTTCAATGAAATAATTTTAACTTGCACAATACATTAATTTTTGCAATTGATAGAGTCATTATTGATAATAGAAGAAATGTAACATATACAAACAAATTTCATTGAACAATATAACTATGAATGGACAAAAATATAAAATCAACTACAAATGTTTAATATATACAATTTATCACTTAATATAAGTTTATTGCAATCTATTCATGTAATCATTAATAATGAAGAAACTTTTCAAATAAATGAGAATAAAGAGAAAACTCTCATATTAGAAACACATATGGATGGTATATAATATTACCCATAGAATCCTTATAAAAATTAGTAAAATATATTAAGTTACAAATTTACACATTATTAACACAATTCTTATTTCTCCCAATAGAATTTCATTTTATTGTTTAAAGAAAATAAATTAAACACATCATAAGCAAAATATGATTCTATATTCCAATATATAAAAACAACGTAAAATGATTTCAAATATTAACTTTATATAAAAATTAACATAATAATTGAGCAAACATCTGGTGCTCCTAAAAATATCGAAGGAAGGATCACACATAATATATTTTCATGTTCTTTGTCTTTTTTTTTTCTTTTCACAATACTTTTTCACTTCTAGTGAGAAAAATTCTTCTTTTCATTTCATTTTTTGCATTATTTTTCAACTTTTGGTGAGATTTTTTTTTTTTCACTTTTGCATTATTTCCTCACTTTTGGTGAGAAAAAATATTCTTAAATTTCATTTTTCAATAGTGTCTTCAAGACACATTGCAAAGATATTCTTAGAATTTATTTATTTTTATAGAGTCTTCAAGATTCATTACAGCTAAATGAATTTCACATTTACGTAAATAATACAATAAAACAAATATTCTACCAAACACATAATATAAAGAATATGATTAGAGAGAGAAACTAACCTTAAAATATGAATTCAAAGATATGACTTTTTCTTGCAGGTTGTAATGCCAATAATGAATATGATCAATGGAGAAAATACATTCGTGTTGATAACGTGTAATGAAAATAACATGAAACTATAAAAATTTTAGAAATAGAGAAGACACAAAATAGAGAGAACAAGAGAATGGAGAGAATAGGGAGTTCCTTGTAATATTTTCAATAATGGAGTAGTCTATTTATAGGTACAAATTGTAACTAAACGGTTATAGATGGTTTAATAGTATTAAGACGAAATATAAATAGTTATAATTTACAATGAATATGGACAACCACTATTAAATATTCATAACAAATTTAAATTTTATAAATTTAAATTTTGACACATATCATATTAATAATTTTTTCACATAATTTATTTTCATGATTCACTCTTATATTCTAAAAGTATCATTTCTTTAATTTATTACTATACAACAATTTCAAAAAATCTTATCTTTTGAATTTATTCTTATATTTTATTACTTCTCAAGACATGTATTTTTTATTATTTAATTTAACAATGGTGACATTTTTATATATCATTCTATAAATTTATATTTTTAATTTTTACATAAATTTAAAAATATTCGAGCAAGAAAAACTTGTTAGTATGTTCATACTTTTATACAAATTTTTTATTCTTATGTAATAAGTTTTTTTTTTTACTTATTCTATTTACATAATAATTTTTATCCATTTTATTTATATTTTAATATGCTTTTATATAAAGTTGCTATTTGTATTTGATATAAATGCTTATTTTTTGTAATTTAACAACCAATATGTTTTTCTATATTATATATTAATGTGTTTACATGAGTTTACATCCTTGAATTATGTATATTTTTTATTCATCAAATTTAAATATAAATATGTCTTCACATAAAATCTTCATCATTGTATAATGTAAATATTTATTCATATGATTTAAATATTAACATGTTTTCATATAAACTTTTTGTCTCGTATACTGCGTATATTTATCTATGCAATTTACATTAATACACTTTCATGTGAAATATTTCCCCTCGTGTTAAAGAAATTTGCATATAAATAAGGTTTCATATAAATGTTAAAATAAAATGAAAAAAATGTAAATTTTGTATTATCTATAATCTATAATCTATCTATAATATATACAAAAGAAAATAATCTAAAAAAAGAAAGTTTCATGTGTCAACTTCTGAAGCAATTCTATATGGAATCTCATCCCAAATGGCAACACCAAAGTGTTTCCCTTCTTTTTTGCATATATGTCAACCTCATATTCATTTGCGTACAAATTGATTTATTATGGATAATTATAACACACAATTTATAAACAATTAAGACATGAAAAATATAAGAATTAGAATAAATGTTATATATGGTAAAAAAAAGTAATTGCACAAAAATGCATTAAACATAGATCAAATTTTTAAGGAAATAATTCAAAATAAACTTGATAGCTAACTACCTTTAAATTTACATATTAATGAAGGATACATTTACATTACAAATCTTTTATATTGTATATCAATTAAAATAATAAGCAAACTCTAATTCTTCGTGTATTGTACCGGTCCACAATTCAATTTATACAATAAATGTCACGTAGTTATAATATAAGAATGTTTGTATTTCAAAATTAAACATTAGATTTATAATATAAAAATAGATTTATATATATCAGCTTAGAAGAAAAGAACGATCACAAACTTTATGTTTTCTAGATGACTTTTGAAAAATTTTCAAACTCTTTGTAGTAAATTTTTGTATTACACTTAAACTTTCATATTCTCACGTTGTGAGTAAATTTGTTTTTTAACAATTTTCTATGTTGTGAAAGCTTGGAGAGGCTTAGTGATAAAGAACACTTGGGTGGTTAAGTAATCTGGGTAGATTGCTTTGTAAAGCTTGAAGAGGCAGAGAACAATACTTGTTTGTAACCTAAAATTGGTTAGTTGAACACCTCTAGGACAAAGGGATTGGCCATAGCTCAAGATTGAGTGAACCAGTATAAAAATCTTTTGCGTGCTTTTCTTCTCTTATCCATATATATGCTTAGTTTATTTGGTCTTTCAACTAGTTTTTAAGTTTGGTTAAAAAGTTTTTTTTTTTAATAATACACAATTCAACCCCCCTTCTTGTGTATTCCTCGTTGTTTCAATTGGTATCAGAGCTCAGCCTCTTGGGGTTGAGCATCTAACAATGCAAGGGTAAAAAGATCCTAAGTATACATGGATAATAAAGGACAACCTGTCAACAGACTACCTCTTTTCAAAGGTCAAAATTATGACTACTAGAAATAAAGAATGATAGCGTTTTTCGATGCATGTCACATCGACATGTGGGATGTTGTGGAGATAGGTGACTATCTACCTATTGACCAAAACGGAATAGAGTTATCAAGAGGTCAGTGGACAAAAGCATATAAACAAAGGTATCTGCTTAACTTTAAAACTTGAAATGCTATTATGTATGCTTTATCTGAATTTGAGTATGAGAGAGTACATAGTTTGAAAAGTGAAAAAAAGATGCGGGATACCCTAACTCTTGCTTATAAAGGTACCTCACAAGTAAAAAGATCTAAGCTTAGTTTACTAGTAAGGCAATATGAGTTATTTACTATATAAGAAAATGAAACAATTGAACTTATGTTTGGTAGATTTCAAACTATTATAAATAACTTGAGATATCTAGGTAAAACTTATGATAATTATGATTATATTAACAAAATTTTGAGAATTTTGCCTAGACAATGGAAACCACAAGTTATAGCTTTAAGAGCGTCCAAGGACTTAAAACCTCTTTTTATGGAAAAACTTCTTGGAACTTTCAAAGTTCATGAGTTGGAACTAAAGTAGGATGAAGGACTAAGAAGAGGAAAGTCCATTGCTCTAAGCGCTTAGCATCTAATGAAGGGGTCATTGTCCAAAGCTCTAAACATAGAGGAATATTCTAAGGAAGCATTCGAAGAAGATGACTTGGATGAGGATGAAATATCCTTTATATCCAGAAAAATACAAGCTATGTGGAGGAAGAAAGGAGGATCTGGAGCTAGAAACTTCACCAAGAAGTTTAATAAGGAACCAAAAGAAAGGAGTCCACCAGTTTGCTTCGAATGCAATAAGCCTAGACACTTCAAAGCTAGATGTCCAAGTTTGCAGAAGGTGAAAAAGAAAACCTTTTTCAAAAAGAAAAAGAAAGAACTCATGGCAACCTGGGAAGGCATGAATTTATCTTCCTTGGAAGAAGAACGAGAGGAAGAAAGGAGAAGAAGAAGCAAATCTTTGTCTTATGGATGAGACAAGTTCAGAGAGCTCAGAAAATGAGCAAAATGAAGATATAAATTTCAATGACTTATCCTCCTTTCAAAAGGCTTATAATGAACTGCTTTCTAATTCTTCAACTCTTTTAGTAGGCTATAAAGAAGTAAAAAGAAACTTTTCAAAAATGTCAAAAGAATTTAATTCTCTCAAAAAGAATTATGAAGATATTACGAAAGAGAATGAAAAATTAAAGGCAGACAAGTCAAACGATATTCTAGAAGTGAAACCTCCTAATGAAGCATTAGAACTTTAGAAGGAAGTAAATCACTTAAAAGAAAGTCTATCCAAATTCGTTAGTGGGATTGAAAACTTAAACAAAATTCTATCTTATAGACAAAGTCCATATGAAAAATTAGGATTTGGCTTTGTTAAAAAGGTAGAAGCCTCTGGAACAGCTAAAGCTATTGCTTTTGTAAATATTGTGGAAAGAGTGGTTATGGATCATCACGATGCATTCATCGTCCAGTCACAAAGGTGTCCAGTGCCTTCAGAACTAACAAGAAAGGGCCCAAGTCTATTTGGGTACCTAAATCTATGATTATTCCTGTCACCGATCCACTTGGCGACAGAAAGGAAACTCCAGTCATGATACCAGGACAGTGGCTGCTCACGACACATGACAAGAGAAAAGTCTATGTTTCAAAGCCTCCAACAAAAGAGTGGTGGATGGGTCATTTTTGGAGGAAATTAGAAAGGGAATATAAAGGAAATAGGTAAAATTGGTAAGCATCCTTTACCTTCCATTGATAATGTTTTATATGTTGAAGGGCTTAGACACAATCTACTGAGCATAAGTCAATTATGTGACAATGGATACAGTGTCTTCTTTGAAATGAAAAAGCGCATAAGAAGGGGGGTTGAATTGTGTGTTTAAAACCTTTTTCTTTTTCGACGCAAGTAAAATAGCTTGAAAATGTTTTCAAGCTTAGGGATAGAGAGAAGAAGAACATGGAAAGTTTTTATACTGGTTCACTCAACCTGAGCTACGTCCAGTCCCTTCACCCAGAAGGTGTTTATTAACCAACCTTGGTTACAAGTATTGTTCGTTGTCTCTTTAGGCTTTACACAACAATTACCCTAGATTGCTTAACCCAAGTATTCTTTTACACTAAGCCTCTTTAGGCTTTTACAACACAGACAAGTGCTTTTCTTTTACAACGATATCAACTCACGTAGCGAGGATTTGAAAGATAAGGCTCAAGCACACTCTGAAAATATTTACAAGATTTTTGCTATTGTCCACTAGAAGCTTCTATCAATTCTTTAGAACTTTTTTTGTTAACTTAGAATTTTTACACCAGACACGTATATCTGTTCGTTCTTCCTTGGTGCATATATATATTTTTCAGGAAAAAGATCCGTTGTGAAGACTTGACTTCATTATGCAAGGAAGGGCGTGCAAACTATCCTTTCAGAGTGATCAGGGGCGGCAACTTTTAGACTTGCACTAAAGAGGAAAGCGCAGGACTGTGCTGACAAACTGCTTTTCTGAACATTCTTCATTTGGCATGGCAGCTTGATAAGTTGACGTACTTTATCTATTTTTGCTGCGCTCGTACACTAGAATGATTCTGATACAATTAAATGCTTCAAACAATTTGAACGTTAGATCATAAGATAGGTAATATGTTAGTTTCAAGAAAAACTAGCATAAATAAATTGGACATTCAAAATAGAACTTAGCCATTTGAATATTTATCGTTGGAAGCTTGCATCAGATATTTGAATTTGTTCTTTAGATGATCATCTTAAGTTGTTCACTGGACGATCTTCGTTAAGCATGTCTATTGGATGGTCTTCCTTAATACGTCTACTGTACAGTCTTCTTTGACACGTCTACTGGACGGTCTTCAAAAGGAAGCTTGTATGTTGTAAAGAGTTCAATTCTTTGGCAAAAACTTGAATGTTAATAAGTTTGTTATCTTCAAAACTTTGAGGGTCTAGATGCTTCTATGTCTTTGGTTCCAACATCCTTTAATAAGGATGAATGTATAGTAAAAAATGTGGATGGATCTATTTTGTTTTTTGCAAAGAGGCAAAGCAATCTGTATAAGATTGACTTAAATGATCAACAAGTCAAAATGTGTTGTGTCTAGTATCCATCAATGATAATCAATGGATTTGGCATAAGAAACTTAGATATGCAAGCTTGAGATTGATTTCTAAACTAACTAAGCATAACCTCGTAAGGGGTCTTCCAAATCTTATATACAAATCTAATGTTCTCTGTGATGCCTGTCAAAAAGGAAAACAAGTGAAAAGCTCTTTTGATTCCAAAAATATTGTTTTTACTATTAGACCTCTTGAACTCTTACATATTGATTCGTTTAGACTAACTAGAACAGCTTCACTTAGTGGAAAACGATATGGACTAGTTGTAGTAGATGGCTATACTAGAAGTACATGGGTTATGTTCCTCAGACATAAGGATGAATCTTGTAAAGTATTCTCTTTATTCTATACAAGAATTCAAAATGAAAAAGGTGTATACATAGCCTCAATCAGAAGTGATCATGGAGGAGAGTTTGAAAACAAAAGTTTTCCAGGATTCTGTGAGGAGAACGAAATTCTCCACAATTTCTCTGTACCTTGTACACCTCAACAAAATGGTGTGGTAGAGAGAAAGAATAGGTCATTACAAAAAATGGATAGAACCATGCTTAATGATAACTCAACTCCTAAACACTTTTGGCCTAAAGCTGTAAACATAACATGTTATTTACAAAACAAAATATATATGAGACCTATTTTGAAAAAGACTCCCTATGAATTGTGAAAGGACGAAAACCCAATACATCATATCTCCATCCTTTTGGATGTCAATGTTTTATTCTAAACACTAAGGACAATCTTGGAAAGTTTGATTCTAAGTGTGATGATAAAATATTGTTAGGCTATTCTAAAACGTCCAAGGCATATAGAGTCTATAACTTTAGAACCTTAACAGTTGAAGATGCCATTCCTGTTAAGTTCAATGATAGTAAGCCTGGTAGAGAACTATCACAGCTAGACGAATCTTTTGCAAATATGAAGTTGGACGACACAAAAGAACTAGCGTCCAGAACATTTTTGGACGATCCAAAAGAAGAGCAAAAAGAACCAACTAGACGAAAATGGCAAATGAAAGTCTACCATCCAAAAGATCAAATCTTAGGAAATGTACACGATCATGTCAGAACAAGATCCACCTTCAAGGAACAAGCTCAAATGCCCTAATTTCACAGATGGAACCAAAGACGGTGGATGAAGCATTATTGGATGAAGGATGGATTAAGGCTATGAATCAATTCGAAAGAAATGACATGTGGAAACTAGTTTCTCTACCTAAAGACAAGTTAATAATAGGAACAAAATGGGTATTCTGAAACAAGCTAGATGAGGCAGGTAAAGTAGTAAGAAACAAAGCTAGACTTGTAGCTCAAGGGTATTCTTAACAAGAAGGTATAGATTTCACTAAAACTTTTGCACTTGTAGCTACACTAGAAGCCATTCGTGTCTTACTTTCATCTGTTGCTCATAGTAATATAAAGCTCTATTAAATGGATGCAAAAAGTGCAGTTCTTAATGGAATAATAAATGAAGAAGTTTATGAGAAACAACCTCCTAGGTTTGAGTGTGATACTTTTTCTAAGCATGTTTTCAAACTCAAAAAAGCTTTGTATGGACTCAAGCAAGCACCTAGAGCTTGGTATGAAAAACTAAGTTTTTTTTTTTAGAAAATGGTTTCACTAGAGAAAAAATAGACACCACTTTGTTTCGCAAAAACATACACTCACACTTTATCATTGTGCAAATATATGTGGATGATATCATATTTGGTGCTACTAATGAAGCTTTATGTAAGGATTTTTCTAAGCTTATGATGACAGAATTTGAGATGAGCATGATGGAAAAATTAAAATTCTTCCTGGGATTACAAATAAAACAATCACACAGTGGCATATACATACATCAAACGAAGTACACGAAAGAACTACTCAAGAAATACAAGATGAACGATGCTAAAAAAATGAGCACACCTATACACCCATCTTCAATGCTTGGACTGGACGAAACATCCAAAAAGGTAGACAAAACCACATACAGAGGTATGATTGGATCTCTGCTATATCTTACGGTGTCTTGACAAGATATTATGTTCAGTGTATGTCTTTGTGCTCGTTTTCAATCTGATCCCAAAGAAATTCATCTTACAGCAGTTAAAAGAATATTTAGATACTTAAAAGGACCCACTAACCTTGGTCTATGCTTTAAGTCAGATAAATACTACAGGTTAGTTGGATTCTGTGATACTGACTATGCTGGAGACAAAATAAAACAAAAAAGCACAAGTGGAGGATGTCACTTCATTGGTGAAAGTCTTGTTCCCTGGACAAGCAAAAGGCAAGGAACAATTGCCCTATTTACAGCAGAAGCAAAATACATATCAACAACGTCTTGTTGCTCATAACTCTTGTGGATCAAGCATCAATTAGAGGACTATAGTATCTATGAGAGTAAAATCCTTATCCTCTATGATAATACTACTGCCATAAATCTTTCTAAGAATCCTATATTACATTCTAGAGCAAAGCACATTGAAATTAAATATCACTTTATAAGAGATTATGTCCAGAAAGGGGTTATTGATATTCAGTTTATTAGTACTCAAAATCAACTAGCAGACATATTTACAAAACCACTTCTTGAAGATAAACTCGTCCATATTTGAGATTGTCTTGGTATAGAATTTATAAAGGAATAAATTTATTTCATGTGCTTTGACCGTCCACCGTCACGTAGGGTCCAATACTAAAAGGCGTCCATTATTGCATCATTGTCCATCATGCATGTGCTCATTAGTTTTCGATTCATATTCTGTAACGTTTCATATTCATATACATTATTATTATTATCTGTACACCATTAGGTTCTCACTAAAAAATGATTTGAAATAAATGCTTTATTCTTGTCTAAGTCACAACCGCACTGTAAACTGTCATCCAAAAATGTGCACACCTGAACCAACATGAAATACGCACTATCTCTCTCTTTAAAATTGAAATATCGCCAAAATCGAAAACCTTTCGGTTACTTTTTATACACTTAAACGTTTTGTGAATTAAGCTCTCACTCTAATTCTTACTGATATATTATCCTTTCTCTCTTAATCTCCCAAACCTCTCAAACCCTAACCTTTCCCTTATCGACAATGGTGATTGAAAAGGCAGATAGCGCCATGAAGGCGGTAGCTCAAGTTTAAAGCCAAAATGAAGCCATAGTTCTGATTGAGAGTCGATTCGACATCGACGCTCTCGATGAAATGAAGGTCAAGGTGAAGGACAACCTCCTCCGCTGTGGTATCTTGAATTACTTCCATCTCAACGAGATTATATACCCAGAGCTCATCAGACGCTTCTGGAAGAATGCAGAGTTTGTCAACAACAGTGTGGTCGGCATTGTTCTTGGTGTGAAGGTCACTGTAGACCTGGGGAGCATTGCTTAGGTTGTTGGATGTGAGCGAGCTGGCTCCTGTATTAAGAAGGGTGGGAAAGCAGCTATGGCGGTCATGAGACTGTAGATGCTGCCATGATAGCACCTGAGGTTGAGGGTACGGTGGAATATAGCAAGCTGACTAAGGAAGGTAAGGTATTTCAGTAGTTCTTGAATAAGGGAATTCTTCACAAAGTTGGCTCCAAGGACAGTGTAACTTTCATGCACTGGTTCGCCCGGCCTCTTCTATATAGTGACTGGACAACAATTCAACTTTCCCCATCTCATCCTCAGTAACATCTTCAGAACGATGAAAGGAAGAAATGAATTTGACCAGATCATCTATGCGGCTCTGCTGAACAAGATCTTTTGGATTCAGCAAGTATATTATGAATTCTTTGCACTGACTAGTGGTGAGCAAGTTGAAATTCGAAGGTTGGGTGGTGGATTGAGGTTCACCCAATTGCCTTTCGGCCGCAACAACATCAACCAAATGAAGGCTAGGTTTGTTTTGAAACCCATAGAGAAAGCATTCAAGATTGTGGATGTTAAAGAGGAACCTGTAGAGGAACCAGCTCCCTAACAAGCTAAACAACTAGACGACGAAGCCCTGTTTGTCCATCCAATAGCTGTCGTAAGACCAATTAATTCTAAAAGACAACCGTCTAAGGGGAGATTGTCCAGACAATCCTCTGCATCCAAAGTGACAAGGTCCAAGACCCAACAAGCACTAGTACCCATAGTTGCTCCTTTTGTTGCTGCTCTTCCACCTACAGTACCTGTAAAGAGGAAACTTCAACTACCACAAGATTTTGATGACGAGGATGGTGATTCAATTACAGTTTTGTTAAAGAAACAAAAAACTACCATTATCGTAGTTCCTGCAGCTGAGGAAGCTTCTCCAACCCAACCAGTCTTATCTCATAAACGAGCATTAAAAGTTCAGGCAGCATCTGTTGTGAGTAAGAAAAGTAAGTCCTCTGCTCTAGATGTTGTTATTGTGTCTGAACAAGAGTTTATTAATTCTGTCATTGTTGAACCTTTTGATACCCCATCTGACTAAACACAAGCCCATACACCTTTCTTGTCTAATTACTCATCGTGGTACAAACCTACCTACACCACACTTGAACCAAACACGTTGTTGCCTGGTGATGAAGGTTAGGTGTGCACCATTCCCATTCCTGGCCTAACAAAACCATACCTCTCTGTTAAGCCCCACAAATAGCCTCATTCTTCAATGCCCAGTATAAATCTGGATGTCTCTTTAGCTTATAATGGATGAGCTAAAGATTGGACAGAAATAAATAAGAAATAGAGCTTACTTTTTATGAAAGGAAACAAACAAAACATGGTGGACAACAATGCCATTATCCTGCGTTCAGAGCCTCTTCTAGAGCTTGAGTATGGGTTCGACTACTCACCAGTCTCCTTCGAACCATACATGGACGACTACACCCACCAACCTTCCCCAGAATTCTTGGCTTTGCCTCCTGGTGCAATTGAAAGCTTACCATTGAAACGGTTTATCCGAAGAAGGTATCCCAAGCTTTTCAAGGCATAGTACTTCAATGCATACCCTCCTGGGGTACTTCAGCATCGAGTACCTCTAATTGAAGAGCTTGAACATTCAAGGCAACAAAGGCAGGACAGGATGCCAAAAAGAATAATCCAGCTCAAGCCTGTTGATTTGAAGTTTAGGCCTTTGGATCCTATTGAAGCTGGCTTCTTTCCAACACCCTATGAGCAGATGTTCTGTGCCTCCCTCAAGGGCTCTGCAGATTTAAAGTATCAACTATTCATACCTTCCACGCAATATATCTCACATCAAACAATCGTTCGTATTTAACCAGACAAGATCTGCCCAAGGCTGCCCACCTTGGATGTAAATAAGAAGAAAGAGAAGCTGTTGACAAAACCTCCTTCTTTGCCTTTGCCATCCAGAGTTGAGCTTCAACAACACACCAACATTACTCTAGAATGGTACATGTCTAGAAGGTTGACGCAAAACATGGACGAGAATGATGTTGAATGCTTTTGGCATCAACATATGTTTAGCTGCGAATAGGAAGTGTCCATTAGTGGACTCTCAGAAGATGACAAGGCCAACACTTCAACTTTGCAAAATTGTAAGTACATGCAGCGTCCAACTTGTGCCTTTCATTTCTCAAACACCTCCGCAGCCTTTGTCTGTCTAGCTCACGAGTATCCATGGTTAGGCCTTGAGACGTCCATAATTTATGCCATCTCACCACAATCACACGTCCACGATCCTTCAAGCCACCAAACCCATGGGAATCTGCATTTCTACACTACCAATATCCTCGCCCATATCAACTTCACATTTCCAGTGTCAAGTTTTTGGAAGCTCCACCTCCACCCTTCGAAGTTCAACCACCAACCCTATCTCAACCACCATCACCAACTCCTCTGCCTCCTCCAACCCTTGGTTCTTAAGCCTCTGCCAGCCTTCCTACTCCATTTCTTTCCCCATACCTTTCCCCTATTGATCCTGTCATCCAAACCTATGCCACTGCCCAACTTCAACCCATCATGGCCCTTCTCCACCAAATACTTTAGAATCAACAAGGGATCCTCCGCACCCCTCTCCCTCCCTACCTCCACCCCCTTGGCGCCACAGTAACTATGATGCTATGCTCTCTTTCCCCCCTTTTTTTTATTATGAAAAAAAAGGGAGAGAAATGAAGGAAATAAAGTTTTTAGTTTTTACGATTTTTTTTGTTGATTTTCTATATGTTTTAGTTATTGCTCTTGTAAAGTTTTTATAGTCTGTTATACAATAGCTTGTGGCTTGTTTATGACTCATTACATAAGCATTCATGCATATACTTGATATACTGTATGTTTCATATGTGTGCAAACTTGCTTGAGATATTAGACTCAGGGGAGTATAAAAGTAAGTCTATCTCACCTTATGTGCTTTTGATATATATGCCTAACTTAAAAATTAATAAGGTTTGTCATCATCAAAAAGGGAGAGATTGTTGGAACCAAAGATGTATGAAACGCCTAGTCCCTCAAATTTTGAAGATAATAATAACTCATTAAGTTTTAAGTCTCTGTTGTAAAAAAGCTCCTTAAGCGTCTAACACGTGTTTAATATCAAGGCGTCCAACACGCTAGTTTTTAACAAGTGTCCAATGGACTCTTGTATAATGATCGTCCAGGTATAAGTCTCTTTAACGACTATGTTTTAAAAGCTTGTTTGAACTATGCGTTTTCATAAAAAGACCTTGAGACTAATGCTTTACCTCTTAAAGTGATCTAATGTTCAAATGTCTAAGCATTAATTGAAAATCAGATACATGTTGGCATATAAGCGTAGTGTTGCAGAAAAAGGAAGTCAACTTATCAAGCTGACAAGTCGAATAAAGAATGTTCAGAAAAATGACTCTCCAACTCAACACTGCACTTTCCATTTTAGTGTAAAAAGCAAAAGTCACTTTTTTGACTCTACTGCAAGCTCGATATACGTGTACATGTTCCTCTCTTGAAGACTGAAGCTGAATATTTCAATGGCTATTTTCTAAAGACTATATATATCAACTTAGAAGAAAAGAACGACCATGAACTTTGTGTTTTCTAGACAACATTTGAAAAATCTTCAAACTCTTTGTAGTAAATTTCTATACTACACTTAAACTTTCATATTCTCAAGTTGTGAGTAAATTGTTTAGTGATAAAGAATACTTTGATGGTTAAGTAATTTGGGTAGATTGCTTTGTAAAGCCTGAAGAGGCGGAGAACAATACTTGTTTGTAACTTAAGGTTGGTTAGTTGAACACCTTCAGGATGAAGAGACTGGGCGTAACTCAAGATTGAGGAACCAGTATAAAAATCCTCCGTATGCTTTTCTTCTTTTATCCATATATATATACGTCTAGTTTATCTAGTCTTTCAACTAGTCTTTAAGTTTGGTTAAAAGTTTTTTTTTTAATAATACACAATTCAACCTTCCTTTTTGTGTATTCCTCATTCTTTTATAAGATACATTGTAATTATAACTTGTTAGCATACTCTAACTAAAACACTTGTGTGTGTACGTTAGCAAATCTTATATATATATGGAACGACTCCTGTGAGAACACTTGCTTATTTGGTATGATGACATAATACAAGGTAAAAAGATAGTGAACATACTATTGAAATATTGCATTATACAGGATAATATTCTCTGTGTTTTTACATCTATTAATATTTATAAAGTTATTGTTAGAGAGAGAAAACTTTTCCTGCCCAAAGTAAGGGCAATTCTAACAATTTATTTTATAATTAGTGCATTCACTCTTTCAAAATGATATTAAATGCATTAACCATTAAAAAATGGAAACTACGCACAAAGGTCATTCATATACCCTCATATGTTCTATATATACTAGAGGTGTTTTTTATGTCGATTACTTTTCCTCCCTTTTACTCTTTTGCATTGCCTTAATCATTCCGAAAATACATAAGCGTTATAGATATTTTTTTATTCTTACTTCTTATTATTTATTTATTTGCAATGTGGTATTCATCTAAATTTTTTTTCTTTGTTTCTCTTCTACTTCTTCTTATTCAAAGTTTGTGCTTTATTATTTTTGTTTTTCTTATTATTACTTATTCTTCTTCTTATTTATTTATTTATTTATTTATTTGTAGAAGGGCAGAATGTTTTTTCGGCAATGGCAGGAAACAATTTATAACACAAAAGGATTACAGGGGGTCAATTATTGAAGTTGGGTAATTTAAATGATCTTGAGTTACTTTTAGTTGGTGTTTCAATCAATTAGAAAAATTCCTAATAGAGTGGTATTATTTGTTTGTAACTTTGACTATCACATGCAATACTAGTGGGGATTAAGTCGTTGTCTTGTTAGATTATGTTTATAAATTGAAATAAAATGTTTATATTTTATTAATTTATTCTTCAGTTACAGATATTGAAATAATATAGATTAAATAAATATTGAAATTTTAATTTAGAAATCCTTTAGGTATCATCCAAATAAATAATTATTTACATTATGTTTAATAATTATTATTTATGTTTACTAATTATTAATAATATTGATGAGAGAAAAATTATACTATATGACAATAATGTTATAATCACATGGCCCTATTAAATAATTATAATTACTTACATAATAGATTCACATACTAATTTATTATTTTTATTATTACATTATTATTATTATTTATAGTAATTAAAGAATTTGGTTATAATTACATTGAAATTACCGATTTGTTTATAATTACGTTATTTAGAGCTATAACGTTAAACTTAGGGATGGATAAGTGCTTTAAATGAAAACAAATTGTTATTAAATGGAAAAAAATTTAAAAGAAATGAAAGAAATTTTTTTGTGATTTTCATAACAATTACCTTTAATATAAATTTCATAATCCTATCGTTATAAGAATTTAGATAAGACCTAAAAAAATTATATATTTACAAAATAAATAGGGGATGACAATATGTCAATGTATAATTAGAAATATTTACGTGATGCAAAATTTTTAAAAGATATCAATATAAAATTGACCATTAAATAAAGATATTTACAAAATTATATTTACGTGGTGCATAAAAATAATAAAAAATAAAATTAAAATATAATTATATATTATTCAAAGATATACTTTATTTTTGATTTTTTTTATCGAATATTAAATAAAATGTTCACATTTTCTTTATTTATTTTTCAGTTATAAATATTGAAATAATATAGATTGAAGAAATATTAAAATTTCAACTAAGAAATCTATTAAGTATCATCCAATTAAATAATTACTTACATTATATTTAACAATTATTATTTATGTTTACTAATTATTAATATTATTAATGAGAGATAATTATGCTAGATAGCAATAACGTTATAATCACATGGCTTTATTAAATAATTACAATTATTTCCATAATAGATTAAAATACTAATTTATTATTGATATATTATTATTATTATTATTATTATTATTTAGAGTAATTAAAGATTTGGTTAAAATTACGTTATAATTTTTATTATTAAGAGTAAAGCATTGCACAAATTTAGAATAATTAAAGAATATGGTTATAATTATGTTTAAATTAGCGATATGATTATAATTGTTATTTAGAGCAACAATATTAAAGTTAAGGATGGATAAGTACTTTAAATGGAAACAAATTTAAAAGAAATGGTGAGAATTTTTTTGTGATTTTCATAATAGTTATCTTTAATATAAAATTCATATTCTTATTTTTACAAGAATCCAGATAAGAACTAAAAAAATTAGATATTTACAAAATAAATAGGGGATGCCAATATATCAATGTATAATCAGATACATTTATGTGGTACATGAATTTTTAAAATATATCAATGTAAAATTGACTATTAAATAAAGATATTTACAAAATTATATTTACGTGGTGCGTAAAAATAATAAAAAATATAATTAAAATATCATCATATATTATTTAAATGATATACTTTATTTTTGATATTTTTTATTAGAATATTAAATAAAATATTTTATTACTTCTTTTAGTAGAATATTAGATTAGATAAGATTCTAGAAATATTAGATTAGATAAAATATTAGTAATATTAAATTAGATAAAATATTGGTAGCATTTTAGTAATATGTTTTTATCTTTTAAAAAAATGATAATTCATAATTTTAGTTACTTCTTTTATCTTATGAAAATGTTAAATAGAATTTTTGCTATTTTTTTTATCAAAATAATAAATAAAATATTTTATTACTTTTTATCCGAATATTAGATTACTAATTTACTAACATGTTTAGATAACTAATTACGTTATTTAGAGGAATAAAGTTAAAATTTTTATGCTTTAAAATAATTACGAATGAAAATATTATGTTTATGAAAACATTATGTAAAAGACATTGGGGAATTCTTCTTTCAAAGAGTTTGCCAAAACTAAAAAATTTTGCTCAAAATTAAGGGTAATATTGTAATTCAATTTTTAGGTGGAAAGTTGTGAAAATTAAATTATGTAATAAGCATAAATTATTAGCATTTAATAATTAAAGGCAAGAAATTAAATTTAAAATATTGAAATCACACTAAATTAAGGATTTAATTAAATGAAAACAAATTGATATTAAATGGAAACAAATTTAAAAGATATGCTAGGGAATTTTTTGTAATTTTCGTAATAGTTACCTTTAATATAAAATTCATATTCTTATCATTATAAAAATTCAGATAAGACTTAGATATTTACAAAAATAAATAGGGAATTAGAACATATCAATGTATAATTAGATACATTTATGCGGTGCATAAATTTTTAAAAGATATTAATGTAAAATCGACCACTAAATAAAGATATTTACAAAATTATATTTATGTGGCGCATAAAAATAAAAAAATATATAGTTAAAATATCATTATATATTGTTTAAAAGATATACATTATTTTTGATATTTTTTATCACAATATTAAATAAAATATTTTATTAATTTTTTTTACCAGAATATTAGAGATAAGATGTTAGAAATATTAGATTAGATAAAATATTGGCAAAATTTTAGTAATATATTTTTATCATTTAAAAAAATCAATAATTCACAATTTTAGCTACTTCTTTTATCCTATGAAAATGTTAAATAAAATTTTTGATTTTTTTGATCAGAATATTAAATAAAATATCTTATTACTTTTTTTATCTGAATATTAGATTAAATAAGATATTAGTAATATTAGATTATATAAAATATTAGTAATACTAGATTAAATAAAATATTAGTAACATTTTAGTAATATGTTTTTTTATACTTTCTTATCTTTTTCAATATCTTTTTACATTTATATATTTTATTAGTCAAATTAATCTTTATTTTATTAATTATTTAAACAAATTAGTATTTTTTTTAGAGTAATCTGTTTTTACGTGCATTAGAATATTAAATAAAATATTGCATTACTTTTTTCATCAGAATATTATTACCTTTTTCTTATCTTCTTCTTACATATTTTTTTATATTTTTTATATTTTATTAGTTAAAGTAATTTTATTTTATTAATTACTTAAACAAATTAATATTTTTTAAATAAATATGGGTGATCATAATTTTATATTTTCTTATCTTCTTACATATTTTTATATTTTATTAGTTAAAGTAATCTTTCTTTTATTAATTACTTAAACAAATTAATATTTTATTAAAATAATCTTTCTTTTACAGGCATTAGAATATTAAATAAAATATTTTATTACTTTTTTATCAAAACGTTAGATTATATAAAATAGTAAAAATATTAGATTAGATAAAATATTGGCAACATTTTAGTAATATATTTTTATTTTTTAAAAAATATTGGTAACATTTGAGTAATATGTTTTTATCTTTTATACTTATGAATATGGTGCATTTGACAGACTCAGAATTATAGTTGTTATTAATTTCTTTACTATATTGTTTTTTATTTTTTTAATTTCCTTCTAATATCTTTTCCCAAATATTCTAATGATGCATTTTTTCTTTTTTAATATTCTATTTTTATTTATTTATTTTCCTTCTAATAGTAGCATATGCTTATTATGTTTTAAAATTTTCATATTTATATTTTTTAAATTAATACAAATTATTTTAACCTTACCCATATTTTGCCAGTGCATCGCACAGGTACACTGCACTAGTTTTATTTAAAATTCATGCAATGGGTTATGCATAGTATTTATATTCATTTTTTCATGAGTTTAATGATTATGTACCGTCAGTGTAAAAAGTTTTACACTGTCAATCAATCATAAATCACCGTTGTTATGACTTTTAAGGTAATTAATATAAAAGTCAACAAACTTACCATACATGATAGTCTGTAATTGAATGACTAGTATAAAATAGCTTTACATTTTTAGTGCATAACCTATTTTTTTTTCTTTTTTTATATGTACTTAATGTATTAATTTGATACGTCTTTAAAAAATCTTTATGCATGATGATTTAACTAGAATTACATAAATCATGCATGCATTCTAAGATATTGGATTATGAATTTGGATTAACTGTGCTTTTGAAGTGTGCAATCTTGTGTAAGATAGTCCAACTACCAAAGTCTAGTTAACATTAGAACACGAAAATTAATGATATTAATTCTGCTCAAATCAATAAAAATGATAGTGATATGAAAACTAAATATTTGGATAATTAAATAGAAAAACTTTTGGGGAACTTGGATGATATCAAGAAGCCCAAAGGTCAAATAACCAATTTCATATGTGGTGGATCCATGCTAAAGTTACATCAATCTCAATCTTCTCAAGACGGATATGTGGGGTAAAGATAACAAGAAAGAAAATTAATGACCTCGTAATTTAAAATAAAATCCATTTTTTTAAAAACTTGAAATATTGATTAGCCATTTTGATCTAATCAATTAGATACACCTGTTTTTATAAATAATTTTAGCAAAAAGAAACCAAACAATTAGGTATCCAACCAGTTCATCTATGGTTTTCAAATATCGATTTTTGTATCCAACCAATCAATTAGATAATTGATTAGGCAATTTTGCACTTAATGTATATATTCCAAGAAACTAATAATTGATTAGGTCTTTTCACACAATTTATTATCTCCTATTAAGTGAACTTTTATTTTTGAATATAATTAGTCTAATCGTTTAGGGGCTTCAACTTAATCGATTAGTTCAAGGGTTCATAATATTCAAATTTTTAATGCACGGATGCTGTCTTTTTTGTTCTAAATAATTTTTACACGTCTCTTCTCATATTTTAAAGTACTTTTAGGGTTTTTAAATCAAGCAATTGACTGCACACTGAAAGAATATCTCTTGAGTTGATTATATATATCTCTTATTACTTCTAGAGTTTCGACTTATAACATCTGTTCTTCTTGAGAGTTTCTCTACTGTTCTTTATTTCTGTTTTTCCTTTTTAAGAGAGGGCAAGGTATCCTTCAAGAGTGAAAACATGAAGTATTCCTTAAAAGATTGAGGAAGAGAGTGAGACATCCTTTTTTGATTGGGTGAGGTATATATCTTAGAATTGGTCTATCTTAAGGTTGTAATATTATAACAACTAATTGATTTTACTGAAAGTAAAATCTCGAATTCTACTTGAGAATTAGATAGATTACAAGTTGTTGGCAGTCGAATTAAGATAAATCTTTGACTTTAATTCTTTCTTTTTTTTTACGTTCTTTAATTTCTATATTTATTACATTATATTTCTTGTTAGTTTGTTGTTGTTTATTATTGGACCTGGTTTTTATCTTTACTTACCTTATTTCTATCCATCCTAATTGTTTTGAGTAATTTATAATTTACTTTCCTCTCTGTATTACTTGAAGGCACAGCAATACATAAATTTTCAAAATATTTTAAAATTTGCAATCACCCAGCAATTCACCCCTTTCTTTAATAGTGGTTACCATAACTTACACAAAACACACTTAGCATTTCGAAGTCATTTATAAAAATACATGAATAGGTTTACATAAATTTGAAGAAATACATAATTATTTAAAATTTTTAATATACAAAAAATAATTACTCAAAAATTAAGAAGCACCGTGTGGTTTTTAAGTAATTTTTCTTTTTCAAAGAACTAAACAAAATTTTGGTGTAGGTTTTTTTTTTTTTTTGTATATAAAATTACACTTTTTAAAGTTAGAAACAATTGTCAATTAAGACAGAGTAAAATCTATTTTTAGTTAACTAAATACTCGACTATTTTTATCTTGGTTAAGGATTTATTTTTTTTGGCATTATGTTAGTTTGTTAATTATTTGGTCCTTTTCAAATAGTTTATACTACTTAAATTCCTCAACCATAATAAATACCACTAATCTATTCCTTTTCTTTTACGGCAAAACACAAAATCAAACAAATTAAAAGCCAGAATTGGTAACAACACGGGGGCTCATTGATCCAGATCGACAAAATCAGAAATGTAAAAGGACAGCTTTGCTAAGTAGTGTACGTGCTTCAAAATTACATGACCTTTTAATATGAAATAGTTGACACGAGGTGAAACGTGAGGCATTGTTCCTGCTACCCTGCACCAGCCCGTCAAGGTATGAATCACCTGCTTAATTAACTCCTCATTCATGCATTGTGGAGCTACTTGCTATCAGTCTCCAAAATGACTGAACGGAAACACTAGTCATACATTAATTCCATAACCCATCTACAAAGACATGAGGGTGGTCTCTTCTCTTTCTTTACGTATAGGATCATCTTGTTACTCACTAGAGTTGGCCTATAGTGGTGGAAAATTTTGATAGTTTGTATAAAGTGTTAAGTTCTAACTTTATTGTCGTCATTGTACAAAAAAATAAAAAAAAAGGATCATCTTGTGTTTAAGAGTTGCATGAACTGGGATAATGTCACAGCACGCCCACCAAATAAATTCCTTGCATCTTGGTAGCGCTTTAGCTGACTAGATTTTATTCCAAGCAAATTGAACCTGCTCAACATTAGAGGATGAAGCCTCCACATTCTGTTTCCTGAAATAATATGAAATTAAACCCAAATTTGACCGCATAATTAAGCACCCATCTGATGAACGTGCCAGATAATTAAGGACATCAATAGTTCTAATTTAGTTCTTTAATCATATAAACTTAATATTATTTTTTTATATAATCATAAAAATTATAATATTTTAAGTTTTAAGTAATTTGACTCTCGTGAATAATATTATTATAGTTGGCATAGATTAACTCCATGAATAGTGAGGAGATATATGAGAGTCACAAGGTAATTAGACTTAACCAAATAGTATTTCTTGTAGTGTTAAAATATTTATAATCTTTAAATAAATATAGATATAGATATAAGTTACATATTAACAAAGCATTATACGTTCAGTGTAATATAATCCTTTTTAATACTCAATGAATCGTGTAGTTGTTTGATTCTCTTCTCTTATGTATTCAACCAATTCTCTCTTAAAAAATGAATAGTTCAAATTGTTGTGACAAAAATAAAATAAAATAAAATCACATATCATGAAAAAAGAAGTAAATCACATATCATGAAAACTTGATCTAAAAGAATATAATGAAAGAGAATGTTAACAAGTGTCTTTAGGATACAATTAAAGAAATCAAAAGCAGAATTTTGTTTATAAAAAAAAAAGAAAAGAGTTTAATGGTCATGTACTGATAGTATAAAGTAATTTTACACTGTCATCCAATTACAAACCACTATTTATTGTAAGTTTGTTGACTTTTATAATAAATAATTTAAAAGTCATATTAATAATGATTTCTGATTGGATGATAGTGTAAAACCTTTTACACTGACAGTGCATGATCATTGAACTAAAAACAAATGCTATTAATGCACTCCCGTCATGATTTTTGACGTAACTCATAGTGAGACCCTAAAATGAAAGACAGGAGTAAATTCGAGAATTTGAATAAAAAGCACAAAATGCAAAAGTCCTCTATAAAGAATAAAGCGAGTCCAATAAATAATTGATTTCTAATTTGTGTTTAACTCATTTTGTTTATGCTCAAATCAAGTAGGATGACTAAGGATAATAAAGCTCTTCCTATCGAGTTTTAGCGTTGTTACATTATTAAAACTTGAACTTAAAAGCTATTCCTATAAATAATTGATTTGAGATTGGGAATAGAATTAAAAATGAGTTTGTGATTGGAATCAACAGAAAATAATTTAAATTTTAAAAATAAATCAAGTTGAAAAAAAATAAATTACTCGATATAATAATTACAGCGACATCCTATTGTGTTGATATTAGTTATATTTATGCTGCTTTTTTATTATATTTTTTATCATTGGAATAATGTTAATTTAATATAGCATTTACTCTTTTAAAAATGGTTAAATCTTTTAGCTAGGGGGTGTTTGGTAGAATGATTTTTTTAAGTTTTTCAAGAATCTTAGGTTGAGAATATTAAATTTCTATATTTGGTATGAGAATTTTAAAAATCTTTTTTAGGAATCTAACATTCAAGAATTGTTTTTTAATTAAGTTTTTCACTAAAACTTTCTCATGAAAAGGAGTGGGAATCCAAAATTTTCACGAAGAAAGTTTATTTATAATTATATCTCTTATTGGGAATATTTTAGACATACTACTAAACATATTTATGACATTCCCAAGAAATCTAATTTTTAACAAACATAATTCTCAGGGTTAAAAAAAGATTTTGTATACCAAACGCCCTTTAGTGTAAAGTTTTTTTATATTGTCATCCAATCACAAATTACTATGTATGATAAGTTTGTTAATTTGATAATAATCATTCTAAAAGTCACCAAAGATGATTTTTAGTTAGTTGACAATGTAAAATCTTTTACATAGACAGAACATATTCATTAAACTCTTATAAAAAAATATGATAATTTTTTCGGTAAAAAAATTATTAAGATTGTCATTTCATTGGTAGGTTGATTTAAAATAGAAAAAAAATTGTGCTTAGGCTGCGGTCAAGTAGTAGTACAATGGCAAGTAAATGGTTATGATTTAAACATGAAACTATGTCTATTTTGATGATTTTTATAATGAATATATAGCTATGTCTATTAGAGATTGCAATTGGATTTAAATCTGATGGGTTTGTTTAACATTAGTAGGGTATTTAATTATCTATTAACTGAATCTAATTAAGTTTGAGCATGAGTATTAGTTTATAAAAAATGTGCAAATAGGGATGTGAGCCTAGGTAGCATAATATTTATCACACTCTATATCTGCACATGCATAATTTCTTTGTTAATAAAAAATTAAAACCTTACCTTGCAAATGACAGATTCAATCCATCCTTGTGGACTTACTTGAAAAACCATATCTTCTCTCTTCAATTTCAAACCCTAAGTCGTAACTAAATCCAACTTGTCAGCCAGGAGACCTAGGGCCCGACCCGTCCTTGATTTATCTTCTAATTAATAGGGGTAATCTTTACACTAACTGATCCGATTTTGTTCTTGCCGTTAAAAAAGAAAAATAATTTTTGTACTTTTGATTTTTCTTTGAATCTTGATGGGTTTTGATTTTGTATGGGGCAATGAACTGGTCATGGGCCTGTTCCGTGTGGGAGGAAACTTGAGCCCATAACGGGTATGGACCTGAAAGAAATAAATACTACCTACACTTGGGGTTTCCGCTTTCCACTAGGCTTTTGTGGGTACTTTTTTGAATTAGGAATGCCCTTGAATACCGGTGTCCGATCCTTAGGGGTAAGTTTGTGTGGTTTTTTGTGAAGTGAAATTAATGCCATTGAATTTTGTTCCTAAGTTTTGTGTCACAACCAAGGAGGTCATGACGGGATGGTAAAAAATAATGATAAAAACAGAAGAGTCGCCACCACAGTTTATTAAGAAAAAACGTTTGGAAAAACCCAAAAAACAGTCTTGAACCAAGAAAAATGGATTTGGGATTCACTTACGCATAGGAAAAGTGTTTACACCCTACGACGACTTTCATTAACCATAGAAAATTGGTTTATTAGTAGACAACATTTGGTGGTAGGATAAAACTTAAATGTTGTTTAATAAATAATTTTAGTATTATTATCTAATGAAAATATAACATATATAACAGATTATGTAAGCATATAAGTGTCGGATAATAATCTTCAATAGTGTTGGAACTTGAAGTGTTAGCACAAAATGCATCAATTATATGCCTTATATTTTTAGGACTGTTGTCACCATGCACATAATTTCACATAATCATAAGATAATAAGGGTTACAAATTAATTGAAAAGTAGAAAATTAATTAGAATGTACCAACAATTTAAACTTTTTTGTATTATCATCAAATTATATATTATCACATAAGATAAGATTATTGATTTATATAATATTTATTTAGTTCTAGCCACTATAGGTTGTCTCGAGTATGGAATGGTTCATTTGGTAGTGTTAAGGGTGTCGTTAAGCACCGAGGAGTGTACCTATTGAGACTTCGACACTCAAGTTAGTATTCGGCTGAGTAACAACATGATATTCTAAAAGGAACATACTTCTTGGGGATGGTTGCAGTAGTATTTATAAAAATGTAGGAGTAGAATGTTTGGTGGTTTAATCTCGTCATTCTATCATGTTTGGTCAAAGGAATGGTTGAGATTGTGAGTCACGTTAGGCGCTTGCTACACACAAGGTCCATACTTGTGTCAATGGTAGTTTAGTGGTTCCAAGGAGGAGGCATTCATCGAGTTTCCAAATAAATAAGTGCAAGGTCTTTAGAGGGAATGAGAGATGGTCAGAGGAATGGTTAAGATTGTGGGTCGTCTTAGGTGAGGTAGTACATGCAAGTCAATGTGTTGAAAGAAACATCTCTTTCTCTATATATATTAAAATTAAATTTTTTTAATTATGTTCTAGTAACATCTTGCATTATGCCATATGTGAAGTACATCTTCCATCGATCTCCATTTATGGACTATTATGAGCAGCAAAGCTCTCTTTTTGCGTATTTAAGGCAGTTATTCATGGGTTGGATTGGTTCAGGTTTAAGGTAAAATCAAATCCAAATTGATCATATTTAATTGGTTTGGTTTGGTTTGGGTTTTGAATTTTTTTTTGGCTAATCCAGATCGAACCAATTTGTTTAGCATTAGGTTCGTTTGATTCGGATCATCATGTTATGATAAAAAATAAATTATTAAATTTTTTTAAGTTTTTATCTATAATTATTGTTTATTTTATATGATTTTTTAATTTTATATTTATATAAGGTAAAAAAATTGTTGTTCTTTAATGACTAAATATTTATTTTATTTAATATTTAATTTTTTCTATAGTATCACTTTATATATCTCACTAATTTCCTTATAATTTTTTTTAAAAAAATTACATAATAAATATGACCAATTAAAACACTTATTAGTAACACACATTTATTATTAACAATATGTAAGATCATGAGAAGATTAAAATGAATGAAAAAGAAGAAAAGACAAAAAATAAAAGAAAAATTAAAATATTAAAGTCTAAAATATATTAATCTAAAGTTAAAAAATAATTGATAGGGTCATCGGGTTGAAAAAGGATAAATTTGAGAATTGAACCGATTATATATAATTGGTTTAGTTCGAATTTGAAGTAAAAATAATTAATTAACTACACCAATCTGAACTAATTTGATTGGTTTAGTTTGGATTGTTAGATTCATCAAGTCAATCCAACCTAATAAACATTGCTAGTTGCATACCCAATGTCAGCACTTGTACTTGAGACCATTGGTTAAGTTAGAAAAACTTTGCACTAGTTTGATTCACGCATTTATCGGTGTGTGTGTGTGTGTGTAGGGGTGTTCATAAACCGATCCAATCTAATGAAAACTGAAAAAACCGATCCAAAAAATTGAAAAATCGAAAAAATTGAAAATCGAAAAAACCAAAAAAATGTATTAGATTGGATTGGATTTCGGATTTGATTTTGAAAATCGATCCAATCCAATCCAAACCGAACTTATACATGCATATATATTTTCACTTGTAATTTTCTAATATCATTCATGTTTATGTTTTTATTTCTTATATATTTGTAAAATTATCACATAAATTATACTTGTTTATAAAAAATATATTTATTTAAAGATAGTTTTTTAGTAACTATTTAAGTAAAGATACATAAACATAATCATCAAGTTGTGTAAATTTATTTTTAATAATATATATATGAAGAGTTATACTAGTATTAGTTATATAATGACTCATTAATGAAATATTTGATATTTTAAATTATTTTCTAATATATTTATTATATATCATATTGTTTATTTAATACTTTTTTTAAAAAAATAATAGTACAATTAAAATCAAAAACCGATCCAATCCAAACTGTTTTAAATTGGATCGGATCAAATTGGATTAAATTTTAAACCAAACCGATTGGATGATGTATTAACAAAATTGAAGTAATTGGATCGAATGGTTTTTCTCTTCAAAACCGATTCAATCCAATCCGCGAACACCCCTATGTGTGTGTGTCTAGTTGCATACCCAGGGTTGGAAGTCGAAACCATTGGTTAAGCTAGAACATGTATGTGTGTGTGTGTAGCGATAGAGCCAGGATTTTAGTTCAAGGGGGGCCAAGATCAATAGATCATAGAGCATATTTTAAGTAAAGAATTTTTTAATTACCATATGCATAATTTATATAATAAATTTTATATATAAATAATTAATTATCATATAAAAAATACTAGATATCTGTTAGAAAATAGTAATTTGAAGTTATGGGTTGTTTTTCTTTTATGGGTTATGAACATAAAAGCTTGATTCCTAGTCTCAGAGCTTTCATAAGGTAATGAAAAAAAAAATCTTTTTGTTTTAGTGTTAGATGGCAAGACCATTTTTGGCTGGTTGTGTTCTTTGTTAAACATATGTTATCTAATTTTAATTACCTTGTAATTAGATATCTTTTATGACACATCTCAATTGTATGGCTATACTTGAAAATGACAAATTGTATTCATTGTCTTAACCCTAATTAATGGGAAAAGAAGAAAATTTTCACTTGTTAGTTTTAGGTTAACTCCTTGAAATCTCGAAAAAAGTTGCAATGAAGTTGTTGGATAGTGAATCAACTATGTATCTATTTCACACAAAGTTCAATCACAGTTTAATCATAAAACTAATTGAACCAATCTCACCATGATGTGGAGGTCTCTTACATTCAATCTTCAAACTAATTAAAACATTATATTGTTGCAAATAGAGTGTTGGGTGATGTCACTTTTCTGTTTTTTTCTTAATAAACAAGAGGAGTGAGAAAATTTGGGAAGGGGAGAGGGTGGCCACAACTTATATTTTCATATAATATTATAAAAGAACTACAAAAATTGAGGGTGGCCGTGGCCCCTGTTGGCTACCATTTTCCATCCGCCTCTCTGTGTGTGTATAATCACTTAAAAAAGTTATGTGACGTTTTAAGAAACTCACATGACTTAGAAATTTTTAATTGAAAAATATTTATAGCAAAATGTTAACGTGGATTGTTACAGTTATCTTAAGGAATGCAAAAATTAAAGATTTTATTAGAAAATTTTTTTTATTACACTTTTTTACTTTTAATGCAATAAAAATTTATTTATTATTAAAATTTTGCTAGTTTTAAATACTTAAAGTAGTCTTAAGAGTTAATATTGACAAAATTGATATTTATATCACATGAAGATGTAAATATTACATAAAAATTCATTAATATTTTAATTATAGAAATAATATTTTCATTTATATTTGATTAATAGAAATAAAATTCACATCAAATTAAAAAAATTGAAATTATATTAATATCTGAATTATAAGATAAACGTTTGAAATATAAGGAATGAAAACGTCACACATAAATGCCTTAATATATAGATAACTCTAGGATATATATTTATATCACAAAAAATAGAAATTTTATCTGAAAGTGAGTTAGTATATATTAATATATATGGGTCAATATATGAATTATTTTAAATTTATTTTCACATATATTATAAATTTGATTTAGTATAGTAATCCAATATTTTGTAATTATTTTATTATAAATTTTGTTAAATTATAATTTTATTTTTACAATTATTTCATTTTAAATATTATTATTTTCTTGTTATTGTTATATTTGTATTTTACTATTTTATGTAGATAAAACAGGCTATGCACTGACAGTGTAAAGTAGTTTTACACTGTTATCTAATTACAAATTATCATTTATTGTAAATTTATTGACTTTTATAATAAATACTTTAAAAACCATATCAATAGTGATTTTTGATTGATTAACAGTATAAAACTTTTTACGTTGACAGTGCATGACCATTAAACTCTTTTATATATCCATCTTAGACTCACTAGCGAAAAGATGGGCACAATCATGTCTGTTTGTCCTCATTTTTAATTATTTTTTTTGGATAAGAAGTTAAATTTGGTTGTATATTGTAATAATGTCTCTTACTATATATTAATGTATATGCTAGTTTTAATTTGTTAATTTATTTTTTGCTCAATATGTGCATGTATGTCTGCATTTTTTATTTTTTTAAGTAAAATGTTAAATTTAATATATTGTAATAATATTTCTTATTATATATTGATGTATATATTAGTTTAAATTTATTAATTATTTTTTACGTGGATGGTTTGGGAGGTGGGATGAATGAGAAAGAACAGAAAGAAAGAAAAAGAGAGAGAGAGAGAGAGAAAAAAGAGATTGAATAAAAAATTGTTAGGTAGCGATTGAAAGGTAATTTAGTTCAAAAAAATGTGTAGAATAAAAAATGACATTGTAATTATTATTGTTATAGATAAGCTGTGCAATGATGCATTATTGGGCAAGTTAATACATTTTACAGTAATTTAAAAAAAATATTAAATTTATATTTTTTATATTTTATAAGAATAAATAAAATATTTGTGTGTATTACCATTTTTGTTAATTTATTTAATTTTATTAGTATAACTGAATAATTATTCAAATTAAATGTTAATAAATAGATTAAAAATATCATATTAGGAAATAAAGATTAAAATTCAATGTTATATTCTTTTATAATATTATATTAATATTTTATATAGAACTATTAAATACAAAGTTAATATACTTAAGGTTTTAAAATGAAATATATTTAATAATTTTTATTGAATTAATAGGGGGTGAGTAGTTAATAAAGAATATTATAAAGGGTGTGTTTGATGTAGACTAAGGTACATTACAAGGAAAATAGCACAGTACAACTACTTGAATCATAGGATAACTTTTTATGTTATACATTGTTTAATGAATGCACAACACAAACATAATAATATAAAATTTACTAGAATGTCCTCCTTAATTTCCACGTTTCACATAACTGTTTATGGCATCACGCTCCTGCACCATTCCTATTGCAATGTGTCGTATTCCGGTGTGATCTTGATGACTATGATCAACACATCCTAACAGGAAGTCACCCTTACTAACCTGGCCTTCTGTTCTCCCTTCGATCTTCCCAAATTCATCTTCCATTGTCGTTTTCAATTAAGTAGAACATTGGGGAAAGTTTTACAACTTGTAACAAACATAAGAACAACTACGAGGAGAGCAGTGAAACATGAGAACCGCGATTGAAACAAATATAAGAATAGGTACTAGGAGAGGGCAAAATGTGAGAACTATAATTGAAACAACTATAAGAACAGGTATCAAGAGAGTGCGACATGTGAGAACCGTAATCAAAACAAATTAAGAATAGCTACCAGGAGAGCACGAAACGAAATGTGAGAATTGCACTTGAAGCTCGGAATAATCGAGGAGAAGGGAAAGGAAGAGGGAGAAAACCGCAAATAGGAAATTTTGAAGAGAAGAAGAACATCAAAGTAGTAGGAGATGGACAATGTGCAAAGATGTTGGGGACAAAAACGACTAGACGTGCAAAAATGATAGGAATAATTTTGTCTTTTCGATTGATTATACATGAGACAAAAAGTCGTCCTGTGATTTAGTGAGTAACACGTTTTTATATATTTGCTTTGTGTTGTACCACTTCTTTTATTCTATCCCATAACCATTTTTAAAATTAAATGCAGAACAAATAATTTTGTTCTATCCTGTCCCTTATTTTTTGGAAAATCAAATGGACCTAAAAAGAATTTCCTATTATTAAAAAGGAAAAATATTAATTAAAATATAAAATATTTATTATATTAAAACTATAAATTTATTAAATATTACTTTTAATAAATAAAACAATGAATAAGATATATTAAATTAGTAATAAAAATAATTCTAAATTTTATTAATATTTTTTCTTATTAAATAATTAAATATCTTATTATATGTTGAAGATACTAAGTTCATTTATTTTTTATTTAATATTTTTTATAAATATTAAAATTATTATTACATATAGTTCATATCTATTGATGTATAATATTATTTTTTATTTAATGAAAGTAAAATATTATTATATTCAGATTAAAATATTCTTATTTAATAACTTACTAGTTGTGATAAATTATTATTATAGTAATTATTAAATAGAAATATAAGTAAAAAATAATAAATGATGCTATACATTTATAAAACATTAATAGTTTTGAAAACGGAATTTAATTTAAATATAATAATTCAATTATAAATTGATATTGATTTGTATCATAATTAACAGTATACATTATAAATAGTTAAATACTAGAATACATGAAAATGAAACTAGAAAAAGAAAATGACAAGTGAAAGGGCAACGGGGGTATTATTAAATTAGTTATGGTTACTGCTCGCTAAATTCGACCAGTGAACCTATTATTTAATACCATTTAACTTGTGGAGACAAAAATCCTCGTGACCGGACACACCACAACACAACATTGCTTTCATTTTGCATCGCCATTAGGGTTTGCAGAGTCGCACTTTGCCTTTCTTCCTTCTCGTCCTGTCCATGTGATTCGGCTCCAATTGATGCGTTTTGTTGTGGGTTCCCTTTCTCTGTCTCGCGAAATCCCAACGTATCGTGCAACGCGGTATGATTATTTTGTTTCTCCTTTAATGTGCTCTGCACTTGGCATGCGGTTTTCGTGGTGAATGTTTTTGTGAATTGGGATTTTTCTTTCCCCTTCGTGTGGCTTTTACGTCGCGTTTGGGTTCGCAGCTTGAATTTTGTGAAACTGGAATGCTCGATTTGGGGTAATTTGTTTTGAAAATAAATAAATAAAATTAATGAATGATAATGTGTGCTGTGTCCTCTGTTTTCGGTATTTGGTTGTTTGGGCGGAATAGTTGGTTTAATTTTGATTCTGTGGGAAATAGAATGAAACATGGGAACTGTATCTTGGTTTATGAGCGGGTTCAATTTGCAATTCATTTCTATTTAGTGTGATTGGTAATGAATTAATGATTTAGGGGCAGTTTTCATAGGAAGAACGAAATGCAGTTATAATCTTAGTTGAGTAATTTATTATTGTTTTATAAGGAAGGTTTGCAATTTTCATGTATGCTTGTAGCTTGATTGTTGGTTAGCGTGGTGTATTTTCGCCTGTGTTTTTAATTAAGTGCTTTCAATTGTCTCCATTTACTGTAATAGATCTTCTTTTTTCTCTCCCACTTTTTGAGTGGATTGTGGCTCCCTTGAATTGAATCTGAAAAACTCCATCTGCGGTGGCATTGGTACTCTGCGTGGTTTCAACGTGTGTATTTGTTTTATAATTGCTTATAGCGTCAATACTGGTACTTACAGCTTATGTCTTATATCTTTCGGGACTGGTACTTCTGGAGCGAGCTGTTTAACGAGACCATTATTTGCAAATATCCAGTTTTGGTTATTGATGAGAATTTTAATGCTAGTTTCATTCAGCTAAATGCTGATTTAAAGTGTACCATTATGGTTAAGCCTTTAGTATATGCCATTGTTAAAGAGTTTAGCTTTTCTCAATTTGCCTTAGCTGGATTGGAATGATATCTGGAATTTATATGGAAGTCTGGGTTTGACATTTAATTGATATACTTTTAGAATTAGCACCATTTGAAAATAATAAAATTTATTGTGGTTACAATCAGTGGAATGGTAACTAGGGATTCAGTTCATTCACTGAGGAGTATGTAGTGAGTACTTGTGTTATTGCCACAGTAAATTCCGCTTTACATGTATTAGTTGGACTGAGAAAAGGTGGAGTTTGTATGATTGTGTCAGAAAATATGTATTTCTTTAGATTAAAATAATTGAGTGCTGCCTGTAAGTTTTCTTAAAGACTAGGCACTTTAAATTTTTGTATTACTATGATATCTTTCCTTGCTTTAATGTGTTATGAGTTTCTCATGAGTTCATCCTCATTTCCATTTCTATACTTTGGTCTATGTTTTATCAGAAAGCACCATTCAGACTAGTTACATAGCAGTAATATTTTGAAAGATTTTTGCATGATTAAAAACTGTGGAGGTCAACATCCACTGACTCAGCTCCTAAAGTAGTTCCATTAGTAATTTATTTTGTGAAATTATTTTTCTCATGCATACATGAATATCATAAATTTCTTTTCACCTTTGGGAGGGGTAGTTGTCCTAGGTGGGGTTGGCCAATGGCCAGGCGGCATTTGATGATTTATGTTAAGAGTCAATTCTAAAGAATATTACAAAAATGCTGCATATGGAACTTGTTTTGGGTTGATGGTTGCAAGTAGTACATGATATAGAGACAACCACTTGGCTAGTTCTCATTCCTAGTGTTGTAGTGAAATGAGCACACGGGAGAAGTTTGCTGGTTAGGTCCTTATTACATAATTGAACATGCAATTCATTCTGGGAGAATGGAGGTTGCGTGACCTTATAGTCTTATACAACAAGCGCTTTAAGAAGGGTGGTCGGTCAGTCAGTCTCCAAGATTTATGCTGAGGATATAATTGTGGATTATGAATACAACCTGCATTCACTTTGTTCTGTGTTGAGTTAAGACTGAAGAAAACAATAGTTCAGTTTACCATTAGGATTGCAATTACTGAATGACTTAATTTGATCTATTGTTCATAAAACACTGATCGTCCATCTTGATGTTGATCTTACTCCTTTATCAAATGCACTGTGTTAGTAAAACACAAGCATTCTCCTTGTGCACATCCCTTTCGACATATATGTGAGAACAAATAATTCATGTTGTTTTGAGTCAGTTCTAATTTGGTTGCAGATTTGGTATGTGTGTGTGTATGTAGAGTGCATGTTTGCAGATGTTTCCTCCTTAGACATAAACTTGCATCAAGTTTATATGCATTAAAGGCTACGCTATTCTTTCTTCAGGTATATTGGAATCTCACTTGGGTTCCAATTGATGCATTCACGCCGTTAGCAGTTGGGCTCCAATTCCAAGATGAGCAATTCTCACTCTGAAAATCATGCAAGTGATTCATTCTTTATAATTTCATCAATTACTTGTCTGTAGTAGCCTAGTTAGTCTGAAAGATACAATCTTCCTGCAGGATGAAGCAACTGTGGTGGGATTTGAAGTTCCAAAATCTCCTGATTCCAGTTACAATAATGTCTACCCTGGAAATGAAGATGAGGCAAGGGATCCACCCATGGTCCCTTCACATTTGCAACACACTTTGCTCAATTATCCTGCTAATAGAGACACTGCAGGAACTCTTCCGTTGCCCCAGAATGTGATTCTAAATCATCTTTACATCGAGAATAGAGAGTCCCCAAGATCTGTGGTGGCGTTGGGATTCACTCATCGTTTCCGCTCTAAATATGTTACAGTCGTGCTTTACAAACCAGTCCAAAGAAGGGGAAATACAAGCATTTAATGTGCATATTAAAAACCTTGATCACCGATGGTTTGTAATGATTTATTTTGGACTCAATATTTCAATTACTGGAAATGATATTTTAATGAACTTTAGATTGTTTCTTGGTAACTTCGCTGTACATTTATTTGTAAATTCGTTTTAACGTTGTGGTACAGGTTATAAACCTTCCTCCCCCCCGAAGTCTTGGGTAGTGGTTCAATGGATAGGATGATGATGTGGGGATTTAAAATAACTCACCAACATAATTTAAAAAAAATAAAAATTAAGTAATAAGAATTTATTGAAAAAGTTATTACATGTTTATATTTTTTATGTAGTAAATAATTTTTAATGAAATGCCATTATTTTAAATGTTTAATATTAGCGCTAAGAATTTATATTAACAGAGTTACATAATTATTTTATTTTTGACGGCAAAGTTACATAATTAATGAACCTACAGTTTTAGTAGTGAATCAATCTAAAAGAAAATTGCAAATCACTTCTATCGGTTCTCAGACTATGGTCTGAAATGCAAAAGTTTACAAATAATAATAGTAATAATAATAATAATCAACAATAAATAACTTATCAAAGCAAATCAAAATGTATTTTTGCGAAAAAAAAAATGCAAACAAATTTTATTTAAGAAATTGGTTCTTCAATAATTACGACTGGAGATTTCTCGGATGCAGAGTGGAATGTCAAATACCCCATCATGTGGGTGCTGTCTCATTATCCATTAGGTTCTTGGTTGTGTTTATTGTGTTTTTAAAGCACCTTAGAAATTAGGATAAGAATTCAACATCCACTATTTCTAAATCATTTCCCTTCCATTAAATTGCTATTAAATATGTTTTTTTTTTTTCATTTTTCATTGATAACGCTTTGATTTAATGTACAACTTTAACCCAACTAATTATTTTTAAAAAATACGTCTCTTTATTGATTGTCTTTTAACCTAAATTGTATTTCACGCAGTTAAACATAATGTTAGGACGATATACGCAAAAAAAAAAAAAAAAAAAAAAAACTGAGATGCCACGTATTTCTTTACATAAATAGTCAATAAGTTTGAACGTTGAAATATACAATTAAGATTAAATTGATACACGATTGAAGTGTAATAATTAAAAATATACATTATTTAAGTGTGCAAACTTGAAGGCCATGTGCTTTCACTTTAATAAAAAACTTAAGGCCCGTTTGGGGTGGTTTTTTATTGTGAGTTTTAAAAATTTCAAAAACTATAACCAGTTTTTAGTTTTTATAAATTAGTTTTAGTTTTTTTTCTTCTAATTTTTGATTTTAAAATAAAGTCACTTTGAAATTTCTTATTATGTCAAAATTAGTTTAAAGATATGTTTGTGTAGTGACGACAGTGGTGGTGGTGACGACAACAATCATGGTGGCAGTGGTGGTAATACCCACGGTGATGGTTGTGGCAGTACTGGTGATGATCGTGGCAGTGTCAATAGTGGTGGCGGAGTCAGTGGTGGTGGTGACGATGCCTATGGTGGTGGCGGCAACGCTAGTGGTTGTGGTCATGGTGGTGGCGGTGAAGATGGTAGTGGTGATGAAGCTTGTGGTGATGGAGGTGATGCCGGTGGTCGTGGTAGTGGTGGCGACGATGATGGTGGCAGCGGTGCCGGTGGTTGTGGTGGTGATAGTAGCGGTGGTGGTGGTGGTGGTGATGACGGTTGCGATGATGGCGGCAGTAGTAGTGGTGGTGGTGACAGTGGTGGTGACAATGCCGATGATTGTGGTGTGGTGGTGGTGGCGATGGTGAGAAAGGCTATTGTCAAATATAGTGATGTGTATTTTAAAAAAAAAAACTAAAAATCAAATTCACAAATCCTTTTTTCTTGGTTTTGAAAATGAATGTAAAAGTGTTTTGAAATTGAGTTAAAAACCATTTCAGCTCCATTTTAGCCAAACGCGTTTTGTTTTGAAAATTGTCTTTGAAAACCAAAAACCAAAAACTCGTAACCACTCCAATCGGGCCCTTAATTAGTTAATTATACTTTTGGTCTCTTTATTATTGTTATTTCGCAAATTTAGTCTTCCTATTTTCTTTCACAAATTTGATTTTTCTATTATTTTAATTGTGTAATTTTGATCTATCCATTAAATTGACATTCAATATTTAACAAAAATTCTAGCGTGATAGTAGCACAAAAGTGTTGATGTGATAGTGAAATAAAGTGTTACGTCAATATTTTCGTTAAATATTGGATGTCAAGTTAACTAATGAACAAAATTTGCATAATTAAAATAGTGGGGGATCAAATTTGTGAAAAATAATTAGAGAAACCAAATTCGTGAAATGACTGTAATAGAAAGGCTAAAAATGCAATTAAACCTGGTAAAAAGAAAGTCTTTTAGATTTTGAATACAAGAACTAGGTTTGCTTACGTAATTATTTTTAAAAAAAATTATACAAGGGTCCATATGAGTTTCTCTTAGATTATTTCTTATCATCATTTACATTTAATTTAGGCTTAATTGTACTTTTTGCTCTCATAGTTTGATGATTTTGTGAATTTTGCCCCCAAATTTTTTTCACACATTTTGCCTTCATATTTTCAAATTTTCACAAATTTTGCCCTTCCATTAATTGGACGTCCATTCTATTAGTTGACTGTTGATGTGGCAACATTGACTACTGACGTGACACTCAAATGATGACATGTCAGTACACGTGACGTTAATATGGATTGATGACATGGTGATGATGTGGCAATAACATGATGATGTGTGATTAGGGGGCAAAATTTGCAATATTTTGAAAGTATGGAGGCAAAATGTGTAATACTTTGAAAGTATTAGGCAAAATGTGAGAAAAATAATAAATAGTAAAAATGATAAAAATGTTGGTGTGTCCTTAAACCTTCCTAAACCATTCTAACCTACAAACAATACCTTCTTGCAAACCAAACCATGTAATTATCAATCGCAAACTATCATTTGACCTCTTGTAACGTCACGATGACAACAAATACCAATATTTTTATCATTTTTAGCATTTATTATTTTTCTTGCATTTTTTTGTATACTTTCAAAATATTGTACATTTTGTTCCTATACTTTCAAAATATTGTATATTTTGTCCCCTAATTACACGTCATCATGTCAATGTCACATTATCGCCATGTCATCAATCCATATCAATGTCATGTGTACTATCACATCATCATTAAAGTGTCATGTTAGCAATCAACGTTGCTACGTTAGTGATTAACTAAAGAAATGGGCGTCCAATTAATTTGAAAATGTGGGGGCAAAATGCACAAAAAAAAAAAATGGAAGCACAATTCATAAAATCATGAAACTATGGGAGCAAAAAGTGTAATTAAGTTTTTAATTTATTCTATGCATATTTCAGGCCTTAGAAAAGGGAGAAAGTACACAAGTATCCGCCGTAAACATTCTTGTCGATCCTTGTATTAAGGTTGTTAAATACACGTTCTTATAAAATTAAAAAGGTCTTGTACAGTGAGTTTACAAGTTCTTATAAATATATTTTTAATAAGTGGTCCTTATTTTTAATTTAGTGTATAATAGTGACAACATGGTTAGAATATAAGGCCTTGTATATATTATCCCAACTTCCCACGACTAGGCTGACCTTAGTTAGTAATATAGTTTTCATATGAAAATTTTAATTTAGTCGCTACATGAATAACATCATTTTTTATTTGATTCTTGAATATTGTTATAATACTGTTTATTAGAATGTTTTTAAGACATATTTGTGAGAGTTATGACATAAAAAATGTAATAATTAAATTAAAAATAAATGTTATAGATAAAAATGCGAGTGAAACATCATTTTAGTTGATAAAAAATTTGAGGTTACATCAATTTAGTTTCTAGAAAGGGATTGATCTTAATTTTTTAAAAAGATAAAATGATATATATTTTTTTAGCATGATGTTTTATTCATAAAGTATTAATAGAGTAGTTATCATTTTAAGAATGTGATAATTACAAATTCAAGCATACAATTAAAACTATGTATTTATAATCAAAATAAAAAATGAGTTAATAATTATATGATCACTTAAAATGTCGTGTACATTTATTTTTTTAAAATTGACTATTTAAATGATTTAATAATTTACATTTATTATTCTTATTTCTCTAAACAAACTAGAGTTCATACTTGATATGATATATGTATATGAAATAAAGCTTTTATATACAAGTATTAAGTTAAAAATAAAGTTAAATGTATAATTTAATCCCTATACATGTTGCAAATTCTTAGTTTATTCTCTATACAAACAAATTTATTCAATCGGTCCTTATATGTGTCGCGAATTCTCAATTTGGTTCTTACTGTTTACAAATTCTTAATTTAGTCTCTATAAATGTAGCTCATTTTTAATTTGGTTCTTATACGTGCAGCACATTTTTAATTTAATCTCTATATACGTGCGGCGCATTCTTAATTTGGTTCCTATATATAAGAATCAAATTAAAAATATGTAAACAACATCATAACGACAGGAACTAAATTAAGAATTCTCGACATGTATAGAAATTGATTTAATAAGTTTTTATATATAAAAACTAAATTAAAAATTTACAAAATATAAGAACTAAATTATACGTTTAACTTAAAAATAAATATCCAACTGGAAGTAAAAATATACTTAAACCGTAATAAACACCGTTCTTTAAATAGTAGTACGGAAAATGTCTACGCTTATTTCGTGTACCTACTAATTAATCACAGCCACAACCTAGCTATAGTTTTATAGTTAGTGGTCTTGAATAATTGAAACAACTCTAGGAGCTCCTGAAAGGGTGGGAAGGGTTTGTACGGTATGGTTTCTGTCGCCATCAATTGCCGCAACTTTGAAATTACAAAAGCCAAGAGATACAGTCTAAGGTTTTGACTTATACCGATATTCGTTTGTAAATAATTAAGAAACCCATAAGTCTAGGAGACTTTTTAATCAGAATAGTATAAATAAGAAAAAATGTTTATCAAACATAAAAAATTATAGAATAAATTATACTGACGAGATTTTTTTAAATTACACTTATCTCTCTCTCTCTCTTTTTTTTTTTTATCTTTACACCAATTCTCTTAATTATTTAAAAAATATTACACTGATATCTCTTATACATTACACTAACTTTTTAATTGTTTGAAAAATGTTATATCATGTAATCCTATAAGAACTGTTGTAAACATTAAAAAAACAAAAAAAAATATATAATATGAAAAAACTTCAGAAAGTATTAGTATAATTTACTCAATTATATTATTGAATAGGAGTTGTTTGTGATATGAAGATAATTTGTATGTACAAGGTATGATTTCACGTGACATCTTAAATGTTACATATATATATATATATATATATATATATATATATATATATATATAATACGTTAACAAACTATATTGTAAGTGTATTTTAAGATATATTGTAGTTATAACTTGTTAACATACTCTAATTAAAAAATAAGTGTGTGTAGGTTAGCAAACCCCACAAGCATTTGCTGACATATACACATTTATTTTTTAGTTGGAGTGCATGTACAAACTACACCGTATGTGTATTTTAAGATATATTGTAGTTAGAAAAAATAGGTTATGCACTGATAGTGTAAATTAGTTTTACATTGTTATCTAATCACAACCCACCGTGTATGATAATTTTGTTGACTTTGATAATAATTACCCTAAAACTCACACTAAAGCTGATTTTCTATTGGTTGACAATGTAAAAATTTTTACATTGACAGTACGTAACAATTAAACTCTTGTAATTATAACAATGTACTCCAATTAAAAAACAAGTGTGTGTATGTTTTTTTTTAATGGCGCAGTTTTAGTTAGTGCCCGTAAATTAGTATCACGTGAAATAAAATTCGTTTAGTATGTATGACATTAGTGTGAGATTTGATAAAATTTTAATATTATAGAATATTGAGTAAATTATAGTATTATACTGACATTCTCTTAAGTTTTTTCAGATTGTACATAATCTTCATTCTTTTTTAACAGTTACAATAATCTCCTTTATAGGGGTACATGATGTAATACTTTTCAAACAATCACGGGGGTTAGTGTAATGTATAAAGGGTGTTAGTGTAATATTTTTCAAATAATTAAGGGGTTAGTGTAGGGATAGAAAAAGGAAGAGTATTGTGTATAATCTAAAAAAATCTCAGGAGTGTCAATATAATTTACTCTATAATATTTAATGAATATCGTAGTATATAAGATAATAATGCAATATATAACATTAGATAAAGAAAGTTAACAATTTTTAAAAATATCATTTGCTTAAATGTATGATTACTTATATTGAGTTTAATTTTTATGTGCTGTTAGTGAAAAAAAAAAAAATTACACTATCAACCAATCAAAAATCATTGTTGATATAACTTTTTAAATAAATATTGTAAAAGTCAACAAACACATCATATCAAATATTGTAAGTTAATTTAATACTCCCTTCGGTCTTGAATATAAGAAAAACAAACTAACTTATACTAATTAAGAAAGTTAGTTAATATCATTTAATTTTACTAATCCTGATAAGAAAATAAATTTCTTTCCCTAAACTGTGATTAATTGCAATTTGATATTGAGAATAAAAAAGAGTCATTGAAAATAGAATTTCAATTAAAAGAAGGGTATTTTAGAAATTGTCTCATTAAATAAGGTAAAATTTATTAAGATTTGCTTATATTTGAGACCAACACAATAATTTTTTTTTTATATTCGAAATCGAAGAGAGTATATTACATTATTTTTCAGAGATATTCAATAAAATTATATAAATACATCAAAACTATATTGTTTTCCAAAAATATTTCTCGTTACCATGAAGCATTTTAGCGAAGCAAATTCAACATTAAGTTTGGGATTTAAGATTTGATATTCAGGATACGAGAGAATACAAGGATTTGGAAATTATTTTAGGTATGTTGTTTTTGGTATTATTTTTCAATTAAAATTAACATTTTATCGTAATATCTTATATAATAAATGCAAATTTTGATGATTGAGATAAAATTTTAATTTTTATTGAAAAATATTAAAAACACTTAAAATAATGCCTTTAAATTTTATTATTTAAAAATGTGTTTAGGGTTGTAGTGAAAAAAATTCAACATTGTACTTAAGCTCATACATCAAAAGCTGCAATCAGATTAAAGTGTGTTTGAATAAATAATTTAATTAGTCATTTTTTAATAAGGATTGATACATAAGTTCATTGAAATAAAATAAACAAAAGCTTATTTTAATAAATTACATAAAAATTTATTAAAGTAAGTTAAAAAACTTATAAATTATATTTATAGGTTTAATACACATGTACTGCTAGTATAAAATTTTGTACTCTTTCAACCAATCATAAATCATCTTTGATATAACTTTTAAGATAATTATTATAAAACTCAACAAACTTATCATATATGGCGGTTTGTGATTAAATGATAGTAAAAATCAATGTATATATTATTTATTCTATATTTATAAGTTCAAATAAATTTTGGTAAGTTCTTCCAAAGACCAATTTTACCTCCTAGCTTGATTAAGTTATTTATTATTTTAACACATAATAGGGATTTGGTGAGTGGATCGTCTAATTAAGAATAATAATCGCTTGCGCCTTTCAAGCTCAACACTTGAAGGGTTGTGGATCGCCTGACTAATAATAACAACTACTTACGCTTTTAAGGCTCGATGCTTAAAGGGTCGTGAACTATTCAACCAAGATTTAGACCATGTACAGTTGACCGAGGAAGCCTTCAATGAGCCTAGTGCCAAAGTTAACCTACATTCTAAACCAACCAACGTCTACAGACCAACCACTGTAACCAACTTTAGATTAACAAATGATACAAGATTGACACATCATTAGCCATTCTTATACACTTTGTATTTTTCCTTTTTACTATTGTAGCAATGCATAAATTAATGGAATGATATCATATTTTCATTATTCTCCCTATTGTTGTCCTTTTATGCATTCCATTTACTTTTATTCCCAATTATGATATCAGAACTTAGAGCTTTGCTTCTTTTAAAATGGCCAAAATTAACCAATCCTAAGGAGATCCACCTCAAGACTCCAATTCACCTAATTACCTTCACTTGTTAGAAAATTCCTCATTGGTTTTAGTGTTAACTTTGCTCACTAGCCTCAACAACCATCAATGGTGATGCTCAATGTGTATGAGCCTCATTTCTAAGAACGAACTTGGGTTTGTGGATGGCTTAATCACAACACATGCTTGTCTTAGTTTTCAGTATCTAGACTGCAAGCGAGCCAACACCATGGTCGTCTCTTGGCTAATCCATTCTATATCACCACAAATTGCTCAAAGCATTATTTGGATGGACAAGGCATTAAAGATTTGGATCAAGATAAAGAATCACTTTTCTTAGGGAGATATGTGGCACATTGCTAATTTATAGAAGCTTATCTTATTATTGAAATAGGGAAAACTCTTCGTCACCAACTGTTTCACTAAACTAAAAATCCTTTGGGATGAACTTGATGTCTTTAGACCTATACCACAATATCGTTCTTTTGCAATATGTTGCTCTTGTAATGCATTAGTAGATGTAAAAATTTACAAGAGGCAAGACAAAGTCATTTAGTTCCTTAGGGGCTTAAAGGATAATTATTCAACCATAAATTCTAAAATCCTGCTTATGGACCTACTTTCACCTTTGGATCGTGTGTTCTCATCGGTAATACAACAAGATAGGTAAATGTTTAGTGGAAAGATTAAGTCAAATGCTATGAATGTTACTAGAGGATAAACTACCAAGACTCAAGTTTTGCAGGTCATGATTCTAATAACCAACAAAGGTATGGCTTAAGTAGAGGAAACGGTAACAAGCATTACAAACACTGCGAAAAACCTGATTATACAACAAACAAAGGTTTCAAAAAGAATAGGTATCCTCTAAACTATAAATTTAGGGGCCAAACTTAAGCAAATGTGGTTATAACTAATGATACCATCTCAAATTAAGAGGAAACTAAAAGCCTTAAGGGAGATTGCGAAGATCAAAATTAATTTTATTCGCACTAGGGAACAGTATCAAGTAGGTTTAGCTTTCCTTCAACAGTCACAAATTTCAACTAGACCTCACATTTCTAATCAAGTTACTTTAGCTCTAACACTCCATTTACTTATTACAGTGGTAACTTATTTTCCTACCACCTCTTGAGTATTAGGTAGTGGCGCAACCAACCATATATGCTTTCTTTATCATGTTTTTCTCCTTATCATCGTATAAAAGCCTTATATGTAAAATTGCCTCATGGTGATGTTGTCTATGCTCATTTTCTAGTAATATCCCTCTAACTCAACATCATATCTTGAGCCCTTTCTCACTCAACATCATATCTTGAGCAATGTTTATATATTACTTCTTTCTCTTTTAATTTGATTTCCATTTCAAAATTGTCAAAATCCTTATCTATGTCTTATGTTTTGATTCAAAAATGTGTTCTATCTAGGAGAATAGTACGTTGAGGATGCCTAGTTTAGCTGAAGCATTCAATGGTTTATTCGCCTTAAGAGTGCCACACTTTTCTATTCTTTCTTGCACCAAGCCCATTTCTCGTCATATTAATGTCATTGATCCTGTTAATTTTTACTTGCCAATGTTTAACATTTTAAGTTAGGACATGCATCCTTGCTTAGAGAGTATCCAAAATAAAGTTTCTTTTGTGAAAAGTAATAAATCATACATTTGTGATATTTTCCATTTGACAAAGCAAAACTGCTTACCTTTTTGTCTTAGCACAACTAAATCTAATGAATGTTTTGATTTGATACATATTGACATCTGGGGTCTTTATTTCACCCCTTTTGTGCATGGCCATAAATACTTCCTTATTGTCATTAATGATTATAGTCAATACACCTAGATCTATCTTATGAAATGCAAATATGAAGCATCTAAAATTCTACCAAATTTTGTTTCACTTATTCAAACTCAATTTGACAGGAAAGTTAAAATAATTAGAAGTGATAATGGATCTGAATTCATCATGGTTGAGTTTATACTTCTAAAGGAATTGTTCACCAAACTACTTGTGTCCACGCACCATAACAAAATAGCATTGTTGAGAGGAAGCGTGACCATTTATTGAATGTTGTTCAAGCTTTGATGATTCAATTTAATCTACCTAAGATGTATTGGTATTTTGCTTTTCTTCATGATGCATACATAATAAACATATTGCCTGTAATGACCCACTGTCGCTACAATACTACTTTACAACTTTCTTAGTATATCATTTTTAACCATACATCATAAACAACATTTAATCCTCCTTATTTTCACCATGTACAGCACACACACACACACACACACACACACACACACACACACACACACACATATATATATCCATATCATAAACAACATTTAATCCTCCTTATTTTCACCATGTATAGTATACACACACACACACACATATACAATTCAAAGGGAGGAAAATACAAAAAGAGATTCCTTACAGCTAGTTAACTATACATTAAACCACAAAAGAAATTAAAAGAACGTAAAAAAAGATCCACCCATAAAAGGGCCTTCTGTCTTCTCCAATGGAGACCTCCTTTATCAACTATGGGAAGCTGGATCTACTGAAGCTTCACCCTCTGTTCCCACGCCAAAAGACGTGATCATCACAGTCAAAGCAATATACAACAACAACTAGCAACAATGGCAACCACAACAAAACAAACAGCAAGGTAAGGGTAAGCTTACGTAACAAAACAAACATATAATAGATAATGTTCATTTCATAAAACCCTCAACATACAAACATGAAATCAAATTCACAAAAGAATGAATTTCCACAAAATCACTACACCACATACCATGCTTTCAACATTAACATGTCAATGCATGAATGACACGACTCTCGAGAGATTTACTACATTTTGGGGCGATTAGCCAGGTCTTACCCCTTACCATGGCCTTCCAAGCACCATTCAGGGATTGCAAAAACTTTAATCTACGGATAAGCTTAGTGGTTTGTTAGGATAAGTGAATGTGGGTGGTGGCTTATCGCGACACAAGGCCTGCACCATCTTGGCCCCTTTGGAATTACCCATCCACTCATCCTCAAGGCCCATCTTTTCGACCCCACGTCTTATCCAGGTACTAGGTTGGAGGCCTGTCTGAGCTGCAGCTCCTGTCAACCAGCCAACTTACATCCCTACCCGCACACGGCATGAAGGTCGCACAACCTTAGCCAACAACATATGCATAAAATGCATGAGTCACAACAACAACAACTCAACCACAACCATTTATTAATATATATATATATATATATATATATATATATATATATATATATATATATATATATATATATATATATATATTAACATAACACTACGTGGCCTACTCAGCACCACCTGTGGTCCAACAATCATTACCAACCCCATGCAGGCTCAATCTAGCCCTTTGCATGATCAACAGATAAGGCTCCATCCAAGCAGCACATACCTCGTGAGAAGTTTCACACATCTTAGGTGAGGTCCTATCTAAGCAACCTACACCCTCTGTGAAATGTATCACCACCACAACACAACATAACCAGTGGAGGTTCTATCTAAGCAACCTTCCACCCAAACTATCACTTTCCAACAAATTCTCATACATTTCAACAGAATACCATGTTTGCTCAACGACCCTTATGCTCGTTGAGCGAGTACCTTCTACATAGAGAGCACACTTTCCCTCTCGAAGATCCTCGCTCAGTGAGTATAAGTCCTGTTTAGGGAACTCAACTCCAGAGATGACCCCCTTCTCTGTACCTAGGGTTCTTCCTCAGTGACAACAAGGGTCAGTAAGAGGATCCTAACTTTCCTCTCACCCTTCGCTCAGCGAACATGAATGTCACTCAACGAGTAGCCATTTTAGAGAGCAGCCAAGTTGCAGGTATAATTCTTGCCCAGCGAGCATTCTACTCGCTTAACAGACCACTTTTTGGAAATTTTTTAGAATTCTTATGATCACTCGCTCAGTGAAATGGTTTTTGCTCAGCGAATCTCCTCTTTTCTTCATTCATTCCTCTTACCTCAAGAACACTCGCTCAGTGACAACAGGGGTCGCTCAGCGAATCTTCAACTCGCCAGCCTCATCTCAGTTCTTGGAGCACTCTCACTTAGTGAGTCCCTGAGTCGCTTAGCGAGTCCTTGAGTCGCTTAGCGACTCTCTTCAAACAAAAACCTAAATTCTAACCTTTTTACTGATCCTTACTCTTATTTAGTTCTATCTAGGTCCAACAGATTCACACAACGTCCAAGATCAATATATTCAGCAAAAGTTTGCAAACAAAACAATACACACCAACTAATCATCCAAACTTAAACAAAACCCATTTCAATAACAAAATCCCATTTCAACACAAAGTTCCACAAAATTTCAAACCAATCAATTTTCAATACAATCCAATGTAATAATCACAATCAACCACAGTCAAGCAACAAGATTACCACTCAAGTAAGCTTCCCTTACCTCTAAAAGTTTCTGAATTTGAATTTGGGTTCCTTGAAAACTTGGTATCTTGAGCCAAAACCTTCTAAGAATCAATTCTCCTTTCACCAAGACATGGAATAGGGGCTTGAAATCCTCTTGACACCCTTAGTAACTCAAGAGTTTTAGAGAGAGATAGAGAAAGATGAAGAGAAGAAAGAGAAGTGATATGAGAGGAACTCTCTCTCCCTCTCTCTCTTTATACTTTAACCTTCCGGAGCTTTTACACAGACTTTGGGCTAACTGAGGATCATAACTTGTCAAACCACTCTCCATAACCTATAATTGGTCTAACTTAACTGTTTTCCCTTGAAAGCCCAAAATCACACTCACAACACATCCAATTGGCTTAAGCACATATCTCAAGTTTCCTAAATTCAAAATAATATTTCAAACAAACAACACCAAACCATTATTGTACACAAAATTCATGCACAACAACAATTCATTTATTTCTTTTAATTACCTAGATTACATATCTAATATATTTCCACTTTTAATTATCAAAACATTAAATCATACATTAGGAAAAACACAGATGTTACATTGCCCACACCCATTTTGAATGCTTCATTTCCATAAGAAAAATTGTATAAAATGTTACCTGATTTTCTAAATTCAAGGTGTTTGGTTCCTTATGCTTTTCTAATACTTCCAACATTAACAAAGATAGATTTGATCATTACAAGGCGAGAACAAAAGGTTTTATCTTGCTAAATATAAGTACTAGATAGTTATTTGATTCTAGGGATGATATTTTCTATGAAAATGTTTTTCCTTACTCAAATTATTCTTACTAAAACAATAACAATGATTACATTATCATTCTACCCCATTATCAACTTTTCAAATCTAATGATGATATTATGCATCTTGCCACTAATAAAAAACCAAATCTTCAACCTTCTGCCTTCCACCACACCAAATAATAATGCCACAAATAATGGTACCAAGTAAACCCAACTTGATTCTCCAAATGCAAATATTTCCAATGAGCCACAGATCAACTAGTCATTATTCTCCCATAAATTCATCATCACCAGAACCACTAGTAAGAACAATCTTCGAGAGTAAGGAGGCGCATAACATACTTAATGAATTACCATTGTAATGATGCTAGAACTTAATCATCCTTACAAATAAAATATCCCCTCTCTTCCTATTTGAATTATGATTTTTTGTCACATAATTATAAGAATTTTTTCATGTCTATGTTAACCATTGCTGAGCCAAAAAATTTATTCTAAGGTGATGAAACATGACTGTTAGAGAGAGACTATGAAGAAAGAAATACTACCTCTTGAAATGAATCAAACATAGGTTGTTATTGATACCCCCAAAGGGAAGGTTTCGATTGGTTCTAAATAAGGTTTTAAAACTAATAATAGGGAGAATGGAAGCATAGAAAGGCAGAAAACTAGGTTGGTTGCTAAGGGATACTCTCTAATGTAAAAGGTAGACTATCTAGATACCCTTTCACATATGGTTAAAATGACAACAATTTGAGTTTTATTATCTCTTTCCTCTGACCTTGGATGGGAACATCAACAGTTAGATGTGATAACGCTTTTCTACATGAGGATCTAAATGAAGAAGTACGTATACACATCCTTGCCACCATGTTTTAATTCTGCTTCTTTAAGGCAAGTTTGCAAGCTGCAAAAAATATTATACAAACTTAAGCAAGTCTCTCACTAATGGTTTGCAAAGATCTTTTCTTTTCTTATCAATGCTAGTTACGTGTAGTATAAAAATGACTATTCTTTATTTGTCAAACATTTAAATGGTGCGATTATAGTTTTGCTTGTGTAAGTAAATGACATTTTGCTAACAAGAAATAATGCTAATGAGATCAAAAGCATTAAATAGTCCCTTGATCACTCCTTCGCGTCAAAGACCTTGGTAATTTTTGTTTTTTTTTCTTGGACTCAAAGTGGCCAGAAGTAAGGCAAGGATGATTGCAAACCAAAAAGGTAGTGAAGATTAATTGGAAGGTAGTTGTATCTAACGACCATTCTCCCTGACATAGCTTTCTCGGTTCAACAACTCTCTCAATTCCTAGCCAAGTCAACCATTATGTATCATACTACAGCTACTAGAATTTCGCATCATATAAAAGGATCACTAAGCCAAGGACTATTTTTTCCATTGAACTCAAACCTGCAATTAAAGGCATATAGTGACAACAATTAGGCATCATGCCTTGACCTTAGAAGATCAATGATCGACTTTGTGTATATCTTGGGAATTCTTTCATTTCTTAAAAGTCAAAGAAATGGAGGATTGTTTCGAAGAGCTCCTATGAAGCGGAGTACTGATCAATGGTAGTCGTAACCTTTGAAATTCAATGGTTGGCATATCTTCTTCAAGACTTCAAGGTTGTTTTTAAAACTCTTGCACTCCTTTTTGTGATAATCAATTAATCTGTCGAGCAAATAGTTGTGAATATGGTATTTCACAAATAGACAAAACACATGGAGGTGGATTGTCACATAGTGCGTAAAAAGAGTCAACATGGCCTTATTCATCTTCTTCATATACCTTCTTTTCTACAAATGGTAGATACGTATGCTAAAGCTTAAGTCATCAAGCTTTTTATTACATTGTTTCCAAGTGAGGTCTAATTAACATATATTCCCTAACTGCCAATGGGTTTAACAAATGATACATGACAATTGTGCAAGGTTGACACATCATTAGCCATTCTTGTGCACTCTATGTTTTTTCTTTTTACTAATGTAACAATACACAAATTAATGGAATGATTTTATATTTTCATCACTCTTTTGTACTGTTGTCCTTTTGTGCATTCCATTCAAATTTATTCTGTGTTATAGAGGGTTATAAATAAATTTAATTATTTATAAAGATAAAAATATATTTAAGCTTCTTTTTATTTCTTAAAAACTTTTTGTATTTGCGTATTGCGCAAAATTCATACACATAATAGGTTCACTACAAAAGGTTTGAACTCATCTCATTACAAAATTGAAATGGGTGTATATTTAACAGAATACAAACGGATGATTTTTCGTATGATATTTCAAAGCCATTATTATTATTAATTGACGGGGAATCTATTTATACCCCATTTTTTCTCTTCGCATCTTTTCACTTTTTTTTTCATACATTTCAAAAATTAGTTTTTAAATGTAAAAATGAGTCTGAAAACAAATTTTCAGAATACCAAATAAATAAATCGGAGAGGTGTGAAAAAAATAAAAGGAGGAACTAGAAGAATTTGCCTTTAATTGACTTGCAACTTGCTTTGCTTTGGCGGGCCCAAATTGTAGCTCAAACCCGAAACTTTCGGTCTTTTGCTCTATTACTTGCCAACTATCTGGATTACGTCAGTGAAGTATATTTAAGCTCAATTTTTGAATATTAATTAACAAATTTGGTCAAATGTTGTCACACTTGGAAACAGAAAGACATCAAATGCTACGGTGCCAAGTTAGTAGCCAATTCATTCGTATAGTGTGGTATGAAATTAAGTTCGTACCATTTAGCATTTTTCAGTGCAAATATATACCTGTATCAAAATGAATAAATAAATCCCACTGTCAGGTCATCGTCACAAATTCATCCTTTTAATTAATTTACTTCCATTACTAAGTTCCAGCAAATTGCATGAAATTTTCTATAATATTATGTAATTATTGAATTTGACTATTCTAAAACAAGGAATTTATTTTATAAAAATAGAAAGTTTTATAAGTAAACAAAGACAATAAGAGTATACGTTTAAATAACTATATTGTATTAATTATTTACGTACAGGTTTTTTAATCACAATTATTAATTTTTGAATTAATGACATTTTTACTTCTTTTAAAATAATAGATATTTTCACTTTTTTTTTCCGGTTACCACGACAGATATTTTCACTTTAAATAAGCATACCATTAATAAAAAATAAAAACAAATCTCTTAATTATTAATAAAGAGGGTAATTAAGAAAATAATATCTTTTACCTTGATTTTAAAAAATAAATATCATCTAATAGTTATATACTTTTTTTCTCCTTGTTTTAATCTATCTTTTTCTGCATCAAGTGTATATCTCAATTTACTATTAAAGGCTACCCATCGAAGCGGAAAGATTACTGAAATGAATTTTATTTCTTTAAAGAAAAGAAAACCTTTTTCTTATATATAATTAGGAATTAACATGTTTAAGGGATGTAGTAATTTTTTTCACTCCATGTTAATTATTAAATTAAAAATATAGGTATATTATTTTAACTTTTGAAATAGAACTTGTAACCCTTATAAAAATATTAAAATTGGATGTAATAGATAATAAAAATATTAAATTAGTATAAGCATCAAACACTCATGCATCTAAATTAAAAAGTACAAATAAAAAATATAATGTAAATTGGTGAAAGTATAAAGATAAATTAGAGAAAATACAACAACTAAAAACTCAATTGATTTTTGAATGAAAAAAAAAAAATACTCTTTATTGTTTCAATCCCACCATAATTTTCCTCAATTAAAAATAATTTTATTTTAGTAACCATACATTTTGAATTTCAGTCAAATCAAGTTTGACTCACAATAATTCACTGTGATTTCACTACCAAACTAAAAGCATTCAGCTAACTGCCTACTAATTGTGCCAGACTTTAATATTGGTCTCTATCTTCTTCTTTTTTTCTCTTTTCATTTCTCTTTTATTGTAATGTTTTCTTATTATTAGTATCTCACATTTTTTGGATTTTTATTGTGATTGACTTTTCCACCTAATCAGTAACTTGGAGCTGTCAAAATGAAGATGGGACAACTCATGCTTTATCTTGATAAATCAAACTTAAAACATACATTCCAAATCCGAACTGTCTCATCTTATCTATTAGTTACAATGTGCAGCCCCAAATGCTGTTCTCATTTTTTTTCTTGGTGAATTGTGACAGTAGCATTAGTCGTGAGAAAATAACATCCAACTCAATATACAATATGCAGTTGAATTTTCCGTTGCTCTATGTTAGTTAGTTAAAAAATCGAGTTAAAAAAGAATGGGAGTGAGATAAAAGCAACACGTTAGAATGATAAGGTTTTAAAGTTCCTAGTAATTATTAACAAGCAATTAATCTTGTATATATGAAAAAATTTGGGAGAAAGTTTCGAGGGTGTAAGTGTAATGCAATTTCAAAAATAAATTATATTTTTCATTCTTCATTTTTTAACCTTTTTCTGTTTCCTCGTGAAAAACATTTTAGAGAGAGATTGTTGATTAGCTTCAACTGTTCGCTGCAATCCTAAAAAATAATGTTAGTTGCCAATACATCTATGATTCGTGTAATGAGGCGCGCAACAAAATAAGTCCTCATTTCCCCAAATAAATCTGGTTGGTTAATTTAAATGTTCGCAACTATACTATGATGACGATGATAAAGTCCAATGTAACATAGTGTAGATAGAATAATGCAAACCACACGCGTACACATACTGAATCACCTCCTATTTGCAATTTTGCATGCTTCCATTATTTAATAACAACTATCTGACCTTGCTTTATGTTTATCTATACGCTGATTTTGTCACTTATGCCTAATGTAAGGTGATGTGTACCCACAAAATATGTGCCAAATGTAGCTTAGGATACTATAATGAGATATTAGTAAATATACTTGTAAGACAAGAGTGATGATATATGAACACCTTCACATATTTTACACTCCATCAATACTTATTATGTTCTTTTATCTCTTTTCTTATTACATCATATCATCTATTAATACATACACTTTCCTCTCTTTTCGTATTTAAATGTTAACTAGAGGTTGGTGTCCACTAATCTCTAGTTAATACCTAGAGAGGGAAAAAGGAAGAAGAGAGAGAAGTACAGGTATAATATGTGATATGATATGATAAGAAAAAAGAGATAGAAAAAAATAATAGGTGTCGATAGAGTGTATGATATGTGAAGGTGTGCACTCTTAGTTATGTGCATCATCCATGTCTCTTAACTACATGTAATGTATTAATTAAGCACAATGGTTAAAGTTAGAGAAATGAGTTGAATAATATCATTTTTTTTTGTAAGCATATTATTGGTGTGAAGTATCAATCCAGCTTTGTTGGTGACTAATTTTTGCTAAAAAACTTGGCTGGCTACTTTTATCACGTGTTTTTCATCCATAAAATATAAATCTGATACCTTATTTAAAAAATTCGAATCCAATACTACTCAGACTAACGACAAGTTAGTTGTAAGTGTGTTGTTTAACAGCATATGTAACTAAGCATCTCTATGAGAGTTGATTATGTGCCACATGTGAACCTTTGAGATATACCACGGGCTCTTTGGCATACGCGGCGAAATGGATTACGTGATTTGTTTAATGTTTAAAGCCTGGCAGCCGTTGGGAATCTCATTGGCTCTTAGCGGATTGTCAACGGCTTCCCTACTATAAATACAACACACTCCTTGTCTCTCCTTCACAACTTTACCACTTCTCAAATCAACTAAGCTCTTATTTCTCTTCGCTATATAATCTTTGTTTGTTTAGTTTTCCACACTCAACACATAGCTATTTTTAAGGCCAAATGGCTGATATTGAGGGATCTCCAGGAAGCTCCATGCATGGAGTGACAGGGAGGGAACAAACCTTCATAGCCTCAGTGGCTTCCCCTATGGTCCCAACTGACACCACAGCCAATTTTGCTTTGCCAGTTGATTCTGAGCACAAAGCCAAGGTTTTCAAACTGTTTTCCCTAGCCAACCCCCACATGAGAACCTTCCACTTGTCTTGGATATCGTTCTTCACTTGCTTTGTCTCAACCTTTGCAGCAGCTCCCCTTGTCCCCATCATCCGTGACAACCTTAACCTCACAAAAAGTGACATTGGGAATGCCGGGGTTGCTTCTGTTTCAGGCAGCATCTTCTCTAGGCTCACAATGGGTGCAGTTTGTGACCTACTAGGCCCACGTTATGGCTGTGCCTTCCTTATCATGCTTTGTGCACCAACTGTGTTCTGCATGTCGTTTGTGAAAGATGCTGCGGGATATATAGCAGTGAGGTTCATGATTGGGTTCTCCTTGGCCACTTTTGTGTCATGCCAATACTGGATGAGCACCATGTTTAATAGTAAGATTATAGGGCTTGTGAATGGGACAGCTGCAGGGTGGGGAAACATGGGCGGTGGAGCCACTCAGCTCATAATGCCATTGATGTATGAATTGATTCGAAGAGCTGGGGCTACTCCCTTCACTGCCTGGAGAATTGCCTTCTTCGTCCCAGGTTGGTTGCATGTCATCATGGGGATCCTGGTCCTAACCCTAGGCCAAGATTTACCTGATGGCAACCTTGGTACCTTGCAGAAGAAGGGTAATGTTGCCAAAGACAAATTCTCCAAGGTAAGCCTCCTTCTTCTATATGTTTCAGGACACAATCAATATATTAAATTTCTTAAAGATGTATATTTGTGAAAATGTTTTCAGTACTCATTATTTCTTAGTTTTATAAATAATTATAAAATTATTACATTTTTTATGTCATTCCCTATTTTCAAATATCTATAAAGGAAATAATCTTGTTTTCATTGGTTTTCGTTAAATCTTTAAAAATTAGAAATAAAATAAAAAATAATGTGATATTTTTATTATTAATTATGAAAATAGAAATTAAATGAAAACTAAGTGCTCCGTACTTTGTCTACCAGGACTATAAAAAATTAAAGGTTAAATTAATCGGCATGTCCCTGAACTATTTGAAATTTTTTTAATTAGATTCCTAAACTAAAAAAATTTATAACTAAGTCCTTGATTTTGTAAAATTTTTATAATTTATGATGGCTTGAAACCTCTAAAAAATGATTATTTTGTGGCGATTTTAAAATTCTTAAAGACTCAATTACAAAAATTTTATAAGATTAATGACCCAATTATAAATTTTTTTAGTTTAAGAACCTAATTAAAAATTTTCATATAATTCAGGAACCTAATGATTAATTTAACTAAAATTAAATCAGGCAAAAGTAGGGCTAATTTTTGAAAAGAATTTTTTTCAAGCAATTAACTCATTAACTAATTTGGCTTCGTTTTATGTTCAGGTGTTATGGTATGCTATAACAAATTACAGGACATGGATTTTTGCCCTCCTCTATGGTTATTCTATGGGAGTTGAATTAACAACTGACAATGTCATTGCTGAGTATTTCTATGACAGGTTAGTTCAGCTCATCATTGAGGTCAAGCCTAAAGGCCTCAAGTCTAATTTGTGTACCCACTTGCAAAGCAAACAAGTGGGATTACAATAACAAACTTTTTACTTTCCCACTAATTATCTCTATGATGAACCATACAACTAATCAGTTAATTAATATAAAACAGGTTTAATCTCAAGCTACGCACTGCTGGAATTATTGCTGCTTCATTTGGAATGGCAAATCTGCTGGCTCGCCCCTTTGGTGGATACACTTCTGATGTTGCAGCCAGGTTGTTTGGCATGAGGGGCAGGCTCTGGAACCTGTGGATCCTCCAAACCTTAGGAGGTGTTTTCTGCATCTGGCTTGGGCGTGCCAACTCACTTCCCATTGCAGTCTTGGCTATGATCCTCTTCTCTATTGGTGCTCAAGCTGCATGTGGTGCTACTTTTGGCATCATTCCATTCATCTCAAGGCGTTCTCTGGGGATCATATCAGGCCTAACTGGTGCTGGTGGAAACTTTGGGTCTGGCTTGACCCAGTTGATCTTCTTCTCAACCTCCAAGTTTTCTACATCCACTGGTCTCTCCCTGATGGGTGTCATGATTGTGTGTTGCACTCTTCCTGTGACTCTTGTTCACTTCCCTCAGTGGGGTAGCATGTTCCTCCCCCCTTCAAAAGATGTCAACAAGTCCACTGAGGAACACTATTACACCGCCGAATGGAACGAGGAAGAGAAGCAAAAGGGCTTGCACCATAATAGTCTCAAGTTTGCTGAGAATAGCCGTTCAGAGAGAGGTAAGCGTGTGGCCTCAGTCCCAACACCACCAAACACAACTCCAACCCATGTCTAGCTTCAATTCTCCACTTTGTTTAAGAAGTGGATTCTCCACAAAAGTCAAGTTTTAAGGCTGTGAGGTATAACTACTGCAGTAGAGTATGCCACCAATAAGGAGGAACAACCTAAATGGAATCTCATTGAATAAGTTAGTTTTTTTAAAACAAAAAAAATGTCGTAAGAGTAATGATTCTTGCGCTTTTGAATTTTGGTGTAATGTTTACACCAATTCCTACATAGGGACTTGCGTATACGTAGGTCATATATGCAAGAATCACCAATTATGCAAAAAAAGTGATGTAAAAAAATAATAATGTATCGTGTTTTGAATTTTGGTGTGCAATTGATATATATATATATTCATCTTATGGTATGTACACATTGAATATTCTGGCTAGTACGGTGTAGGCAATACAGAGAACAAATACGGATTCAGGATGGGGAGGTTTTAGCTGGTGAATGATATTACTAATTCACTATCAATATATGTCAACGCAGATCTCGATGGTGGGCACCCTAGTTTAAGTTGATGACGTTCGATGTCAGTAATTAAATTGATATATTAATTCCTCAACTCAATTATTGTAGATTTGTTTAAGGTAAGTTGCCTAGTCTGACTAACATAATGTGATGCCAAAATTATAAACATTAACTTGGTGATACAAGATTGGATCAACAGACAAGCGTGCAACAGCAGATTGGGCCCAACAATACAAACCAGCCCAAGGAAAGGCCAAAACGTTTGAAGAAGCTGCCAATATGGATGACTGATCATTATCAGTAGCTTATTTGTTGACTCATGCATTCTGTTAGGATTTACATAGCTGTTGAATATTTCCTTTTCTGTTAGCACTTCTGTTTTGCACCTTGTAAGGATCATTGTACACCTGTCAATAGATCCTGAAAGATTAGGAAATGGAAACTGCTATATAAATGAATAACGAATGAGGAAATAAGCATAAACAGGATTTCACCAAATTTTCTATTGTTTCTTCTCTTTTCCCTCTGGAGTTGCTCCTACTCGAAAGGAGACCATTTATATTGCATCATTGTTTGGTGCTTTCATTTTTCCAGCTCAATGCCTCCTAAAGTTGACAAGACTGAGAAGTCTGAGCGACCCAATGATGAGCTGCTCAGCCAGATGAAAGACCTGCAGATTACCTTGGAACAAAATTTATAGTCCTTCGTAAACACTCAGTTTGCCACACTCCGTGACCAATTTGTCGCTGCCACAACCGCCATTCCTTATGCTTCCCAAACACCTCCACCCCCCAAAATCACGCTTTCCTCCTTCGATGGCTCCAATCCTCTTGATTGGATTTTCCAGGCAGAACACTATTTTGAATTCACCCAAACACCACCCCACCAACACCTTGTCATTGTCCCTTTTTTCATGCAAGGCCCAGCCCTCGGATGGTTCAAATGGATACACGCCAACCACCAACTTTCCACTTGGGCTGCCTTCACCTGGGCTTTAGAAATGCGATTCGGGCCCTCAACCTACGAGAACCATCAAGCGGCCCTGTTCAAACTCCGCCAAACTGGGTCGTTCATGAAGTACCAACTCCAATTTGAAACACTATCCAATCGCGTCCTGGGTGTGTCTGCTGAATTACTCCTCAATTGTTTTATCTCAGGCCTTCACAGTGATATCCAACGAGAACTCGCGATTTTGCAACCGCATTCCATGTCTCAAACCATGGGATTGGCAAAATTAGTGGAAGCCAAATTCAAGATTCCAGATCTGTATTTCCACGTTTTCCTCGCGTTGCCCCTTCTGCCACTTCTGGAAATTCACCGCCATCTGTCTTAGGCCCTGCACCACCATCAAACCACCCTCCCATCCGTCGACTCTCATCGGTCGAGATGAACGAGCGTCACGCAAAGGGGCTTTGTTTTAACTGCGATGACAAATTCTCTCCAAGCCATCGCTGCCAAGGTAAATAATTCCTCCTCCTTCTGTCTGACGAGCCTAGCCCCGAAACTTTAGACACGCAATTGTTGGATGCTAATCCAATTGATCTAGGCCCAACTACCATTTCTGACTCTCCTGGTGTGGATTCCACTTTGGACTTTGCCCATTTTCAATTGTCACAAGCTGCATTGTTGGGCCCACGTTCTCCACACACTCTTCGCGTCCAATGTCATGTACACGAGCTCACAGTCACCGTTCTTATCAACTCGGGCAGCTCCCATAATATTATGCAGCCACGTATTGCTGAGTTTTTGGGTCTTCTGATTATGGCCCTCACTCCTTTTCCGTGGTAGTGGGAAATGGTGACTCCATTCAATGTTCGGGTATTTGTCACGATGTTCCCTTGACTTTGTTTGATCAATTATTTCACACCCATTTTTACAGTATTGCCCATCCATAGTGCGGATTTGGTCTTAGGAGTCCAATGGTTGCAAACTCTCGGACCTTTTCTCTCTAATTACAACCTTCCTTCAATTCAGTTTTCTTATAACAACCACCCCATCACATTAGTGGGCACCACTTCAGTCAACCCCACTCCTGCTTCATTAGCACAATTTTGCCGTTTAGTCTTTACCAATGATATTGCCTTGGTACACTCTATGACAGTGTCCTCGGTGGAAAACCCTTGTTCTACTATTGATACCAGCTCGTTGGACCCCTCCATTGTTGCCATTCTTTCACCATTTGCCTCGGTATTTATCAAACCCGAAGGGCTTCCTCCCCACCGAGCCTATGATCACCATATCCATCTCCTACCAGATGCAGCTCCGGTGAACGTCAAACCCTATCGCTACCCACACTGTCAGAAAGAGGTCATGACTCAAATGATCAAAGAGATGCTACTGGAGGGCATTATACAGCCTAGCACCAGTCCCTTCTCTTCACCAGTGTTACTGGTTTGCAAGAAAGACGGGACATGGCGTTTCTGTGTGGATTACCAGGCTTTGAATGTGATCACTATTAAGGATCGTTTCCCCATTCCTACTGTGGATGAACTCCATGGTTCTACGGTTTTCTCCAAACTAGACCTTCGTTCGAGTTACCACCAAATTCTACTCTCTCCGGCTGATACCTTGAAGACAACCTTTGAACCATTGATGGACACTTTGAATTTCATGTGATGCCATTCGGCCTCACTAATGCGCCTTCCACATTTCAAGCAACCATGAATGAGGTGTTTTGCGAGTTCCTCTGCAAATTTGTTTTGGTCTTCTTCGATGATATACTCATCTACAGTGTGGACTGGACATCCCATTTGACTCATCTACAACAGGTTATGCAGCTTTTGGCCCAACATCGTTTGTTTGTTAAATTTTCTAAGTGTCAATTTGGTGTGGGCCAAGTTGACTATTTGGGCCATGGTATTTCTCATGCAGGAGTTGCTGCGGATCCATCTAAGTTACAAGTAATTCAAGAATGGCCCACGTCCCATTCCATTTCTACCCTTCGTGGGTTTTTAGGCCTAACGGGCTACCATCGATGATTTGTCAAGCGTTACGCCACCATTATGAGCCCATTGACGGACTTGCTCAAAAGGAACAATTTTGTGTGGACAAAGCAAGCCCAGGTTGCCTTCCAAACATTGAAAGATGCCATGACCTCTCTCCAGTGCTCGCTCTTCCTAACTTTGCAGTGGTATTTGACGTCACAACTGATGCTTCGGGCACGTCGATTGGAGCTGTCCTTTCCCAAAATTCTCATCCAATTGCATTTTTTAGTAAGAAATTGTGCCCACGAATGCAAACAGCTTCAGCTTATGAGCGGGAAATGTTTGCTATCACTGCTGCGGTGAAAAAACGGCGCCATTATCTGCTTGGGCGACATTTTCGCATCTATACTGATCAAAAAAGCTTGCGAGGCCTGTTGGCTCAAACAATTCAAACACCCGCTGAGGTGAAATGGCTCACCAAACTCCTTGGTTTTGACTACGAAATCATATACACTTCGGGTAGCAGTAACGTTGTAGCTGATGCCTTGTCTCGCATTTCAGAACCACCGGAGGCCTTGTTTGCAGTATTTTCTTCGTGCCAATCCCTTCTTTTGGAGCAACTTCATACCTTTTATACCACTAATTCAATAGGTCGTGCCTTGATGGACAAGTTCCAGCAACCAGGGGATCATTCCAAACACTTCACCATTCAACACGGCCTACTTTATTTCAAACCGCATTTTTATTCCTTTAGAAGCCAGGCTTCGCACCACTTTGCTTGAGGAGTTCATCTACCCCTGTCGGTGGCCATTCTGGAGTAAAAGGCACCTTGGCTCGCCTGGCAGCAATCCTTCTCATGGCCACATATGGCCAAGGATGTCAAGACTGCCATTCCATTGTATTCCCTGCCACAAAGCAAGTACTCAACGCAGAAACTAATGGGTCTATGCAACCTCTCCAGTTCCTGCCCAAGTTTGGGAGGACATTTCGATGGATTTTATCAGTCACCTTCCTTTTGTTGGCAGCAAATCTGTGATTTGGGTCATTTTGATCGATTGTCTAAGTATGCTCACTTTATTGCTCCCAGCTCAATTCTTAGCAGCCAACACTTGCCCGATTTTCCTTTCTGAAGTTTATCGCCTCCATGGCATGCCCAGTCTGTAGGCCAGGTTTGTAAGCTGATGGGTCCTGGTACAATTCAGGCATCTCAGTCTGATGGCCAAACTGAGGTCACAAATCGCATCCTTGAGACGTATCTACGCTGTTTTGTAAGTGATGCCCCTCCTCACCTTTGAGTCCGCTATTTGTCTCTTGCAGAGTTTTTGGTATAATACTTCGTTCCAATCATCCCTCCGTATGACCTCGTTGAGCTTCTTATGGGCGGCCGCCCCCCAACATTCGCTCTTATATCACGGGATCAACTACCGTTGCTTCACTTGATGAGACATTATCCCGTTGCCACTACATGTTGCATATCATTCGCGACAATCTAACTTTGGCACAGCTTCGTATGAGGTCACAAGCTAATGCTCACAGACAAGATCACTTTTTCGCAGTAGGTTTACCTCCGTTTGCAGCCCTATCGCCAAATTTCCCTGAGGGGTTGCCGTAAGCGATATTTTGGGCCTTTTCAGGTTTTGCGTGTCATAAGCAAGGTGGCTTACGAATTGGCTTTGCCCCCTGATGCAAACGTTCACCCGGTCTTTCACATCTCTAAATTGAAACCCTTTCATGGCACTCCTCCTTCTCAAATGCCTCCTCTTTCTCCATTGCTCACTAGTACTTGCTTGAAAGTTCAACCGGTGCAGATTTTGGGCAAACCCACGTTGCTTACTCCTACTGATACTCAGCAACAGCTCCTCATCCAATGGGAAGGGTTACCCGCACTTGAAGCCACGTGGGAAGGCAAAGAGGCTTTTGCGGCAACTTACCCCGGTCACAACCTTGGGGACAAGGTTATGTTAGAAGGGTGGGGCAATGATACAAGATTGGATCAACAGACAAGCGTGCAATAGTAGATTGGGCCCAACAATACAAACCAGCCCAAGGAAAGGTCAAAACGTTTGAAGACGCTGCCAATATGGATGACTGATCATTATCAGTAGCTTATTTGTTGACTCATGCATTCTATTAGGATTTACATAGCTGTTGAATATTTCCTTTTCTGTTAGCACTTCTGTTTTGCACCTTGTAAGGATCATTGTACACCTGTCAATAGATCCTGAAAGATTAGGAAATGGAAACTGCTATATAAATGAATAACGAATGATGAAATAAGCATAAAAAGGATTTCCCCAAATTTTCTATTGTTTTCTTCTCTTTTCCCTCTGGAGTTGCTCCTACTCGAAAGGAGACCATTTATATCGCATCACTTGGCTTGGGTTCTGTGTGAACTGCGAAATGTTGCAGACGTTGCATTGCACCTTTTGCAGCTGCTTTCGTGGGTAGCATGCTTGCGTCTGCTTTAGAAAAAGAACGATAACCACTATCTGTCGTATGCTATATGCTACTTCCTGTTTCACTCAATTCCAAGTTCTTCGGACGGCAAATACTAATGTCTGTATTTGATAATGTCAAGAGCGAGACAAAGTATGATATATGTGTGTGAGCTATTGTCAGTTTTTGGGTACGAGGATAAATTATTATAAAGGTTAAATATGTTTTTGGTTTTTTAAAAATTGACCTGTTTTAATTTTAGTTCTCAAATTTATTTATTTTTTAAATAAAGTTTCTTAAATATTAAAAATATTTTAATTAGATTTCTGTATTAAATTCTATTTAATTTTTTGTTAAATAATGGTTACATCAACATCACAGTCACCATTAATTTGTTAATGTCGTCATCCATGTCAACTGTTTTGTCTAGGTCAGATTAATGATGTACTTTTTGAATAAAATTATTACATGATTAACCCTAAATTACAAATTTTTTTTAACCCTAATGCAAAAGTAATTATCCAATTTTTTATTAAAAACTATCACTGGACATTTTAAATAATAAAATACTTTAATTACTTAGAAGCTAATATGACAATCATTTAACAAAAAAATTTAGTAGAATTTAGCACAAGAATTTAATTAGAGTATTTTTAATATTTGAATAACTTTATTCAAATTTTTTTTTCTAAGGACTAAAAACATATTTAACCCTTATTATTATTATTATTATTATTATTATTATTATTACTATTATTATTATTTTCATTCCAATAGAGAAGACAAACGTAACAAGCACAGAAAAAGCTAACAAATTGAAACAATTGTACTCAATTGAAATTGTTTACAACATTCATTCCTCTATTCATTAATTTTATTGAGTGCTGGTTTATGAAAAAAGGATCCTCTCCAATTTAGAATAATTTAGATGAAATTTCAACCCTTGTTTTATTTTGCTGTTTAATGATTTAATATATAAAAGATAGGAAAAATATGCATGGATGATAAGATTTTAAAACTAGATACTCTTCATTTTTTTTTTTACCAGAGAGGATTCATGCCCCTGGTTTATGAATACCTAAACAATCTAACGACTAAAAACCTAATTGACACTATTCTTTCTTCTGTCATATCACATCAATCACTTATCTGTCATCTCTTTTTATTTCTCTGGTGATCTTTTTCCAATTTTATTGGAATAACTTGACTTTATAGGGTTGGGAGAGAGGGGGGGATTTCAGGGTCGTCCTTGGAAGTGGAGGGCAGAGGGAAATGGATTTGGTTCGATCACAAATTCACACATTCATCAAATCAGAACCGTTGAATTGAATATCGTATGACTTAGACTTTAATGCATGCTTTAGGTCCAATTTATTGTTGTAAAATCTGAATCATTTGATATTTATCTAATGGTTCTGATTTGCTGACTCTGAGAATGCATAAAAAAAAATTGACTATAGGAAATTTGGATCCGAGGACAGAGTGAAGTATCTGCTCCCTAAAATTTTTGTGCTCAAGTTTTGAATAATATATTATGCTTGTGTGCACGAGCCGTTTGCTGCTTCTGTTATTTGAATCCATTGTTGTTAGGTACACACGAATATTCATATAGATTTCACGATATCCATAACAAGGGGTGGGCCGTTGCGTGACTTCATGCTGCTCAAGTGTTTCTAAACACCAAACGTACTAAGCTGTGCTTTACTTCAATGTAATTATTTGTGGTCTATGTTCATTATTTGATAATCCCAAGGGAAAAATCTCAGGAATGTCAAGAAAAATAAACTCAAGAATATAAAGGAAATTCAACTTCAATATTCATATAAGGAAAAGATACTTGCAAAAACCATGGTACTGCATAATCTGAATGGTTAAAAGAAGTTACATGGGATCAGGGTGTTATCCAGCAATTTGCTATGGAGTGTGCTAGTTAGTGCAAATACTTGTACTCTTTTCATAAGTATTGACAGTAAATTCAAATCCTATTCTATCAAGACCTTACATGGGTCCATTTAAACTCAACACCTCTCTAGCTGAAAATGCAACAAAAGCATACTATACACAGCCATTGAAATTCACATACATAAAATTTTGCTTCATGCAGAATAGATCAAGGAAAACAAGTGAATGTGAATCACTTGTCAGCTTGAGTACATTATGATCCCTCATTCTGAACCGTGATTTCAACAAGAGCATGTGTAATACTGAGGAACTGCTCTTGAACTGGGTAGACAACACGTAGTACTAAACTATTAACTTAGCTTCCCACTGCCACCACAGGTTGAACAGGATCGAGCAGAAGAGCACTTTGTACAATAGCTCCACTTCTTTGGAAGCCTGGTATAAGTAATTGAGTTGAATGGCTAAACCGCTAAACTCAAAAATTATGTAAGAGAAGGAAATGAGATATAAGAAAATAGTACCCAGCCGTGAATCGAGTTGCCATATTCTTAGCTTGCACTCTTGCCTTGTCAGCACTTTCCTCAGAACGTTTCCTAAGAACGAATCCTTCACCATTGCATTCTGAACATATACCAGAACCTCCGCAATCTTCACATACTTTGAATTGAATCTGTAATTTCAAAAGGACTTAATTTAGATAAACAGTTAGCAATCCGGTACACAATTCAATACTGTTCTCTCTATCTCAATTCTAGCCCAATTCTGGCAATAATGGCATCAATGAATGATTTATGCTGTCTTGTGCAAATGAAGTGGGTGCATAAACCACCTTGGAGAATGCAATTACCAAGTTGTCAAGTGACATGAAAGATCAACACCATGGATTTTTAATTTCTCCAAGAATTCTCTTTAGAGAAACAGCATTAGTAACATCACATAAGCAATGTGAACGCTAGTAGTTTAATCTATTACACTACAACTGCAACTACCTATGAACACTTGAACAATAGAAGCATTCCATAGATTTTCATGTTCTTGTTTGGAAAAGCAAGGTGGTTTTTAAGTGGCATACTGGCATAATATTGCTGAGTTTGTAAGTACAATTAATAATTTTATTGATACTAAAAATAAAAACTGAGTTACTGACCTGTGTTGACTCAGAAGTTTTGGATCTCTTTACAATAAGAGTAGCTGCTGCTCCAACGACAGTTACAGCGACTGCCATTGAAGCTGCAGTCTCAGCCAATGCAGATGAAACGGGGGATGATCTCCTTCTTTGCAGTTGTAACTTCACATCTATTCAAGGAATAAAATGAGATTAGCAAATATAGCTTTCCCTTTGTATTTTACATCATAAACTATCAGGTAGCCATAAGCTTTCATCAGTGAATCTCTTGTTCAGGGACGCCATAGAACAGGAAATGAAAGAGCCATTTTCAAGGGAGCACAATAAGTAATTGCATTTTCATCTTTTTATAATGAATTACTATACCTAAGAAATTAATCATTCCAATGAATTAAAAAGAAGGGAGAATTGAATTAAAATGTACAAGGATCACAAGCGTAAAATTACATTATTTTGAACCAATTTTAACGAGCGACTGGTAATTTTCATCACAAATCATAAAATTCATGAACAAGTCAACAACAGATTCTGTTTCTAATATTTTTGGGCGGTGAAACTACATGACAGTGACACAGATGGAGAATACTAGCAGTAATATATATGAGTTTCATGGCTAATGGAATAATTAGTTAAGAGTCCTTGAATAATTATGGAAAAAAAAAATTGTTTCTAATGTTAGAAAAATGTGAAGTATTGTTCATCAAAAGAAACAGAAGATCTTTCAAATTTTTGTAATATTAATTATTAACAGTCAATGCTACCACCAGAAAAGGTAAGGGGCTTATACCCAACTTTTGATGATTGCTACAAGCAAGTCTTTTCAAGTAAATATAGTAGTTTCCCATTGAAACTCACGATTGTGTTCTTTCTTTACATGGTAGATTTAAGTTGTGTATTAAGTTATGTTTATTCTTGTTCTTCTTAACAAGTACTTCTGGTCTAAAACTATTGATGTTTTAGTTTTTTTTTTTTTTTAATTTAAAACTGTTAATGTTTTACAAATTTCAAGTCTCATTAATTTTTATTCTTTTTTACATATACTCCTATTTAATAATCATGTCTTATTCTACAATTATTCCTAAAATAAATATTAAATGAGAGTGTTTTATATTAAATATACTAATTTATGAGTATTAAATATTTCTTAAGATATCTGTTCTAACCTTAAACATCAGTAGTCTTGGACCAGAGAGAATATCAAATTGTGTTTATTAAATTCAATTCGGCCAAAGCTAATTAAAGAACCCAGCTTAAAGCAGTATTAATTATCGTGACTAAATTTTAGATTCACTAGAGTTACAATATTCCTGTTCATCTGAAAATGGTGAACCGTGAACTAAACCTACCGGGGCTGTTCCTCCATAACGATGGCAATGAATTGGCACGGTGGTTCCACCGAACAGAAGAACCGCTAAATAAAAACCACACTGCATATACACCTCTTCAATCCACACCAAAATTAACTACTTACTTTTATGAAGTTTCGGTTACCACATAAATAAATAAATCAGCAAGTACAAGAAGGATTGATGAGGACTAAGTTTAGAGGTATAATGACACTAGCTGATTTATTTACGAAAATGAGAAGAAAATATCTTACTACTATGAGAGAAGCAGGGAAGTGATACAGGGTGCCGCACAGCAAGATCCATTCAGATAACTGTCCTGTTCTGTCCACCCACTATTACTCTCTGATTCCTTATCACCTTCCCTCCTTGCCTTTCTAAAAAAAAAAACAAAAATCTTTTAAACTTATTGTTTATATATATATATATAAAAGGTAGATCCGTTGGTACCAAGTGTAACAGTTAGTCAAATTACACCTTTAATAATTTTTTGTATAATACAAATTTAATCAATCCAACTGTTGAATTTGATAATATTATCTTTATGATTATATATATCAAATTTCACATCATTTGGATTTTTCTAAATATGTTATCTAATATTAAATATTTACATATATTTTAATATTATATTGTACGTTAAAATAAAGTGATTTAATGAACTATTAAATAATTTTAGAATTATATGAAATTTTGCATACTTAATCTAATTAATAAGAACATCAAATTTAACGGTTGGATTAGTTAAATTTGCATTATACAAAAAGTTATTGAAGGCGTAATTTGACTAATTCTTACATCTGTTATCAACGGATCCTGCTCTTTATATATATATATATATATGGAAGTGACCAAATTACTACCAGTATAATTTTTATTAATTATTACACCATTCAATATACATATAATAGATGGTTTTTTTTTTTATCAATAACTACAATTGTTTATTTTATTCTCTAAAATAAATTATTCATTTAGAGGAATCGAATGTTTATTAAACAGTGAAGAGAACTTCAAATCAGACAATTCATTCAATAAGCCATTTGAACCATGTTCAAGCAGCATTAATTAATAAGTTGAAAATGGAAGAGGTGACGTTTAGATAAATATCTTAGGTTTTGGTCTTATATTATAAAAAATTGTACAGAAATTTATGAAAAAAAAAAGTTGTTAAGAAATAATTATATATTTTTATAACAATACGTAATAATGAAGTTTACATTTAATATTTAATGTTTTTCTAGTATACTTTTTTCTTAAAAACAAATAATATATAGATAGTTATTTAATATTTATTTTATTTTAAGTAATAAATGAACTACGGCGTGATTACTTACATTTAATAATTTAGTTTTTATTGTTTAAAAAATAAATTGAATGATAAATGCACACTTTAACAAGTGTTAAGATGAAGAAATTACTAATACTTTAAGAGTTTAATAGTCATGTACTGTCAGTGTAAAAAGTTTTACACTGTCAACTAATCAGAAATCATCATTAATATAACTTTTATAGTATTTATTATAAAAGTTAACAAATTTACAATAAATGGTGGTTTGTGACTAGATGACAGTCTAAAACTACTTTACACTGTCAGTGCATGACTATTAAACTTATACTTTAAAGGGCTAAATATGTTTTTGTTCTTCCAAAAATATAACAGAATTGGTTCTAATTTTCAGAAAAAAAAATTTGAATAAAGTTTCTTAAATATTAAAAATACCCTAATGAGATCCTTATGCTAAATTATGTTTAACTTTTATGTTAAATGATGACTATATCAGCTTTCAAGTAAAGTATTTTATTACCTAAAGTATCCAGTAATAATTTTTAGAAAAAATGGGTTATGCACTAATAGTGTAAAGCAATTTTATGCTATCATCTAATCACAACCTACTATATATAGTAAGTTTGTTGGCTTTTATAATAATTACCTTAAAAGTCATACCAACAGTTATTTTTGATTGGTTGACATGTGTAAAACTGCTTTACATTGATAGTGCATAGCCATTAAATTCTAATTTTTAATAAAAAATCGTGTAATTACTTTTATTTAAGAGTTAAAAAAATTTGTAGTTTAAGATTAAACATATAATAATTTTATTTAAAAAGTATGTTACTAATCTGACTTAGGGCATAACAGTTGACATAGATAGTTACATTAGCAAATTAATGGTGACTGTGATACTGATGTAGCCATCATTTAAAAAAAAGTTAAACAGAGTTTGATAATATTTAAGGACCTTTTTTCAAAGAATTTTTTATATATATATAAAGGGATCAAAGGGACTTTTCCAAAGAAATTTTTTTCTGAAAACTAAAACCAATTTTATCATATTTTTAGAAAACTAAAAACATATTTAACTATACTTTAAAATAATAGTCGTATATGTCACGTTAGTGTCAGAGCGTATTCACGTTGAGTGCTTCAATTCACGAACATTTCGAATACTTATAACTGCATTTTATAATTTTTAAACGTATACTATAACATAAATAAAAATATCATAATAATAAGATAAATTATAATATTTTATTGAATCATGTTAATTCTTAAATAATTAGTTATGAGATTTATATTTTGTACTAATTTTATATTAATTTTTTCTTATATATAATTATATTGTGTCCTAAAATTTTTGAAATTTCTCGAATCTTTTTTGTTTGTATTGTGTCATATACATGTCTAATGTAGTTTCAGTAACTCACTAAGGTCGGCTTCGTGGTAGGAGGATAGAATTGTATGCAAAAGGTCACAAGTTTTAACTTAATGAAACCATTGTATACTAAAAATGTAACTAGATATACCTTATTGCCCTTCCTATAGCTTCGCCGGTAGAACTTGGAACTCAGCTCCAACTAGTGACGTGTTTCCCGTGAGCAAACTAAATTTTGGCGGTGTCTTCTGATGCTTGGGAGAAATTATTATATGCTTTTGGATTATCATGTATTTATAATTTCAGTCAATTTAATATAAAACTCGATTATATATTAGATAGAAATTGACCAAAATCATAAACAAATAGTAGTCCAAAATTATGCAATAATTTCTCAGCCCTTCCGTGGCATTCTCTAATCCACAATGGAACAATCAATACAAATCACAGACCCATTACTGTAGAAGCCCATATCAAAATAAAAAATGGGCTAGAAGTTTACAACTTAGAAGCATTTCAAATATGATCTAATTATGGGCAAAAAAAAAATGATCCAATAAAGTACGCAAGCACTCTGTATGTGGAAGTGAAACTGAATCTTTCCTCTTTCACCCATTCTAAAGCTGGATAAATTTATTGAGTTTGTGAATCATAAATGGTAGAGTTTGCACATTTTATGACCTTTTACTCCGGGTCGTTGAGCAATGTAAGAAGCTATGAAAATACTTCTTCCAGATTCTCAATTCTATTCCTGTTTATTTTTGTGTAATTATTAGAGTCAGTGAAAATGCTTCATGAATATTTTTGAGAACCTGTCACCTTACATCTGGAGAGTATGTGACAAAATAAGAGTTTGTGTGAAGGAAATATAGTAGGGCCAACTATGATAAAATGATAAAAACTGTGATGTAAAGTTATGTGTTGGGTGTGAGTAGCTGTGCCCAGTGTCAGTAGTTACGGTGTGTCTATTAAATTTCAGACCCAACTTAACCAATTCCTCACACATTGCATAAACTTTGAAAAGAGATGAGGGGAAACAAAAGATAGGGGCAGTGGGGTTGATGTTCTTTTGCTTCCCTTTAAACATCACGAAGATTTATATGTCGCGTTGTGGTTGAATCATTTAAATTAATCTGATCTAGTCCATAATCACTAAAGCATTGGTGCCCAATAAATACTAAAGTATTAAATGGGAACTTTGTGGGTGGGGGACTATTGTTACTGAGGATTTTTTCGAAATTTGTGGATGGGGGGAAATCTACCTCTCCTAAACAAGATTGATGAGGCTTATTAGGTCGCCAACCAATTTAATGGGAAGTAAAGACTACAGTGATAGTCATGACAGGAGTTCGTTAATTAATTGTCTTGAATTGCTGCAATGACTGATCAACGGCCATATAAGATATTCACAAGACACTCATAATTGGACTATTATGTTACCTACAATGTTCTTTAAATGGTTCCCAAATTGGTTGGCAATATCTCAATTATTTTTCACTAAAGACACGACATACTGTTAGACTTCCACCCCCCTCCTCTCTTCATATATTAATTAGAAAAATTACAAAATAAAAAAAAAAGAAAAATATTCATTAAATAAGAAGTAAAATTCTCAAAAATTTGTAATTTTCAATAAATTTCAACTAATAATAAAAAATGTGTTCAAAAGAATGAGTTAGAAAATGTATTGTTAGTGTTTTTCATTAGTGAGATTACTTGAGGCATATGGTAGCTAGTTGTGAACAAAAAGAAGATATTACTTGGATTTGGGGGCAAAAGAGCAGCACAAATTTGACTGAGTGCAATAACAAGAACTCACGAGCATCCTCACTTGAAACACAGAAAAAAAGAGCACCCACCCCGCCAACTCACCTCCACCACACCCCCAAAGTTATGGTATACTACCACCAATGAGCTGTGCAAACCTGCATTCACTAGCTATTCACGAGCCTATTTAAGACACTTGGCTTTAACACCTTTACAACAATCTAGCATAAAACCCCTCCTTTCTTTCACAAACTAAAACCAAAGACTAGAAGTTCAAAAAATTTAAATGTCTACTACTACACATTTCTTCCTTCTGGCCCTTTACCTCGTCCTCTCACTAAATTCCCTAGACATGACCATGGCTGCAAGGATCATTCCCCGAAGTGCTCCTAGCTCAGTTACAAGGCCTCTCTTTTTATCCGAAGCTGAAACTTATTTGAAGCCACACCTGGGTCACAAACAAAATGTCTTCAAAGGGAGGCAAGTGAAGAATTGCTTGCCAAAAGGGTATAGGCATAACTCAGCTCCAAGCAGGTTCGTGAACTATGACACGCTAGGCTCCAGTGGCTGTTCCGGAATGCGTTCAGAGAAACCATGAGGGTGATTTCTTTGCTGAATGGAAAAGACTTGAATTGTTTGTACATGGTATTTCCAAATATCAGAAGATGAGAAAATCGTGTTGCTTTGCTTTGCTTGTTGTGATTGATATTTATTAAAATTTTGAGGGATGTGCGTAGGCAAGGTGAAAATGTTAGTATCCTTTTTATGTTGTGTATAGCTCAATGTGTAAGACATTGACCAAACATGAGAAACAGAGAAGATATTTTTATTTTTACCAAGCCATATCAGCATATTTGCATGCATAGTGTTTTAGCATTACGCTAAGCACAAGCATGTACTAATACCAATGGAATATTATATACCATGTAATACCCAAATAGGGTGATGTGATATACTATGTAATGTTTTACATGTCCTCGTGTAGTCCTATATTATTCAGTGTGATGGGCGCATTAGCCTTGTTTTTTTATTCTTTTCAGTTTGTCCAGCTAATTTTTGTATTTGGTTTCCCCAGTCAATTAAATTTTGAACCATTAAAAACTACATATCTAAAGGAGTATATTAGACTTCACTTGGAAGTTGAAACAATGGTAATTGCGATCCCCCGACAACTCTGTTAAAGGCAGTTTGTTTAAGCTTCTTTTGGGAAAAAAAAGAAAAAAAAAAGTTACCTTTTAATTAAAATTGTCTAAAAAATTATTATAATTGAATAAGTTAATAAAAACAAAAATTATGTCAGTTCTCATGTTTTATAATTAAAAAGGTTATTTGAAAAATTAAAGAAAACAATCATATTTTTCCAAGTTTATCCAAAGCACCTGTACAATTAGAAAAAAACAAAAATAAAAACAGATCCATTTTATACACCCCTCCCAAAACTAAAAGGACCAAAATAGCACCTTCCCTCAAGCATCAACTTCCAAGTCATTCTTTATATAGAGCACACTCACTCCAGGGCAGGGCAAAGTAATGCCAATTATTGGCTTATTCATTCAATGTACACACAGCAAAGCATATGCAATGTTTTTTTGTTTTGTTTTTGGGTCAGTAAAGCATAAGCAATGATAAAGTAGAGTATTAGTGCCAAGTATTGGCTTATGTATTCTCCATCTTCAGAGCAAAGCATCTGCAATTAACTACAACGGCAAGGAGTCTACACACGCTGCCCGTTAAAAAATAATGTTGACCTGATCAACCCGGGTGCAAAAGATACGGAATAAGGAGCAAAGACAAAAGTTTAAAAGAGTATAAATATCCCAATTAGTTGTCAACCATTTTATTGGCAGTTGATTCCCACAATAAGCATTTGAAATCTGCCAAGTATGATAACATCCAATAAATTGCTTGACGGCTAAGGTACTGGAGCTCGAGAAAAAAAAAATTGTGTAGCATAGTAATCTCTCAGATTTTGTTAACGTTATACCAATAACCCACCTACAGAACTGAAATCCAGGATTAGACAGCAATCCAAGAATGACATGCTCAATTATTTCCTTACATAATCGGAATTTCAACCATCATAAGATTATATGATATCTGAGTCATGCAAAAGCCGGAACTAATATTGGTTAATTTTTGAGTATATGAAAAGTGAAATCTGAAAAAGACTTCGCAGTTACCCTTTCGAGGGACAGTCTACAAACACGTCTTTTGTGCTAGGTATGTATCTTAAAAGTTTCAAACAAATCTTTCAAATAAAATCTAACTATACAGATCATCTTCATCGGCCCCACCAGCGGAAGTTGCAAAGGGATCAGATCCGACGGTCCTGCCTCCAGTCTCTGGAAACCTAAAATCGCTTCCAAAGCCCCGGGATTGCTGTAAGGTCTGAGCAAATGCCTGGTATTTGCGTATATCAGCATCACTAACACTCCTACGTGCATACTTCATTGACTCTTCAAAATGGGCAGCCTTGATCTCCGCAACATCTTCCTCATTGTCTTCATCCATGGCCTCAGGGTTTTCTCTTCTTTTCCTCTCGCGCTCTAAGTCCTGAAAGAAATCGGACAAATATATCAGATCAAACATAATGATAAGAAATTCATTGAGCAGGTATAAATAAGAAAAGAATCAGAATCCTGAATCAAAAAACAACTCAGTAGTGGGCCTCACTCCATTCCAAACGAATTCATTCACACTCTATGATCCAGTAGACCTCAGTTGTGAGAGATTTGTAATTAATATATTGAAAACTCAACCAAACTATTGTCAATGAATGCAAAAGAAAAAGATGAATTACTTCAATAACACATATTATTGCCTATACCTCCTATCCAAAATGTGATTTTCTGAATCAGACCCTCAGATAACAGTGATTGGTTAAGCCTATTGCTAGACCAGTTACCACAAATGCACACATATTTAAAAGGGGGGCGTTGGTTTGACGAAATTGCATAACAGGTTAATTTTAAGTGTACTGCACTAGCGAGTAAAAGCATCACCAAAACACAGAAGAACAATGTAAAGATTAGCAGCAGACCTACATTAAGTTTTTCCAAGACAGCCATAAACTGGCATCATAGAGGCTGCTTCCTTGAAAGCTCTAACAGGTAAGAACTGAAAGAAATTTTCATCTACTAAGCTAACCAAAACTAAAAGCATACCTTTTCTATGTTTTCTCTAATAGCATATTTGCATGCTCGCTGGCATATCTCTGTTATATCAGCACCGCTAAAGCCTTGAGTATACTTAGCTAGTGCTCTCAAATCAACATCTTTTGAGACAGGTGACTTCCTCATGCAAGCCTTGAAGATTTGATAACGGGACTCCTCATCAGGAAGAGGAATATAGATCAATTGATCTAGACGACCAGGCCGAAGAAGTGCTGGGTCAATGATGTCAGGTCTGTTGGTTGCCCCAATTATGAACACGGTCTTTTTGGCAGACATGCCATCCATTTCAGTCAGAAGTTGATTTAGAACTCTATCAGCAGCACCACCAGCATCCCCAACACTACTTCCTCTCTGCAACAATGATAATGATATAAATATATGCAAATAACATTCAAAACATAACTCTGGCGTATGGGATCATTGGAATATTTTACATATATAAGCAATAATAAACACACATACAATTATAACTTGGTTTAATATCAATTAAGGGTAAAGCATACTAATATGACAAACTAGGAATATGATGTGACAAAAATAGAGAGACCTGAGTAGCAATGGAGTCAAGCTCATCAAAGAAGAGAACACATGGAGCTGATTGTCTGGCCTTGTCAAAAATTTCTCGAACATTGGCTTCACTTTCACCAAACCACATAGTGAGCAATTCTGGGCCTTTCACACTGATGAAGTTAGCTTGACATTCATTAGCAATTGCTTTGGCCAACAAAGTTTTCCCACATCCCGGAGGACCATAGAAGAGGACTCCTTTTGATGGTGACATACCAAACTTTTCAAATTTTTCTGGGTGCTCCACAGGATATTGAACAGTCTACATTTAGAAAGGTAAAATCATTTCAGATTAAGTTGATATTAACTAAGTAACAAGGTTCAACCAAGATAGTTTAGATTTATGACCTCTTGCAGCTCACGCTTGACATTCTCAAGGCCTCCAATATCATCCCAGCTGACATTAGGCACCTCAACAACCTGTCAACAAAGATAACTAATTAGGAGAACAGCAAAGACAGAAAGCCTCATCAACTAATAATATTTTAAATTTAAAGGAATTAAAAAAAAAAGTAAAAACTACTAACAGTTTCTCGTAAAGCAGATGGATTGCTTGTTCCTAGAGCAGTCTGGAAATGCTCATTTGAAACTGCCATAGAATTCAGTATTTCAGCATCAATATTCTCATCTTCCAAATCAATGACGTCCATCTTCTCCCTAATGCATTGCAGAGCAGCTTCCGTGCAAAGGGCAGCAAGGTCAGCACCAACATATCCATGAGTATCTTTTGCAATTCTCTCTAAATCAACCTACAGTAAGAGAACCAGTAGAGTTGAATAACAGAAAATTCAAGGTTGTTAAAGAATAAAACTAAAACCAGAAACAAAGGTACAGGTGCATTTACACCAACCTGACTGGGAATTATTTAGACAATGTATAATTTGAATCCAAAAAAGTTACCAGTATGCACAACAAAGTTAGACACACCAAAAAAAGAAAAAATCACAAAATCAACCAACAGAAATGAAAGTTAAGCAATACTGAACTTACATCATCTGAAAGCTTCATGTTTTTGGTATGAATGCGAAGGACTTCAAGTCTCCCAACTTCATCAGGAACACCAATATCAATTTCCCTATCAAATCTACCAAACCTTCTCAATGCAGGGTCAATGCTATTTGGCCGATTTGTAGCTCCAATAACAATAACATGGGCACGAGATTTCAATCCATCCATAAGAGTCAAAAGTTGTGAAACAATCCTCCTTTCAACTTCACCATGTGTCTTCTCCCGCTTGGGTGCAATAGAATCAATCTCATCAATAAAGATGATGGAGGGAGCATTCTTTTCAGCTTCTTCAAATGCTTTCCTGAGATTGCTTTCACTCTCTCCAGCCAGTTTGGACATAATCTCTGGGCCATTGATACAAAAGAAGAACGCTCCAGTTTCATTAGCAACAGCTCTAGCTATTAAAGTCTTACCAGAGCCTGGGGGTCCATACAGCAAAATTCCTTTGGGTGGTTTCACACCAATTGATTTAAAAAGTTGTGGATGTCTCAGTGGAAGCTCTACCAATTCACGAATTTGTGCCATTTGCTTCCTGACACCACCCACATCATCATACCCAACCTCATCTAGCCTTTCTTCATCCTCTCTTTTCACAGGTTCCCCCTCACAGAATATTTCAGTGTCTGGAGCAACCACACAATACTCCCCAGGATCAGTTTCAATGACCTTAAATTCTACACTTCTCATCCCTCCTCGGACGAGAAATAGATCCCCCTTTCTGACAGGACGATAAGCCTCTAAGAAATATGCTGCAAATTTTAAACAAAAAAGTAGTTAAAACCTCACATAAACACAGAAATATACAGTGGGAAGGTGATAGAAGCAAATCCCTGGAACATTAATAACCCCACACCATCTGTTCCACTAAAAACAGCCAAATGCTTTTACAAAGCAATCAATGTGAACAAACATAATGATATTGTGGATGCATTTGAAAGAGCTAATTTACAACTTATTTGAACTTATGTCATGACATAAACTCTTGTATAAGTGTTTGGAAGAACTTATGAAAATAAGTTATAATATATCCATAAGTTGTTTAGCTTATTTCAATAAGCTCTCCAAAACAATTTAACCATATTCTTTCTTTGATTATAGAAACGACTTACACATAAACTCCTACATTGTAAGCACTTAATTATGCCGTTTACCCAAACGCACCCATGCTAAATGCAAATCTAATGGACGTGAAATACTAAACAATGAGGTATTACAACAATGAAAACTGTACCCCAACAACACAATCTCACTCACAAAACAAAATCCCTCTATATATATATAAACGTGTAAAACTATCTGCTTCCACAGGCCTCCACTCTCCCCACTCACCTTTACATTTATTTTCATTTGAATACTTTCTTTTCATGAAGAGGTGAACTTCACTCTCCTAACAAGCATCTGTTATATCCTCTTATGCTTTTAATATCAACTGAACGTTTTAACAAGCTGTAATTGAATATCATAAACCAATTTCAAATATATTATCTTTAAAATTCAAATACGTTCCTAATATGCATCTAATATATCCTCTTATGCTTTTAATATCAACTAAATGGTTTAACAAGCTATTACTGAATATCATTTTGAATATACATATTTTATTTTCAAAATTCTAATACGCTCTTAACATACATATGATATCTCTTTAATAGTATTTTTAGTTGTCATTCTTCAACAAGAGCATTTTTAGGAATTTTTCTTAACCTCTTATCTCTTTTAATCTATTATTTTCAATATCTTTAGTTTTAACTTGAATTTCAATATTTCTTTAAAAAAATATCAATAATTAAAAATAATATTGTATCACAATATAGAGTATATATCATAAATATAAAATATAATTTATATATTATAAAATACTTATTTATTACAAATTTTAATTATAATATAATTTATATATTTAGAAATATTTATTTATTATAAATTTTGGTTATATAAAACAAACATTTATTCTGTGCAATGTACAGGCTAAAATACTAGTTCAGCAATAAGGTATTATATTCTAATAATTAATCACACACACTCAAAGTGTGATACAGGAGAAGAAGGTTCCACTCACGTTTCAAGTAAGCATCAAAGAGATTGCCGGTGACACCTTCAACAGTATCATCAATGGGAAGAATGTGAACGCGCTTCCCATACTTGACATCAGGGCACTGATGCACAGACACAACATCTCCAAGACGAACCCTCAAATTCGACCTCACAACTTTGTTCATCCTTATCTTCGGCTCCTCACAATTCTCGTCCGCAAGAGCTATGCAAATCGTATCCCTCCGTTTCTTCCCCTACATCACAAATCCAATAACAATATAATACTAACAACAACAATAAGAATAAATTACGATCCCTATACTAACTCCTTTTAATTATTTGAAATACATTATACCGATACCCCTTAATTGTTTAAAAAACAAATATATGTGTAATCTCAATAAATTTTAGGAGGTTTGGTGTACTTTACTCTAATAATAATAATAAAAAAAAGAGAAACCCAGAATTTGGGAATCGAGAGAGAAGAGAGAGGAAGGTGAAAAGAGAGACCTTGATGAGGATAGTGTCGCCGCGGAAGAGTTGGAGCTTTTCCATGGTTTTAGGGTGCATGGAAACCACCGAGTTGTCGTCGTTGATGGCCTCGTCGACGATCAATCGGTTCGGCGATTTCTTCCGCTCAAGAATCGCCGTCGAGAAGTCTTTCTTCCCCAATTTCCTGAAATTCGATTCCGAAAACCAAAAAGGAAAAAAGAAAAGAAAAACTCCAAGTTCATCACATAGGTATTTGGCATTTGGGGGAAAAGAAGAACAAAATTAACGAGGACGAGTTGACTCACGAGTCGGATGATTCGCCCTGGTGAGACATTGCTGGAATGGAAGATCAAAGCACAGCGGAGAAGCCAAAACCCAGAGAAAATGAGGACTACACTGATGTTGAGAGGTCGTCTCTGCTTGTATCTTATGTATAGGAATTGGGAATCAATCAGTTATCTAATTCAATATTATAAATCCACTCTTCATTTTTATGAAACTAGTGGATAAATCCGCGTGATGTAGGGGTAAATTTTTTAAAAAAAGGTCGAGTAATTTTCTAATATGTATATAACAATATATAAACATATTTATACATAGTTTAAAAAATTTTGATTTATGAATCATATTTTAAAAAATTGTTTTCTACTAATAAAAAAACTAATTAATAATTTAATATTATCTCATAAATGAATTATAAATTATTGAAAAAAAATAATGCCTTTCCATACAATAAATAATATAATATAAAAAAAATTATCAAATAATTGTCTACTTTATTTTTGTAAGATACATATAAATAAAAGACAATTAAGACTCAATCATCAATTGCCACAAATTTTCATGAACCTCATAAATTAATCAATCATTTTATTTTTTATTAATAAAACATTAATAATAATAATAATAATAATAATAATAATATCAATAAAAATATTTATAATGATTATTAAATAATTAACAACCTTCGTCGATCAATTACTAAGGAAATAATAAAAATATTAAATAAATAATAATGATGATAAAAATTATAATATTTAAAAATTATAGTTTTTATAATTCAAGTCTTGTTTAATTTAAAATTAGATTATATATTTAAAAATTTATTGAAAATAATTTTAGCAATCTTTTACACCTTTATTCAAAATTACAAATTTATAATCAATGTTTTAAAATGAAATAGGTTAAGATCATCACTTAATTTTTTTTATTACCAAAAAACCTAATTTTTTTAACCATTTTTACGCTAAAATCGGAATAAATAATTAAAAAAAATCCTTAGAAAGGGAAGCACCAAATTCAAAATTTTTATTAATAAATCATTAATTAGCACAAAAATAATAAAGTAATATGCATGCACTATCAATAAGTTTTTATATGTCTCTTCCCTCTTTAAGCAAGAATCCATAGCTAGTCCACCATTCATAGGTCAACAATGACTAAAATAATTATAACACAACCAAACAATTTACATTATGATACAAAATTATTTTTAACTATTGATAATTTTTTTAAAATGTTGAAATTTAATTTAGAATTAAAAATAAATAAGATAGATTAAAAGAGATAAGAGGTTGAGAAAAAATCCTAAAAATACTCTTGTCAAAGAAAAAAAACTAAAAACGCTTTCATTGAAAAATAATTCCTAAAAATGTTCTCAAGATAACTATTTTAATTTATATATATATATATATTTGCTCATCTTATCTCCGATTTCACGAAAATTTTCTATGATTTTTTGGGATAAATCATCCTTATCTTTTTAATTTTCATATCTCTTACCTAATTTAAATTTCTTTATCTCTTATCTGAATTGAAATATCTTGCCCTTCTCATGTCCAATTTTGTGGAAATAAATTATCTTCAATTTCTTAATAATAATGATTTATCATTGTTGTTGTTCGTATCATGAGATAATAAAGTATTGCTCCTTTACTTAAATTTCTCACACTTTACCATCATCGTTAATTGGAATCACAAGAACTGAAATTATTATTGAACTTGTATTTTAACATGTGCATTGTATAGAATAAATATTTATTTTATATAACTTAAATTTATAATGAATAAATATTTTTGAATATATAAATTATATTATAATTAAAATTTGTAATAAATAAATATTTTTTAACATTTAGATTATATTTTAATTTATAATAAATAATTATTGTAATACAATGTTAATTTTTAATTATTGATAATTTCTTTTAAAAATATATTAAAATTCAATTTACAACTAAAACGCTTTTGTTGAAGAATGATAGCTAAAAATGCTTTTGCAAAAGAATAATAACTAAAAACACTCTTATTCAATATAGCTATGTTAATTTATATATAGAGAGAAATAAAATTAATTATTTTGATTTATTATGTTGACAATTATTATATTTAGATATATTTAATGTTCTTTTGTAAATAAATTTATTAAATTTTATCAAAATTATTTGGTATATATGTACTTTAATTATAAGGAAAATTGCACTAACATTCTTTATGTTTTCCTTAAATGACACACATATACTCTAGTTTTTAAGTGAACATTACCTCCTTTACTTATTTCTTAAAGTGACACACACACCCTCAGTCGATAATAGTGTTTGTGTTATTTTTTTGGTCACATTTTATATGTTTTTTTTTCTGTTACAACAATGTTTGTGTTATGTTAACTAGAGCTTTGTAATACTACCATCCCATCTACATATGCTTAATTGCTTATGTTCTTGTTTCATGCATGCACCATTAATTGCCAATAATTGTGTTTCTCCTTATAATCACCTAGTTCTAATAAATGTATTGGCTATAAATTTCTCAATTATATGTTTCAAAGCCATGAGTAAATGGAGTAATTAATGTGACATGTTAATCAATTTTGAAATTTCAAGAATCAATAGTGCATGTTTGAATCCAAGCAATAGGCACTTCTATAGTAAGTTGTGTCAATAAGTTTCTTCTAGCGTGCAAGTTCGAAACATTTTTAAGTGAATGCACACTCTCATTATGAAGTTGCATGTTGCAACAATCATGGTCACTAGACAAGTTTAATGGACCCCATCCTAAAAAAAATTAAAAACACAAAACCATTAATTCACAACAAAACGATTACCATCCTTTCAAATAAGCATCTCTTTAGTAAAAACATAAGCATTCGTTTTTGCTAAATTGTCCAAATGATCTCAAAAAGAGTTGCCAAAATTTCTTAATCCACCATTGAACAAATATGATCCATAAAAAGCTAAACCATTGAACAAAGTTGATCCATAAAAGGTTGACAAAAGTTTATATCAATTTTGGCTTCTATTTCCATAAATTAAAAAATTAATCCATAAATTGAAGAAAAAAGATGCAACAGATTACTGTGTTGCAAGTAATAGATATACAAAGCGTGCAAATTTAACATTCCAAGTTACATCCACAATAGGACACAACAAATACATCGATTCATCATTGTCCTAGTTGTTGTCAAGTAGACAAATTGCAATATATACCCGACCTAAAAAAAGGATTTTATAGCTATAAGTCTCCCTAAAAAAATTACATCAAAATAAATTATATCTCTTCCAAAATAGCAATTTTTGTTAGCAATAGCAAATAACAAAACAGGATGCATCTACACCTATCTCACCCCATCTCAATTGTACATGAAATGTACCAAAAAAATGTACCTATCTTGAGTGAGAGAGCATTCTAGGCTGCTTATGAGCACTTGGCTTGATTTAGGTGCATTTCCAAGAATGTCTTAGCTGCTTGACTGAAAGTTACGTGTCCCTCATCCATTGCTTGTTGGTACTGTACATATTCAAAAAAATGGTTAACTCTCATTGTGATTCAACATAGATTATACAAAGGACACATTTATATTCCAATTACCATTACCATAAAGCAAGTATTATTTGCAACAAAAGATTTTTTTCCTACATACCTTTAGTTTTTTATGCAAGAATGAGAAAGATATTAACATTCATGTCTCTGTGTGTGTGTGTTTTGGTTTTATCTCTCTAACATCCCAAAATATTACTTCCAAGTTGCTTACAATTACTACACTTAATTGTACTTAATCTTCTTGCATCTTGAGGACCAGTTAGACCTTCATTCACACCTTTTTTTTCTATTAATCCTTGACCTTCCAAGTAGCCTTCTCAATGTAAGAGGATCAATTTCCCCATAACAACCTCTATTGTTGGTATCTAATTCAGGCATGGGATATATTATTTTGGTGTAAGTTAAACAATGAATTTTAGTAGTGTAAGAACCTTCACAAAGCATGTCCACATTTTCTCTCTTGTATGCAATGTATGCACATGCATACTTGCATGGTAAATCAAATAGCATCCAATAATTACATCTATATGTTCTATCCATCAAGTGCACCACAAAGGTGGTAAACCCATTTTTCACTTAAAACTCATCATTACCTGCATAAGTGGCTCTACACACTCTTTCATCTTGCATTGTAATGTTAAGTACCTTTCTAATCCTAAATGTGATAATGTTCTCAAACCCACACCCCTTTTCATACCTCCTTTAAAATATTTCCATCATCCTACATCTAATGGAGTTAAGTATAGCTAAAATAGTTTTTCGTTTTTATCATCTCCCAACTAGCTATTAAAGGCCTCACACACATTTATTTTTTACATGATCAAATTTACACTTAGTCTTAATTGTATGTTTTGCCTATATACTTTTAGGCTTTTCAAGATCTAACAACCAATTTGCAGCTTCACTACCTAAATTTCTAAGTTTTTCCATAGCTTTTTCAAACATAAATTCACTATAAGCCATAGCAACAAGCCAGAACTATGTACTACAAATCATTGTTTTAAAATTCAGTTTGAAATTGTTTAACAACTGATTGCAAACAATACCTATAAGTGATAAAAGGATAATTTGTTAATCAAGAAAATATTTGACAAAATGAATTCAACAAGTGACTATAGCAATACCCATGTTTCATTTAAGGAAATGATTTTGTGAATTTCTCAACTATTATTACACAAACAAATCAAATTAATAAATCAAGTATGATGTTAAAAAATAAAAATAAAATAAGGATAATGCAACACCAACCTTTTTTCATATTTGACATAATTGTCACTTGCCTATCTTGCCACTCAGGTTCAAAACTCAATGCATCATTCAATAAGGATAGGAAAAATATCCATAAGTCCCTACACTCAACTTTAACAATAACAAAGACAATCAATAACATGCCTTTATTTCCATTAACTACTTCAGTTGAGAGTAATATTCCACCTATCAATTCATTCAATACACTTAATCAAGTTTTGAAAACACTTAGACATCTATTAAAACTTGGAGAATCAAATTAGGCATCTCTCAAAGAAATTGGTTGATATAGGAGAAAGGGACATTTTCTAGAAATATGATTGATAACCTTATAGAAATGTTTGCCCCCTACTGTAACACACCCAATATATACATAATAAATAATAATATTTTATGTTACATCTATTACATAGAAAATAACATTTTTTTTGGAAACATATTCAAAATTACTAATTTTTTTTTTTTACTACCAAGCATTCACTACCAACTAAAAGCAAACTTGGATAATACCCACGTAACCTTAGATAACTATACATCATATCTACATTTTTGTTTGGCAAAAATATTAGTACCAAATATATACAACCAGTGCTTGGCCAAAAGAAATACTAGTCATCTGCTTTACACTGGGAGCTATAAACTATCAACAGAGTCAACATTAGTATTGACTATAAGCAAAACAAAAACAAACCAACGCTATTGGTTAGTCAAAAAGTTGATAGTCATATCTACTGATTTCCAGTCAATATTGGAATCTCCATGCTAGGATCCTCCTCTAATTCACTCGGTTCAGGTGTAGGGTCCCTCCTGACTTCCCTTTGCTGTACTTGTCTTCGTGCCCTAGCACCTCTAATAACATATAGTGTTTCTGGTTTTGGCTCCTTGTGTATGATACACTTTCACAGGTGTCTGGGACTTCGTATCAAAACAACTAGCTACTCTTTTCGGCCATAGCAAAGAAGCAAGTAATGGCAAGAAAAATCTGAAGGTTCCCTCCAACCTGAAGGGAGGACTAGACAGTGTTCAAAAGTCAGAGTGAGAGGTCCTCAGTACAGTGTCGTTGAGGATGGAGGTCTCACTCTCCAACCATCCTCTAAGTGACACTCCAATTCAATAATGGTGGTGTGTAAAGGGTCCATCATTTAAAAATAAAGAAACATAAAAGAAAGACAAGGAGTGAGGTTCTAACTTAAGGCACCAATGTGGTAATAACATTCACGGGGTCTAATCTAACAAATAATCTCCATAAAACATAATAAATTAAGTAGTTCATATGATATCGCAAGTAATAATCACACAGATGCGATGCATGAATATATACATGCTGACTCATCTCCATGGAGAACATTTCAATATAGAGTAGCTTAAGTAGGAGCTCGTACTCCACCGACCTATGTACACAAAATCAACATTTAACCAAATCTGAAATGGGAACAACATTAGGTGACTTATCAACCAAAGCTAGTATGGGAATAGTCTTTGGTAATAAAAGGTACGTGGCAGTACACTACACTAATTGTGGATAAATTATAGTGACTAGTCAGGAATATTAGTGCGCAAGTCGCCTTAACCACAGCTCAGAGTCGCGACCCTCTAGCCCCCTGTGGGATGACGTGCACTATACATCCTCGAGGTCTCTTTGACTTCCACTACAAGATTTACATCCTATCACAGGATGTAGCTACTCTAGGAACTTCAAGTCCCACAACAATAATATGATAATGTATTCACATAATAGATAATTCTAGATAAAGGATACCATACATATCCTATCTTTATCTTTTCTTCCACTTGTCCTTCAAGACTAATAATTTACAATTCACTCACAAGCTTTCCTCAAATTTTATGAGTAGAACATATCCTATTTAAATTAATTTAAAATCTCAATTTCTTATTAAATCTTATGGATTTCTCATTTTACACTCATTTTCACTTAATATGTTTCATTAAGTGGTTAAAATCTTGCTATTTACAATATTATTATATTGAGTATTAATATTTATCTTAGTATATTGTTTATATAATATTAATTTTAATCAAAATTAGAATTATATTTAACAAATTATTTATTTATTGTAGACTTTATATTATTCTACTATTGAATTAAATCAATAGTAATGATGAATTCAATACCCAATCTTATGAGTGGGTATCATAATATTGTAAGTTTAATGTGGTCCAAGCCACAAAGTTCACAAGCAATTTCATAAAATGTATTACTATTATTATTGTTATTACTATTATTATTATTATTAACAATTGTTACAATTACTTTATTATTATTATTATTATTAGTTAACTATATACGTAAGCATCCAATCTTCCTTTTTTTTTCCCTCGTATACCATGGTCCTATATGCAAAACTCCTACCTGCTATCTATACCTTTAAAATGCTAAAAGGCTTAAATGGCTTATATCAATACTGTAGGCCCATATGGCCATAAAAAAAAAAAAAGGAGATCAGGCTTTCTTACATTCACGCAGCACATCTTTAAAACAGAACTTATTCTTACCTCTCATTTAAAGTTTCAAAACTCCAATCTCTCTCTCTCTCACTCGATTGCCTGCTTCTCGTTTTCTCCATTGATGCCTTTTCACTTTGTTTTCTAAAATTTTCACTGTTTGAATCTCTTTTGTTTGATTTCTCTCAGGATATAAATATGTTTTCTCTCTTTATGTCTCACTACTTGCTCTATGGTTTCACTGGGTTTTATCACTTTCTCTTTCTCTCAGTTTAGACTTCACACAATAGGGAAAGAAAGAGAAATTTTCCAGCAATTCAATCCGTGAGTCAACCTCACACAAGCAACAGGTCTCAAGAACATATAACCAATCAACAGATTTATAGCAACAACTATCCTCATACTCAGACAATTTCAAACATTTAGAAAAATAATCAAGCAAAATATCAAACTTTGAGCAATCTCAAATCACAAATAGATCCTTGAACATAAAAATTACTAATTAAGGCCTAAATCTCCTCCCCACCTTAGATTTTTCCATAAACTTGAACAATTCTCCTTCTTTGTACTACTCGCACTTCTACTGCCACAAAGGAAGAAAGTCAGTTTTCTCACTCTTCTTGTCTGTTTTACAATGTGAAAAACAGGGAGAAGCACTCCTTATTTTAATTTCTAATCCAAGGGTAGATAGTCTCTCACTATTCCTAACTGTGAGATCTTTTTTTAGTGAATTTTTTTTCAATAAATACACTTGGGTTGGCCTGTACGTTTTAGGCCCAACACATGAAGAAAAGAAAAAAAAATTATACACCTCCAGGTATATGGACTTGTAGTTTAGGCCAAAGGAAAAAGAAAAAAAAAACCTAACCTAATTAATTTCTTATTAACCCAAATTCTAATTTACCTATTAACATTTTTTTATTTAACCTTTCTCTAATTATTTATTTAATTAATTTAGTTTTACACTTTCTTAATTAATTTTACTATTAACTAATCATTTACTTAATTTCAATTAATTGTTTTTACATATATAAAGAGTCATAATCTTTTTATTAACTTCCTATTAATATTTAAAAACTTCACAATTTTCTTAATTTATTTAAATTTCTAATATTCTCTAAACCAATTTCTATGACTCTTTTTAAGTACATCTAATTAGCACAAATATAATGATATTATAATTATTTAAACTAACAAACATAATAATAACAAGCAAAACAAACAAAATACTTATTTAACTAATTTTTTTAAAATAAAAATAAATTTGAGAAAAAGAGGATGTTACACCCATTCTTCTTGAAGTTTAAAAGAGTGAAAATTTCAAGCTAATGACATTAAAAAAGCCTTACATGAGATGGAATCCATAAATCAACTTAACTTTGGATATTTGAACTGTGAATGCATACTTGAGTTAATTTTTATTGAAGTACTTTAGGAATTTTAGTTAGGATTATTTTAGGAACTTTCGATTCTTAATTTGTTTAGGAATTTAGTAAATAAGTAGTATTATCTAAGTAAAAAAGAAAAAATAAAAATAAAAAAGGTTAATAGGCCCTGAATTACAAAAACTAGAGCACTTAAGCCTTGAAAACTAAAAGATGGCAAAACTGATAAATTTGACCTTTATTGTGAAGCTACACTAAGCTTATTGAATGATGAGAGAAATGTGAGCTTTGACATTTAAACATGCTGAGTGATGGCAATCCATACCCAACGATATTAGTAAAGTTAAAGGGAGGGGGTATGCAAAAGTTTAGAGGTCATTAACCTTGCCCTGCAACTATGAGCTCACTAAATGATGAGAAAAACCTTGCTCTTGAGTTTGGCCTCACTTAGCGATGACATCCCCTCGTTATGCTATGGCCCTTAAAACTCAAAAGTATAAAATTTGTTATACCTGCTCACTAATGTCATTTCACGATGGGTGATGACTCCCAATATTTTGAAATGTAATGGTCTTCATGTATTGTTAAATTGGAGTATGCATTATTTGGTAATTAAGTTCAACAACTTAGTTATTTTGTTGCTACTAGAAATATGACTAAAAGCATTGTGGTTATTCAGTTTACATAGTTAAAAATATTCAATGGTATTGTTACATCTTTCTTGTTAATGTTTATTTGTAACGTTTAGTTGTCCACTTATATAACACTTAGTAAGTATAATTATTTTAGAGAAGTGTTGGCTACACACTCTCCAACACATTTTCTCTTATTAATTAAATTTATTAAAATCACAAAATCATGAGATTGGGTCAATAAATAAGGAGTAGGACCCACATAATTTTGTGGCTTCCGGCAAATTTCAATTAATAATAAAGTGTGTTACAAAAAGTGTGTTAGCAAGTGTGTCACTAGCATTTTTTATTATTTTATTAGGTTACATAAGAGAAATGAAAAATAAAATGGTAGTTTTCTAGGTGTGGTGAATAGTACTAAGTGTATCTCTACTCTAAATTTGCTTCTTGTAAAATATATATCCGACACTAAACAAAATATTATTTTATTATCTAGTGTTAGAATCACTTCAGAATTTCATAGGAGGTTAATTATGATTAATAATCACTAATTATATTAATCTCCATGAGAAAATTGACTATCTGTTCACATAAATCAATAAAAACTCTTATTATGTATTTAAGTTTTAGTTGAATTAACAACTAAAACTTACCAAAAAAATTATCAAAATTTTAATTAATTAAATTTTATGATTTAGTTCATGTTTATACTCATAAATGATACAAATAAAGTTAATTAAGAAAAACATAGAAAAACTAAGGTGTTACATTAGGGGACATAGTCGACTAATCACTCAAAATGAGAAGCTAACTCCTTGGAGAACTCTCTGTCTTATGCATGAGCATTGGTTTTGATTTGCATTGACATAACATAATTATTGGCTGCCATATGTGCTAATAGTTATATTTGCTGATTGAGTATAGGGGTTATATGATGTATATCTTGTTTTTGTATATATGCGTGTATGAACTATCATATTTGTTTGTGAGTCATCTACACGTACTCCTGTAATACTTGTGTAAGGATGATCACCCTTTTATGTTGTATTTTCTATCACTTTTGTTTGTGGTTATGGCGAGGCATATAGTGCACTTGGGTTTGTTCCATATTGACTTCATGAAGGACTCCAGAAGGATTGAAGGTGTGTGGCTCTTTAATTATGAAGATTGCCACATAAGATATGGATAAAACAAGTTTACTTTTGGTCCCTACAATTTCTTGATGTTATTTTAAATAGTACAAATGACGTTAAAGTTTAGCCTTCTAATTGAAAAGATGTGGCAAGCTCTACTGTTGACAATGAAAATTTGCGCCTTTTTTGTCAACAAACATAATCTCATTCTAGATTTTGAGGAAAGGGCCATGTACTCCCTTTAGAAGCCTTTTAACCTCCTTTGTAGGCCCTTTACCCTAGGTCTTTGGTAAATTTTTATTAATTTTGATAAAACATCTAAATTGAAACATACATTACATTACATAGATATTGTTAGAAAGGGTTATAAACAAAAGAAAAAGTCATAGATAGATTGAAATTAAAATACAAAGGTGTTATCAATAGAAGAAGGGATCATCGGTAGAAGAAATTGAGATGAGAAGTAGATTTGCATAAATGTAAATTGCTGGAATTAAAATGGTGGTTGGGAACATTGTAGTAACCCGTCAATCCTGAACATCAGGGACTTAGGATATGTAGGGTGTTTATAATTTCTAACCTTATTACATGGTACAAACTAGTATGTGTAGACAAAGGATTCCTAACTACTAATAACTGCTACAAACTTCTACTAAATCTTCACCATTGATGGCTTTGTCTTCAATCTTCATCGTTGATGACTTTTTGGTTTTAATGCTTGCTAGATCTTTAATTTTTCTGTCACCATCTTATCAAAGTGAGAATAGTAGAAAAGTTATATTTTGACACTTAGTCAAAATAGTATGCTGAAATACCAATTTCCAGCACTTAGTCGAAATGTTATCTCGAAATGGCCATTCTTTTTTATTTTCTCGAAATGTCCTCGAAAGACCATTTTTCAATTTTCTCAAAAAATGGTGATATTAATAGAGGCCCCCCAATATTTGTCTTTTGACTAAATAGGAAAAAGATACATACTAAAATCTTTTTGATTAGTATTAATCCAACATCAGTATTAGATTTTCAATTAACATAGGGCCAACCATTGTTTAACTAAAATTAATCCAACATTAGTATTGGATTTTCAATTAACACAAAGCCAGTTATTGATCAAATAAAATTAATCCAACTTCAGTATTGGATTTTCAATTAATACATAGCCAATCATCGTTTGACTAAAATTAATTCAACATCAGTATTGGATTTTCGATGTATACCCAACCATATCGAATTAGTGAAAATATCTTAAGTCATCTCACTTTTCGATTTGATAAGAAATTGGCCTTTTCAATGCTCAAATAATTAGAAATATATTTGAGGAAGCAATTAGGCCATTTTTTTTAGTACTTTGACCTCTTTCAATTGAATCAAAAACATTCTTTCAAATGCTCCAGGACATAAAAACATTAAGGACCCCTTTTTTATTTTAATTTTGGTCATCGAAGTTTTGATTTTAACCAAATTTTCGTCTTCAATCTTGACCAATATCTTTTTCGAATACTATCTTTGACTTTAAGTGTAAAGACTTCTGCCAATTAAAAGACTTTGACCAAACATGCTTTGGTATGTGTTTGGACCACTTAAAAGACTTTTGCTACATCATTAGATTGCATTTCGATTTCGAACAATTGTTTCTGCGAATCGACTACCCATCTCGACAAATTTGAGTCTTATTTCGATTGGACCCAAAAACTTTTGAATTCGACTAATTGTTTTCCTACCACAAATTGGCATGATTGGTCGAATATAATGAGCAATATCATTGAAATGCCAGGATCTCTTTTTTTATAACTTTTGATTTCAGCTTTGAAATAATGTTTTCAATCAGAAGCAAAAATGTCATTCTTCGAGAGGTCTCTTTTATATATATATATATATATATATGATGTAATGCTCGGCCACTTTCAGGATGAGTGACTATCTTCACAAATCAACACAAGACTTTTTAGCGTACTTTGTCCTCACTCACATGCTTCCCAGGAAACTTTCCAGTAGGTCACCCATCCCTAAATTGCTCCAAGTCAAGCATGCTTAACTATAGAGTTCTTAAGTGATGGACTACCGAAAAGTAGATGCATCTTGTTGGTATAGGTAGCACTTATTAATTCCTTTAAGCTATCCTCAACTGTACAGTCCCATACCTACACAGCCTCTGGATCCCTTTCGTTCGGGTGTGTATTCGATTCATTCATGTACCCCTCTTGCTGGAAGCCTGCCAAGAGCCGCTCATTGTCCGTGCCTCATCTCTTTTGCACTGGCGATCACTCCCCGCCCTCGTCAGCGCCCGAGATGTTACATATTACATAACCAATTTCGAATATTAATCAAAATTTCACACTCCAATTAATTAAGATCGTAGTTTCGAAACTTTTTGGCTTACGTTTTTCTTTTAAAATGAAAAGATTTCCTTTATGAATATTGAATGACTTCAAGCCATAAAAGCATTTAGGCTATATATACATTTTTGTAATGTCATATTTAATTTCGAATGAGAATCAAAATTTAATTTTGTATGGCTTCATGATCAGAGGCCTTTGAATCTTTAAGGCCTAAGCCATCTTTCTTTTTTCATTTTTTTAAGGCCGTAATTAACTTTGATTAATAATTAACATTTTCAAAATTTGAAAAATTTAAGCCTTAACTTCCACGGTTTTATTGTTCGTAGGCTAACCGCTTCACATATTTTTATTTTGCACATGCTTATTGTGACTTGTTTGCGAGTCTTGTTTCCTAATAATCCTTTTAATCAAATCATTTAAACACAAGCCATTTTCCAACAGTCTCAATGACTCAAATTCACCAATGTTTGGCGATTTCAAATTTTTTAATCACTGAGAATGTCCTTTCAAGATCAATTGAAAAATATTTAAAATTGGAATGGTTACTGTTAACCCATCATTGGCCATAAACAAACATTGTAAATGGCCATTTGCAATATTGTGATGCACTGAAACATTGTAAAATATGAACGGATCTATCTTCGAAGCCAATTAATTCAAACTATATTGGCCATTAAAAATATTGATAGAATAGATCTGGCACAGTAACAATGTTGGCCAATAATTGATGGCCATAGTTAAAAATTTAGCACACGATACCCATTTTTGGGACCCCTTACCTGGCATGCCATTTTGTTGATAGTGAAATTTTGCACCTTTTTTGTTAACAAACATAATCCCATTCTAGATTTTGAAGAAGGGGACATGTACTCTCTTTGAATGCCTTTTAACCTCCTTTGTAGGCCTTTTACCCTAGGTTTTTGGTTAAATTTTTATTAATTTTGATAAAACATCTAAATTGAAACATACATTACATTACATAGATATTGTTAAAAAGGGTTATAAACAGAAGAAAAAATCATAGATAGATTGAAATTAAAATACAAAGGTGTTATCGATAGAAGAAAGGATCATTGGTAGAAAAAATTGAGATGAGAAGTAGATTTGCATAAATGTAAATTGCTAGAATTAAAATGGTGGTTGGGAACATTATAGTAACCCGTTGATCCGTGAATGTCAGGAACTTAGGATATGTAGGGTGTTTACATTGTCCAACCCTTATTACATGGTACAAACTAGTATTTATAGAGAAAGGATTCCTAACTACTAATAACCATTACAAACTTCTACTAAATCTTCACCGTTAATGGCTTTGTTTTCAATCTTCATCGTTGATGACTTTTGTCTTCAATCTTCACCGTTGATGGCTTTTTTGGTTTTGATGCTTGCCAAATCTTTAATTTTTTTGTCACCATCTTATCAAAGTGAGATTAAAAGTTATATTTTGACACTTAGTCAAAACAGTATGCTGAAATACCAATTTCTAGCACTTAGTCAAAATGTTTTCTTGAAATGACCATTCTTTTCGATCTTCTCGAAATGTCCTCGAAAGACCATTTTTCGATTTTCTTGAAAAACGATGATATTAACACCTGCATTACAACCCCAATGATGACTTCATGACTTTATCAACTCATGGTTTGCAATCACACCCAATGGTTCATCTTTCTAGCTTTGAGGAGTACACCTTATAAGGCTCATAATTTTAGTTGGGATAGCAATTACGACCAGCGTAGGATTTATAGGTCTTCTTTTGTGAGACTATTTTGATTAGAGCTATCAAATTGGGGTAGGCTGGCCCAACTCGCCAGGGCCATTACTTTTTAGTGGGCTGGGCCAGGCCGGCCTCATTTGTGTTTAGGCCTTTTTTTTTTGCCCAGCCTAGCCCTATGCGAACCATCGGGCTATTGGGCCTGAATGTTTTTGGACATATTAACGTTGTTATCTATTTTAATTATTATTTTTTTTGCTAAAAATTATATAAAATTAAATTATTTAAATCATATTAAATATTTAAAATTAAATTCTACATACTTTTTAGCATAAACGAACATTTTTATTCATATATAATTGACTTAATTACTCAATATTCTCATTAAAAATATATCTTTAAGTGAAATTTATTTACAAAACAAAATACCCATGTTAACCTTTCTTTTTTACAAACATGTGTGACCCTTTCTTTTTTAATTTTTTAAGTATATTAATATTTTTTATTTAATTATATATATATATATATATATATATATATATATATATATATATATATATATATATATATATATATGGGGGTGGCAAAATGGGCTGGGCCCATCGGGCCAGCTTGTTTAGCTCGCCATTTTTGACAAGTTGGGTTAAGCTACTTAAGCCCGTCAGCCCGCATAACCCGTCTCGTTTTGGCTCATTTAAAAACAGGGCAGGGCGAGCCAGCCCTTGGGGATAAACATAAATTTAAATTATTTAATTTATAATTTTTATTTCATGTGAAAATGAATGAAACAAATAGTTGTGGCACCGGTTAAGATCATGTAGAAGCTAATCAAGACAAAGACACGAGTAAGGAGATGTGATTTGTTTGCACTTTCCAGACTTGAAATTCTTTAAGCATTAGAAGTCATGGTTTGTTCAGCAATATCGTATAAAACTATAAATAATTAATTATCATTATCAAATATTGTACATATACTCATTCAAAATTTTGAATTACTTTCTTGTGTAAAGTATAGGCACTAACGTGTAGGCCAATCCCAAATGTTTCTTTATTAAAAAAATCACAAGCTTCAAGTTTTTTTTTAATTTTTTTCTTTTTTTTTTAATTTTTGGTGGCCCAACTGCCGACTCGCTAGCCCACTCATAAAACGAGATGGGCTACGTATTCTAACCCACTTTTCCAAAACGGGTTGTGGCGGGCTGGCCCATTTTAGGTGGGCTTGATGCGGGGTAGGCTGGCCTGTTTTGCCACCCCTACATACATAGATGGTACATACCCTTTCTCCCACGGTTACTGCAACGTGTGTGGTGTGTGTGTGTGTGTATATATATGTGTGTATATGTGTGTGTATAGTGGGCCAACCTGGCCCAGGTCAGTTAGCCTACTGGGCCAGACGGACTGGGCCAAAACGGCTTGGTTTCTTTTGGGCTGTTTTTTTAAGCCTAACTCAGCCCTTTTTGTGGGCTAAACAGGTGACCCATCTGACCGAGCCCATTTTGACAGCTCTAATTTTGATGTATTTCCTGTTGGGCTCTGTCATACTTCTAATTGGTTGTATTTTATTATATAATGTTGGGTATATACTTTATTGTCCCAACTTATGGGTTTGAAACACCTTAAAGTACAAGATATCCTTTATTCCCTTTATTCATGAAAGTTTTATCCAATTGCTTTATTTACTCTTATTTTATGATGATATTTATTTATTCCACAATTCTTCGCACACTAATTTTGTTTGGTTAATAAAAAAAGGTTAAACCTCTTTTTGGTCCATATGGTAATGTTTGCTTTTAGTCCATTAATTTAAAAACATTAACTTTCAGTCCTTCAATTATGTAAATGTATTATAAAAGATCTCTATCATTAACTCCATCAATACCATTTAACAAAAATGCCTAGTCGTCCAATGCTACTTAGCCACACGTGGTCGTAGGGATGACATGTGGCATTCCCCCATCCAACCCCTTTCTCTCATTCCAATCACTCCACCAACCTATCTCCTTTTACCTTTCCAATAATAACAAACCTCTCATTTGGCCTTGCAACCACCAATGCCTCAAGTATTGCAAGATGAAAGAATGGACCATTCTCTATTTCAACACAAGGGTTTGGAACCATGGGACCAAACTCCATGTCATTCGAAAATGACAAGATTTTCTTCACCATCAACACTAGTGGGAAGCAAGATGTGATTTATTGTGGGAACAACGCCATGTCATAACCTTTTCCTTCTTCACCAATGATGCTTGTATATGTGGATTGTTGGGAAATCATTAGCATATCTAGTCACCATGATTTTGACACCATGGATTAATTGGAAATTGCAAAGAGTTGAGGACCATGAACAACACCTTAGAGGCGAAATACAACTACTCGTTCAATAACCAATCTGTTGTGAATATGGAGCTAAAGACAATTGTTTCTAGCAAGGGGTTCACATTAATGTTTTAAATCCAGGATGGCGAAGCGTAGCAACTGACCCCAAAAATGTTATAATAGTATAGCGTATAGCGAGACAACTGCTATTCTAATTTTTTTTATATAGTTTATATAATGTAAACTATATACATATATAACAGCAACTCTTCACAGAATCATGCATTAGATGAGTCAAATATGTAACAACAAGTCTCTTCACAAAATCATACATATATAACAGCAAGTTGGCAACTTTGTTCTAACAAAAACATAATCATAGGTGTCCATATTATAACAGCAACAAAATCACATAAACAGAATCATACATATATAAACTAACAAGTCAACAACTTTCTTCACATTAGCTAATGTATGATACATGACATTCATAATTAACAACAAAAAGTCATAGGAGACCATATGTGTCTTAAACAAAACATATAAGTAAACACCAACAAAATACAAGTTTCCTAGTCTCTTAGATACTAAATGAGAAATAGAAATCATCAATCATCTCCTAAATACAAAACTTCTTCATTATCATTATCACTACAAAGACAGTTGTGGATTGCTTTCTCTTCCTCCTCTTGAACTTCAGTTTCATCAATTTGCAATGCTTGGGTTGAAGGTGCAGCAGCAGCAGATGCACCTATCCCAACTATAGCAGCAAATATACCGATCCCTTGTCTTGCTCACTGCCTAGTGTAAACCCAAGTCTCACGCACACCAGCTAAATTTGCAACATTTCCCCAAGTCAAGTTGTTGTCAATGCCATCATCAAAAACCAAATCATCTTCACATCCTCACCATTTCCTCTCATTTCTCCTACTAGCCATTCATTAATACCATCAATATCATATAGGAGGATAGGATCAATGACATCACGAGTGTCAAAGCGTTGCTTAAGAGCTTGGTTATATTTAATATAAAGCAAGTCTTGCAACTTTGATGCTCAAGTTTACTTCTCTTCTTTGAATGAATATATATTACATTAAAAAATGTTAGTATCACAATCATTGTATGAAATCTCTATTTAAATCTTTTAATAATAGCTTACATGCTCAAAAGTGCTCTAATTACGTTCACAACACGATGAACTACAAATCAAGCTCAATACTTTAATGGCAAGCTTTTGAAGATTTGGAGTATGTGATCATAGTTCCTCTACCACTTGGCTGTAATACATGAATTATCACATGAATTGTAATGAGATTAAATTTATAAAAGAGGAAATGCACTTTCACACTTACCAAGAGCCAATGTACTTTTTTGCCTTATGGCCAATTTCAATCCAAATAGGCCTTTTGCCCTGTTATATGTAGACAGCTCATTTGAAATCCTGTCTACCATTTATGCTTCCTCACTAAGCCTCTCAATGCAACTATAAAGCCTTGCCATCACTTCAGCATCAAGATCCATCCTTGGATTCTTGTAGAAGAACTCAGGGTTTAGAAAATGACCCGCTGCATACAATGGATGATGGAGTTGCACTTCCTGTCTTCTATCAATGATTTCAAATACTTCTTTGTACTTTCCTTCATTTCCTTTGAAAGAATTTTGAATTGCCTCCTTTGCTTTATCCATCACTTTATAATTTATCATGATCAACTAGCCTAAGCACACACACAAGAGGCCCCATAACCTTAAGAATGTAAACAACATCATTCCAAAATGAAGGCATAAGAATGGTGTTGGTTGCCCTCTTTGCCTTAGGGTCTTTATAAACATTATTGTTCATCCATTCATCCAAAATGAACATTCTTCTAAGGTTATTTTTTTGATTATGCAGCCTTTGCAAAGTAAGAAATGAAGTAGCAAACCTTGTCACTCCATGTCTAACTAATTCCATCTTGTTTGTGAATTTTCTCACCATGTTCAAGGCCAATGTGTGGTTATAGATGAAACCAACAAGACTAATGCCTCTTTGAATTGCTTTTTTAACTTTAGCCATCTTCCCAATGTCTTCTAGCATCAAATCTAGGCAATAGGCAACACATGAAGACCAATACAAATGCCTCCTCTTGGCTTCTAACAATTTTTCTAGGACCAAAATCAATAAACTTACAATGAGTAAGAAAATAACAAACTAACAATTACCAATTCAAATTTTGAAACTAATCAAGAAGCAAGATTCAAATAATTCTTACCGGCCAACACATAATTACTTTTGTTGTCATTGATCACTTGCACTACATTTTGTTCTCCAATTTCCTCAACAAAACAATCCAAGAGCTCAAATATTTTCTCTCTAGTCTTCATGTACCCTGAAGCATTAACACTTTTAACAAACATTGATCCGTTTGGACAATTCACTAAAAAGTTTATCAATGTTCTATTCCTTCTATCCGTCCATGCATAAAACATGATTGAACATCAATACAATACCCATTCTTCTTCATGAAACTTCAACAATCCCTTTGTGTATTCCAACTTCTTTTTAAGGAGTGGAACTCTACACTCATAATAGCCTCGCACCTTTAGGTTAGGACCATAATTCCCAATTGCCTCAACCATCAATTTGGAACTTTTTGAATTCACAACCTTAAAAGGAATCCCATTTGTGCATAGAAATCTTTCTATATGCTAAATAGTTCTTGCTATGGTTTCCTTTTGATAAGCATCGTTTATGCTTGTTTGCTTTCCCCTATTTAATGTTTGTTTTCAAGTCCCTAAAGAAATACAAGTCTATGGCACATTTATCATTGTTGTCTTCTTTGCAGCAGACAAAATAAAGGCCTCAATGGATTCTACAAACATAGGCCTTTTCCAATTTTGGATGTTCATAATTTATTGCACTTCTTCCATCTCATCTTGGTCCTCTTACAACTCATTCATGTTAGTTTCTTTTTCGCCTTGTTTCTTTTCATAGGCTTTCTTTAACAAGGCTTTCACATCATTTGGAGTTTTCTTGCAAGCTCTAACGTCCCCCTTTATTCCCATTTGGTGTCTTTTGGCTCTTGTAATCCCTCTGGTAGTTGTTTTTCCACAATAATCACAAATACAGATTTTTTATCTTTGGGATCTTTCAAACTATTAAATTGCTATGCTATGTCAAGATTTTCACCAGAGGGCTTAAACATTCCATTCACAGAGGTTGCCATAGTTGAGTAGGAAGAATACAAAAAAGGGAAGGAGAAAATCAAAAAACAATTATAGGAGAAAGGAAAAAAGCCAACAGGAAAAAAAATAGAAAACAAAGGAAGAATAGTCACCAAAGAAGCCAAATCACCCATTAATATCCAATTTTTCACCTATTTTAACCTGAAGCCCGAGCGAGTTAGCCCGAATAGCTTGTTTAAAAATTAGATTGCCTGGACTACCATCGGATTGCTTATTTGTGCTCACCCTAGTCTGAATTCCACAGACTCAAAACATTCTCATTTTCTGCATCGCTGACACTGCCCACACCTAAACAAATTGAGTCAACGTCATCATAGCATCAGCGTCCCACCACACCGTCCTAAATATGCTGCGTCACCGTCCTAACTCTTAAGATTTGTGAGGTTGGGATATTAACGTTATGCCAATATTTATCTTCCTACTACTTTGTTAATTCTATTTTATGTAAAACAACAAGTTTCTATTCAAATGACTAATATAAGGAACTGATTTTATTTATAAATAGTTTTTCTTTGTTTAAAAAAGGTTTTAAAATAAGAATTAATTTGATTTTGATTTTTTAAAAATATATTCAAATTTATGGGAGTTTAATTCATTTAATTTAATTTGAATTGTTTGAATTGACAATTTTATCAATATTTATATCTCCATTCTATCTAATTATATCTATTTTAATGCATTTATATGTATTTTAATTAACTATAATATAAAGTAAAAGTATTAAAATAATAATTACATTTTTTTATCGTGTTTTGATTTAGTTTTTATTTATCTACTCTTATAAATTAAAATATATATGCATTTATATCTCCAAATGGAAAGTTCTTGATCTTTTTAATAATTTATATTATTTAATTCAATTAAATTAAATAATTAAGTTAATTATTTATTAAAATAATAAAAGTTAGTTAGGTAACAACCTATAAAGTGGGTTAGCCTACTCTATGGGCCAAGTTGGTCAATAAATAATGTTAAATTTTTAAAATTTAAAGCTTGTGGACTAATCCTAACTCGTAGCCTTGTAAGCTTTTTAATCTTGTAAACTTTTTTATGTGGGCCTTTTGGTTTTGTGGGTTTTTTCGACCCCACCTCATGTGAGTTAAGACTAAGTGAATTGGAATGGACCATTTTGACAGTTCTAGCTATGCTCATAACATCTTCTAATTTTATTTTCTTTTTTGGTAGAGACTACATGTATCCTTCATAAAAGACAATCTAGCTCAAAACAAATAGGATCATTATAGATGGTAAAGTTTTCCCTCCAAGTATTTAACATAGTCACATAATTAGGACTTGAATTCAAAATTACTAGTTAAACTGAAACAATCACGCGCCAATTAATTCACGCACTCAATGTTGATAACATCCCCCAATTTCAATTTTGTTTTTAGGATGACATTATATTATCAATACGATTCAAGTTTCTTTTTGAGCTGATCAATATGACTCATATTTAAACTAAATAATTAATGTCATATTATAGTAATTATATGAGTATCATAAATTTTGTCAAACAATTTGAGTATCATTAGACAATTTTCTTCACTTGTTATATTTTTTCTCAACATGTTATTGTTATTTAATTAAACTTAAACTTTTTAATTATACGAACTCTTCAGTCGTTACTTTTTAAAAATTTAAATTGAATATAAGAAATATACATCTGGATCATTTTCAATTTGGCTTATTTTATAAACACAATGAAAAATACACAATTTTCATCAAACCTTGTGTTTGCTTATTTTATCGGATATGGTGTTTCTTAGTGCTTAATTGTTAGGCTATTCTCCATCTAACTATTTTTTTAAAAGAATTTTATTAGTCTCTTTTATAAATGGTCAAATTATATATCTTTAGATGAGATAATTTTAATATTTGAATTTAATTATAACGTAGGACGGTATAAAAGTTTTCTATACTGTGATATAATTATAAATTATTATATATAATAAAATGATTAACTTTTATAATAATTATTTTAAAAGTTATATTTAGAATAATTTCAAACTACTTAATGATGTATTACGGACAATGGATGAAGATTAATAGCCTCTCATCACTTTACATCCCTATTGACTAGCTATGATACTTATATTTGACCGACAATCTATTTATACTTAATCATCAACATTTACGGTCAGTTTCATTAGAAAGATTAGTTTGATTGACCACCTATCAAACCAATTTTCATACTTAATCACTAATTATAGTTAAGCACAAAATTCCGACCACAATAAACTTCAACCATAATCCTTTTTAATTGGTGGTTAACTATAAATATATTTTTTAGTTGATTAATTATATAATGATGTCAGGCTAAAAGTGTGTGCCTACTCATTATCATGTCAAATCATATATTATATGTTATTATAATACCATTTATATTCTATAATATTATATTATAGTATTTGTATAGATTCTATTATAATAATAAAATAAATTTCAAGTTATAAGGTAATTCCTTTATCAAAGTATACAAATATAAACTTTTAGTATTATATATACTTAAATTTTATATTATAACAAAATTAATTTTTGCTTATGTCTAGATAATTATTCTGAAATATGTTTAGAGAAGAAAACATAAATAAAGATCTGAAATTTAAAGTTTAAAATTAAAAATATATAAATTTTATATGTTAAACTATTTTTATTATAATTCTGAATCACACACAGGTTTCTCCAAATTAATTAATTATTTAGAAAAAATAACAGTCTTCCGCATCATCTTTTCTGTTTTTACGAGACACTCATTTTCAGAAAAAGAATTATTGACAAGTTCTTTTTGTTGGTTTTAAACTTTAGTTTAATGGCTATTTACTGCCAGTATAAAAAGTTTTATACCATCAACCAAGTATAAATCATCGTTAGTATGACTTTTAAGGTAGTTATTGTAAAAGTCAACACACTTACCATATATGGCGATTTGTAATTGGATGACAACGTAAAATTGCTTTATGCTATCAGTAGCCTATTTTTTCTTTAAACTTTTAATATTTATTTTTACCATCAAATTTACTTTTAATTTCTAACTGTCAGTCTCGTATGTCTTTTAATAATGAAAATTTTATTTGCATATTAAAAAATTAATATGTCAAAAATTCACAATATTTTTTTTGTTTATTAAAAAAATTTCAAGAAGTATTAATCATTTTAATCAACATTATATATATATATATATACCCGTATTACGCACGAAAAATACGGCTAGCATCGTTTAAAATATCTGTACTTTTGAGATACTTTTTCGCTTGCGTATGCTTAAAAAATGCCCCATGATGGTCCAACGCTTGGCAGATTAAAATGTGATTGTTGGATGTATAATAAGAGAACGTATGGTTTAGATCCATCACCTGAAACCTGAATACAAGTTCATAGGCTAAAGTATTGTTATTTGCAAATTAGCCTCAACCAGTGCTTAATTAGCTTGCACGCACTTGGCTAAGGACTTATGGTCACGGTCGTCGAGGTAGTAACTGATGATTGCATCTCCAATCTTCATTACGAGTGCTTAGTTATCATTTTCCAGTCACTAATTTGAGGAGCTTGCTATCTTATTCTTGTGAAGACGTATCCCTAAGTGCACTGACATTGGACATGTTGCAATGGCAGAGCAATGCAAGGTTTTAAGAAAATGGATTGAAGGGAAACAGTATATAGGTGATCAAGGTTTGATATATAGCACTTGCTAATGTTGTCCTAATATACAGGAATTGGTCCTTAGTAGTGTCAATCCACTAAAGCGAGCTTGGATCTTCGTTGAAATCAAGGTTAGGAATTTAGTGGCTTTGCATTTTGAGAAGATGGTCGGATGGTAACACTAGGCTTCCTCCATGGTTTGACAAGGGACCTCGAATATAATGAATTATGCTCAAGCAAACGCAAATCAGGCTTTGACTTATCTAGGGATTTTTATTTTTATTTTTGTGTTTGTGTGTATTGCATGAATCTTTATTTCTTATATTCAAATTTTATATTTACCTTATTTGTTATTTTTCTCTTTGAGTTAAATCTTCATTACAACCGATGTTTAGAGAAAAACAGAGGTGATGATAGAGAAACTATTACATGATTCAGAACTATAACATATTTATGATCTCAGTTAATTTTTACATGATACATAGTCAAGTATTTCAATTTACAAAAGGAATTAATAAAACTCAATTATGTATCACTTGAAAATTGACCAAGATTGTGATCAAGTAATCGTTCTTGACCATTCAATAATTTCTCTTGACTGGGTGGGCGTATTTATCTAAAGGTGCTAAATACTAAGGGTCGGACACTAATTATTTTTTTCCTGGCCACTATTCAATGAATCTTAAAAACTTGTTTAAAACCTGCTATAAGCAGGGATTAGGAACTTGGTAGAACAATTCAAAACTTCACCACGTTAAAACGCACCTACATATATTTTCTGCCTAAAATATAAGTAAAATGTACCTGCCTCATGGATTACTTGCATGGAGACGGTCCTACCAGGTCCATAAGCTTGAACCATTAAAGAAAGTCGTAGAGAGCAATAAAGGACGACGACACTCATGAAGGATTGGCATTATATAGAAAAAAGAAAGGTATACAAAGAATTAAGAACAGTTCGTTAATTAACAATTAGGAACTGGAGTCAGATACGACATGACATGACGTGACATGTACAAGAGACGTGTCATGGTAAATTAAAGTTCGACAACACTGCAACGCGGCACATGTATGCACTACTAGTTTCATGCATGTGCATTTTTTAACCACGCACCAGTGACTTGTACCATATCTCTCTTTCGTGTTTGGTCTGCGTTCAGCATGATGTATCTACCCTCCAATTAGTCTTTTCTCCAAGTTAATTCTTCGCCCACCAGCGCACACTATTATAAATATAAGTTGTGTTACCTATATCAAATTGCTCAAAAATAAAAACAAAAAAACAAAAAACAAAATCCAGTAGTACAAAAATCGTGATGGCAGAGCTCAATGTAAAAAGTAGCAGCAAAAAGAGGGTTGTAGGTGGCATTTTGAAGTTCAAGAGTGTGTTGGAAAAGCTTCAGAAGAGTCTCGTATTGCGCAGACATAAATCAAGTTCTTCCTGTTATGAAGAAGGAGATGACACAACGTGTGTGCCAGAGGATGTGAAAGAAGGACATTTTGTTGTGATTGCAAAGGATAAGGAGGAGGCAAAGAGGAGATTCGTGGTGCCATTGAGCTGCTTAAACAACCCAACATTTTTTAGGCTATTGGAGGAAGCAGCAGAAGAGTATGGGTTTGATCAACATGGTGCACTAACCATTCCTTGCAGGCCTAGTGAACTTGAGATGCTATTGTCTCAGCAATGGAAAGAAAGAGGGAGATTCTGAAACTGCTAGCCGTGGGCTAAGCTGGAACTCATGCAACAAAACCTTGGTTTAAAGCTACTGATCTATTGCCGGGAAAAAAAAAAAAAACAAAGCTACTGATATATTGAGCCTATACTAATACTACAAAAACGATTTTATTAGGATATGTTTCTTAGCCATTATAATACAAATGCTAATGTATTGACCGAGAGGTACTTTTATTAGTAATTAGAAAAAAGAAAAATGATGTATGCATACCCATATGTTAGTAGGGGTTACAGAAAGAAATATAGATAAAATAGATTATATGGTGTGATATAAAGAGAGAGAGAAAAAAAAAATAATGTGATGTAAAGAGAGATAGAAAAAAATATGAATAGTAATGAAGTGTTTTCACTCTTAGATAGACGTCAAAAAAAATGTTACTCTTAAAAACAACAAGTGCGAGTGTTTTGTTTTATTAGTGGTTATTTGAAAAAAACCACTAATAAAGAATAAAATTAATGAAAAACTATATTTGAAACTTTTTTATTAGCAGTTTACTCGAAACTGTTAACAAAAATAAATAAATAAATTTCATTAACAGAAGTTTCGATTTTTGGTTTTAGTTTATTTTTAATAATTTAAATATGTTTTATATTCTTGATGTTATATATGAATAATAATATATATTATGATAAAAATATAAAAAATTATAAACAATTACTGCTAAAAATATAATATGTTTGTTTTATAGAATTTTAAAGAAAAATAAAATTTAAAAGCATTAATTTATTTATATAAAAATTATATTTAATTAACAAATTAAAAAGCATAAAATAATAAAGGTTTTATATATAGTATATTTTGATACGTAGCAAACGCCGTGGAAACAATTATTTTTGCCATATTATGTGGTTCCAAATTGATGAATGTTTTAGTATTTAAAAAAAATTCAATTGATATTTTCAGTTTTTAATGAAATATTAAAATTTTATTTCAATTTTGCCTGCTAATAAATATTATTGTCTTGAAATATTTAATAATGTATTTATATAAATTAAGAAAGAAAGTCAGAAAATTTTTGTAAAATTGACAACTAATGAATATTATTATCTTGGAGTAATTTTTTTTTAATCTATGTGAACTGTGAAAAAATATTAAACATCAATCAATTTGGAATGGAAAGAGTATTTATTAGAGATTTTCTAATGTTACTATGTTAGCTACTTGGTGCATACAATTAAGAAAGGAGTAATATGATGAGAGGAGCTCAGCAAAAATAAAGTATATATATATGATGAGAGGTTACGAGTGTAATCAACACTAGGCAGAATGAAAGAGATCAGATATGTGAAGCACTAGGCTTGTTCCCCGCTTCTTTATTGTCCCTGTATATAATAATCCTGAAATACGCGTCATTAATGGTGCATTTGATTTCTAATTTTCTATATATTTTTAAAAATTATTTTTAGTTTTCAAAAACTATAAAAAAAAAAAAAAAAGGTTTGATGAATGAAAAGAAAGGTAGATTCTAACTTTTGGAAGGTTCCTTTTTCGAAGATCTCCCATGTGCACAGAAAATGAAGGGCTGCACCATGAGCAAAAAAAAAAAAATCAACACCAAAGTTCTTCTTCTGTATAGTATGTTCAATAGAGACCATCCAGGTATGACCAAACACAGGTCTAGAATATCACTAATGACAGAATCATATCTGTAAATACTGAAGCCAGAAAATAAAAGAAGAGGATGAAAAAACACCTATCAGCTATTTTAGTTTTTAGTTTTTAAAACACTTGTTTTGAAAATAATTTTTAAAATTTAATACATTTTATATGAAAAATTAACTGCTAAATAACGTGAAATTATTTTTAAAATAGTTTTAAAACAACAAAAAGAGAAAAAAAATCAAACATATAAATTAGTTAAAAAAAAAATTGTTTGGCTCTATTTAACAAAAAATAGTTAATAAATTAATTAAAAATTAAAAAATAATTTTGTTTGGCTATAGTTAACAAAAAAAATAGTTAATAAATTAGTTAAAAATTAAAAAAAATTATCTAAAAATTAAAAATTATTAAATTAATTTGTTGACTTATTGATTAGACTAGTTTATTCCAATTTGTCAACAAATTTATATGACTATAAATGGAACTTTTTTGTTAATTTCGTTTAGAATTTATTCTAATATATTTAGTTCTATTTTTATTTACTATTATTTTATTGTTTAGATCAGTTCTAATTGCATTAAATAAAAAATTTATTATTTTCTTCGTCTTCAAAATAAATTTTTACTTGTTCATGTTTTAGAAATAAATAGTGCTTCAAATTCAAGCTTAATACTGATTTTGTTTTTCGAAAAATTACTGATTAGATTAACGAAAACAATTCCTAATGATTTTCTACGGAATGTATTTTATTTTCTCTTTCAATTATGGATAATTACTTTATTATTATCAATATAAAGATAGATACCATGAATCTTATTTATTAACATGTCATTTTTTTAAAGTTTTTTCATGTTGAATTGAGGGTAAAAAATCATTTTAGATTCATTCACGAAAGTATCAATTCAAGAAAGAATCATTTATTCTAGTTAAGTATTTTGTTTATCTCATTCAGGAGGAATAAATTTCTTGTATAAAACTTTTGCCTTATTTAGAAATTCATTGTTCAATTTCTTTCTTTTTGTCAGCAATTCATCATAAGAAAATTCTCTCTTGTAAAGAGGTAACACATATCAAAAAATGGTTAAATAAATTCATTTATCAAATTCCTAAAAGTAAATAAACTTATAAGCTAATTAAATAACCTATACACAAATAACTTGTAAACACAATTTTTGTCTTACGTAGTATGTTGCACGGGTAGCATTGGTATTTACATTTATATTAAAATGACTGTCAAATATCTGATCTTCGTACCAAAGGATCAAACTTTTAGGAGAAATTAACATTTGCATAACAAATTTATGAATCGAAAAAGTGACCGTTCTAAAAAATATGACACATGTCATCATGATAATAGAATCTTAATGATGTTCTCTCTTGCCTCAAAGTAATCATTGTATAGTCTCAAATATGAGAAATCATATCATTATTTATTGAATCTATAAATTTAGAAGAAAGTAAAGTAAAAAATAGATAAATAAATGTATTTTTTTCATTTGAATTTAGAGTTCAGTTTTATTTGAAACATTAGTCCCGTTTGGGGTGGTTGCGAGTTTTTAGTTTTTGGTTTTCAAATGTAATTTTCGAAACAAAACGCATTTAGCTAAAATACAGCTGAAATGGTTTTTAACTCAATTTCAAAACACTTTTACATTTATTTTCAAAACCAAGAAAAAATGATTTGTGAATTTGGTTTTTGGTTTTTAAGAAAAAATACATATCATTATATTTGACAATAGCCTTTCTTACCACCACCACCACCACAATCACCGCCATTGTCACCATCACTGTCACCGCCACCACTACTACTGTCGCCATCTCCGCAGCCACTGTCACCACCACCACCATCGCTACTACCACCACCATGACCACCAGCACCGCCACCACCATCACCGCTGCCACAACTACCACTCATCACTATTGCCACAACTACCACGACCACCAGCATCACCTCTACCACCACAAGCTTCATCACCACTACCATCGTCAATGCCACCACCATGACCACGATCACGACCACCAACACTGCTGCCACCATCACAGGCAATGTCACCACCACCACTGACTATGCCACCACCATCACTACTGGCACCGCCACAATCACCACCACAACCACTGCCGTTGGCACTGCCGCAACCGTCATCATCGGCATTACAACTGCCACCACCATCATTGTTGTCGTCTAAAAAAATAAAAAAAAAGTACTTGCTCTCTAATTAAAAAAAACTGTAAAGTATCTAGTTTTTAATCCTCACCATTCAATGCATAGTTTTTATTTAAATTTATTAAATATTAAAATTAATCAAATGTTAAGATTGCATCTAATTTTCAGATAATTAGAGAGGATCTTTTTCCACTTGTCATGTATAGTCCATAGTTTATGTACTACTGTTAAATCTGACAGCAGGAGAAAAACAATCAACAGATCATTACACCAGCTGTCCAGCACGTTAGTGTATAATAAAATTAATTATAGCAAAATATTATATACATAATAATAAAATATTGGTTTGAATATTAATTTAATAAAATATCTTAATTATATTATAGCAAAGTATTAATAATTCATATCATGACACATGCATACTCCATAGTTCATGTAGTACTGTTGAATCTGAGGGCACGAAAAAATAATCAACACATCAGTACATTGACACGTTACCGTATAATAAAATAATTATAACAAAATGTTATATATATATATATAATATTGGTTTGATTATTAATTTAATAAAACATCTTGATTATATTATAACAAAAGTATTAATAATTTATATCATGAAACGTGCATACTCCATAATTTATGTAGTACTATTGAACTTGAGAGCGCGAGAAAAACAAATCAACACATCAGTACATCAGCACATTAACGTATAATAAAATAATTATAACAAAATATTGGATTAATTATTAATTTAATAAAATATCTTGATTATTTTTACATAGCAAAAGTATAATTATATTATAAGTAAATAATGATAAAATTACTTTTATTTTTAATATTACATTGACATAATAATATTATAATAATTAAATTATACATAAACATTGTCTATTAATTTAAGAAAATATTTTATTTTAGAATTAAATATGTTTTTAATCCTCTAAAAATATAACAAAATTAAGTTTAGTCCCCAAATTTTTTTTCCTTAATTAAAATCTCTCAAATATTAAAAATACCCTAATTAGATCTCTGTTATACTCTATTAAACTTTTTGTTAAATAATAACCACATCAATATCCTAATCACCATATCTGGCCATCCATATCAATTGTTATGTTTCGATCAAATTATTAACATACTTTTTAAATAAAATTATTACATTTGAACCCTAAATTACAAATTTTTTTAATCCTAAAACAAAAGCAATTATACAACTTTTTATTAAAAATTATCATTAAACACTTTAGGTAATAAAATAATTTACTTGAAAACTAATGTGATCATTATTTAATAAAAAAATTAAACATAATTTAACACACAAATTTAATTAGAATATTTTTAATACTTAATAAAGTTTATTCAAAAAAAATTTTAAAAATTAAAACCAATTTCATCATATTTTTTGAAGACCAAAAACATATTTAATTTTTTATTTTATTATAACAAACTGTAATAATTACATTGTCAGAAAGTATATCTAATATTAAAAAGAGAAAAGTGAAACGAGAGTCTCGCAGTCTCGCAGATGTATGGAAACTGGAAACCAAGAGAGACTCGCTGTACCGTACCCCACCCATGTGAAATGAAAAATAGGCAAGAAAAAAAGTAAATAAAAAGCACAAGTGTCACATATATGTCTTTGTATTAGTAAAAAATAGTATATAGATTTAGTTTTAGCATAGTCATTTGATAAATACCACTCTGCACACCCAAGCTCTGCTTGTCATTCACTATTGCCAACTTGGGGTAATGCGACTTACAATCTGTTTTGGAGAATGGGATGTACTCGTCAATTTTCCCTTCAATTTATAACCACAGAAAAGAAGTTACGAAGTCTTAAAGAAGAAAAATTAGGTGTATAATGAAGAGCTGCCCGGAAGAAAGGGTCCAGTTAGGGAACTAACAGTAATTATAATACCACAAATATAATATTATCGGTACAATATTTCATTTATAGAATAAGCCTCGTTCGTAGATTCAGATAGGGACCGTCTACCTCAAGGTGGTATCCCATTTATCCAAGCTGGTTATCAACCAAGCAATTAAATGATAAGCACAACAAATAAAAATTAAGAAAAAATTATTACCAGTCCAAACCCTGGGAGGGGGAGAGGGGCAACTCGGCTTGGACAAAAATCATAACCTTCTATACCACACACCGATTATGCCATTGAAAATCGTCAACGTTGAGAGAAATCCAACGCAAACGGCAGCACCCACTCACATATTGTAAGTGAGAAATCCCCACTATCTGCTTCAGTCAGATAAACCCGCCTTTGACTTTAGATGCTCCTTGAAATCCATAATGTCACCCTCCCATCTGGTCACAGTTTGATCAGCACATACCCATATCTCATGGGCAACCTGATTGATGAGCCTAAAATCATGGCTGACAAGCACCATGCCACCGTCCCATTCATTCAATGCCTCAGCCAACGAGTCAATTGTCTCAATATCCAAATGATTAGTTGGCTCATCCAAAAGAAGCATATGAGGCTGCCTCCAAGCTAACCAAGCAAATATCACTCGGCTCCTCTGCCCATCAGACAAGTTCTTCATAGGCATCACCTGGGCTTTACCTGACAGCCCAAACTTCCCAATCGCTGCCCTCATCTTCTCTTCCTCATTTCCAGGGTATTCTTTAATCATAAACTGGAGAGCAGGCATTTCCAAGTCTAGCTTTTCGGCCAAATGCTGGTGATATTGTGCAATCCGAAGATGATTATGACGTCGTACCATGCCATCATTAGGCATCAAATCACCTGTCATTAGCTTCAGTAGCGTACTCTTCCCAGCACCATTGGGTCCAACCAGTGCCACCCTAGAATCTAAATCAACCCCAAAGTCAATGTTCTTGTATATGAGGTTATCAGGAGTATAACCAAATGTCACCTCAACAAACTGGAGAACAGGAGGGGGAAGTTTTCCCACATCAGTAAAACGGAATACCAAAACTTTGTCTCTGACCACCTTCTCTGTAAGTCCACCTCGTTCCATTTTTGCCAGTGTTTTCTCCTTGCTCTGTGCCTGGCGAGCTAGTTTAGCAGAACCATGGCCAAATCGGGCAATATATTCCTTCATTGAGGCAATCTGCTCCTGCTCCCACTTGTACTGTTTCATCTGGTTCTCTTCTAGCTCAGAACGTGTCTGAACATATTGATCATAGTTACCAGTGTATAGCTTTAGTTTTTTGTTTTGCATGTGAATAATATTTGTGCAGACACCATTAAGAAAGTCCTGAGAGTGTGAAATCACAACCAGAATACGGTCAAACTTCTTCAAATTCTCCTCCAGCCACACACAAGCTTCCAAATCTGCAAACAGATTTAAAAATTTTGATACATGTACAAAGCTATTCCAGGAAAGAAGTAAGAATATGTAGACAGGAATTTCCCAAAAAGATAATAATAATAGTGGAACAAAATGCATACATCAAATTCAATTTGAAAGTATGACAAGAGGCCTAACTACCTTAGTAAATATTGCATCAGTTGCACTAGAAGAAACATGCCCAATAATAAAACAAAATGATATTGTAATGCATATAATAGACAAGAGGGGAGGGTTGAGAAATTTTTTTATAATATAACAAGAGAGCACAAGTCATAGACAACAATAAGATGCAAATGATTGGATCTGGCATTCTGAATCACATGTCGAACATGTTGATAAGACACATCTACTATACTATCCAATCTAGAAGTATTCCCACCATGGCAACATCCATAATCCTTCCTATTGGTTAGAAAGCATTTGATAAATTGTCATTGCATTTATTTGAGACACAACTCAATCAAATAACTAAACAAAGTATCATCAGGACCTTTAATCAAATATCAGGTGATCCAACAAAGATTACCAACAGCACCAATTTAATGCATAAAATATGGCAGAGATAAAAAAATTATTCAGACAAACGAGGGACACTTTCCAGGGAAGAGAGTATACCAAGGTGATTGGTTGGTTCATCAAGTAGAAGAATGGTTGGGTTCATAAATAGAGCTCGCGCTAACGCAATTCTCATTCTCCAGCCACCAGAAAAATCACGTGTCTTCTTTGCCTGCATTTGCTTGTTGAAGCCAAGACCATGTAAGATTTCAGCAGCACGCTTTTCTGCAGTTGATGCATCTAGGGCATCCAATCGTTCATAAACGCGCTCAAGGGATTCACCACCTCCATCATCCTGGACCCATAATTACTCAAACAAAGTTAGCAAGCCATACAAAAAACATAAAACAAAAGGGGTAAGAACCAGATGTATAATCACTTAAACAAACCTGTGCAGCCAAAGCTTCAACTTCTTTCTCCAATTTCAACCTTTCTTCGTCGCAGCTTATGACAGCTTCCAATGCAGACATGTCAGAGGCTTCAATCTCCCTGGAAAGGTGATAGATATCCATGTGGTCAGGAATTGGAAGTTCCCGACAACCGATGGCTGCAAGCAGTGTAGATTTTCCACAACCATTTAATCCAAGCAAACCATAACGCCTGAAAGAAATTCAAAGCAATCACAATCATTGATAAAACTTCCAGGTAAGAATTATAGCATCCTATCTTGGACCAACCGAATAGTAACTAAGGACAACAAACCTTCCATAATTTAGCTCCAATTCAGAATCAACAATGAGATCATGCCCATGGAATGTAACAGAGAGAGACTCTATCTGTAACAAAAAACACAACCAAATGCATCAATACAACACTGATCATTTCCAGCATTAACAAATAGTTATAATTAATAAGGCAGAAAAGTCCATTAGCTGCACAACATTACAATATTACCTACCTCCAAAGAATTTGTAATAGGTGAGTATTTGGTTACATTCACAAAGGAGAACCAAGATATTGACCTTGGCAACATGGTAGAATGGCCATGCTACAGACCCAGCTGCCCGGCTAGGCGCTCAAATACGTGCACCCACGCTAGCAACAATAAGCTAGAAGTAAGACTCACTAAACCGGGATTATACGTTATCAAGCTTATACATCATCAAGCTTAATAAAATCCGGATTAATAATTCATGAAAGTTCTAGATAGATTATCCTATGCTTTCTTCTTAAACGAGAAATATGTCTTGTCTGCCATGAGTATGCAAGCAAGGCATTAGTTTCAACTTTCAATTGATGAACTAAGGCAGAATTTCCCTTAAAACGCTATACGAAAAAATCATTGAGCTAAATTGCTAACCATTATGCTGTCTGGCAACATATTTTCAATCATTAGCAGTAGTTCAAAATAAATCTAGCAAAAGTTAATTTTCTCTCTCTCTCCTTCTCCGATACATGGTACACCTAAAATAATTTCTTATTTGTATTTTGTCCTTTAATTATATAAATACGAATCGTATAATATTCGAGAATTCCATACTACAAAGAGATTCACGTACAAGTCTGTTACAGTGACAGTTACGGTTACTTACCCGAATATCTCTGGAAAGAGGATGGGAACAGAGGACGCCGGTGCAGGTCCGATCCGATATCTGAATATCGGCGATTCCGTTGGCGACCTTATCGGCGGCTTTGGAAGAAGCTGCGGCGATGGCGGCAGCGGCGGCCTTGCCACCTCTCTTGGCGGCGGCGGCGGCCTTCTTCTGTGCAGCCTTCTTCTTGCTGGCGTCGGACACCATCTTCGATCTCCAACGGTGAACGAACCTAACCTTGGATCGGAAAGGAGAGAAGGAGATAGATCTAGAATATGACCCTAGGGTTTCGCCCTAGTACAAGAGAAATCGAAGACGAACCCGAGCTAGGGCTTAGGGCTCGAGGTAGGTTTGAGTTTTGAAGGAGGTAGTTGTGAAGAGCGTGTCGCGAAGTTTGGAATATATATAGAGAGAGGGGTGGGCTTCCGCTATGGTTGCGTGTTGGAGTTGGACTGGGATTGCGAGGAAGTTAAAGTCAAATTATAAATTTGTGTTGGCACTACACCACACCGGTGGGTGGTGAGGTCTCTGATTTTTATGCAAAGAACGCGACAAATACAACTAAAGTTGCTTGTTATGGGCTTCCTAGCCTGTTCTTTTGATCTGATTCATGGGCCAGCTCATGTTCGGCCTACAACTGGCAAAGACCAATCCATAAAAAAGATACGACCGCCCGTGTCATTGGCATAAGCAAATTATGAGTTGATCGTGTTTCGACCTAACACAAAGGTCCATGCTATTCACACTCCCCACTTCCCTTGATTTTTTTTATATTTGCAAGATATTTTTTTTCCTCTCACTTTCACACTCCCACTTTTTTTCTTGATCTTATGAAAATTAATTTTCGTAATGTAGTTATGTTTTCAAATATTGTGGAAACTAGTTTAACCGATTTTCATAATGTAATTTTTTTATACTTTACGAAAACTAGTTTTCATAATATATTAGAATATAACTATATTATAGAAACTAACTTTTTGTTAAAGAGTATTTTTGCCAAAAAAAGAGCAAGCGATGAGAAGAGGAAAAAGGGGTGTAAATAACATCGGCCTAAAACAAATCTGATTGTGTTAGTGACCAAAAACAACAGTTCATCCATGTTTAAAATATTGATCTATTTCTTCAAGTAAAGAAAACAATAGGGCTATATATTTGTTGGTGAAAAACAAAATGTATTTGCCTAATGAGATACCTTTGGACCATACTAGGGCTATTAAATTGATCAACGACCTTGTTATTGCCACCTTAGTTTTCGCATTTTCACCCCAACTTGTGTTTGGTAAAAAAAAAGTTTTGAAACTACCCTTTGACGGAAACATATTTTCGTTGTGTATTATACACAACAAAACGCGTTTCTGTTATGGATGTAGGGTGTACCCTACTAATACAATGAAAACACGTTTCTGTTGTGTACAATACACAATGGATTATGTATGATGACAAATTACATATCAAAGGCAGATTACATATCAGGGGCAAAAATCAAACAGAAAATGGTACCAAAACTAGTATCAACCGATTGAAATATAAATCAATATCATTACATTAATTATCATAAAATAAGTTAATCCAACAAAGGAAATGATATACTACATATTCATCAAATTACATTGAGTCTCTAATAATATTTATTACATATTCATCTCTTCTAGATAGAAATAAGTAATTGAATGTTGTATGCGGTGCAAGTATAAATTTTGCCATGAACAAGTGTCATTATTGCAATATCTAGGTCATTGTAGTGCGACAAGAGGTAAGGAGCTCCATCCTTTAAATAAGCATAAAAGAGGACATAATTCTATAAAGTTAGTTAATACATTCACATACTTACAATACTAAATAACTGAATAATTAGAAAATGTATACCTGCACAAAGTGACAACTATGAACAAATCCAATAGCAATAAGCCCGATGATGTCCAATAGGTGAGGGTCGACTGTTAAGCGAAAAAAATGTCCAGCTTTGCAGGCTGGATAAATGGACTAACACGACATTGTACCAATTAGCAATAACATAATCCATGTCAGGAATGGACATCCACTTATCATGGTTTACTATTGTGTGTTAGTCAACATACAAAGAGGTCTTAAGTTCAATCAGTCATTGTTTTGTGCCAAATAGGTTGGCATATTCAACATGCCACTACTGAAGTTCCCAAATCAAATCATCATGGATTAGGGGCCAAAACTCCTCACCCTTACCTCAGCACCAACAGTGTCAACACGTTTAGACTCATCAAACATCAGGTTTTGTGTTTCTATTGATACAAAGCCTTGTAGCTTCTGGTAGAATCTGTTATTAAACCTATGTTCCAATACATTAATGTTTTTCTCAAATGATATCTTTATTTCAGTGTGCTACAATATGAGCATATTATTCATTGCATCCCAAGAAGTACACAAGTCTACCATGCTATCTCAGAGTAATCTCTTCAATCTTGCATGTGCGCTCTCAACCATGTTAGGAAACATATACATTTGTCAATAAAATTGCATTGTCATAAATAACATATGACATATGTCAAGCCAATAAACAAGTTAGCATAAACACCTATTATTGGTTGTAGTTATCAAATGCATCACTTGATCTATTTATGTTATGACAAACTTTTCCTTATGAGGTATCAACCATGTATTTTTCACATAGTCAATGAAGAAAGAAAAGCATGAACACATCTCCTCAAAGGTTGTTAGGCGTTGGTTATACACATATTCATCAAAAGATAACATTAACCCATTTTAAGCATCCAACATCTTATCCCATTCCTCCACAGGACTCACATACATCTTGCATTTTGTTTTGACATTTTTAGCAATATAAAATTGGCATACAAGTTGGTTGAACTTGAAAAAACATGTTGCAATGCATTTATCAAAGAAAGGTCCCTGTTAATGACAATAACTTGAGGCAAAACATCATCTTTTACAAACAATCATTTTACCTTAGTCAAAGCCCATGTAAAGTTATCTATTCGCTCATTCTCCAAATAAGCAAACGCCACAAAAAACGTCATCTCAATAGAAGTTATCCCAACAATCACTAGTAATGGAAGCCGATATTTGTTTGTCTTGTAAGTGAAATCAATGATCAACACAATGCGAAATGCATTTAAAAGCTTGATGGAATATGAGTGTGACCACAATATATCTTTAACAACATCTTCAGTATCTACCATTCTATACCAGTAGATAGTTCATCACATTCCATCAACTTCATTAGATGTTGCATTTCAATTCTTAAACCCCTTAGATGTCGACGATATTTTTGATATGCATTATATACGATTTTGATAGTGCTGACATTCGTCTCGTCTTGACTTTTGATTGTAGCAAAATCTGATTAGGCTTCACCATGTTTTTGGTCATCTCATCTAACAGAGATTTTTCTTCACAACTTAACCGACCCACATATCCATGGCCCAACAATGTCTCAACTACATTTTTATGAAATCCACAAATAAAAAAAAAAAAAAGTCTCCATCTGATGCCTTTCACAAACTTCCCTTTCAATCTAAAGGATAATCACATTTTTTGGTTTCGGTAGACTTGCGAGGTTAACACGTCTTTGTGTTGTTTATACTTTCCTACTCTTTCACAAGACAATAATACAAATGTCTTCCTTGGTCCTGTCTCTAACGTTCTATGACAATAACAAATCCACACCTTTTCCCAATTTGTCGAACCCACTTCAACAAATCATCACGTTCTACAATAACCTATATCCAATAGTCCTTTATCAGTTCAACAACATAATAAACATTAAACAAAATTTTAATCCTGAATAGTTAATTATTCAATATACCTCTATAGTAGTAAAAAATTTACTATAATCGAAAAACATATCTTATGGGTCCATATCCAACCTCTCTATGACATACTTCTTGTTGCTTATATAGGATTTTCCAAAACATTATCACTTGCTTGTAACGAATGCTTAAAAGCATCATCGTTTGCTTCAATCACATTCCCCCAAACACTTGGTATGTTAACTTCATTAAAAAAAATGTATTCCAACTTTGCTCTATACTGCAAATCCTAAGCTCAGTCAACAACCAATAAACAAAGTTTGTAAATTTTCATGTTATAAAATGGAAACAAAAAAGTTAGAAAATGAAAATGCGTTTTTGTTGTGTCACTTTTTCTTTGTAACTTTTTACAAAACGAAAAATGTGTTTTTGTTGAATCTGTAAAATGCAGGAAAAAAAAGAAGAGTCGTGAGCTCATCAAGGAGCGCTAAAGATGATTATTAAAGTGAATGGTGATGACTAAGCTTACAGCACTTCAACCTGACCGACCAAGGAAGCAAATGGATGATCAATAGTACCGAAATGGAGGAGCCGGTGGTGATTGATGAAGTGTTGAGGTTATGGGTGCAGAGAAGTAGAAATGGGAACGCCAAACAAGGTGGTAGGAAGAAGGGTTGAAGGGTGAATAAAATATAATTGTATTTTCATCCTTTTTTGAAAAAGCAAAGGGTGAAAATAGCAACAACAAAAAAAAAGATGTGAGAATAGCAGGGCCCATAGATCAAATGGTTCCTAACCCAAATGAGAATCTAATAGAATTATCAAATCCAAAATCACCAACCAGAAGATTTGTATGTATCCCCATTCTTTTTTTTTTTTTGAAAAGATCGTTGTTCTTGTTAATATCAGCAGAAACTTTAAATTATGTTTGGAGGGATGAAAAATTATAGGATAAAGTGAAATAAAATAAGATAGCATTAAGCTTAATATTTGAGAATAAATAAAATTAAATTTGATGAAATCTATTTTATTTTATTCAATATCTTTTTCTTTTTCTTTTCAATTTGAGGTATGAGGAAAAAATTTATTTCATTGTAAAATTATTTAAATGAAAAAATAATAACTTTATTCAATTTTATTTTATTCTTTTTCTACCCACCAGGTCAGTCGCCATCCTGGATGATCCTGGGTGGTTCAGTGTTGTCGCCATATAGGCAACCCACCTCGCAATCATGGTATGGTTTATTCTTGGTTAGCTTGGTCTATTGTCTATCAACTAGGTCAGTCGGTACACCTAGGTTGGTTTACTAGATTATCGGGGGATTTCAAGAGTTAACCTCTTCGCTTTGCAAGCTCCATCTTAGGGGCTGTGTACCTTAGGGATCGGTCGCTGTCTTGGCTACCTAAGCTAGGTGGTGGCGTCAACCCAAGTTTGACTTGGATAAGAAAATCTACTTCACCATTTTATCCTTTCAACCAAGTCGGTAGGTAGGTCAACTACCTATTTGTCGCTAGGTGTGCAGACCACCAACAACTAGGAACGTGGAGGCCCCAATGACTGTCGCCACTATCTCACAAAATCCAAGATTTCCCCACGCACCACAATATGTGACAAAAATTGCCCAAGGGCATGGAGAGCAATTAGGCACGATCCAACTAATATATCTTAGGCAAAAAGAACCCTAGAGGTAGAACAACACAGACATAAACTTTCCTTAAATGCTTTGGTATTAGGCACACTTTGTCATATTGTGATCCCGATACCGAAACATTTTTCATCTCATTTTAATTACCATTAAATATTCATACATAACCATTGTGTTAAATAACAGTTTAAACATTACAAGTGTGGCCATCTCTGGCCTCTGACCAAATTACCAGAATTTGGAGTAATGGGGTGCTGCCAGTGACACAAGTGAAAATGTGAAATATTATTAAACTTCTACAATGAGTAGTCCAAAGACTGCAACGTTTTTTTCCCTTTCGTTGGTGTTTGGTTTAATTCATTTTTTTTAAGAAATAAGTTTTAATTTTGGTCCATATAACTATTTTTTTTTTTAGCTTTATGTAATAAAATTTACATTTTGATTTTATATGAAAAAAAATTATGAATTAATCTTCACCTTTTACAGAAGTTATAAATGCATTGGACATTGGAGTATTTTTCATGGGCTGTGTGTACGGTGAACCTACCTAACAAATGGTTCACCGGTGAGTCCCTTTTTTAATACTGTTGGATGTAATGAACGGTAAGGTTATATACCAATTAGTTGAATAAAAAATTATATTAAAAATTGAATGGTCATTTTTAGACCTAAGCTTTTTGTGGGTGACCCCTCGCTTTCAAAGAAGACAAATCATCAAAGAAGGCAGCGCATCTAAAGGTGCTACCATAATTGCTTGTTCTTATTTTATCTGTGTCTTTTGTTCCCCTTCTTTTTGTTCTATTTCTATTTTCTCTCTCTCACTTACTTTACCTCACTGCCTGTTTCTCTGCTGGTTTGTATCTTTGTTCTTTTTTCCCTCTTTCTCTCTTTGTTACTATGTGTTGTTGTTGTTGTCCCTTTATTGATCTATATCATTCTTTCTTTTATTATTTTTTTCCACTCTTCCTCTCTCTCTTAATTGTTGTGCGTTGTTGTTGTTCCTCCGTTGATCTATATCTTCCCTTCCCCCCCCCCCCCCCCCATTTTGTTCAGGTCTATTTTAAAGATGTTGCTAGCTGAGATAAGGAAAAGCAAGAAATTATGGAGTTTGTCCATAATAACATTGAATTGTTTTGATTTATATAAGTAAGAAACATTCCAAGCTTCCAATTGCTGGGAATAAGACTAAATACATGAATATAATAAACCAACAATTCAATATATATCTCTTGGACATCGAATGCCCTTAATAACATCAGTAAATAATCAACAAATTCAGCCATTTTCAACTATGCGAGTATGTAATCCAAACTGTTACTTCATTGTGTATGCTATATCTAGACCATTACTTTGTGCAGCTTGATGAGGAGCTTCTTAGTGGGCAGAGGAGAGGTGGCTTTCTTGCAAGAGATATTGGCAGACTGGGCATTGGGAGATCATCGTGGAGAGGCATGGAGGAAGGGTCCAAAATGGTGTCGTCGAAAGGAGCGAAAGAAAGGAACTTGGCCTTTGCCATAAGGGGTGAACAGTGAAGAGAAGGAAGTAACAATGGTGGTCAACCGTTTAGTGGGAAAAGACATTAAATAGATCTTATCTACTTCACCTTAAACTCTATCAAGGGGCTTATTTGTCATTTTACACTTTTAAATTAAAATCCATTTAAATTATTAAAAAATAATTATATACTATAGCCAGTTTTTTACTTCACTACAAGTAAACCACTTGCATTACTTCTTCATGGTAGAAAGCACCTTTTTCATGTAGGAATTAAACCAAAAACATGTCATGTTTAAAACCTAAAATATAGAGCTTTTTGAATGGAAATCTTTTTTTTTTTGTACAAGTGAAACAAAAAAGAGGCAAAAAAAATTAAAACAAAGAGGGGCTGCCCCTGAGTAGGGATTCAATGACGTTAGAGGGAAGGACACTCCACACTCTGGATTGGTCACCATAACGCAAGCACCATCTAGATAAAATATCAGTTGAAACACTAATCTCACGAAGAATTGGAGTGAGACAAACTCTCCAATCCTTCTGCACCAATTCTCGAATTTCCTACAGCACGTCCCTATACTCATGCAATTGAATAATATCATTATCCACATTGCTAACCAAGTCAAGTATGTAATCACAATCCGTCTTACACATAATACTTCTATACCTAAGAGACCAACAAGAAAGTATTTTAAATGGAAAATCTAAAATGAAGAGTACTTTTTTCATATAGAGATTAAAACAAAAAGGTTTTAAAATGTTTTTTGTCTTTGTCATTTAGTGCTTTTTTGTTTTTAGTCCTTATAAATATCAACCCATTTATTTTTTGTCCCTGTTGTCAGTCACCGTTATAAAAAGATGATGTGGCTAACGGAATTGATGATGTTATCGTGCCACATCAGCAGGGGTGTCACGTCATCAATAATTTATAGGGACTAGAAACAAAACAAAAATATATTATAATGACTAAAACCAAAAATTAACATATTTGCAGTTAGAAAAAAATATTTAAGTCTTTAAATAAATATTAAAATAAAATAAAGGCTTAAATATTAATTTTCTCCCTTTTCCATCTCTGTACCTTTTTAGCCTTCAAACTCTTTTTCTTCTCCCTCTTTTCTCCTCCAAGCTCCACCCTTTCCTCCTAAACTTGTTAGTTAAGAAATACTCCACTCTTATCTTCCTTCAACCACACATAACTCCATTCGAAAAAAGAATAAATTCTCAACAAAATTTCACAATGGCTTCCCCTTGCTACGGTTGCCATGGTTTGCTTTTCCTCCACCAATGCCAACACAGGCAGCAAGTCGTATACCATTCGTGTCCTCCTCATTGCTTCCCAAGTTTTATAGCCAGTGACTTATGGTATATGTGGCGCGTTTAAAGGTGGCACCATGAGTCGAGTATATGGTAGGAAATGCAGAAGCTTGATTTCACAGCTTTCATGGAGGTGACAGCGACGACGATAGTGATAATGGTGGTAGTAGCTGTGGTGGCAATAGCAATAGTGGCAATAATGGAGGTGAAGGTGGTGGTGGTGGTGGCAGCAACAATAACAACAGTGGTGGGGGTAGCAACAATAATAGTGGTGGTGATAATAACAACAATCGTAATGGTGGTGGTGGTGATAGTAGCAGTGGTGGCGACAATAGTGGTGATGAAGGCGACGACAATAATGATGGTGGTGGTGGTGGCAACGACAGTGGTACAGGTGGTGGCAACGGTAATAATAATGGTGATGAATCATTTTTCATGGTAGGAATTTACAAAAGATTGGGGGTGCTAAGTGTGTCAGAGTATTAAGTGTGCAAAAGCAAAGAGGAAGAATGTTTTAATATTTAAACCTTTATTTTAATTTTAATATTTAATTTAAGGCTTAAATATCTTTTTCGTCCTACAAATATATCACATCTTGATTTTAGTCCCTGTAATTTATTTTTGTTTTGTTTATAGTCCCTGTAAATTATTGCTGATGTGGCACCCTTATTGATGTGGCATGATGGCATCATCAGGTGATGACATGGCATGATGACATCATCATTTTCATTAGCCATGTCATCTTTTTTGTAATGGAGACTGACAGTAGGAACTAAAAACAAACGGTTGATATTTTTAGGGACTAAAGTCAAATAATTTTTTTTGTAAGCACTAAAAACAAAAAGGCACTAAATTGCAGGGACAAAAAATATATTTAAACCAAACAAAAAATAGTGTCAAACATAGAGACTAAATTTAATACTAGTATAACTTTGATAAATGAGAAAAAAAACTATATCATAAGTGATTTTGCATATAGGAATCAAGATGTAGGATTATTTTCGTGTACACTATGTTTGGATGGCTAGAAATAGAGGAGAATGTGATAAAATAAAAATATTAAATTTTTAATATTTGTTTGAAAGTATAAATAAAGAGCATAAAAAATTTAAAAATAATAAATTATTTTATTTTATTGAAAAAAGTAAATGAGTAAATTTTTTTAAAAAAATGGATTAAATTTAGTTTTTAAATTAGCACTAATTTTATTATATAACTTATTTACTATTTTTCACTTTGTCTTCCACCTGTTCAAACAATCCAAGATTTTTTTTTCATTGTTTTTCTTATTTTTATCCATTCAAAAATTAGAATTCTTACAACCATATTTTGCTCTTAATTACCTTTAACTATTTTCCTATAATTTACAGATAATATTCACTGAAGGCATTTTGTTTTTACAGATTCACTAAAGTTAATTATATATAATTTGGCCACTATAGCTATTCATAAGCAAGCCCTTCAAGGCAGCCCTGCTTAAAAGCCCAATCATTTAAGTCCTTTAAAAAGTTTTAATAGCAACATGAGCCTTTCAGGTAAACTTGTTTAAAGCCTCTAAAAAGCTCAATCATTTAAGTCCTCTAAAAAGTTTAAATAGGAACCACGAAGATTTGTGTAATACTTGCAATAATCACACCTTTTAATTTGCTCTCCCAACTAACAAAATGATGATTAATTATATTGCAAAAGAACTTTAAACGTAACCAACATAGAAAAGGTAATATAAATGGAAATGATTCTTTTTAGGCTTTTTCTCAAGCGGTTAGAAGGTAGAAAATATTTAAACAACAATGATGAAAGATGTTGGGGGTTTAACTTCACGAAACCATCCTTTCATGCAACATCATCAATCTATAAAAACACTCAAACCTTAATCCCTTAGAAGAAAAGGCCTAAGTTTCTTATTTAAACTCTTAATCCCTTGATTAGCTTAACCAAGTAACTTGCTTTAAGATAGAGGTTATGAGATGGCTAATAAATCATGTTCCATTCTTAGACACTAGGTTTATTAGGTGCTTACTTCAGTCTAAGGAAAGAAAGTGTTTTTCAACAACATTCAAAACCATAAAATCAAGCCATGGAAGATCAACTCATAACAAGCATTAAGCATAAAAGTAAAAGCACACAATAATGAAACATAAACATTAATAAATGACTCAAACTGTACACATGAGAGTATGTTTTGTTACATAAACCCCAACAAGGGAGAATCTAGTTATTCATAGAAGGGTGTACCATCCAAAATGATGGAGAAATGAAGAAGGAGGATTGGAGGGCCATGGAGAGAAAGCTTCCCAACTGTAACTCATAACTTAGGACTTCTCAAAGCAAAAAATTGTGTCCTTTTTGTCCTTAGGCCTTATTTATGCATTTTGTCGCGCACCCTCAATAAGTGACCTAGCATCTGCTTTTCCTCAGCGAATGCTGGGCTCACTAAGTGAGTGATAAATGACATTTTACATACTTTTTAGATGTGTATTTATGTACTTGAAGCTCTTTTTCATTACTTAAGACTTTAATTGACCCCAGTATTGACCGAATGTAAGTAAATTGCATCAGTAGTTAGACGCATTGAATTTGAACATGTTACTATTGATCTCCTATCATTTTTCGTAGGATTTGAAGAAATAGGATTTGAGTTGTTAGAAGATTTTTACTTATAAGAATTCGCTGAGCGAGCATAACCTTCACTCAGCGAACCTGTGAGCTTTAGAGAAAAGGGAAATCTGTAGTCGAAGGATTCGCTCAGCGAGAGCACTTTTCGCTGAGCGAAATTGGTGCCTTGCAACTATAAATTTGGAATTCACTAAGCGAAAGTTATCCTCACTCAACGAAAGAAGCCAACTCATTTAATGAGATCGCAAAGTGGCATTAAGGTATTGGGGAGAAAAACACATACGAAGACAAAAAGAATTCTCTCTCTTTTGTTTTTGGTTTTCGCCTTCGCTCTTGACCCTTGGAGACTTTGATCTAGCTGGGAAGCACTCCATGGACCTCCAATCTACTTTCTTCACCTCCTTTTGGCTGCTCCTCTACATCATGAGTAACTAGATTTACCCTAGTTGGGGTTTGATGTATCTAAACCTACTTTCATGTATACTTCTTAAGTTATTTATTGAATATTTATGTTTTATTCATATGTGTTTTACTTCTACTCTTAATGCTTGTTATGGTCTGATCTCCCATAACCTGATCTTAGTGTTTAGATTTGTTGGAAAACATATTATTACATAGATTTGAAGTAAACACCTAATGAATCATGTAGCTAGGAATAGAACACAGATTATTAACCATTTCTTAACCTCTTTTCTTAATGCAAGTTAGTTAGCTAAGCTAATTAAGGGATTTGTACTTTAACTAATTAACTTATATCTGTTCCACTAAGGGATTAGGGATTGGATATTTGCATGGTTTATGGTAATGAAAGAATCATAGATTCAGTAAATGACCTTTGTAGGCATGAAAACATGGTTTAGTGTAGTCAAACCCCAACATTTTTAATCGCTGTTGTTATCGTTCATTTCTGCATTCTATGTGTTTGTAAAATTTTTCAGCAAATGAACTTTTGATCTTCTCATTATAATACCTTTCTGTATAATAACAAATTACGTAAACACCTAATACTAAACAAGTCCCTTGGGAAACGATACTCATATTCATCATTTTCTACTTATGCGATTGGTACGCTTGCCAATGGGTTAACAACGAGCCCTTGTGACGTGATATCTTGACTTCAATCGCTAAGTGACCAAGATATTCACTCAACGATGAACTTGCATGCTCTCTAGAATTGTTTTTGGCCAAGCGAGCATGTTGCACACTATACAAATTCTTGGGTAGCATCAATCCTTCATTCTCGCTAAGTAAGACCTTCTTTCGCTAAGTGAAACTGCTACCTAGAGCTTGCCCTAGGCCTTCTTCATTTACTGCAAAAAAATATCAACAGATCAAAAGTTAAATGTTCTAAATTTTAAAACCTATCTACTAATCCTAATTACTTACAATTAATTGAAATCAGGGTCAAACAAAGCTTTGAGTTAAATAAAAGAAAGGATAATTGCATAAATACACATCGAAAATGTATGCATAAATGACAATTATCAACCAATATGACGCTAAATTTAAAGTTATCTTAAATTAAAAATGGTTGACGCTAACTTAAATAAAAGGCCAACACTAATTGTGTCGACCAATTGGGGCCAATGCTTAGTAGCATTGACTTAGTCGACAATAAAGCCAACATTAAGAAGAGAAAAAAAATGCCATTATTACTAATAATACGTTTCCTTCGTCGTCATGGCGACATTGTTATGACAATTTGGTAGCCTTTTTTCCTTTTATTTTCTCTCCCTTTTTTTCTTTTTATTATATCCATCGTGCTCTATTGTTGTCGCCATACTCTTCTTCTTCGTCAATTTAGCCAAAGGTGGTGGTGTCAAAGGTGGTGGTGCTGCCGCTCTACCATCACTTTCTTAATCTTCTTCTTTGTTCATTGACAAGAGATGGTGATGTTGTCAATGGCTTGCCGCTGCACTCTTCTTCATCATCCAACACTGCAATCATTGTTGTCATTGTCTCCACAACTATCCCAGCCTAAAACTTGCAACAAATATAAATAGGAGAGGAAAGCATTAGAAAAAATAGAGAATATAAAAATAGAGGGAGATAGTACTCAGATGAAAGATTGGGGAAAGGAAGATAATGAGTTGGAGATGAGAGATTGGGAAGAGGAAGATAATGAGTTAGAGATGAGAAATTGGGAGAAGAAGAAAGATTTTTAAGAAAAAGAAAAGGCGAGAGAAATTTTTGTTGTCAAGCTAAAATTAAGAACTAGCGTTAACTTGACTGATGCTAATAATAAGAAAATCAAAAATTATATTTAGCGTGGGTCATGACCGACACTAACTTTTTTGTTTCCCACTCAAATTAAGAATTAGCATCAATCAAACTAATGGTAATTACAATATTTTAAAAAAAATATTATTTAGTGTGGGTCATAATCGTCACTAGGCTAATACTAACTTTTTTGTTTTCTCGCTCAAAATAAGAATTAGCATCGGCCAAGCTAACACAAATTACAAAAAATATTTTTTTAAAAGAAAATATTATTACTTTTTTGTCTTCCCGCTCAAATTAAGAATTAGTATGGACTTGGCCAACACTAATTGCAATTTTTTTAATATATTATTTAATGTGGATCATGGCTTATGTTACTCTCTAGTTAGCGTTAGCCAAGCCGATGCTATTTAATTAAATATTAAAAAATAAAACAAAATAAATTCAAAAAGTTACATTCATCTAGTCAATGCTAGTAGCATTGATATTGCGACCGACACTAACATTTCAACTCTAATACATCCATTTCTTCTAATGTTTCACTTGACAATAAAAATGGTTGGAAAATGTACTTAAAATGACAAGTTAAAACTTAAATGTTCTAATGACAAGTTAAATTATACTATATGTTAGTAAGTATTTTCTTGGTCATTAATTGGGTCTTTATCTGCACTCTCAACAACTATATATCAGTAATGCTTTTATTACCAGTAATAAATACAGTAATTATTTAGTAACTACTTGTAAAATATTTCATTTCCATTTTTATGGTCACTAAAGAACAATAATTATAGCTAAAAGTTCTTTCTATTACAATGATTTGAGTATAATTTGACCCCAAAATCTTTGTGGTGTGAATGGTGGTCGGTGCACTCTCTCAGGTGCAGTAATGACTAGGGGTGAGCAAATTTTTGTCACCCGACAGTCACCCGCAAAAATTGAATTTAAATTTGTCTTTTTATACAAATTTAATCTGGTTAGTGGGCAATCGGTTTTAAAAAAATAGCTTTAAACAAATAAAATCGGTTAGTCTTAGTTTTGAGAAATTGGATCCAATGATACCCGAATCCGATCGAGAGATATAATACAAGTGACTCAAAATAACCTACCTATAAAACACATTTGTTCATTTCTTCACCTAGACCCCTAATCCTAAGCGTCGCCGCTATGCCTCTACAACTTTTGTGTTTGCATTAATCCTTCTCTAGTCTCGTTTCATCCCTAATAGTTTTTGTTTTGGTCTCCTTCCATCTCTCTTCCTTTAATAGCACCTCATCCTTCCACCTCTTTTCCTCTAATAGCTTTCGCTATAGTCTCCTTTCATCTTCCTCAACATCAATCATCCTTGTACCTTACCATATTATCATTCCTCTTCTAATATTTCTCTTCCTCTAAATGCTATGGTTGTATAGTTCGTTGCTTCTCCTTTTCATTTTCTCTATTTTTCCTACATATTAATGTTTCATATATACAGATTGTTTCATACTAGTTGAGGCAAAGTGAAATTGCCAAACATGCAGAACTACCCGACCGTGGTTTTTTGGCATATTTTAAAATAGCCCAATTTTATAATTGTGACCCTTTAAGGTTTTTGTTAGTAATAATTCTTTAAAGGCATGCTTTATTTAATCTTTAATCTAAGAAAACCTTAGGCGGAAGCGATATAATCACAAAAGCATGCATATATCAAGAACAACATGTTTTTGTTCACATAGTATCTACGTCATGTTGGATTACTAAGGATAGAATAAATACCTAGATCCATAGTCGGTTCCTGATCTAAGCGTTCTTCACAAAATATTTGTGGTAATCAATCACGAACACAAATGAAGAGAGACGATGAGTTTGTGGTTCTTCCTCAACCGAATCTCTTTAGTTCCCGATGGGACCTTAGCCTCTCTTCAGATGGAGAGAAAGGAGTACGAGTTTTTGTGATTCGGTATATTGGGTACTATAGTCTTCTTATAATGTGTTAACCTAATTGGCCAACACTGACATCTGTTCATTTAAGCCCATATCATCTTATTTAGAAGTCTAATTGACTCACTTAATTTGACCATATAAAATAAAGCATATTAATAATAAATAGCTAATATAATTGTCTTATAATATTAACTCATATTAATTATTGGAATATAAAATTCCAACACTTTTAACATACTAAAATTCTTCAAAAACAAAAAAAATGGTCAAAAACTTGTTGAGGCAAAAAAATGGCTCAAATCTTTTGAACCCACCCGATCCACCCACAACCAGCTTCAGCCGTGACCCCCTAAATCGATTACTCAGTTGGTTGAAAATAAGCGTGGAATTGAAGAGGTCAGTTTGATGCATATTAAACTTTATAGACCCAAATCCGACCGAACCCATTGCCCGACCTTAGTCATGGCTCATTAATTAGTTGTGACTTTTATAAGGGAGTGCTTGAATAGAGAGTAGTACACTTGGCACAAAAACAACTGTCCTCCAACTAAAAGGATCAGCATTGTGCGTCCCGCTGGTTCTCACTGTAATATGTTTTTTCTTTGCTTGAAAAGGCTCTTTTGCTTATTCAGTTTATCATAATTATGAACACTTTCCATTTATAATTAAAAACTTTTTTACAGGGGGGGCGTCTTATTATTGTGTTTGCTTTGCATCGTCTAATAACCTGGAAGAAAAAGTCATGTACGCCTCTAATTTATTTTTATTTTTTTAATGTTCGAAAGCCTCTCAAATTCATTGACTTAAAGTCTTGAAGATATATATGAAAGGACTTTTTGGGTCATGGCCCCCATGATGATACTATGGATAACAAAAGGGGACGCACAATTTTGTACATGGTTCGTTCGATACCCCTTTAAATTCAACAGATGGCAATATAGCATAGCTTTTCCACCCAATTGAAGCGACAACCCGTACTGCAAGTTGCTTCGTCGCATATCCATCTTAACTTCAATTATTTATGCAATTATTTATAAACTACTTATAACTATTAACCCTTTAGATCTTCTGTTTGTAAAAGATAGACGTGAAGACTTTTTGATCAATTACTTTTGTCGGCAATTGTCATATTCCGCCATCAATTGTGTTTCTTCACTGATCAAAAGGAAGAGTTGAAGGATAAATTTGGTCATAGTTTCATAGCTCAAGTGTTCAGAGTGAGTGGTTGATTGCGCCTCTATTCCTCAACTGCTAGCCACAAACGGGAATAAGCTTGGCTTTGCTAACACTTCTGCTGTACATACTTATTGAGAGGATCGTATCTAAAAATTTTGGCTTCTGCTAAATTTTATCTTTAAGTTTTAATTTAATATAATCTATTGTTTTTTATTTTATTTTTCTAATTTTTTGAATTATAAAATTATTGTTTAAATTTTTAGAATCACGTAATTTTAATATTTTACTTTATGGTAATTTATTCAATTAATATCTTATAACATTATTAATTACAAATAAAATTTCAATAATTTTTAATTTAAAAATTTTCTATTAACAATGACAATAATTACAAATATTGTCAATAATATTTTATAAACGAGAAAACAGACCATGCACTGACAGAGTAAAGTAGTTATACACTGTCATCCAATCACAAACTACTATTTATTGTAAGTTTGTTGATTTTTATAATAAATACTTTAAAAGTCATATCAATGATGATTTCTGATTGGTTGACAGTGTAAAACTTTTTATATTGACAATACATGACCATTAAACTCTTTATAAACATTGCATATATTTTTAAAAAATAATATTTGGATATAATGTAATATTTCTAATCAGGCATTATTCTTTTATTAAAACTTCTTTTAATACCGTTAATTATGGAAAAAAGGAAACATATTATATTAATGCTCACTAAATTTTAATTCTTATATCAATTCTCACTAAAATTTATTTTTTTAAGATTAATACAATATTATTTCAATTCATCCTTATTTTAAAACATTCAATTGCTGTGATTGAAATAATAAAAAATATATAATTTCGTATTCCAAAAATTGTTTAAATCAACTCTAAGTAAAAAAAAAATGATTTTAATATATACATAAAGGGTCCGTTTGTGATTAAAAAAAGTAATTTCTAAAAAATTGATTTATTTTTAAAAAGATTCTTGTATAAGCAAAAGTTGATTTGTGTTTGGTTATAATTATAAAAAATACTTTTTAAATATTTTCTCTCTTCTATCACAGAAGTTTTTTTAGAGAAGCAGTTCCATGTTGCTTCTAAAAAAAAAAGTAGTTTTCTATTTTTTTTTTTCTGATTCTCATTGTTAAAAAAAAAGTTTACCCAAATACTTTAAAATTTTCAATAAGTTATTTTTTTTTCTTAAAAAAAGTGATTATTTTAGAAAAAAATTTAAACAAAGGCACTCAAAATAATCAAAATAAAAAGAATTAATTGTTAATTGAATGTGCAATCTTATCATTAACATTTTCATCAAAATGTCTTTTTCTATAAATCATCTTATTTTCATGAAATTTAGGTTCTATATTCATTTTAATAGTTTTTATTTTATTTTATCGAAGTTCAAAGTAAATGTAAAATCATTTTTCTTATAATTTTTTAAATAATAATAAGATTTCTTAAATGATCTACAATGATATCCACATACATATTTTTAAATTGCATATCTTCCTAACATACTAGTAACAAATAACACAATAAAATTTATCACTAAAGTTAACCATAAATTTATTTTGAATATAACTTTAAACATTTTTTTAGGGTATTTAATTAAATGATTGGGGTCTTAAATGGCTGCCTCAAGGCAGCCAGGGACGAGCTTATGAATAGCTACACTGGCCAAATTATAATTAAATTCGATGAATATTGTTTGTAAATTACAGGGAAGCAGTACAAAGTTAGAGCAAGATGTTTGAGAATTATGATTTTTGCTTTTGCTTTATGCACAAATGGAGGACAGTAGAGGAGAACGTTTGACAGTAATCTTTACATAAAGCGTAGTTTGCCAAGAAGGCATCAGCTAGCTAGCTGAATAAATTTTTGCAACCCCTAACCTTTTCTTCTCAAACTTATATCTGAAAAAGAATATTTAATGTCCTTTAGTGCAGCGCCTGACCCTTTACGTGTGTGACCCCCTTTGTGAGAAATTCAACTCTGAATAAAGCTCACTTTATTTATTTCATAAATGCATGTACGTACGGTTTAGGTACCAACCTGTTGCCTGGGAAGTGCCTTCCTTACCTAAGTTACCTGCAAGCTAGCCAGCATTGTGAGCAATGTGTGAATAATTTGTTGAAATAATTAATTCAAGCAAATATATTAAACACTTCGATAAAATTTATTGTTCAACCAAATATAAACTACCCAAGAACTGCAAATAATAATTGGCTTTATGGTTTCCAAATAATTAATTATACGTAGCTACATATGTTCAATTCAGGAAAGTCAAGGAAGGAACTGGTATATTTGGCAATTGGTATATTTGGAACTTATTATAAATACCTTTAATTCAATATTGAGGGCAAAAGGGCCATATTTCCATCTCCATATTTCCTTTTTATTGTGTATTTATTTGTCTAATTTTTCTTATCCCAATTACTTATATGCACTGCTTGGTGAATGATGATCCTACATCTACATGGCTTCAAGTTCATGCCATGGTCACTGTCTTAGATATATAGTAATGTAAAGGGCTGCAAAAATAGTGCCCTTTAACCACGTGGATATGGAATCTTTAAAATGCATAATACTTAGTTTTTGTGAATATGCAGGAAAGCATACCTACTTGTGAATACACTTTATTAAAACACTTACTAAAAGAAAAAGGCGAAAAGTATTTCGTCGTTTGATTAGGTTGACCTCTTGCAAGGTGGATGAATTGGGCAGAATATTCTTGTATCATTAAAAAAAAATATTTTAGAGAATTAATCTCAAAATATAAAAGGAAAAGGGGAAAGGAGTGCAATTGCTGGGCTACTTTTATATATATATATATATATATATATATATATATAAGTTTATACATTAAAAAATTATAATAGATAAATGGACATTAAAAAGGATAGATTAAAATTTTTGATTAAATTGGCAAGTTCAATAAGAGCCGGCCGGTCTCGTGTCTGGCTCGGTCAGTCCATGAAAGCAGTACGCAACTGATTATGGTTTATTTTTTTGTTTTTATTTGAATATGACTTATCTTATTACCTCTCTTTATAGATGGCGAATTGTGGTACTTTGTGTGTGTTTAATGTATTTGAAGGCTTCATACTAATCTAAACAGTCTTTTTAACTCGCTCAAGGTATTATGATTTGTGCCTGCCACTATTTCAGCTATGATGACTTTCGCTTTTATAACTGTTGTTGTCAATGAGGTGCAAGAAAGATATTATGAATCTTCTTTCTTTTCTGATTACATGAATCAAATGTAAGAAATTTAACTGTTATAATAATTGAAAATATATACTTAGTTTTCATCTTTTTTGCTTTTGTTCAATTAAAAAGAAATTTAATTTCTTCTTTCAAGGTAACTCTCTTTCCCTCTTTTTTGTTTCATATTTTTGTTATTATAAATCTCTCACTCAAATTGTATTCATTTATCTCCAATAAAGTTACACCATTGCATTGTATACTGCAACACCTATTTCCTACTAGATCAAACCTAGAAACCACTAGAAAATGAGTATAAGAGTGTACAAAGCGGTGGTGATAGCCTGTTGAAATGAAGGAAAACAGGGAATTTATCCAAAGTGAGAACAAAAGAGAAGACCAAAAATCGATTTAAAAAATACTTTATAGATAGGTTCTTAGTACAATCAATTTAGAAAGTTTTGTCAAAAACTTAAAAGTTGCATGCAAAGAGCGTCAACATTCTAAATTGATTTCATAAAAAGTAATTTAAAATGTTTATCTCCACATTACAAAAATATCAACACTTGACACAGTACATTAATTTTCCAAAAACTACTATAAATTTTCAATGTAACAAGTGTTTTTAATATCAGGGATCACATACAGATTAAATTAAGGCTATATTTGGATTTATGGTAAGAGATGGAATGGGAGGGAATGAAAAGGGAAGGTAAGTAATGCTATTGTTTGATTTTTAAAAAGAGAATGCAGGCCATGCACTGACAGTATAAAGTAGTTTTACACTGTCATTCAATCACAAACTATCATGTATTATAAGTTTGTTGACTTTTATATTAAATACTTTAAAAGAGTCATATCAATGGTGATTTCTGATTAGGTTGACAGTGTAAAATTTTTTATACTGACAGTACATGACCATTAAACTCTTTTATAAATTAGGATGGAGCTCATTAAAAAAGGTTGGAATGAGATCTATTTCATTCTATTATTTACACGCATTTTTCTTTCCCTCCAATTTGGGAGGAATGTAATGGAATACAAATATTCTATTATATATTAACTTTTTTAACCTTATTATATTTGTCCTATATATTAGTTTCGGCTTCTCGCCTCACTCTCCCTTCTTTGCTCTGATTACTTCGTGTCTCACCTCTTCTCACATGTCTCACCTTCTCACGTGCCTCACCCTCTTCTTCGCCTTCAACGCCAAACATTTGCTAAGAATAACAATAATAAACTAGATTATGACAAAAAAAATAGTATTATAATTAAAATTCATAATAAATAAATATTTTTAAATATATAAATTATATTTTAAATTTATAATAAATAATTTAAATGTTAATATAAAGTTATCTTTAAATTGAAATGGTTTAGTGATTAAGAAAACTAAGTATGTAGATAAAGATAAAAGAAGGTAGTTTAAGATGATTGAGAAAAATATTTTGGCTAATTGTAAGAATAGTATGTGAAATGCACCTTTGAAAAAGAGGAAAAAAGTATTGATAATTTCTAATTGAAAGAGTGGGGAGAATTGGAGCTTTATTCTCCAAGTTAAGGATTATTATTTATAGTATAAGAGTAAATTACTTTTAACAATATCAAAAATTAAAACATGACTCATGCCTTTTATTAAGTCATTTTTTACTGTATCTTTTCACTTATTTTTTTGGTTCTAATAAAATAATGCATAAGAACATAAAATATAAAATGTTTTTAAAGTAAGAATAATCTAAGAATTAAAAAGTTATAACTTATTTTGTTTTGTCCTTTTTTCAAACGATAGAGTTGAATGTCTGTTCCGTTTCATTATAAAATATCCAAACAATGGAATGACATTTTTAATCCATTCCATTCCATTATTTACCACTAATTTAAACATAGTCTAAAGAAATAGAAAAACAATTAAATGTATACTTAATTATCATCAATTTAACCAGTCAAACTAATGAATTATAAATTTATATCTTCCCTACTTAGAAGACGAATCTGATTTCAAAAACATTTTTGAAAGACTTCCTGTACCACTGGTTTTTCGCTTTTCGCATTCTTTACAAAGGTTATTGTATCTTTTGCCAAAGGCAGACAAAAAATCAAGGGGGCTTTGAGTGCACAGTAGTGTGGTCAGTGGTCATGCATAGCATCATCATCGCGAAAGACATATGCCATGCATAAACCCAAAGCTTTGTCATCATGGTCCCTCGCGTTGGTACTTAGGGTCATGTAGCACATGCAACCCAAATGGCTCAGCTATTACAGGGGATATAACAACTTTTGTGCACAAATAAATGCGAAGGCATTAAGTGATCATAAAGAGAATCCATAAGTCATTTATAATAATCATTACACAAAACAGTATTTTATAGTAATTAATACTAGTAGATAGTCCCCACATAACGCTAATGATTAAGGATTTTTTTTTTTATATAAACTGAGTCACACGCATTAAGGGTTGATGTTAGAAGTATGATAGATTTACACCTTGACTGAAAATTTTGAAATGAACACCACTTCGTGATTACTCATTCAAATATCAAATTACGATGGATAATCCCACGTCTATGGAATAGAAGTTATCCTCACCTCAATGCAATGGCAGCTAAAGTTAAATTTGCATCAGAGCTAAGCCACGCACGGCGATGAAGGGGAGCCGAGCAGCATTTTCGTGGGGACATTGGAAACGACGAAAGAGCCAAATCGGAAAGCGTAGATGGAAAAGAGCAGTTAACATATATGACAAATAATAAAGGTCGGAAAAGGACAGTTTTTAAACCCACTAACGAACCTGGCTTCGAGGCAACGGCGTTGGCGATGGTGTAGAGGACAAATTATAAAGGCAGAAAAAAAGGACACACAAGAAACTTGTAGGAATAAGCGTCATAACTAATGAGTGCACCAAACACCTTCTTGAGGACACACGACACCTAATAAGGACATGTACATGCCAGGCCCTGTTCTGTCCATCCTCCAAAATCCATATACAATCATTAAATTATCGAGAAAATTGGCAGCAACTTCGTTCCACAACACATATAGAACAAAAACAAATTGGACCAATGCGAGAGATAGATTCCAATTTCCATATTATCATTTACATTATTATGCATCAACTAATAACAAATTCCGAAACCGGTATTGCCATTTAATAATAAATAAACGGTGTTGGTTAATTAATCACATCAAAACCCTTTTTTTGCTAAGCACAAACAACTCAAAGCTCCCGTGGAATTCTAAAAACCAAAAGTGAAAACGGATAGAAACACTCTAGACTCTAGACTCTAGACTCTAGTCTATAGTCTATTGTCTCTACCCCTGCCAAAGACTATCATCACCATCATCATCCATCACCCAGTTGAATAAAATTAATCTCTGACACCTCACTCACATGACAGAACAAGCATTCGGGTTCTCATCACTGAACATTTGTGGTGGTGGTGCATGCAAATGAAAGTGCATCTGCTCCGGGTACACGGGCATGTAGTTATAGCCACCACCAATATTGCCATGCCCATAACCATAACCGTAACCAAAGCCAAAAGCAGGTGCCAAATACTCCATTCTGTTATGCTCTATTTTCTCTCCTCCCTCTTCAATATGCTCATTCTCATCTCCTCCTCCACCACCACCCTTGTTCTTCTTCTTGCCTGATCCTTCGTTCTCACCGTCCTTGTCTTTCTTGGGAGGGACCACCTCAACCTTCCTCTTAAGCTTCTCCATTAGATTCTCCACCAGAGCCTTAACGTCCATTGTCCCCTTCACAGTCACTGTTTCCTTCTCCTTGTCTATGCCCATTCCTTCAACTCCTGCATCATGTCCATGCCCAATTAGCCAAACCAAGAGACAAATTTCAAAACCCCAAGAAAAAATTTAAATAAATAAATAAACTAACCTTTGATTTTCGACAGAGTCTTGCGAATCCTGTCTACGCATCCCTGGCAATGCAGTGCCATCTTCAGAACCGCGGTAGTCACCACCTGTTAATCAAATTAAGCAAGATCAATAATAAGCGACAAATAAATTAAACAAAAAAATAATAATAACAGAGGTCAACATATTTAATCGAAACAAACTATTTAATGGAAACAAATTAGAAAATAAAAATCCCAGGCTGGCAGTGGCAGCGAAAGTGAAATAAATTAAGGGAAGAAAAAAAAAGGCCAAGGTTGGGGACCAGTGATGAACATGAACCTCTTTGTCTTTGGTTTTTTTGTCGTGGGTTTTGTTCTTGGATTTGTTGTTGGGTTTGGTGTCCTTGGTCTCCTGCTCCTTCTTGGGCTGCGGAGAGAGGATTTCCACATTCTTCTTTATCTTCTCCTTCAGGTTGTCCCTCACTTTGGTGGGGTCCACTTTCCCGGTGACGGTTACCTTCCCGGCGTCGCTCTCCGCCTTCACCATCTCCACGCCTTCAACAAAACAAGCTTGAATTGAATCTCAACTCCCAAATTAAAACACAGTAATAAATAAGAGCTTAAAATCTATGCTCTGACACTCTCATAATTAAGTCCCCTGAGTGTTAATTAGCATTTTCCTAAAAAAAATTGTAATTAAATCACACATAAATAGTAGTGAAAACTAAATGTTCGGAAGCAAATAAACCTTGGAAACCGCGAAGGTGTTTGATGATTTTGGCAGCGCAGCCGTCGCAGTGCATGTCGACCTTTAAGACAACGGTGGTGGTGTTGTCTTCGCTCTCCTTGTTGCTGTTTCCGCCACCTGTCTTCTTTTTCTGCAATATCGGAACAGAGAGGGTTAATTAGCGTTTAACTAACAACGTGAACCTTATAACAATTAACAAAGTAAACGAAACTGGTGAGAGAGAGTGAGTGAGTTACCGCGCCCATTGTGTTGATTCTCTGAAAGGGTAAGGGGAAGGCGAGAGTGTGTGTTAGTGTGTTATGCGAAGAGAGTGTGTTTATGTTGTGCGAGGAGTATTGGTAGTGGTAAGTGTGGGTCTTTATGGCTATGTGTGGATATATATAGGAGGGAAATAATAATGCACATGCTGCGTGTTTATGGTATAGGTGGAGGGGACCCACGCTGACACGGTGCGCGTAAACATCTACTCCTTCCTTCTTCCACAAGCACCTTCCGTGTAATTATTTTGACTTGAGAAGACCAAGAGAGAAACTTCTTGCGTCTTGCCACGTAAATGTGGGGCATCGTCCACCCTCCTTCTTCAATTGGGTTGGGCCTCCATCAATGCACAGTGCCAATGCTTGGTTTATCCACCAGCTAGAAATACCTTCTTCTGTCTTTCGTGATCTCTCTTTCAGACCAAAAATTGAGTTAAATTGTTGAGGTGTTTAATCAATTAAAAATCATTTTTGATATAATTTTTAAAATAATTATCATAAAAGTTAATATATTTCTTATACATAACAATATGTATTTATATTTTTTTGGGATATTATATTATTAGTGCGAAGTATCACTAACTTTATCGATCACTAATATTTGCAAAAGAATCTAGCTAGATCACTTTTATTAAGGCCTTTTTTTTTAATCACTTTTTTTATTTACAAAATTTGAATCTGAAATTTTATTTAAAAGATTTGAATCTAATTTTACTCAGGCTAATGACATATTGTTACAATACGTGTGTAGATGACTTTGTAAAAGCATTTTACAATCTCGGTAAATTTTAATTATATTAAAAAAAAAGGTTGTACTTTCGTTGCTTTTTGTGTTTTGTTCTCTTCTCTGGTCGTCCGATCTTTTACACCCATTTTCGCAACAATTAAACGGCATTTTTTTTTTTTTTTTTTTTGCTTAAATATGTTTTTAATTCCTAAAAGATAAGTTTATTTGTTGTCCCTCAAATTTAAAATTAATGTTTTTAGTTTTTCTAATTTGAGAAAAGTCTGTTTTAGTCTTTTACGACCACTTGCAGCATATTAACAAGACAGATTGAGTCAACTGTGCAAGTGAATTTTGTATGATAGATTCACTAATAACGTTTGAACAGAAGGACTAAAATATACTTTTTTAAAATTGTAGAAACTAAAAAGATTAATTTTAAATTTGAAAGACAAAAAACAAACTTATCCTAAATTTAAGGAACTAAAAACATATTTAAGTTTTTTTTTTTAAGGGGGAGAGGGGAAAAGAGAGTTTGACCCGAATTGAAACAAGGTAAACTAGTTTAGAACGGATTTTTTTTTTACTGAATTTTAAATCAATTACAATTAAAAAATATATCTTATGATGTTTAGCTTGTTTTATATTTTAAATATTTATAAAATACAAAATATTTATTTTATTTATTAAAAACATTTTAAATATTTATTAATAATTATAAAAATATCATATATTTTAGCTTATTTTATATTTTAAATTTTTATTAAAAATAGTGGGAACATTTTGTATTTATTAATAAAAATAGAATACGCTCTTGGAAGCTTCTAACGATTTTAGTCTATATTTGAGTGAATGTTTGCAAACTTAATTTTAGATGTTGATTTTGTAAAATTAGTTTAGTTGAAATTAAACGGCTAAAATTGATCATGGAATATATTGATAATGGATCAAACCGTTAGAAAATATGAACATAGCACTAGGTTGAAGGTTGAGTGTAAAGTGTCCATTTAGTGTCAACAAATCCTACTTGTGAGGAGACATTTACAAGGAATGGAAGTTAAACTGCACGAGTATATGAGGAGGAGGGTGGATGTGGTACCAGCAGGGTACTAAAATAGTGCACATGGTATACTTTGTTCATAAGAGCAGGAAATTCAGCCGTCGTAACTTTTATCGCCTTTAAATACCGAGAAATTTGATCAAGAAACTCATCTTAATCCAGTATAAGTGAAAAAAAAATGACATTATAGTTCTGTGGTGAATCAAAGTCATATATGATATCTCGATCACCTGTAAAGAGTTGTTGAAAATAAATAAGGCAAGCACTAGGAAAGGAAAGAGAACAATTATTATACAATTTAGGGTCATGTTTCTAATTAGCTGAAGCAAATAAAGAAAGTTAATGATTCTGGTTTTGTATGGTTCCTAGTTTGAGACAAACAATTTCAATTGCCTTTATATGTCCTTTTCTTGGTTTCAAATTAATCACTACTGTTATGGTTATTGACTTGTGCTATGATTTGCGGCTTAAAATCCACTAGGCCTTGCTTTCTTGTGGGCAGGTCTCACGAAAAAGTAATGTTATTTTGAGTTGTAAAGAACTTGGATTGAAGATTTTTTAGCCAAATTATTTTTATGCTAGTGACATCTTTTCAAGACCATTTTCCTTATTTAATTTGTAAAAAAATGCATAGGCATATTTTCACCAAATATATAAAAAATAATATGAGCTATTTGAATTAGGTAAATGTATAAGCAACAACCATAAAAATAAATATAAAGATAATTTGAACTTATTCACATTTAGCATCCAAGAATCACAAATGAATATAAAGATAATTTGCTTAAATAATGCAGTTATCAAAATTTCTGATTACTCGTCAGCTAGACAAACTTCAGGAAATTAAAAAAACCTTCAATAAAAAGTATTCTATAAGGCACAAATAAAGCAATCCTACTCTATCACATAACTAAACAATATTATTTTTACCACACACACACACGCAAAGAACTTAACCAAAATTTAGCAACTGGATGAAGTTATGCAGCTTCTAGTAAGGTTTTCATTCAAAAACCATTATTAAAATATCCATATCCACTCATTTGATGAGACAGATTGCTTTGGGGGGGTTGAACTATAACATATCTTGAGTCGCATTTCTTGTAATTGTAGCATTGCAATATTTTAATCGACAAAATAAATAAACAAAGAAACTAATATTTTAATGCTTAACAATAATATTTTGAACAATATTTTAATATTTGTGTTTGCAAAATTATAATTTTACTTAAAACTAAAATGATTGAAAGAATTTATAGTCTGTGGGAAAATATCACGAATTTAGATAAAATTGGAATTTTTGTGTGTAAATTAAATTTTTAGTAAGATTGAATATTAAAAAAGTTATTTAATAAGAAATTAAGATTTCTTATGCGGTGTTTTAAAATGTTTGTGGGTGTTGGATTAGATAAATTAGATTAATGGATAACTAATTGGGCTAGGAAATAAATGTTTGGGTTGAAGTTTTCTACCTGGGCCTTAAACCGCAGGAGCCCAAGTGCTTGAGTAGGTTAGATAGGATCTAACGGCTAGCATAGCCTCTTGCGTAGGAACCGTCCGATTTGCATAGTAGTGGTTTCCTTCTCCTTCTCCTTCTCCTTCACCACGCCAGTTTCGTCGGTCGCAGGAGTCAGGAGTAAAGCATCGAAATTCGTTTCTCATACACTTGCATGCCATTTTTCCAGCCAAAAGAAATTTCCCCTTTTGTCTCAACTTGTCTAGAATTTTTCCAGTTATTTCCATCCCAATTTCATCAATGAAGAGAAAGAGACATGGTGGCTACTATTTAAGGCTATGTTTGATTTTCAGTTTGGCAGCATGCAACGTACTTTTATATCACTAAACTTAGTTTTCTATCATATTTGATTACCCTTTAATATAATTTTAAAAACTTAATTTGCTACCAAATTGAGTTTGAGTTAGAAGTAAGATAAGAGTTATTTTTTAAAACTTATTTTTTCGTTAATAGTATATATATAAGTACAAAAATACTTTTGATTAATATTATCTAAATAAATTTTTCTTTTTCAATATACTTTTAAATAAAAAATATATAAACATAAATCACATTATAATAAACTTAATTTTTATCAAATTTAAATTTATAACATAATTTTTATTTAAACTTATATTTGTAAATTTTAACCCAAATATGCACTAAGTCGTTCTCTGTGTGAGAAAGGGGATGCACGTGGGGGGAGTGTGGGACCGTGTTGTATTGGGCTGGAGGAAGTTGCTGTAGGGGGCTCAAATATTTTCTTCCCTCTCTTTTGCTACCCATTCCCTCTGACCGTAACCCACACAAACTGGCCCAATTTGTAGAACTTAAAGCCCCGTGAGCCCAAACCGAAAGGGGTTCCCATATAGTCAAAGAAAAAGTTGGAAACGTGATGGCACCTGTATAATTCATATACTGAATAGAAAACAGGTTCAACTCTATAGGTATAAAGTAATCACGATTAAAAAAAAATCAATTGTAATAAAATTAAATAAAAAATAAAATAATATAGGAAAATTGACAGTACTAACACTACTACTAATAATAATAACATTTGACTTGAAAAAAAACTAATAATAATAATAATATAATAATAAAACAAATAATAAGTAAACCAGATCTTAGAATAAAAGCTTTGAGTACATTGAATAACTAAGATAACATTAAGAGACTTTAGAATTTGACAATTTTTAAAATTTCTTATTAAGAATAATTTAAAGGATATCACTGAGCACGTGAATTAACTAGTACAGGATTGTTTCAGCTTAATCAGTGATCTTGAGTATATATTATGAAAATAAAGCCCTAATATAGATATTTAATTAAATCCCTAATACAATCAAGAAAATAAATATTGTGAAAAATATAAAAGCAACAAAAATGGTATAATTACACTAAAACTTAATAAGGAGAATCAATATGATCTAAATTTGTGGGATGTCCTCTTCTGAAACAAGGAATAAGATATAAGCATAATATAAACTTAAGACAAACTAGATGAATCGATTTATTTATAACCTAATTAATTTAACAAACTTGATTAAGGTAGAACTATAAAAAAGAATTAAAAAGAAGTTACTTGAGTATACTATATTTTAGTTTGACTAAGCCCATATGATACAGTCAAGTTACTAAAGAGAGAAGTAGATCTTGAAACTTGCAATTTTATTGTGTATGTGATATTGCAAAATCCCTTTTCCTTTTGGAAGAAACAAATAGGTGGCAGAGCTTGAAAAAATATTTGGAGGGGTCAAAATACTTAAGATTATATTATATAAATTAAATATAATAGTTTTGATAATATTATTTTTTATGTATGATTTTAAGCATTTAATGATATTATTAAAAAAAATTAATTAATTGTATTTTATGATATTAAAATATTTTTCTACTTTATTAATAACATTTCTTATGTTTCTTTTTTACAATATTTATATCTCTATTTCAATAAAAAAATTAAAAATTTATCTATAATTTTTTTAAAAAAATTGTAAGAAATATTAAGTTATTTCATACAAATCAAAATTTACGATAATATGAAAAAAATTATGAATTTTTCAAAAAAATTTAAAAAATAATCATATTTTGCCAAAATTATAGCTAAATGTGCAGAAAAATTTGTAGAAAAAATTGCAAATAATCACAAAATTTATAAAAAAATTATTACAAGAAAAATATGCAGATTCAAGTCATATTGTATAAGCTTTCTTATACCAAATCAAAAATATAAAAGGAATAAAAAAATGAGTTTAAGAATGCAAAAAAAAGTTATATATTATGAAAAGACATTTAATTTATGAAACAGTTAATGTATAAAGTGTTATTAAATTAATCATAAGGGTTGATATTATTAAAAACCAAAAACTTAAAATACAATATTAACGTAAATTTATCTATAAAAATAATAATAATAAATAAAATGACTAAAGATTACTTTCTTTATGTTTTTTCAATGACTAAAAATTTACAAACTAAAATTCTCTACGTTCTTTCAATGACTTAAATTATTAATAATTGAGGAATAAATAACATTATTTGAAAAATTCTTTATATTTTTTCAATGACTTAAAATCTTTAATAAATAAAAAATAAATAACTATAAAGATTATATAAAAATATTATAACTAATTTTGTTAATGCTATCTAAAAGTTTAAATAAATTTTAATAGTTATATATATATATATATATATATATATATATATATATATAGGTTAAATTATAATTTTTTCCCTTCTATTTATTTTCAAAATTCAGTCCAATTGGAATTAATGCTATTAGAGTTTACAATTAGCGACAATTTTAACCCGTTGCTAAAAAATTGTCACTAATTAGTGATAATTTTTAACCGCCACTAGTTAAATTCCATTAATAAACTTTAAAAATTATTAAAAAATTCTAATTTTAAAATGGTGGCAGTTTGAAATTGCCACTATGATAATTTTAAGTTTTAAAATTTTTAAAATTATAATTATTAATAAAAAATTATTAATAGAAATTTAAAATTTTAATATTAATATTCAATAATTAAAATAAAATTAAAATATAATAAAATTTATATAATACAACATAAAAAATGTATAAACCTAAAATAAAAATTATATCCTACAAAATAAAAATTGTATAATAAAAAGCAAAAAGTTATCTAATAAAAATAAAATTATATTGTAAAATAAAGATTATATAAATAAAATAAGAGTATATAATAATAACAAAACTTATTAATAACATATCATAACGGTAATAAATTATTAATAATTTTTACTTTTTTTAATAACTTATGGTATTATTTTATTTTATCAATAATTTTATATTCATTATATTTATTGCATTATTATTATTAATATTTTAAATTTTTATATTATGTATATTTTTATATGTAAAAATAAAAAAAATTAAAAATAAATATAATTATTTATAATTTTATAAATTTAAATTAATTAAACGTTATTAAAATAAATTTAATTAAATAATTTTTAATTTTAATTTTTATAAATATATAAAATAAAGTTATTAATTATAGATTTTTGTTAAATTAAAATTTATTATAACATTTTTATTAAATTATATATTTTTTAGTATAATTTTAAAAATTAAAATTGTTTAATTTTAAATTATAAATTTTTATTAACTATAGGTTTTGATTAAATTGTAATTTTTAAAATTCTAAAAAATTATTATAATGCAATTTGAAATTGTCACTATTTTAAAGTTATAGTTTTTTAATTATTTTATAATTTCTATAATTTTTTAAACTTTAATAAAGTAAAGTTTAAATAGTAGCATTAAAAATCGCCACTAATTAATGACAATTTTTTAGAATTGTAACCCTAATGGCTTTAGTTTCAATTTGACAAAAAGACAACATGGTATTGATTTTGAAAATTGGAGGACCAAATTGAATTTCAAAAATAAATAGAAGGACCAAAAATGTAAATCTAATATATATATACATACATACATACGTACATATACATATATATATATATATATATATATATATATATATATATATATATATATATATATATATATATATATATATATACATACATACATATATATATATATAATAAATAAAAAGTTTAGGAGGGCCATGGCCCCCTCTGCACTAACTAAGCTTTGCCCTTGTCAGAGACAATGTCAATTTGAAAATTGGAGGACCAAATTGAATTTCAAAAATAGAGGGATCAAAAATTTAATCTAATATATATATACATACATATATTATATATATATACATACATATATATATATACATACATATATATACATATATATATCATATATATATATATACAATATATATATATATATATACATATATATATATACATATATATATATATATATATAATAAAAAGTTTAGGAGGGCCATGGCCCCCTTCTGCACTAACTAAGCTTTGCCCCTGTCACAGACAATGTCGTGGAAGGGACTTGGATCAAACCAACACTTAAAGCCTTTAAAAATCCCAAAATCAGGTGGAGAGGAAGAATCTCACACTCAAAAGTAAGAAAAATAGGATTTACATCTTTGTTTTTGTTGCATAGGCAACCCAAAACTTCGTGAGAGACTAGGATTAAGTCATTTCTTCACCTAGATCCTTGGGCTAAGTAAAAACTACTTGTGTCCCTCTAAGTAGAATTATATTATTTTCTACCGTGATTGAATTTTTTGTATAATTTGATATAAATTAACTCTTGATGATTGGCTTGGTGGATTGTCTAATTATTAATTGATTGAGTCTATCACATATATGATGGTAGGTCCTTCAAATTAAAGTTGGAATTGATTTAAGATATGGAATTATTAATGTTTGTCAAGTGAAATAATAGTGATGCTTACTAATGACGAATCATGAAACTAGAAATGAGAATGTCTTATTCTTAGTAAAATTCTTGAATGATACCAACTGTAATTAGACCTTATAATGATCATACGTCAGTATCCATTGGGTCTAAGGCCTTAGAGTAGCTACATATTGTGATGGGGTGCAAATCTTGTAGTGGAAGCAAGATTAGTCCTAACATTTTATGGGTCCAAAGCAAAACAATATATAAGGCCCCTTGTATATAATTATTCGAAAATGTATATATATTGAATAAAAAATAGACATATAGTTTCATTAAAAATGATATATTTTATTTTATTAAGCTTATAGTATAATTTTAACAAATCTTAAAAAGATGAATAACATTTTTTTCATTTGATCTATTCTTATGTTATTGTCTATCATTCAATTTACATTCTTCCTCCAAAAGAAAAAAAATTACACACACAAATATCTACATATAAGGTCACCCCCTAAAAGAAAAAAAAGCATATACACACAATATGTATATATAATTTGAAATCTAAAATACCGACATTGAAAACTTTAAGGGTGTTTTTGGTAAAAAGAAAAAAAAAATAGGGTATATGAAAATAGGAAAGAGAGAAATGCAGTAAATAGAAATAGGTGAGAAATAGAGTGAAAATATGAGTATTTGATTTAAGAGAAATAGAAAAAAAAAATCATTGTTAATCGATTATAACTGCTTTTAATCGATTATAGACATTTTTAATCAATTAAGCACTTTTCAAATCGATTGTAATAGTTTCTAACTAGAGATCCAAAATCACCGTTGTTGGCCATATTTTGACTGTTTTTAACTATTAGAACAAAAAATGCACCAAACATGAGTCATGCATCTCCCCCTCACATTTTCGTGCACTTCAACCAAAAAATAAAAAGGTGTGGATCTTACACCTTTTTATTTCTCTCTTCTGCCATTTTCATGCCACCTAACAAGAGAATTTCTTCACTTCTCATGCATTTCCTCTCCATCCTCTCTATTTCACACCCATTTCTTCTTTACTAAACAAACTATAAATTTTGAAAAATATTATAAATATTTTGAATTAATAAAATATTATTTTAATAATGAAAGATAAATATTTATTATAATTAACACTAATTAAAGAAATATTAAGATTGATTGAAATAATTAAAAAAATAAAATTGAACATCTAATTAAAAATATTAAATCGACATTAAATCTCATAAGATATGTACAAAAAAAAAGAAAAAGGAAAACACATATGATTGAACAACAAAAAAAGAGTTGCTATAAAAATGAGGTTTTTTTTATTCTTATAATATCCTTTAGCCGAGAGTCAGAGACTAAACCTCGAGGAATTAGTCTTTAACTCTTGCCTAGAAGATATCCTAGACAACCAAAAAAGTATCTACAAAGTATGAATTGTCATGCATGTATGATATATATTTTTTTTAAAGAGCTTGTATGTGTGATAAGATTATTAATTTTTGTAATAATTACTTTAAAAATCATGTTTAGACTACTTTTTAATTAATTGACAGTACAAAAAAAATTCTAAAAAATCCACGCTTTAAAAAAAAAAAGGCAATATTTATTTTGGAGTTAATTCTTGGATTCTACCTTTTCCTGTTTTCCACCAAAAACACATTTACACTCGAAAAAAAATGCACACATAAAACTCCTTTGAAAAAACCTAGTTGGAAAAACCTTCGGTTCGCGTTATTAATAAAAATAATAATAAAATATATTTGGACACCCCAAATGTTATTCAACACTTGGTGAGAGAGAGATAAAAGAGAGAAAGACATATGTATGACAGGGCATACATATCATACACCCCAAATGTTATTCAACATGTTGTGAGTCCAAGCAAAACTAGACTCAGATATCTTAAGTAAGGTTTTAGGTTTTGAGTTTTGTGGATGGAAAAACCGTGGTTGGGAGAAAAGATCTCACTAAAGGTAACCAGCTAGGTTTCCCAGCAAGGATTAGTCATCGGCAAAGTCGATAGACACATCGCACCAATAACATAGTTACCAAAAAAATATAAAAATTAATAGGAAGAGAAAGATAGAAAAAAAAATGAGAGGTATTGATGAGGTATTAAAAAAAATTAATATCATGTTTGGTTGAATAAAAATAAATTAAAAAAACAACTATTTTTTTTTAAAATTAACTACAAAGTTTTTATTTCTTAAAAATTAATAAATTTAGTCAAATTTGGTTGAACTTGATTTTATGTGAATTGATATGTTTTCACATTTATTTATATAATTATAATTTAACATGTCAATTTTAAATTATCTATTTAATTAATTTATAGTAAAATCAAGGTTAAACTAATCATTTGATCTATATAGGTAATATTCATTTATGAATAAGTCCTTGTATGAAAAAAAATAGTTTTAGGATCAGTTTGATTTTCTTATTACTGTTCGGTTTTAAAAGCTATTTTCTAAAACAATATTACACTACCCAACAATTATTTTTCATTCAAAATCTATTAAGTTTTGAAAGTTATTTCCAAAACAAATGTTTTAAAAACCGAAAAAAATAAATAAATAATTCAAAGATATTTTCTTATCTTCTTTTTCTGTTTTCATCTTGTTCAACATCCCTCTCAATTCCACACTTTGTTTTGCGTCTTACACCACTTGCCACCAACTGTCTTAGCAACCTTATTTATTTTGAAAGCAAATTTTTTTTTTGAAAACAAAAATCAAACACATTTTTAAGCTCTATAAGAATATATAAAGATTAAAACTTAATTTTTTTAAGGACTAAAACTCATAAACATAATAACTTATTATAATAATCACGTCTCTTAAATATATGATCAGTGATTCGATTCCCTAAGTCTAAGTGAATGAAAAAATATCTATTAAAAAAGATCAATCCTTTAAATAGATCTCAATATCTCAAAAAAATTAGTCCATTACTCTCAGCCAAGAGATATCCTAAGTTCTAAAAAAATTATACTAATAAAGGCATATCATATATGCTTCATTTGGTAACGATGAAATAGTGAAAAAATAGGGTAGAGAGAGACAAAATAGATGAGAAATAAAAAATGAAGTTTGTTTGGTAGGAGAGAAATAAAAAAGTGTGGGTCTCAGTCTCACATCTTCTTATTTCTCTGCAAAACAATGTGAAAATTACACAATAAAAATGCTAGCGTAAATTTTAATTAATCAATTAACGGTGGTTCATAATCGATTGTAAATATTTTTTTATATGTGAAATCCAGTGTTTCTTTTGATTTAATCGATTAAATTTAAGAAACAATCAATTGTTTTCTTGATTTAAGCGATTAAATAAAAAAAATGGATTATTTAGCTTAAAAATCGATTTTAAAAATATTTTTTTATTTTTTATTTTCTCTTTCTTATTTTTGTCTTATTTCTCTTAAACTAAACACTTATATTTTTACTCTATTTCTTACCTATTTTCATTCACTCCATTTCTCTCTTCTCTATTTTCACCCACCTTATTTTTTATCTATTTCTTTCCTTCCTACCAAATACACCGACAAAGACTAACTCTTAAATGAGTGAAACAAATAATTAGTTTAACTTAAAATTAATTATTATTTAAAACAGGTAAATATTCATTTTAAAATAATATTAAATTATGATGTTTTCAAATTAAGAGTGTGTTTGTTTCACAAATTAAAAAGTTCATTTTCGAAAATTTAAATAGGGGAATGTAATATACCCATATTTGTTACAAGTTTTGAAAAATTATTTTCGGATATTGTTGATTCCTAGAAAAGTTGTAATTTCCCTTTTTACTATGTTTTCTTATATTTTTATTCCCATGAGAAAAGATGAGAAAATGATATTCCCATGAGAATATGGATAATTATTTTCTAACACACTATTGGTAAAACACCGAAAGAACTGCATGAATGGGTCACGAGCCAACCATGTAAGCGAACTTGACACCACATTCAACTTAAAACCTTAAGGCATTAAGTTTGCGAATCCTTCTCATTGATATGTTATTCAACATACACATATCCATTTAATGTGAGACTTCTTCTCACACTTGTACACCTACAATCTCTCCCTCAAATGTGTGAGTTTTTTTTCACATAGTATATTCTCTCTCAAGTAGAAGTTTTTTTTTTTTCCATTTATGAGTATTCATGGTGGCCCTTAGAACTTAACCATTTCCATCATCTTTCAAGCAGAAGCATTTTCCATTTACAAGTTCAATGATGGCCCTTACATTTTCATTATCTCACCTACTCACACTTGTACACCAACACACACTTATAACTTTTATTTTTATTTACTTTTCATTTAAATTATTTTAAATTTTAAAAAATATTCTTAAAAATATTAAAATATAATTAGACACATCATATCCAAAAATAACATTTCTAATTATAATCTTTTTAAAAATATGATTCTTGAAAATATAATATCACACCTCATAACAAACAACCCCCAACAATTCACCAAACACGTAGAGAGTGGAGAGTGCAAACCAACTTTCCAATTTACACGTTCACCAATCACCAGTCGTTAGAGATGAGCGTGACCCAATCCCTTTTGACACGCATCTGGTGTACGGTATGCGAAGTTTTGATCGAGGAGGCAGATTGTTCCGCCATTGGCCCCCAGTCCCCTCCGCTTCCTACTTTTCTATGCAGTTTTTTCTTTTCTTTTTCTTTTTTTGTTTGAAAAGTAATACATCAATTCACGAAGATATAATAAAAAATGAGTAAATTACGCTGATTTTTTTTTTAATTGATACACAATATTTTTTTTTTGACTCTTGCACTGACTTTTTAAATTATTTAAAAAATATTACATCATATATTTTTATAAGAGAGATTATTGTAAGTGTAATTTACTCTCATAAAGAATTGAGTTATATTATTTGTATAATAATTTTTGTAATATTAGTTTTTATCACATCACTTGATTTGTCATATGTTTTTCTATTTTTTATACAAAACATTGTACAAATTTAATACATAACAAATGTTTTAAAAAAAATATTATTATAAATGATACTATATTTAATTATTTTTGTCTCTAATTTATATTTTTTTATATCACATGTTTAAAAAATACATATTCAAAATAATAAAAAAATAAGTTATATGTTAACAGTGTAAAACAGTTTTATACTGTTATTCAATTACAAAAAATTATATATAATAAGTTTATTGACTTTTATAATAATTATTTTAAAAACCATACTAATAATAATTTTTAATTGATTGACAATATAAAAGATTTTATATTAAAGATATATAGTTATTAAACTCATTAAAATTTTTATAAAGAAATTATTGTCCAATTTTTATGTTTAAAATAAATACTTTTCTTTTATATGATTACCCCGAACAGAGTAGCCATAGGGATACAGTTAAATGGCGTGCAGCGTCAGTCGAGTCCCTTACGTGGCGGTGTCCCATTAGTCAGGAATCAAATCCCACGTGGGTGTCATGGTTTACTTCACGTGATGTAAGACCAGCTTGTTGTGTGGCAGACATGCGGGTGCACGGCTCTTTCTTACTTTGGACATGAGAACAAAAACTTATAATGGAGATCTTCATCAAATCCTTATCCTTTCATAATCTAACGAATAATCACTCTTTCTATTGGCTTCACGCTACTCAAAATGCTTTATTAGGCACAAATATGGTACATCATGTCCAGTCCAGTTGGTCCCAATATAGAGATTTTCAGTGAAACACTAAATTAAATCTCTTAAGTACCCCTTCCCATCAACTCGCCTTTCTCTCTCCCTCCCTTTAAATCCTTATCATAAATGATTTGGCTACGCGTACTAAAATTCTTTACCCCATATAGAAGCCCATTATTTTCTCTCCAATATGCTGCCTTTGCCTGCATTTGCACCTGCACTTTACTTGGTTTTCTCAGTTCAACCAAGTGTGTGTTTGAAATTTTGTTGAGTTTAACTGAACGACAATCCATCTCCTCCCTTCCTTCGACGTTTGTTGTTTTGGAAGGTGGGATTTTTCGTTTACAAGCCTCTAAACGAATTTTCAAACTCACCCTTAGTTATCACAAAAACATGTCAACGGAGAAAGAAAAGATTACGTAGTATGTGTGGAAATGGACGAGAAACCAAGCACGAGGTGCAGGTGCATCTGCAGGTGAATGACATCTTGGCTAATATCAACTTCACAGCTACCTTTTGGTGTTGGCTTGTGTGGGTGAATGTTACTTGCGCCTGACAAAAGGGTAAGATCACTCTAGCTTTTGGTTCTTGTATATTCCCTTTCCCCTCTAATCTGCACACCATAGCATGTTATGTTTTACTGCATTTATATACCATACGTACTTGTGCAGATCCAGATCTGAATACGCGAGTGGAGTCCTCTCTATTTATGTATGTTGAAATTTTGTTAAAAGGGGTTTCGATTCGAGTAGAAGACCTATAAATTCTAGCCACCCTTTTAAAACAATGGATGGTTTTGAAGAGCTTAATTATTTAGCAAAATTTGGTCAGAAATGGTATATGCCTCCGGAATATGGTTAATTTAGTCTGAGGGTATGAAACCACCCATATGGTTCTAATGGATTTTAGCCTTTCTCATGATGAAAGTCTTGATACTAAAATGCCACGTGTCCAAGAAACCACTGGCTTGATTTCCCTTTCTAGTTGATTGATATACTTTAGAATTCATCGTGGAAAAGGGATGCAGGACACGCGAGTTGTTTTTCTTTGCTTTTGTTTTGCGTTTCCTTTCGATACATGATTCTATGGGACTCATGAAAACGACACAAGTTGAATCTTGGCAACTTGCTAGCTGCTTAATTTGTAAAAAGCGGCACTACTTTGACCTTTTAAATTTGTATAAAGAAACGATGGAGAAACCAAACTGCTTCTTAGCCGATGGTTTTTGCAACCCATGGATCTCTGGTCTATTAACAGGATCAAGTTCTGGCTCATATTTGTGATGATATATTGACATAAAGAAAGAATCTATGAGCTAGAGAGCGTGATAACTATGCCCTAGATTGCCAGAGATCCAATTAATATACTGATATCGTATGGTCATCTCATTTTTTATTTGGTAATGATCTGCAGAATAGACTTGCACATGAACGCAAAACGCGCTCTACATAAGTGTTTCGCGCTTTGGGCGTCGTGTAAACATCTTGAATGAATTCTCATCACTTCTTTTACATTCACTTTATTTATGCATATTAAAAAAATCACACAAATGCAGAGAGAAGAGAAAAAGAGAAAAAATGATAAATATGAATGATAATTAATATAATAAGAAATAAGTGTGAGGTATGTGTGAAATTTAAAGAATACTCTCTCTTATTCTCCCCGACTTCTCTAGCTGTAATTTAACGCGGAAAAAAAAAAAAAAACTTAGGTGAAATAAACATTGTTCCAATCCTGAATACACTGTCAGAGCGAAATGCTTCGATTTCAATATAGTTACGTGTTTGCAAATGTGGAGCTTGAACCACGGGGAGTCAAAGGTGTATGCTCAATATAAAGTATGCTCAAAAAATGAAGAAAAAAAAGTACTGATTTCTTTTAATTTTTTTGCACATATTAAATACTTAATGTTTTTTATTTTCATAATTTATAAGGATCCTTAATAATAAAATTCTATAATACGTTGAATAATGAATGGAATATTATTCATCGGCAATGATATGTAACTATCAGAATAAATCATCGCTGAAATTTTTGACATGTTCTGATTTTGAAAATTGAAACGAGACAACTTTTTTTTTTTTCCTTTTTTTTATTTAGTAAAATTGTACTAAGAAATTAATTCTAAAGAAGTTGTTGGCAAGTTTTACTAATAAAATAATTTTTGTTGTAAAAATAAAAAATGAAGGGAAAAATAACATTAATACCTCTATATATCAAATACTCCATCAATACTTAATTATTATTTTTTCTCTATCTCGTTTTTCTTATCAAATCATATCATATATCATCAGTATGTACCTTTCTCTCTTTCACTCTCTAGGTATTGAATGTTGTGGTTTTGAGAGTATTTCAAAATGTTCATATTCCGTATTACTTGGTTTTACTTATTTTCAAGTGTATGTATACGTTACCTCAATCATTATAGAAATTACCTATTATGTATTGGGGGGCCGGGCCATTGCATCACACATATAAATCTTTAAAGATAGTGTGAGCATCATACGTCTCAGGTTTTTGACTATCATATTATTCCATTGGTTCGTTAATTTCACGTATTGGAACTATATTAAATAAATTGTAATAAAATAAAAATAGGAGGTATATGTAGTTATTTGTGTTTCTTTATAAGTCATTAATTGGTATCCTTGAGATTAGCCCTCATTTGTATGAATGATAATTAAGTAAAGTTTTTTTTTCTTTTTTTCCAAAAGAGATAGTTACTTGAACATATAAGATTAATTAGGGTTAAAGTTTGATTTAATAATAAAAAAAAAAACAGAATAATGCTTCAACAAGAGCACTTAAAATTTAAGAGCTTGTGATTTATTAAATGTGTGTACGTGTCTTATTTCACTCAACCAATATTTTAGGATTAGGTAAAAGTTTGGCTGAGAAAATATATTTAAGTCCAAACATGAAAAATTAAAAAAAAGAAAAAAATTCCAATGGTTCATCAAGTTCTGAAGTGATCACTGCGTCCTTTGATAAATGGTTCAATGGCTAATTAATAGGAAAAGTTTCCGGATTCAATGAACATTTATTTAGGTACTTACATTTATCTAACTTACAACATGACAGATGCGATACTCTGTCTTACATATAGGTTGGAAGCTAACAAAATTATAATTGAATTATTAGCAAAAATAAAATGCACGAAACACTTATGTTTGGAATCACGTAATTATTAAAAAATAATAATTTCTAAAAGAATAAAAAAAAAAGGCAACCAATGACATTTGTTTAAACTTTAAACGCAGCCAGAAATTGAATATATTCACCTTTATAACTGAAAGCCGAAATAATTATTTAAAAATATACACAAAACAATGCTCTTTTTTCACTAATTAGAATATCTGATTCATTATATTAAATTTCATCTTCACCTATGGTTTTCTAAATTACGCTTATTTATTAATTAAATTATAAAATTTACTTATATAACTGCTTACACTTTGTGGCTCTGTCTACACTGTATTTATTTATTTTTTTGGTAGACAAAAGTTTATTTTAGGGAAAGGCACGCCTCCTTGCAAAGTCAGAGAAAACCAACAACTTCAGCGAGCATTTATAGTAGAATTTACATATTGTTTACCAACAGGGAAAATCTGTCTACGCTGTATCTGTATGGGTTGGTTATACAAGGAAAATTTCTTTTCATTGCTGATTGTTTTATTTTTCCTTTCAATTATTTTCTAAATTTTGAATTTCTTTTAGAATGGGATATTTTAGAAATAAAAAGTTAGACATTTGACGTTAGCTTCTTTTAGATAAAATTGGACATTTTTTTAAACAAAATACGTTTCAGAAAATTTACAAATATAATATAAATATGCTTAGCTATTTGGGAAAAAAAAATTGAAATTTAGTCCTAAACACAGTGTGAATCGGAGGGATGTGATTTATGTGAGCACATTAGGCGAAGGATGTGACTTATATCAGTAGAATTAGGGGATTGAGATTGAGTGTAACCTTGTTTTATTTTTTCATTCGTTGTATGAGGGATGTCACTTCTGCGAGTAGATTAGGCGATTGAAACTGCAAGTTTTTTTATTTTATTTTTTTCATTCAAATTACGACCATGACATTAAATACAGGTTAGTTCAGTTGGTGGGATAGTGGCAGTGATAATTATAAGTTTTCTTGATGACCAAAAAAAGGCAGTTACTCCTAGAAATGAACATGTTTTGACGAACTTTTTTCAATAGACACATTATTTTTTTAAAGAGTGTAATATATATGTATTAACTGTGTAAGTTAATATATATATATATATATATATATATATATATATATAAAGTTTTTATATTGTTAATCAATCAAAAATTATATTAGGGGTGACTTTTAAGGTGATTATTGTAAAAGTCAATAAAATTATCAGATATAACAATTTTTTATTGGTTTATAATGTAAATATGCTTTATATTGTTAACATATATATTGTTGTGTGGTGAACACAAGGATGTGTCTCCGATGAGCTCCCACGATGGTTGTTGACGTCTCTGGTAGTGGCACTTGCAAGGACTCCGATGTTTAAGTCAGTATTAGCCTTAGTATGAGGGAGTATGAGGGGGCGTACCTACCTAATGGGTGTGGAGTCCTTTATATAAGGCGTTTTGGAGGGAAATTCTATTTGAGTTGGGTACCACATGACAGTATGCGTTTGGGTGCCCAACTACACGCGTTCCTTGCCACTAGGTGTGTTTGTTGCTGGACTCGGGTTGAAGTAGAATTGATCCGGGATAGAAGGGAATCATGAGATGGGATACACTAACGATGCTAATACTGGAATAGGTGGCATGGGACCGGCTTAGAGCCATAGGTCCGAGTGACCTCTAGAACAGTTGCTCACAAGCCGGTGATGCTTGGGGAAGCATCGTCGGCTTAAGAGACTAAGTTAGTCAGAATGACCGCTAGAACAATTGCCCCTAAGCTAGTGATGCTTGGGAAAGCATCATCGACTTAAGAGACTAAGAAACGATTCGGGGTAGTGTTGCCCCCAAGTCGGTAGAACTTTTGCTAGGAAAGGTCTTGTCGACTTTGGATCTAAATGGTGTGTGTTGTAACTTTGTGATAGCCGAGGCGCATTAAATGCATAATGATTCAATATCTTGAATTTTGTGGTGCTTCGAATTCCAGGAGATTTGGCAGTTGTCTTTTGAAAAACCTGGGCTTGGGCTTCTTCCTCGATATGGGCCCTGTAATATAAAAAGGGTTTTCTTCTGGCAATTATAGTACGCTTGCTTTTACTTTGTTTTCAAAGATTCGCATTTGAATGTTTATTTGCTCTGCGTCTCGTTCTTTCAATGAAGGTTGTGACGCTTCGTTTTTGCTTCGACGTCTTTTGTAGCTCCGGTCGACTTATATATTAGGGTAATATTCTTGTTCTCTCTTCGCTTCAAGTTACTTTGTTTTGTGCTTTTCTTGTACTGTATTGTTGTTTGTATTGACAATGGATCTGCATAGCCGCGATAGCTCGTCTTCTATGAGCGGCAGTCGTGGCATCCATTTGGGAGGTTTTGCGGCGAATTGGCTATTTTGGTCGCCGGCATTGCCTCCATCTCGTGGTGTTGGCGACCGTGGTCATAGCGATGACGTTGGTCATGCCAATTCTTCTGTCGGCCCCGCATCTGCACGCGAGGGGGGCTGCTCGAGGTAGGGCAGATAGGCGGCAACCTGTAAGCAGGGCCGACAAGTGCCCTTTAACAACTGACCCGAAACAACCTTCGCCACCAGAAATATTAATCTGTCTTGAGATCTTGGAAAAGTGTCAAAGTCATTTGAAGGCTATAGGAGTGTCATATGATCCAGACGAAGTGCTGGAGTACGCAAAGGCTTGGGTACAATATCCAGACCTAATGAAAATTCCTTCCGGGTCAGCCAGTGTTTACGGGGTTAAAAGGCCGACAAAATCTATTTCTAGGGTTGTGTCGCAGCTTGATCAACAACGAAGCTTTTCTGATTCTTCTTCCAATGTTTTTGGCAAGGAGATGGGGAAGACCGTAAGGAATGCAGAGACTACTCCAGAGGCCTATCATGACGCTATTGGTTTTGGTGTCGATTGGGTAAATAGAGAGGTGGCCGGGACAAGGTCATTCTTTTCTCAAGAAGTGTTGGACGCCTTAACGGATCGTCTTGAACTGCCGAGATGCCTTTTGATGCGGTGGCTCCTGAAAAGACGGCCGTATATGTTGCCAAGGCCAGAAGGATAATATGGGGACCCCTATTAGGTGAAGTCGAAGCTGCGGATGTTGAGTATTTATACCCGGATTTTCTATCAATGTACCTGACCTTTTTTGAGCATCTCGAAGTCAGCTTGCCCTTTACGGACTTCCAAGTGTTTGTTCTAAATTTCCTCAACGTCGCCCCTTCACAACTGCATCCCAACAGTTGGGCGTTCTTAGTGGCGTTTGAGAATTTGTGTGCTCGGGGGGGGGGGGGGGGGGGTTGTGTGCACCCGAAGTTTAATTTTATATTATTTCACCCCCCCTCTGCCAAACATATGACAGCAAGTTTTCTTTTGTCTCATTGCGAAGCGTCCAGGGTTGGACATTGCTGAAGCCGTTTCAGGATACGTATAAAGATTACAAAGATAAAATTTTCTTTTTACAGCCTAGTGCGGAGAGCTGGGAGGACCTGTTTATGGTTCGAGGCGTAGGGGAAAATGTTATTGAGCCCCGATTCCCTTTGTATTGGTCGTACGACCATTATTGCTTGAACCCCGATAAGTACTTGGTCCGGGATTCTGACCTTACCCTAGACGAAGCTCGAGCTCGGGATCACTTCTCTACTACGGTTAAGAATCTGCAAGGTCGGATTCTGTGCCAATGGTTGATCGGTACCACTCCATCGAAGTATCGTCGTGATTTTGGTGTGTTTGTGTGAATGCTTGCATATTTATATTTTTTGTTTTATTTCCTTAACCTCTGTGTATATTCTAACTCGGCCTATTTTGTTTTGTAGACGAAATGGTGAAATCGAAGATGGCCGACTTTGCCTTAGCCCTTCAAGCGAAGAAAGCTACTAAACTGAAAGAGTCAAGGAGGGTCAAGGGGAAGGCCAAGGCAATGGAAAAATAAAAGGTGCTTCCCCCTGCTGCTCCCCCCGTAGCAAAAAGCATGTTATAAAGGAGGTTGGGAGTTGTGATGCTCCTTCATCTAGAACTGCCCCTACTACTGACGAACCGACTAACGTGATGAGAGCTGGTTTTGTCGCCGTTGATTCTACCGCTATTGTTTTACAGAAAATAACCGTGACCGGCGAAGTGCAAGAGCAGGCGCCGCCTTTAAAGAAACGTCGGAGTGATCAACCTCAACCCACAACGGTAGAGTTGGCCGACCAACGTATCTTGTTTGGGGAGGCATCTATTCTCGAAGAAGAGATCCAAGGAGAGATCAGCAACATGCGGGGTGATTTGGGGGCATTGTAGACCGGGATTGACGGGCTAAGCAATCTTTTCGGTCACATGTTTTGTGGCTATACGCAATATGTGCTGATGAAGAACACCTTTAGTACCACTAACCCTCTGCACGCCTTAGCGGAGAAGAATGCGATAATATCCTAGCTCCAACAAGCAGAAAAGGGTGTGTGTATGGCCAAAGAGGAGTCTGGCCGGAGGATAGCTGAGTTAGAGGAGGAAGTGTGAGGTTTGAAGGGGCAATTGGACGCCGAAAAAACTGAAAGGCTGCGGTTGGCTAAGGTTGAGGTTAACCTTCAAGAGAAGTTGCTTGCGGTTGGCGCTAAATATACCGAACTTGAAACGAATCTCTCATCCCGGCTTCGGGTATCTAAAGAAAAAGTTCGCAACTTGGAGGTCGACCTGGCTGCTTCTCGAGAGGAGTCTGTTTTGATGTGTTGTCATTGGATCGAGTCCATCCAGCTGTCTTTTGATAATACTATGGAGCAAGTGTGCTTCCTTCTTCAACGCAATCTAGATCTTACTTGTGCACGCCCAGATTGCGAAGTTATTGATGGTGTTTGGCATGCAAATATAAATGGGGAGATGATGCCGGCAGATCCTACTATTCCAACGGTTGATTCCGACATTGATGACCAGGCCGAGGAAGATGAACCTAGAGGAAAGCATCAGGGGGTCAGGGTTGATTCTGATTCTCAAATGGATAGACCAGATGTTGCGAGAGAACTTGTAGATAGCTTATATCAACCCCTCAGGTGACGCCGATTGTCCCTCCTTCAACGAAGGTGATGATCCTGACTCCGAGAATGCCGGTGTTTCTATAAGTGCTGTCAACGCCGGAGTGTAAAGGGTCGGGATGCTAGTTTATCTTGTAATTTTTGTTTATGTTCTTATCAGACAATATGTATATGTGATTCTTTAAGTGTCATCAATGAATTTCGATGATTCATAATTATGTTCTTTTCATTTGACTATGATTTGATGTATTTACGGAGATCCTTTGTTCTTCGCGCTTTTACTTTTAGCGATCTTTCTACCTCAACTGGAGCGAATCCACGTACACAGAGTAGTTCGCAATCTTTATCTTTGATTTTAGTGATCTTCCTACCCCAGCTAGAGCGAATCCACAGACACAGGGTAGTTCGCAATCTTGATCTTTGATTTTAGCGATCTTCCTACCTCGGCTGGAGCGAATCCACATATACGGGGTAGTTCGCAATCTTGATCTTCAATTTTAGTGATCTTCCTACTCCAACTGGAGCAAATCCATATACACCGGGTAGTTCGCATGTCCTGCTTTCACTTTGCTTGTTTACCCCTGTAATAAGCTTTATGAAGGAAGCAAACTCTAATTTTATTAATCACGTGGACCAAAAAATATTACAAGAGTCACAAGTTATAATATGCAGCTCAGTCCAAATACACTATATAGTTAGATTAACTAGGAAATTAAAACTAGTATTACTTATCGTGCCTCAACTGTAATTCCGTTTGAGGTTGCCTGTGTTCCAAGTTCGTGGGATGGGAACCCCGGGTAGCGTCTTTAAGGCGTATGCACCCGTTCCTGTCTTTGGGAAAACCCTATAAGGGCCTTCCCATTTCTCGGCAAGCTTCCCTTGTCTGACATTTCTTCCCCCGATGTCAACACGCCTTAAGACGAGATCGCCGGTTTCAAAGGAGCGACGTACGACTTTCTTGTTGTATCTCGCAACAATTTGCCTTTTCAAAGCAGCTTCTCTTATAGCGGCCACTTCTCTTCTTTCTTCCGCTATGTCTAACTCTGACCTTAGCAATCCATCGTTATCCTCCAGCCTTAGGTTAGCCACTCTCCATGTCAACTCTCCAATTTCTGCCAGAATCATTGCCTCCACGCCGTATGTAAGGTGGAAAGAGACTCCCCTGTGGAAGAGTGGGGGGTCATGCAGTATGCCCATAGGACATGTGGTAGTTGCTCAACCCAACACCATTTTGCTTCTTCCAGGCGCCTCCTGAGCCCTTTAAGGATAACTCAATTTGCCGCCTCTGCCTGTCCATTCATTTGCGGATGTTCAACTGATGTGAAATGCTGCTTGATTTTCAACTCGGCCAAAAACTTTTGGAAGCCCTTATCTATAAATTGTGTGCCGTTATCTGACACTAGGACATCCGGTATCCTGAACCTGCAAATTATCCACCGGAATACAAAGTTTTCCACATTTCTTGCCGTGATAGAAGCCAATGCCTCTGCTTCGATCCACTTGGTGAAGGAATCAATTGCTACCAACAGGAATTTGACCTAGCCGGGTGCTTTGAGGAAGGGGCTAAGGATGTCGATCCCCCACCATATGAAAGGTCAGGGAGAAGTAATCGTGCTTAAATCTTTCGAAGGAGCGAGATGAATGTCGGAGCATTTTTGGCATCTATCACACTTCTTGGCAAACTCCATAGCGTCATTTTCCAACGTCGGCCAATAATAGCCGCCTCTGAGTATCTTTTTAACTAACGCTCTACCTCCCAACTATTGGCCGCAACTTCCTTCGTGTATCTCAACCATCACGTATTCGGACTTCTACTTCTCCAGACATCTAAGCAACGGTTATGATAAGCCACGTCGGTATAGTTTGTTGTTTAGTATGCAGAAATGAGTTGCGGATCGTTCTAACCTTTTCACTTCTTTCCTATCTTCCGAAATGACACCTTCATTTAGATATGTGAGGATAGGAGACATCCAACTCTGCTCTGATTCGACTACCAACACGAGATTGGGTTCGTGAATTGTATGTTGGATGACTATCCTATTACTGCCAGAAGATTTGGTGCTAGCCAACTTCGATAAGATATTTGCCTTGACATTCTTCTCACGGGGAATGTAGACGAAATCTACTTTGTGAAAATTTCCAATGAGAGTTTTTACTTTTGCCAAGTACCTCTACAACACCGTTTCTTTGACTTGATAGGCCTCGTTAATCTGCAAAATCATTAACTAGGAATCACTACATACGCGCAGCGACACAACACCAATGTTGGCCACCATAACTAATCTGGCTATGCACACCTCATCCTCTGCCTGGTTGTTAGAGGTAGGAAATGTAAAATTCAGTGATTGTTCCAAGACCACGCCGTCCATAGACTCCAACAGTATGCCGGCTCCATTCCCCTTCTCATTAGATGATCTATCCACAAAAAGGGTCCAGACCGGCTCTCCAGGTGGGGACTCCGTTGGTGTCAATTCTGCTATAAAGTCGGCTAGCGCCTGGGCTTTCAATGCTTGTCTCGGCTCATACTGAATCCCATATTTTGAAAGCTCTATGGCCCACGTCTTCGTTCTTCCTACTAGCTCAGGCCCATGTAGGATATAGTGGATTGGCTGATCTGTCCTTACTACGACTTGATGCGACTGGAAGTAGGGTCTTAACCTTCTGGCGGCCATCATCAAAGCAAATACGACCTTCTCAATCCTAGGATATCTTGGTTCAGCTCCTTGTAAAGCTCTACTTACAAAATAGATCGGCTTTTGTCCTTTCGGCGTTTTTTGTACTAGTGCGACACTTATAGCTTCATCGACTACTGCTAAATATAGGTATACCACTTCACCCATCTCAGGTTTAGTGAGTAAAGGCGGAGTGGATAGGGTCTCTTTCAGTCTTACGAACACAGCTTCGCAAACATCAGACCATTCAAATGGTTTGCCTTTCCTTAAAAGTCGGAAGAAGGGGAGAGCGTTCTGTGCCGACCTGGCTATAAACCTTGTGAACGCAACCAGGTGCCCTGTTAACTTCTGAACCTCTTTGACGCTCCGAGGGCTCTTCATCTCTAGTATGGCTCTACACTTTTCAGGGTTCAACTCGATACCTCTTTCAGATAGCATGTATCCCAAAAATTTTCCAGCCAAGACACCAAACGCGCATTTGTTGGGATTCAGTCTCATATTAAACTTTTCTAACGAAGCGAAAGTCTCTTGTAAATCCTGAAAATGTGCTGCAAGGGTAGCACTTTTTACGATCATGTCATCAACATATACTTCCAGGTTTCGCCCTACCTGTGCTTCCCACAGACAGTGCCAATGTTGTGTGGTGAACATAAGGATGTGTCTCCGATGAGTTCCCACGGTGGTTGTTGACGTCTTCGGTGGTGGCACCTGCAAGGACTCTGATGCTTAAGTCAGTATTAGCCTTAGTATGAGGGAGTATGAGGGGGCGTACCTACCTAATGGGTGTGGAGTCCTTTATATAAGGCGTTTTGGAGGGAAATTCTATTAGAGTTGGATGTCACGTGGCAGTATGCGTTTGGGTGCCCAACTACATGCGTTCCTTGCCACCAGGTGTGTTTGTTGCCGGATCGGGGTTGAAGTAGAATTGATTCAGGATAGAAGGGAATCATGAGCCGAGATACACTAGCGATGCTAATACCGGAATAGGTGGCATGGGACCGGCTTAGAGCCATAGGTCCGAGTGAATTTCAGAACAGTTGCCCCCAAGCTAGTGATGCTTGGGAAAACATCATCGGCTTAAGAGATTAAGTTAGTCAGAGTGACCTCTAGAACATATACTATTTATTTTCTTTTGTTTTAAAAAGATCTACTGTTATTATGCAGCCTAAATGTTATTTTATGCTATGTAGCTCTTTATGGAGAGTAGAAATTAAAAAATAAATAAAAGTAATGGCAAAATTTTCTCTTTCATTTCTTATTCACATTGAGTATTTATTTTCTATTGCACTTAAAATATTAAATATTAAATAAAAATTGGATTTTCTTATGACAAAAAATACTTAATTTTTTATTTAACAATTATAAAAATTATTAGGAAGTTTTTTAAAAAATTGTATTTATTTATGAATAATAAAAAGTAATTATAATATGATTTTTTAAACAATTAAAAACTAGTTACGTTGAATTCTATTTAATATTAATTCAATATCACTTTAATTTTCTTTTTGGTATAAATACATACAATTTTAATAACTTTTCACATTTATCAACTTTTAAGTGTTAATACTATATTATCCTTTACGAACCCAGTTTAGAGAGGCAGCAACATAACATGAAATTGCTTTACAGAAAAAAAAAATCGAATTTGTTCATGTAATGTTAAATTTAACTAAAATTTTAAAAACAATTTAAAAATATTACAAGAATATTAAAATTCTAAAAAAAATGCAAAATAAATCTGATGAAAATAAAAAAAATATAGATTAAAAATATTTAAAATTATAAGATAAATAAATTATTTTAAAATAATTTAAATTTAAATTTTAAAAGAATACAAGTTAAAAATAACACATGTATTTTCAACGAAAGTATAATAATTAGGCCATTTTTACAAAAGTTCATTTTAATCAAATATATAAAAATGATTTCATTAAAAAAAAATTAAATACTTGATATTTGATTAAGCAAATAATTATGTAATACACAAATAATCAAATTAAGAGAATCAGAAATTTTTTTAAGCATTTTTAATTTATAATTAATACGGAGAAAAAAAAATATGAAAACCAAGATTTAATTTGAAGCAATAAACATAAAACAAAAATTAAAGTAAAAAAAGTATTTGATTAGAGAGATGCTTTATACCAAGTACTCTAAGTGAAACTAGGTTCGAATTTTTTAAGCAAATGTCTCAAGTTTGAACCTTGTGAATAGAAAAAATGTGGTTGAGAAGTAAGACCTCACCAAAGGTGGTCAGTCACGTTTTTCGGCAGACATTGGTCATTAACAAAGCCAAAAGTTATATATTTTACACTTATAACATAGTAACCTAAACTAGAGAGATGCTTTATTATAATGAAACAAATTAAGTACCCAAAGAGTTGTCTATTATCAAAAGTATTACTTAACTTGCTATATATAAGTGAATTATTAAGGATATTGTATATCCTTTCCACTATTGAAAAGTTTGGGTTCTCTATAACTTGTAGTTGTAAATTTTCAAAAGTACTCCTGCTTTTCTGTTGGTTCCTCTTATGGGTGATGCCAGTTGTACTTGTTATCCTTGTGTGTTTTAATTTATTCCGGTTGTGGGGTTAATGTCTCCCTTCATTCAGAATAATAATAATAATAAAAAATACATCGACTGTCAACTTTTATTTTTAATTTTTTTAAAACTTTTTCGAATATGATTAAAGCTATTATAAATTTTTTTACACTGTGTATACCATTGAAGCAAATTTGGATAAGTCAAAATGAGTACAAGGAATATCTTTATTCAAATACATGAGAGTAAGTTATTAATTGTGTGAATTTGAATAATGAAAACAACATTAATTTTAATCTAATAAAAGGATAATGGTTCTAACCACTATTCACAGTAAGTCATTGAGTCATTTTCAAATCTAATCTTAATCTCTAGTCTATATAGTCAACTTTTGATTTTGTCGATTTCCAAAACTTCTTCATAATTCAGTGTATCAGAGTTAATTAAAAGAATCTGATTTTTGTGCAATTATAGTAGGGATGATAAAAAAATAAAATAAAAATCGTACCACAAATATTTGTGGGTAAAATCTGTTACAAATTTAGATAACTTAACAAGTACTTATAGGTATAATAAATGAATATTTTTTCTACTCGCTTATTAATGAAATGGGATAGATAATAGAGTACTTGTATCCATATGTATTTGCAATTTAAAATTATTTAAATGCCCCTAATTATATGCAAAATAAGCAATTCTAATTTATTTTTGGTATAAATATATTTTAAAATTGATTATTTGTAATATAAATATATGTTTTAAAATTATTTATTTTTTATTTTATTTTATTTTTTAAAAATATACTTTAATAAATATCCACAAATACCTATGAATATTCATAAAAAATCTGAATATCTGCTTAATTGGTACTCATCATGCAAATATGGGATAGGTATAAAATAGATTTTCATCCAATGAGAGAAGTAACAAGGAGTTACAACTTGTATCTGTCCTGCCCCATTACTAAACCAAAGGGACTACACAACAAATAAGCATAAAACCTTCCAAATGTCTTTGTTATTCTTATTTTTTATAAAACCAAAAAAATGAGATTTTAAAAATTAATTTGAGACTATTAAGATTTAGAATAAAATATAAAATTTAGCCTGAAAAGAAAAATATAAAGATAATACATAATAAGAGAGATTTTCATAAAAACACAGAAGAGAGTGTCAAATAATGATGAAATTTTCTTGGTACGTCTCTATTGAGAGCTCTAACATGTCATTAGTGCCCTTCCCAATGGTATTGGGGTGTCTCTCTGTTTTATGACTTTTTACTTATGAAAAAAATAATGATGAAATCATGTGTACTAAAGAGAAAAAGAGCATAATAAGAGATATTCTTCTTTTCAAGAATGAAAATTTTATTTTATTATATATGATTGAGTTATATGGAGAGTATAAATAGCTAAGATTATGAGAAAAACAAGATATTCGAACATAAAAAAAAAAAAAGCAACTATTCTGAGAATGTATACAGTTAAGATTTTTTAAAAACATAAAATAAAAATTCTTCGAATAATTTATTTGAAATTTTCAGAAAAAAGGTTAAAAATATTTTCCATCCAGTGATATGAAAGAATTGATAAGAAATTATATTACATTAAAAACCAATTACTCCATTGAATTATACTGGGATGAAATTGGGGAAAGTGACTAGCAACAAGAGTTTCATCAATCATTTCTAGTTTAATACGTTAGGCTTGCCGGGAATTTTTTTCACCTCACGAAATGATTATATTACTTATTAAGTGTTTTGTGTATTGTATGAATTTAAATAAAATTTAAATAAAAATATTTTTAAATTAAAGTATATATAATTAATTTAAATAATAGGGAAAATAAATATTTTATATTTAAATGAAAGAGTAAATTTTAAATAAATTTAAAAAGAAGTAATTTGAGAATATAAATATTAATATAAAAACTGAAATTATTAAATTCGAGAAAACTAAGACTTAAATAAAAAAAAACTTAACATAAAAACTAATTAAATTAATTAATAATTTTTTAATAAAATATAAAAATATTAAATAATAATGAACTATGTCACAAAGAAAAAAATGTATAATAGAAAATGTCTTTACATATAAAAGTAAGAATTCAAATTTATAATATAAAAACAAATAATTGATCACGTAGGATGCTCGTACGTAAGTTGATACATAGATGGATAAATTGCTTTAACAATTAATGATTAATTAATTATAATACTTCTTTTACTTTAAAAGATTAGTTGGTTTTGGAGTTTGATTTATCCTTTCAGACTTAAAGGCAAGTAGGATCAATAAAGAGGGTAAAGCTATTCCTATAAAGAATTCTTATATATATATTTTTTTAATATTATGATTATCTCTTAAATAGTTAAATATAGGTGGGTAAAGACTTGTTTGATCCACTTAGTATGGTCTGTTTTGATCCACATTTATTTGGATTGGATCGGATTGACCTGCTTATTATTAAATGAATCACGATTTTGTTTGGTCTAGGTCTAGTCCATTTAGCCCGTGAGCTAATAAATTGGTCTGCAGACCCAATAATAAAAAAATATAGAAAAAAAAATAATTATAAAAAAATAAATAAAAATATTGAAAACCTAAAAATTTATTTTTTTTTATAAAAACTAAAAAATATCTAACATATAATTAATGATAAAAATAAGAAAATATACATGAATTAATGAAATAGTAAAATTTAAAAGAAAACTTTATTTATATCACTCAAACATCAAATAAAGTATAAAAAATTCAATATCTCTAATTTTCATATCAAGAAATTATAAATATAAATATACTAAGGCAAAGGTCAATATATACTAAACACCAAGAAGTAATTATTTAAATACATAATAATCCTAACCACACATCAAATAGTCTTAAGTAAATAAAAGTATAATACTATAAAATAATAAATAATATTTTAAAAAACTAATTGGTCCGCTGGTTGACCCGTTAATGCGCATACCAAACTCATAGCTATGGAAGGGGTGGCAAAACATGTTCAACTTGGCGGGTCGACCCACGTAACTTGCCATTTTTAGCAAGGTGAATAAGGTAATAGAACCTGCTAACCCACCCCACCCCAACCCAATGAGCTAACCCGCCTAACTTTTTATATTTAATTATTTTTTATTTTGGTCGTAAATGTATATTCATCTAGCACTAGGACAAAGTTTCCAATGCCATGTGAATGAGGATAATCATAATTTTGTAGAAAAAGACATTTTGTTAATTTGTTTGCACTCCTACTAGACCACTTAATAAAGTTACAAATAAAAATAAAATTATATGTCAAATTGATAAAATGTGTATTAAAAATTATTTAATCCAAATCAATTAGATGATAACAAAAAATATTCAAATTTATGTCCCGTCCTACTTTTGGTGGGTCGACCCGCTTTGCCACCCTAACGTGCGAGTTAAACGAATTAGGTCAAATGAGCTCGTATTTAAATGAGCCAACATTTTAGTTGGTCTTAACCCGTTTGATCTGTGAGTTAAATGGACCATCCCATAGGCCTAGGCCCATATGCTCACCTATACTTTTATGAATTATTTGGAAGGGTGAAAAGAAAATAAGAAAAGAAAAGTTTGAAATTTGAATTGAAGGAAAAATGGAAGGAAGTAAAAATTTAATTTTTTTTTGCTAACAATCAACTTTTCTTTCTCTTTTACTTTCCCTTTCTTTCAAACAAAATTAACAAAAATCGTTATATGTTTTTTCTTTTCTCTCTATTTTCTTTTCACCTAACCAAACTGTAAAATGTAACACTCCTTTAATTTTAAATATAATTCATATTAATTTAATTATTAAGTTAAGTTGATGAAAACGTGAGTAATTTTTTTTTTATTTTATAATAGAAAAATTATAAATTTAACAGAATTTGAAAATAGAAGTGAAATGATAAAAATTGTTTATGTATATATATATATATATATATATATATATATATCCAACTGTACATCATGGTTTGAGTAATACATTACAGTAAAAAAAAAACAAAAGTACATCAAAAGACATATATTACCTAATCTAATATATAAATAAAAAATATCCTATATAGAACAGTATTTATCTACCATATCCCTTAAGAAAAATATTATAAACTAGGTCTACAATCTGGAGGAGTATCCTCTGACTCGTCCTCAGCCTCAGCAGACATTGCTGTCATCTTCAATAATTATGATCAATCATACAAGAAAAAAAAATAATGGAGTGAGGTGATTTGTTCTAAAATCACTTTCACATGTATGGTAGGAATTAAAACACAATTAACATAGGGAACCTAGAGTTTATTCTAAGTTATACTACACTACCCTTGACTTGGTATGGATCCATATTTCCCATTAGTGAGTAATAATTCTCAATAGAACTTAAGAAGTGATTGAGAGTACATATATCCCATCAACATCATCATATGGTATAGTCCTCATCATCAATGAGGAATAAATATCAGTCAGGACATCCATTTATAGAGGTATACTCTTAAACCAATCTCAGAATGCTGAGCAGTTGTTAGGGTTATCGAGCTTGGTCAAGCGAATATCCCAACTCACGGATGCTACCCTAGCCATTGGGACCTTCACCACTCGATGTCTACCCCCAAGACCTCCTCAAATGGGTCCTTGCCTTTCATTCCTCAACGTACCAAACTGTAGCTTCCCTAACAGGGTGTCATGCCACTACATGTCCCTTACTTTACATTACTCACTAATCTATTAATTTCTAAAGGTTCACTTTGGCCTCAAAAATTTAAGCACTGGTACAATTTCTATTAATATCTTTGTCTTATATTATAGAGATTTGATTCATACTTATCATTCACATAATTCATAATTCAAATTAAAACACATATCCAATAATTCAATAAAAATAAAGACATAAAAATTAAAATAAAAACTGATAATTAAGAAATAAATCATAAAATGGTCAAAAATTTTCATAAAATAATTTTTAAGCTTAGAAAAATTATTAGAATATTATTATTAATTTTTATAATTTTTTTGAAAATTAGTGTTTTAAGTAAAATGTTTCCACAAACACTTATAAAGCAATTAGAAGTACTTAATAAGCTTTAAAATTTATAAAATTTTTACAGATGGTATATTAGTGTGTCTAAACCTTACCTGAATGATAAAAACTTAAACTGAAATTTCTACAGTAGTTTTCTAAAATAAATTCATAAATAGCTCATAAAATAAAATTTTTGTTTAGTTTTATGTTATGAACTATTTCACTTATTTCTTTTACTATTTTTGGTAAATTATTTGAGTTTTACTAAAATTTGACAATATGATAATTTAATTATCTAATATAACAAATAAAAAAAATTATTTAAATTTGGGCAGTATCACAGCTTAATAATTCTATTATAATTGTTTGATTTGAGCAGTATAACAACTTAATAATTATACTATAGTTGTCTAAATTTGAGCAGCATAACTACTTAATAAGAGTATTTTAATTATCTAAATTGAGCAGCATAACAACTTAGTAAAAATTTAAATCTAATAAAAAAATATAACATTTATAAAACTTAATAAACTTAACTATTTAAAGATTTAGGGGAAAACCTTTCCTACCAATATACAAAGTAATTAAAATATAGAACCAACCCCACTCTCCCATTACCTTTAGGGTAGTTATTGAAGATGAGAGAATTGTTGGTGCACAACTTTTAGAATGAAAGCTTAATGGAAACTAGTAGAATTTTTGTGTAATAAAGAAAGTTTATGGAGAATGGTGGCTATGGAAGAGATTTCAGCTATCTCAATGGAGGAAGAGGATGAAGAATTCAGCTCCATTCCATGGCTATTTATAAAAAAGGAAGGGTCTTAGGTGTCCATGTAATGAGATCATCCATGACACAAAAATTCATATTTTTATTTTTCTTTTTAATCAAATTAGGGACACATATTAAACTTACGTGATGAATCATCTATTTCTAGAGTAAAAACGTGCTAGTTGAGCTGTCCCAAAGCTCCCCAGTATAATTTTTGACTTTTAATTAATTAGCCGGTATCGATAAAATCGCCTAAACTTAAATAAATTAACTTTTAATATCAAAATAATTAATTTAAATATAAATCTGAACAAATGTATTATTTTTCATCAAAAATAAATTTTAATTTTTTTATTGTTTTTTTGAATTATAAATATATATTTTGTATATTTTAAGCTTAGAAAATTCATATTAAATTCATTTTAATTCAATAAATGCTCAAATTTTTATCAAAATTCAAAAATTACATATTTTACTTAAAAATATACTAAAAATATTATTTTCACTATTTATGGATATCAAACCAATACTAAGTTGGTTTATTTGACAACTAATGGTATTTTGTACCAAAATTTTAGAAAATTTTCAGAAAATTTTCAGAAAATTTTCAAAATTATATTTTAATACTTATGACATGATTTTAAACTCAAATTTACATTTAAATGTCAATTGAATCTTTTTCCTATGTTAGCCCTTAATATTGAAAAATAAGGACAAAATCGTCATTTTCTAATTTCTCTAGGCTCCAACTCGGAAAAATTATTAAAAATCATGATTAGATAGTTTTCGATATTCTGAGTTTAATAGTGGGGATCAAAATTTTTAGATTCCTTTCCTATTTTTTAGAATTAAATATAGAATAAATAGAAAAACAATTAATTAAATAAAAGTGAGAGTGTTACATAAAACACAGGAATAACACAAGAAGGGGGGTTGAATTGTGTTATTAAAAATTTTCACAAAACCTTTCCAAAGAGATGTTTCATCTGAAGGATAAACGATAAATATTTTTAAAAGAAATTTGCGAAAACGAAGAGAAGTTGTAAACAAGAGAAACATAGAGTTTTATATTGGTTTGTCTCACCCTAGAGACTATGTCCAGTTCTTGGTATACTACCAAGTTCTACTATAACTTAAACAAGTTACAAGTATTCTTTTATTCAAGCCTCTTCAGGCTCAACCCAAATAGTCTTTCACTTACCTCTCCAAGCAAATACCTAAGTATTCTTTGATACAAAGCTTCTTCAGGCTTCTACCAATTTCACAGAGAAATGGTTAAGGGTAAGATATCATACTAGACTATTGTCTTATCAAACGGATATACAATGAATCTCAAGAATTTGTTATGAGAAGAATTTGTTCAAGATTACAGATTGAGAGAAAGGAGAATTTGTTAAGAGTTCCGTCGTTTGACAATGATCTTCTCTTCTATATATAGAGTTCTCCCAAAGTGTCTGTTGTGAGAGCTTTTATAGACATCCTTCATCTGGTGAAAAAAATAGTCGTTGGGCATTTAATGCTTTTCACCAACTAGTCACTCTAATAAGATAAAACATTCTATTTGTCTGGCCTTTCTCGTACTCAATCTTGTTGCAATAGACATATTTTGCTTTTTGTACTGACATTTGTGCAAAAATTCCTTTTTTTTTAGCATAAAGCTAAGCCTTTTTAGAGATAGGTAAGTAGACGTCTTCTTTTTCGAGATGATACACGATTTTCCAAAACTAAAAAAGTTTTCGTGTAACAAAATTTCTAAACAAACAAAATGTTCAACACACACACACACACATACACACACACATATCGTCTAAAGGGGTTAGTTTAGCATAACATCTTTATAAATTACATGAGCAAACGATAGTGAAAACATGCAATAAAAGCGTATAATCAAATGATTAAGTATAAGACTGTTTGTAATTATCAAAACGAAATGGGGGTCATAAATTCGTCCTTTATCTTAACACAAACATGCAATTAAAGAATGCATCCATTCTCTTGTCTCTTAGGCCTGTTTTGTTTCACATGACAAGATATGATAAAAAAATATATTATTTAATATTTAATGTGACATTATATAAGATACTATATTGTTAAGACAAAGGACGAAACCCTCATTTATTTTGATAATAACAAACAGTCCAAAATAGTCTTTAAGCTTAATTGTCTAGTTACTCGTTATACTGTTTATTCACTATCGTCTGATCACCTGATCATGCATCATCTTTATCCTTCTTTAAAAGATTTAGTAACTAATTGCTGTCAGACGAACCTTTGATAATTTGTACACTAAAAGTGTGTAAAAGCATAAACAACATCGAAAGAAATGAAGTCTACGTACCTACTCTCGAGGAAAGTCCTCTTTGCGCATAAAAGAAGAAATAAGTGTGCGGATGTCAGTACGGAAAAGTAGATATGTCCACTGCTACAAGATTGAGTGCGAGAAAGGATAAGATAAGCAGACTACTTTATCTTATTAAGGTGACAAGTTGGTGAAAGACATTAAATACTACATTTAATGTTTCAACGACTCTTTTCCCCAAACCGAAGGATATCTTCTGCAACACTCTCAACGGATACTTTGTGAGAGATCATTATAAATAGAAGAAGAGACCTCAATCTCAGTAGTTGATCAATTGATAGATCCTGAACTGTTGAAAAGCTCTCAATTTGTAATTTTCATATACGTTGTCTGTAAACGTTTTTCACTGAACTTCATTGTATATTTGTTTGATAGGACGTTAAACTAAGTGAGATAACTCACGTTCAACCTTTTTCTTTAAGAAATCGGTAGAAGCCTGAAGAGGCTTTGATTCAAAGAATATTTGGGTTTTTTGTTTGGAAAGGCAAGTCAAAAACTATTTGGGTTGAGCCTGAAAAGGCTTGGTTAAAAGAATACTTGTAACTTGTTTAAGTTAGTGGGACTTGGTCATTGCCAAAAAGTGGACGTAGTCTCTAGGGTGAGATGAACCAGTATAATTCCTTTGTGCTTCTCTGATTATCTTTCTGCATTTGTCTTTCTGTTCAACGTTTTCAAAAATCTTTTGGTTAATCCTTCAGACGATACGTCTTTAAAAAGGTTTTGCGAAAATTTGCTATAACACAATTCAACTCTCCTTCTTGTGTTATGTTTGTGTTTTATAGTTTAGTACCATAGATCAGCCTCTAAAGGTTGAGCACCTTAACAAGTGATAGAGGAAAAGATCCGAATGGCAAACCTTAAAGTAGCATATTTTGCTTATATTTGACCACCATATTTTGCTTATATTTAAGTCCAAAGAAAGTAGCATTTTTCTACTTGTTACTTAAACTTGTGTTTGACTTTATAGTTTATTATCTTCCCTATTTTAATAAAATTCCTTATTTACCATCTCTTTTAATATTATATTACTAAATTATTTTACTATTTAATTTTGATTTTTGATAAAATATTTTCATCTTTTAATAAATAAAAAATCACATAAATATACCTACTCTTGTTCCCATATTATAAATTAGAATCCACAACTTGTAGAGTGAAGCTCTCACTCTCTCAATTAGACATTATCAATATTCTTTTGCTTTTTTTCTTTAGAGGTACATTTCACATACTACTTTTATACCTAACCAAAAAAATTCTCTCTCAACTATCTCAACAACCTATTTCTTTCTATCTATCTCTAAGTTGAACTTCAAAAATTTATTTTAAAAGAAATTATTAATAATTAAAAATAACCTTGCATAATAATTTAAATATTTCATTGGAAGTCTAAAATATAATTTATATATTCAAATATATTTATTTATCATAAATTTTAATTATAATATAATTTATATATTTAAAATTATTTATTTATTAAAATTTTAATTATATAAAAAATATACTGTCCAATACACTAACTAAATGCACAAATTAAAATACTACTCCTTATTTCATTATATAACCTTACCAAACACTTCTACTTCAATTAATCCTCTATCTTCTCTATATATAAATTAGTATTTTAGTCTGTGCATTGCATGGGTCGAATCTAATATGTAAAAATTATAATTATAATTAATTATCATAAAAGATATGAAAAATTATTTATATCATCTAATTAAAGTAAATAAATATCAAACAACCTACACAAAATTTAATATTTTTATTTGTGGAAGAACATTTTCTTCTTGGAAAACATTATTGTCTAAATTTTTTTTTGACTAAAATAATTTTTGACTTAAATGACAATAATTTTTTAAAATTAATTATTTTTTGTTTGTGTTTCAATTTTAATAAATTATGTTTTCAAGAGATTAAAATTACTTGGGAAAAACCTTGATAATATGCTTGTTACACATGTCATAGTAATACAAATTTGAATTTGGGGTCACAGAACAACTGCATTGGCATGCCAAGTATCACCATCCTTGTTATTTAATGGGGAGGGCAACACTGTAGTCAGTATCATATATGACATCTTTTGGAATAAAATTTCAAATATTTTGATTTTATCAATTATTTTTAAGAATATTTTTATTGCAATGGTACATAACAGAAGGAATTGACAAGCATAATGAAATACCTTTTTGTAGTCTTTCAGAGCCAAATGGTTTTCATAGGGGTCAAAGAAAGAAAATCTTCCTCAGCATTTATAGGGGAAGGATCAACAAGCTGAGTCAAGCCTTGATATGGAGATTTGTTGCTTTCAAATCTCTTGTATTAAAGCTTTATAATTATGACATGTTTAAAAAAATATGTAATATGTGAACACAAAAAATTCTTAATTCTTAATATTACCTTTTCCTGAGTTTGTGGGTCTTAGAATAATTGGGATTGAATATTAATAGGGTACAGTATTTCACATTTTGCATATTAATTTTTCATGTAGCAAAGCCATAAAATGAATCAAAGAGGTTAAAGGTAAAATGAAGGCAAGATTCATGTATATGTGAATGAAATTTAACTTGGGAATGTCTTGGCTTTTGCAAGTTGAAGGATAACAACAACATTTTCTGTGTGCCTACAACCAAGAAATGCATTGAACTCAACTACATATGGTTCAAATAGAGTGCAATCTATTTTATAACTATTACAACAAAAATAAAAAAACATAAGAAATAAAAAATATCAAAAAATAGAATTATGTAAAAGAATATATAGTTTGCATAAACAATACCCATCAGTCTCTAATACAATATAATTATTTTTAGACTTCAAGCTATTTTTTTCATGTTCCTTTTCAATCTCATAGCTCGTTAGAATTTCAATTACATCTTAAAAAATATATAAATAGGAAATATAAGATTGAGATTAATACATGAGGATAAAAATCTAGAACATGCAATTTAATTTCTAGGACTTACCAATCAAAACTTTGAAATCTATTCCACCACCACAAATTTGACTAATAGGAATAAATGAATACATATTTGCGGCCAATGGCCCATCATCAAACTTAACAACCTTTGTTCCATATTGAAAGTTGATCTTGTACTTATGTGAGGTAGGTTTGAAATCTTCGATATTAGAAGTGACATTTAATGAATGAATAGAGTAAATTGAACCCTCATCCATAATATTTTGAAACTGATAAATAAGAGCATTATGAATAGAAGCTTGAATTTTACATCCCTGCAAAAAAAAATTTACATATAAAACGATTTAATATATTAAAACACACACACACACACACAAAAATACATTTGCCTCAATTAAAACCAACTCCATAAAGTGATCATTATTTGATCTATTCGAATTTAATTTTAGAACCAACCAAATTCGAACCAATCTTTCCTTGATGGTCCAATTTTCTCTTAGGGCAGAGACTGATGATTTCATAGAAGATGTCATTGCAATTGAAACAAATAACAGAATAGTAGATAGGAATGAAAGAGGAGTATTAGAAAAACTATGTAACAACTAACCATTTAAAAGAAAAAGATAAATTATTTGAAACCTTAAAGATATTTTCATGTTTCAGTTATTATTTGAAATTTTAAAAAAATAAATTCAAAATTAAAAAAGAAAAGAAACCTTAAAGTGTAATATTATTTTTTTGTTTAATCATCTTATTGCTAGAAAAAAATAAATCATTATATTTTTTAGTGAAAAAAATAAATATTTGGATATCCTAATTTGAATATCCTAACTTTTATTATTTGTATATCCTAATTTTCATTACTCTTATTTTACCATTGTCACTTTTCAATTGTTTGGAATAAATTTTACTTTACAATTTCATTTAATAATTAACAAAATAATAATCTATTACCTGATATAAATTCACCTATATCATTAATATATACAAATCAATAATGCAACATGTTTTTGTTAATTATCATATAGATTATTCTTTTATTTAATCATCTTATTGCTGGAAAAAGATAAATCATTATCTTTTTTAATAATAATATTTTTTTTATTCTTGATCATAATCCTTTTTAATGAAAAAAGATAAATATTTGTATATCCTAATTTGTATAATTACAAACTTGATAATTACATAAGTAACCTTAAATATAAATTTAAATTTGATATCAATTTATATATATTTTTAAATTTTTATTATTATTTGATTGTCATATTTCCATGTTTCCGTTATTATTTGAATTTGATATGGTTATTATTTCCCAATTATTAGATTAAAACATATAAGGGTTATATATAGGCATATCTCTTGTACCCAAAAAATATGGAGTTGAATTCAAATATTTTTTCTTTAGAGTACATGTTTATTTAAATTTACATGTTTTTGTTATTATTTGAAATTTTAAAAAAATAAATTCGAATTTGACAAAGAAGAGAAATTTTAGAATATATTATTATTCTTTTGTCTAATCATCTTATTGTTGGAAAAAGATAAATCATTATCTTTTTTAATGAAAAAGATAAATATTTGTATATCCTAATTTGTATAATTACAAATTTGATAATTATATAAGTGGCTTTAAACATAAATTTAAATTTGATATCAATTTATACATATTTTTATATTTCTGTTATTATTTGATTGTCATATTTTCATGTTTCCGTTATTATTTGAATTTCATATGGTTGCTAATTCCCAATTATCGAATTAAAACATGTAAGGGTTATATATAGGTATATCTCTTGTATCCAAAAAATATGAAGTTGAATTCAAATATTTTTTCTTTAAAGTACATGTTTATTTAAATTTTCATGTTTATGTTATTATTTAAATTTTTTAAAAAAATAAATTCGAATTTGACAAAGAAAAGAAACCTTAAAGTATATTATTATTCGTTTGTCTAATCATGTTACTGCTAGAAAAATATAAATCATTATTTTTTTTAATGAAAAAGATAAATATTTGTATATCCTAATTTGTATAATTACAAATTTGATAAGTACATAAGTGGCTTTAAACGTAAATTTGAATTTGATATGGTTATTATTTCTTAATTTTAATATGATATCTACATCTATATCTATATGGGAATTGAATTTTTGTTTTTAAGTGATAATTTTTTTATAAATATTTTTTAATGTAGATTTCCTTTTTTAGCAAGGTGTAAAGAAGAATACCTTGGAAGATATTACACTAGGTGAGGACATGTGACAATACTTTTCTCCAAAATAAGTTGCAAATGTATAGTATATAGATATAAATGTAGATTTCTTAATTTTTATTTGATATCTATATCTATATCTATATCTATATGGGAATTGAATTTTTGTTTTTAAGTGATAATTAATTTATTTTATTTGTAAATATTTTTTAATGTAGATTTCCTTTTTTAGCAAGGTATAAAGAAGAGTACCTTGGAAGACATTGTGAGGACATGTGGCAATACTTTCTTCCAAAATGGGTGGCAAATATTTAGATATAGATTAGAATAGCTATCATGAATGAAAATGTTTTTAGGAGGTATTCTTCAATGAGAACATTTTTAATATTTTTTCTTCACCGAAAGTGTTTTTAAGAATTTTTATTAACCTCTTATCTCTTTCAATATATCTTTTTCATCTTTATTTCTAAACTAAATTTTAATATTTTTGTAAAAAATTTATCAATAGTTAAAAATAACATTGTATCATAATATAAATTATTTATCATAAATCTAAATATAATTTATATATTTAAAAATATTTATTTATTACAAATTTTAATCATAATATAATTTATATATTTAAAAATATTTATTTATTATAAATTTTAATTATATAAAATAAACATTTATTCTATACATTTTACATGCTAAAATACCAGTTAGTTAACTACTCTCAACTTTTAACTATTTACTTACAGCTAGACAACGTAAGTGACTATTTTTATCAAAGATGACATTAGTGCAGTATTAAAAGAAAGTTTAATGGTCATACACTGATGTAAAAAGTTTACACTGTCATTCAATAAGAAATCATCATTTATATGACTTTTAAAATATTTATTATAAAAGTCAACAATAAATAGTGATTTGTAATTAAATAACGGTATAAAACTATTTTACACTAACCATTAAACTCTAAAATTTTTTACATCATATGCCACTATATAACTAAAAATTATGATCGATAGGGGTAAAATTGCACCCAGAGAGCTTTCATATACACGATAAGATTGTTATAGATAACGGAAAATTACTATGATACTCATCAAGATTTTTTCACATATTTATTAGTTATTGAATTTATTAGAAACCAGTGAATTAAGCTTATAAAGAACTTTAATTCAAAAAATCAGTGATGAATAAGTTTTTACTTCCTTATCTTTACCCATTTTCTTACTTTAAAATAGTCAAATTTAGTCCACAAACACCAAATTCAATTTCTTTCTTTCTTTTTGTTAACCGGAGTAAATAGTTGAGTTTACTTGTGTTTACAGTTTACTGTAAAATTCACAACATTCAGGTGCGAAGAAATGCTACTATAATTTGGACCATGGAGGGATTGTTGCGTGGATTTAATTTTAAACTTGATTGGGTATATCTATTAATCCTGCAGGATGCACTCCGAATTTTCACTGTATCTCAGAAATTGACCTTCCAAAAAAAGTTGTAAATATTATATTTTGGATCGTGCTTTCGCAGTAAGCTCTCTTCTGAGAATTTTTCCTGAAGCTGTCTTAGGAACACTGTTGATGAATGTCACCCTTCGCAATTTTTTGAAAGGTGCAACCTGTAAACAAGTATAAAAATGAGTAACAACTACCAAATACACATAGACCAATCATTCAGATGTGATCAATTGACAAAACAATGAAAACGCTTCATTCACGCGTTAAACCTTAAAGCACGCAAACAAGATTCCCACATATACTTTCCCTGCTTAATTATAGGATTATACAACTCAGTATCCAGTGCCTAGTAAATTTTGGTGTTTATGTTACTTGCAAAAGGAGTACTTCTACAGCAGAAAGCTCTAACACAGAACCAATGGAAGAGAGGAGCAATTTTCTTTGAAAACAGGCACTTCTTTTTTCTTTTTAAAAGAAACTCACTATATTTTCATTCAAGTCCACTTTAGTTATATCTCGGCAAGACAAAATGTATTTATTTTATGAGTGGAAGTCAAAGATCAAGTTTGTTCTTTATCTTTCTCTTACCTGATTAGCAATAAACTTCTGAATTTCTTCTTCAGTCAGTGCACTATTGGGTAAACGAACAACATAGGCAATTGGAACCTCACCAGCCTCATCATCCGGAAGTCTATGAAAGAAAGTAACTCAACTGTGAATTCCTAATAATAGATAACATAACATGTGTAAAATTAAACTACAAATCATTTATGTGATACTTACGGGACAACAACAGCCTCTAGTATTTCAGGGTGAGAAACGAGAAGCCCTTCAAGTTCTGCTGGTGCAACCTAGTTACAAGGAGGCAAACAGCTCATAAGTCATAATTCAGTAAGATTAAACTCCTGATCTTAAATATTTATTGTCCCGGATAACCAGAAAGGGTTAAAATATAAACAATAATTACCCAAACAGAGCAGCACATGCGTTATTATGGACTGAAATTACTTTAATTGACACATTTACAATTTGGGACTTGGAACATTTGTTTAATGCACTCCAACACCCCACTATCTTTCTGATAATCAAGCAACATACGACTGATAAGGATTTGGTTAAGATTGTAGATATATGATCATGCAATGTACCGCATAGAAGAAAAATTCACTTTCATTATTGACATGGTATTTGCACTACATACCTGAAAACCTTTGTACTTGATCAGTTCTTTGATACGGTCAACCACATAAAGTTGTCCATCTTCATCAAAATATCCAAGATCTCCTGTATGTACCCACCCTTTTTCATCTATAGTCAATCTCGTGGCCTGTGGAGTGTTGTGATAACCTGAAAATTTTTGTAATAGTTGCACTAAGTTTTATATAGGAAAAGCCTACATAACAAATTAATGCCAAACTACATATAAGGTAAAAACATCTTGATCCCCCACATCCCAGCACAAAACATTGCGTGAAAGAAGAATCTGAATTACAATCTCCAATTAGAAAGTCAGATAAGTAAAAACTTCTAGATTTGTACGAGAATATAACCCAGGCCACCACAGTTTATAAGATGGATTATGATTACAAAATTATTTAAAAGCATGAAGAAGGAACGCTAACAGTGTATGGATAAGTTGTTCCAATCCGACTATTAACTCTAGGAGGAGCAGTTGCATTGGCAGAGGGTTTACAAATACACTCAAGTCTTTACTGAAAAGATTAGACAGGGGACATCAGACAGTTTATGCTCTATCTTCCAATAACTGCTGACTGCAAGTCCCTTTCTTACTATATTCCGAGAAGCATAACAAGAACATTACAATATGATGGTATTAATGTTGGAAAAGGACTCGCGTGCTTTTAAGAATCTAACATGACTACATCTTTTGTTTAAGAAAAGCATTTGTCACATTCTGTCCTGCTTCCTAATTTATTCCCAAAAGCCAATAATTTGTTACATCTAAACTTACCATGGTTAATGGTTTAAGATCCAAGTCCAATAAAAAGAGACACCATTGTGCTGACCTTTGTTATATTTTCAGCCAGTAAAGGGTTATCTGACTGTGTCTGAAGCATAAATCTTTCCCCACCTTTTTCTAACTAAATAGTAAATATTAGAGATTGGGAATTTAATGCATAAGCATAAATGCTACGTAGCATGCACTCTACCTTTCATCATGTTAGGACCTCGTACCCATATCTCCCCCAACTGTCTAGGAGGGAGCGACTTCTGTGTATCCACACTCACTATTTGAGCTTCGACTCCCGAAACCAGCGTTCCCGTTGCGCCAGTATGACGATTCCCTACTCTTGGGTTCTCTATAGCAACAACGCCACAAGTTTCTGTCATACCATAGCCCTAACAGCACAAGAAAAATACTACATAAATATTATTTGTTTTAACAAAAGAAAAAGTGCACAAATTGTCAAGAGTTTATTCGGTCAGCATCAATCTTTAAGTTTTGTGAACTTAATCTTGACCAAATTTTGAGAGAATTTAATACTTTAATTGGATTAGAGTGAAATAGAAAAGAAAAAAATAAAAATGATAAAATAGAAAAGAAATAAAGAGAAAAATGTGTGTTATTGGAATGAATAAAAATAAAAAGTAAAAAAGTAAAAGAATTTCTATCCACTTTGAATGAATGGAAAAGAAAACAAAAAAATATAAATTATATAAAAAATATTTTTATATTAATTAAAAAATATAATTTTTAATTTATTATTTTTACTTAATATTTTTTTAAAATTATATTATAAAAAGTTAAAAATAAAAAAATAAAAAACAAATCATTTCCTCCTATTTAATTTCAATTTGGAAAGAATGTATTTTTTACTGGATCCCAGAAAATAATCTCCATCTTTTTTATTTTTCCTCTTAAACAAACAATAATATAGTATTTTTATCTTATATCTTATTCTTTCTTATTTCTATCCTATCCATCATTTTCACCCAAGTTAAAAATGCATATAAAGATAATATAAATTTTTACAATTTTTAAATACTTCTTCTGAATTCAATTATAAGAAGAAAAAAAATTGATAATTATTTACCGAACTTTAAGCTTGAAACACGGTTGGGTTAGGTAACACATTCTTTATTATTTTACATAATTATCATAAGGTTACATAACACAATCTTAATAGTACTTCGTGTTAAAAAATAAAAAATAAGAATTCCTTCCATTAATCTGGGGAGCGGTATGACTGAATGAGTTACCTGACAAATGGCAGCATGAGGAAAACGTTTGGCACACTCTTGCATCAACTCTTTCCCAAGAGGTGCAGCACCCGAAGCAATACGCTTCAACGAGGAGAGATCATACTTCCGAACCACACTCTGTTTCGCCAGAGCAAGCACGATCGGAGGCACGAGCCACAGCTTCGTAACCCTATGCCTCTCAATCGCCTTCAGAAACGCCTCGAACTCGAACCTCCTCATCGCCACCACCGCGCTCCCTCGCCGCAGCGACGCGTACGTCAGAACCGCGAGCCCGAACACGTGGAACATCGGCAAAACGCAGAGGAACACGTCGTTTGGCTCCCCGGCCAGCTCGTCGTCCATGCCGATCATCGCCGCCGCCGCGATGAAGTTCCGGTGCGTGAGCACCACGCCCTTGCTCGCCCCCGTGGTCCCGGAGGAGTACAGCAGCGCCGCCACGTCGCCCTGCCTCACGCCAATCTCCGGCAGCTCCGCCCCCGCCCCAGCCGTCTCCATCACCTCCTCGAAACTCGTGATTCTCGGCGCTGCGTTTGCGGCGCCGAGAATAACTGCGGAGAGGTTGAGGCTCTTCGCTTTGTTCCATAATTCGGGGACGGTGATCACGAGCTTGGGGTTGCAGTCTTTGACTTGCTTCGAGAGTTCGTCGACGGTGTAGATGGGGTTGGCGGTGGAGACGACGCCACCGATGGCGGTGACGGCGAGGAAGCATATGGGGAAGTGGATGCTGTTGGGAGCGAGCAGGAGGACGACGTCGTTTTTGGTTATGCCTAGTTTGAGGAAACCGTGGGCGAGCGTAGCGACTTGCGACTTGAGTTGCGCAAAGGAGAGGGTTTGGGAAGAGTCGGCATCGACGAGGGCGGTTTTGGCGGGGAATGAGGAAACGCTTTGGAAGAGGAATGAGACGAGGGAGAGGTTGGGGTCCTTTGGGAGAAGCAACGATGGCCTTAGAGACCTGTATATTCCGTCGCGACCGTACCCTGATTTCTGCATTGAGATGGTGAGAATATATATAATATATAGTAGTAGATGAGAATGAGAATGAGAATGGGAATCAAGTAAGAGGTGTGAATATATAGTGATAGATGAAAATGAAAAATATTAAGCGTGTATTTGAATGAGCTATAGTAAAATTGATTTTAAAGTAATATAATTTATGTTTGAATATTTTTATTATAAAAATAAGTTAATAATAAATATTAATGTAAAATTTTTTATTTAATGCAGAAATTGTTTAAATTTAAAATTAATTTTAGGCTCAGAATTAATTTTTTAATCTGAAACAAACATGCAAAAATTTATCAAAAGTTAAGTTAATTAATATTTTACCGTAATTCTAAAGAGCCCAACTGAAACTAGACACATATGGGTGCGATCTGTGGTGTGTTGGTAGACACGAGTTGTGTTGCGGATAAGATGGGGGAATGATAACGAGACATTAATTGTCGACAAGATGGCTTGTTTGAATTGTATTTAGTACTTACGTGCTTTTAAGGCTTTGCTTATGCAGAGAAGAATGAATGGGACTCCACAAATTGGGTAGAATTAATTTTGATAAAAGTAATCTTAAATTATTAAATATAAATAAAGTATGTGTTTAGATTAGTCTTAATTATAAATTAATGTTTTTCTTACGATAATTATAAATTTATGTTAAAATGAGAGTGTTTTGTTAAAAAATATGAAAATTAATTTTTTTAACGTTAAAATAAACAAACAAACAGAACAGAGCCTATGTAACTTTGGTAACTCAGACACCAATTGCTTGTTAATAAAATAAAATAAAACTCAGACGCCAATTTGGCAATCTAGGAGCTGGAGAAGTGGACTTTGATTTTTCTTTTCTTTTGTTCAAAAACACATCAGCACATGACAATTCTCTCCGTTAACAAATATACAATGGGTCGCTTTCCATTTCACGGGATGAAATCAGGAAAAATGGAATGAGTAAAGTCGTGGGGGATAATCAAACTGAGGCAGGAGAATTATTTCTTCTGCACTTTTAGTTACAAATAATTGGCATATTAGGTGATTTTTGAGCATAGACGTTGTAAATGGTTTCCTCTTAATAACTGTATGGTCCACGATATGAGATTTCTGTGTATGTTAGCCCAACGTTAATTTTTTCTTGTTTCACTTATCATATAAAGCATCATATATACCCTAAAAAGGAAAAGTCCTTAGCCTGTTTTAATTTTGAGAAAATAAAATATATATTTACAGTGTAAAGGTTTTTTTTACACTATCATTCAATCACAAATTATTATATATAGTAAGTTTGTTGATTTTAGTAATTACTTTAAAAGTCATACTAATAATGATTTATAATTGGTTGACAATATAAAAACTTTTATATTAACAATACATATTTATTAAACTCTTTAATTTTATATTAAACATAATTATTGCTTACCCTTAATTTCTTTTTTGTCTAGACCACATCTGTCCTTTAAAAGGGACAATCATATTTGAACTGAAAATATCTATAACATAATAGAATTGAATCTCTTGATAGAGATTTTGTTATATATACAAAACTCAAACCTAAAACTTCAGTTAAAAAGAGTTAAACATGTCCTAACTGAATTAATCACCCATTAATAATGCTTACTCTAAGAGGGCGTTTAATACAAGAGAATTTTTTAGTTTTCCAAGAATTTGAATGTGAAAATTATTCTCATATTTAGTTTATTATTTAAAAAATAACATTCTCATAAACATTGTTTTGCGAGATTTTTTTTACCTATATTTTGCATAAAATTACTCTCATGGGAGGAGGTAAGAATCTAACTTTCCTGAGTTGGGAAATGGGTTTTACTAGGGTAAAAGTATCATGCTATCTTTATTAACTCATTTAATGAAATAAATAATTAAATTTTTGAAAAAGTTTTATTAAACGAAAAAATCTTTAATTTTCAAGTAACAAATATAAATATTTTCAAGAATATTTATGATCAATCAAATAGATTTTAGTGATTCCTATAAATCATGGTTCCTAAGATTTATGATTCCCAGGAATCATGATACCTGTACATGAAAAAATTTCTCTTATACTAAACGCACCCTAAATTAAAAGTCTACAAGGTAGATAAATTTGTCAAATTATGTCAAGTAATCCTACTACTAAAATCCTTAGGAAATAAAAAAATCATAAAAAAGAAGCCTACAAATAAATTTACAACACAGGTAGATTTATAACTATTTTTGGGAGTAATGTAAAAGGAAAGTTAAGCTTCACAGTTACTTTTCAATAAATGGATATTTTTTATATTTTACAATTTTAGAACTTAATTGCATGATTAATTTAGTTTAACAATTGATTTGTACATAAATTTTCAGATTTGTCATTCAACATTCAATGCTAAGACCCTACGTTAGGCATTGTATTGTATCAAGTCCTAGCTCTAGGCGTTGAAGAGACAAATGGCCTTTGCTCTAGAGTGTCAAGCCTTTCAATAAGGCGTCCAAGTGCCAAATCAAGATTTGTTTTCTGACAAGTAGCTAGGGATGGCAACAAGGTGGGGCGGGCACAGGTAGTAATCCACTGTCACCCATCCTGCTAGATGAAAGTTAGCCTTGTATTAGCCCAAGTATTTGTTAAGCGAGTATCTACAAATTTTATGAATATCTACAAGTATCCATGGACAATTTTTAAAACATAAATTTTTCTAAAAAAAGTAAAGAAATTAAAACAAAATTAAATTTTAAAACATATATTTATACTAGAAATAAATAATTTTGAAACATATAATTATACTAAAAATAAATTAGAGTAATATATATATATATAGGGATATTAATTAATTTCAAATTGTGGATACCCGTGGGTATGAGTACCTTATTATCCACTCTCACTCTGTTAATAAGTAGGTAGATAAAAATCTATTTATTTTACATGAAGTACTTGTTTTTTTCTATCCATAGCGGGTTTTACAGACGAATATCCGCGGTTACAAAGTTCATTCATTGCATACATTCAAGGGGAGCAAAAGTTCCAGTGGTAGAAGCTCAAGCTTTTTCAGATATATCAAGAACACAAGTTGGTTTGTCATTATCAAAAAGGGAGAGATTGTTGAACATGACCCCTGACATGTCATGTATTGCAAAGGTTTTGATGAAGACAAAGCCAATATCAAGAGAGCTTCAATGAAGACCAACTTAAAGTCCAAAGGAACTTATGAAGACAAAAGTTAAATAAAAAAGAATTGAAGAGCTCCAAGCTAAGACAATAACTACTGAGAAGATTTGTGTTAATGTCTTAGGCAATTTTGTAAGACTTATCAATTCTAGCTAAGCCTGGTTTAAGGGGACGCATCATGTAAATAATGTTAATTATTCTATCAAACATGGGTTCGGAATTGATTCCCACGAGGTGGAACAGAGTGAAAAGATAGAGAATCAATTTTTTGAACATAGATTTCTCGCGAGGAATTGATTCCTACACAAAGGAATCAATTCCCTCATGGAAGGAATCGATTCCCTAACGGTCAACTTGAATAGTTAAGGAACGTTTGATTTTATTGATTGTGTAATCTTTTCTCAACCAAAACCTATCTTTTAAAGGTCACCTTTTAACTTGTTTTATCCCCTAATCACTATAAAAACTTAATCTTTTCAATACCAAATTGTGAGAGTAGAGAGAATTGCTGTGAGTTAGGATTATTCTGCTTGAGCCAACACTTAAAGAGAATTGTGAGTCATAGAGCTTCAAGTTGTGTTATCTCCACTGTTGAGAGTGGTAATTGCTTTTGTTTTTGTTCTAAGGAAGTCTAGGAGTAGGTTTCTCTTGACAAAGAAGTCCTGGGGTGGGTTCCCTTGGTAAGAAAGTCCTGAGGTAGGTTCCTCTGGCAAGGAAATCCATGAGTAGGTTTCCTTTGATCTAGGAATATGGTTTTCGTAGTGGGTGGTTAGAGTGAAAGGTAAGGAGCGTCGTGGGTTAGGTTGCCAAGGTAGGTTCCTTGGGTGTAAAAGGCTTGTTGCACTGTAAACTCTAATCAGCTAGTGGATTAATCTCAAGCGTGGCTTGTGACTGGACATAGGTTGCAATTTGTGACCAAATAAGATAAATCACGATGCACTCTTATCTTACCCTTCTCTTTACTATTTTATTAGTTTTATTCTATTTTGTTTCATTTTGAGTTTCCTTAATAAAAAAAAAACAAAGATTTCATTCTTCATCTATTTGCTTAATTATATTCTTCACGATTCGGGGTGAAATGTTTACGAAAAAGTTTTTATAATAACTCAATTCACCCCATCTTGAGTTAAGGCCACTTGATTAACAAAATAGTGTTAATATCTTTGGCCCCTCCAATTCCAAGACCTCCAACAATTTTTTTCATCATTTTTGTTTTAATACATATGCAAACTCTACAAAGACTTTTCACATTTTTCTACTCTTTTAGTCAATAAAAAAAATAGTGTAAATACTTCACACACTTATTGGCTTCACTTAATAGAAAGTGGTCAAGTCATTATAAAAAAATATATTTATATAAATTAATAGTTAAATAACATAAAAGAATATGTGACAACCTATCTATTAGCACCGTATTGTACTAGTTGGGTTTGAAAAGAGTCTTGATTTTTAGATACCCAAATACCATTGACACCCCTAATTTCTCTCTATCTCTCTCTTCTTATCATATTACATTATTAATTATATTAATCACTTATCTCTTCTCTCTTCCTATCTCTCTCTAGGTGTTGACACCTCTTGGGTGTCCAACACTAGTTGATGTATTTGTGTGAGAATTTCCCATTCATTCTAACTTGTTCCTTGGAAAATTTCCGCATTCCTTGTTTTCCGCAGTTGGAGAAAACAAACACCCACAACCAAGTGTTACAAATATTTCTAGCCAAGTTTGAACACTGCCATCTAAAAATTAGGATCCAAAATAACTAACTCGTGAAAGGGAAACCATGAAGAAGGCGCAAGCTTGCTTTAATGTACTATGAAAAAAGTGGGCAATCAACATGTCAAATTCAAAAAAAAGAAAAAGGTTTTTTTAACAACCAGTACTTTTTGCTACTTAATAGTTGTAACTTTCTATTTCTTATTTTAAGTGTTGTAATTGTGGCTGCTTATGTATTATATATATATAGTGTGTGTGTTAAATATGTTTTTAGTCCTCCAAAAATTGATTTATTTTAGTTTTAGTCTTCAGAAATTTTTTTTCTTGAATAAAGTCCCTTAAATATTAAAAATACTTTAATTAAATCTTTGTGTTAAATTCTGCTTAACTTTTTCGTTAAATGATAGCCACATCAGTTTCCAAGTAAAGTATTTTATTACCTGAAGTATCCAGTAATAATTTTTAATAAAATATCGTGTAATTACTTTTGCTTTAGCGTTAAAAAAATCTGTGTTTTAGGATTAAACATGTAATAATTTTATTCAAAAAATATGTTATTAATCTGGCATGGACAATCAAATCAACATATTAATGGTGACTATGATGCTGATGTGACCATTATTTAACAAAAAAGTTAGAATTTAGCATAGGAATCTAATTAGGGTATTTTTAAAATTTGAGAGACTTTATTCAAGAAATTTTTTTTTGAGGACTAAAACTAAAATAGGTCGGGACTAAAAACATATTTAACCCTATATATATATTCACCATGTTATTGATGCGAATCAAAGACTTTATTTAAAAGATTCGAACTCAATTTCACTTGGAAACGACATATTAGTACTTATGTGTTACATGGGTGTCTTTTTTAAGTATGTCTCTTCGAAAAAAAAGTGAAAAAGAAGAATAAGAAAGGAAAAGAATTAAGCATAGGTTTCTTTTCTATTAGTTTAATCTTCTTTAATCCTCTATTTGCTTAAAATAATAATATTTTAGAATGTTTAATTCATAATTAAGAATGAATTAACCAACATATTGTTGGTCTAAGTAGTATTTGGTTCGGATCTTTTAAGCAAGGTCTCAGGTTCGAGCCTTGTAGATGAAAAAAAATGTAATTGCAAAAAAATACCCTATTAAAGTGGTCAGCTAGATTTTTTGATAGAAATTAGTCATTGGCAAAAAACTGGTAGATACTTTGCATTAATAACACGGTTATCCCCAAAAAAATCAATTTTAGTATCATGTCAGGAAATTTTTTTGACAAGAAAAATGTTGCAACTACTATTTTAAATTTACAATTTTTTCTTGGTTTTAAATATGAATGTAAAATTTGGTTGAAATTGAGTTAAAAACCATTTCAACTCTTTTTTCTCAAATACATTTTGTTATGAAACTTGCAACTACTCCAAATAGGCTCTAAATTAAAGCATTTAAGTTTTTTTTTAAAGAAAACTTTTTCTTTCTGAATTCTCCCTAACTGCGACAATTTTTTGAATGTAAAAATTACTTTCTTTTAATTTAAAATAATTATTATATAAAGTTTTGTATAAAAAATTAAAAAATATTAAAAATAGTTGACTTTTTAAAATTATATGTTTAATGAAATTATTACAATTTTATTCCATCAACACTATCTCATTTTACTCGATGAAAATATTCAAAAAAAATTAAAAACTAGTATTTTGCTTAATTTTTAAATAAAAAATAATTTAAAATAAACTATTTTAGTAATTTAAAATAAACAAAAATTTTAAAATAACAATGTTAATCTTCAAAAAATAATTTAATCTTAAAACTATTTTAGTAATTTAAAAAGACATTCTTTCTTTTTTGGTTCGTAAAATTTAAAACGACTTTCTTGCATAAACACATTTCTTCTCGACTTCTAGTTAATTAAAAATTAAGATGAAATTAATTTTAATAATAATTAAAAAATAAACAAGAACAAGAATATTCATGATCTTGTGTATCTCACGGGCACTGGCACTGGCACTCATCCTCATCTACTTCAAGATCATCACAAGGTAAAGGTTCGTTCTCTTTCTCTCTCTGAATCACTCATATAAATACCAAATCTACTAATGGCAACCACCGCTTCCTTACAGCGCCTTTCTCGCCTCCGATTCATCGCCAACCCCCAACCTTTCCTGTCACCTCTTTCAATCCCATCCTATTTCTCTCTCATCCCCAAAACCAAGGTTCCAAATCCGTGCATTACTTTCAATGTCCTCACTTGTATAGTTGTATCCCATTCTTATTCTTATATTGTCAACGTTCCCTTTTTCCTTCGCAGAAACCGAATCGATTCCGATTGTTCTCAATGGCTGCGGAACCCAAGGAATCACCTGCCAACAACCCCGGCCTCCATGCAACTCCTGACGAAGCTACCAAGGGTTACATCATGCAACAAACTGTGAGCTATTTGTAATTTATTATTATATTATTGTTTGTTTCAGGCGTGTTGGAAATCTTACATCTAGTGATAAGGCCAAATTAGTGTATATAAGTAGTGAACAGCTCTTACTTTACAAGCCGCATTTGCGAGATTGAATTAGGCCCAAAATCTAAATTGTAAAATGGTATCAGATTCAGAACCTATCTTAGATTTATTAACGGACCACCTACTATATTATTTACGCAACAAACCCAATACTACTGGGCGTGAGGCCCAAATACAAATTGTGGGATCTCCAACAAGGTGTTCCATCCATTTCAACTTTTAACTGTGATTTCAATTGCAGATGTTTAGAATCAAAGACCCCAAAGTGAGCCTTGATTTTTATTCTCGCGTCTTGGGCATGTCGTAAGTTATTCTTTTATTTTAGATACAACAATTTTACTATTTGTAATTTATTTATTTATTTTTTTGTTAGTGTTTGAAAATGGACTTGACCTTCTACAAGACTAATGTATTGTGTCTAGTCTAGTGTAACGCTTTGCATTGGTCTGATTTTATATGTACACAAATATTATTATATGTCTAGCTACGATATTTTATTTATTTTGAATTTCTTCTTCGGTTGTCGATGTTATGAATGCTGATGGCAGTTTGTTGGTTGGTTCAGTTTGCTTAAGAGATTGGATTTTCCAGAGATGAAGTTCAGCCTGTACTTTATGGGCTATGAGGTATGACGAATATTATTGTACCTATTTGCTGGTGAAAATTTAGTTGGGTGAATTGGACTGCTGGATGTGGATTATGCATATGCTGTGATGGCAATGTTAAATCTTTTCTAAATAATTCTTAAATATCAACTATCTCTTAAGTTCGTATATAGAGTACTAATTTTCATGGATATGCCCTTTATCTTTTTCTTGCATATTTTTGTTGTTGTTTAGGATACGACACAAGCTCCAAGTAATCCAGTTGATAAAACGGTTTGGACCTTTTCTCAGAAGGCTACAATTGAACTGACACAGTAAGGAATATAAATATGTCATATTTCTTTATCCTGGTGTCTCTTATCTAATAATAACATAATGTACAGTAATTGGGGTACCGAAAGTGATCCGGAGTTCAAAGGGTACCACAATGGCAATTCTGAACCTCGTGGCTTTGGTATGTGATATTTCATTTAATTTAATTTGGTACAGATTTTGACTCCAAAGCCTTGGTCTTTTCTTGATTTGCTGGTTATACTTTGAGTTTGTTATGCTGACTATTATTCTTACCCCCGTATAAAGTTGCAAAATTCGGGTCCTTATTCGAGTTAACATGTTTCATGAAATACATTTAGTTGTAAACACCTTTTATCAAAAATTTCTCTTGTACACTGTGGCACATTTGTGTGTTTGCTTCCTTTAAACCGGAAATGTCGAGAGGCATTGATTTCATTAAATGATGAACTTAGTAGGCCATAATTTTTGAAATGTTTGTAGTAACTAAACGACGTTTGATCATGTGAAAACATCCAATATTATCTTGAGCATACCTTAGAATATCTTAGATTATCCTTTAGGATTAGTTTCTATATTTCCTCGTTATCTATTAAGATTGGCTACCATATTTCTATATTCCATTTTTTTCCTATTTAGTTAGGAATATGATTAGTATAAAAAAGGGTTAGTGCTCTTGGTTTTATGATCATATCATTACATTGCATCACATCATATCAAGCCAATATCAATCATATAATATTTAGGCTCTATTCTTATTCTCTCTGTTTCCTCCCTCTATCTGTCAAAAGTGTAAATGGGAAGCATTTCCTGAATTCCTTTAGGTAATATGATTTGCATTCTTTTCAGATTCAAGGCTATCAAATCATCATTGAAATAGGGAATGGCCAAGCTAATTTTTGAATTAACTATTATCTCATTGAACCATAGGATCAGAGACACAATGAAAAATAGCTTGAAATATTTCATATAAGTGATGTATAGTGCTCGATATAATAATTCTAAACTAGAAATAGACAAAACAATTTAACCAAAAGGCTCATAAAACGAAATCATCTGTCATGAGTCATATGTCATAACTAGTCTGATTTATTTTTTATCGTCAGTTCCACATGTTAAACCATTTTTTTAAATTAAAACATGCCTACCTAGAACCTACTAGCTGTTTAAGCTGTTATTGTTTTCACGTGAAGGGATGCTTATCACTACTATATGTGAGTTTGCATTCCTTTTAAGTTTCTGCACAGTACCCCAAGAATGTAGATGGACTGAAAAAGTTACTGTGTGCTTGGTAGAGAGGAAGGAAATAAAAAAGAGGAAGGGGGAGGTGAAAAAAGAAGAGAAGATAAATCAGTAAGAAATAGAGTGAAAGTTGAAATTGTTTGATTAAAGAAAAATAGAGTAGAAGTTAATTTTTTGATATTATTTTTTATTTTAATTATTATTAATATTTATTTTTATTATTAATATTTATTTTTATTTATTATTATTATTTTTGTTATTATTATTATAAATTATTATTATAATAATAATATAGTGAAACAGGGGGAGCCTAATATTTCTGTGAGTCAATCGATTTAGTTTAAAAAAGGGCGCGGCTAAATCGATTTAGCTAAAAAAGAGAGGATGGAGGAGCCTACCAAATTGATTTAGTAAAACAACTAAATCGATTTGGTAGGGGGCGGGTGTTATTTCTGCGCATTTCTTTGCCTTTTTGCGTGGAAATTTTTTTCGGTGCGTCCCACATTGTTTAAAACATTTCCTTATACTTCCACCCTACCAAACAACTAATATTCTCCCACTTCTATTCTCTTCCTTCCTCTCCCCCTCTATTTTGTGTCTACCAAACGAAGCATTAACATTTCCTGGTCACTCTGGTGACCAAGTTTTCATGTCATTGAAATGTCTGTAATTATTTTTTTACTGCTATTTACTGGCTATATTTTGGGCAAGTTTTCGTGTCATTAACATGGCCGTAATTATTTATTTGTTTCCACGGATATTTACTAGATTTATTTATATTATAGTATTCTTTGTCTTATTGGATAAATAGGAGATTGAATTGTAATAGTAAGTTGTCTTTCTGCTTTCAGGACACATTGGCATAACTGTTGATGACACCTACAAGGCATGTGAAAGATTTCAGAATCTGGGAGTTGAGTTTGTTAAGAAACTAGAGGATGGTAACAAATTTTCTTAGTTCTCAATTCATTCTAGCGGTGCTCATATACAGTTGCGATATAACATTTTCATTTTTAACAGCTATGGATTGTTTGTGTTATAGGTCTGTTGTACAATAGATAACTATGTGAATTGTTTTTGTCCCCTACATGAAAATTTATTATTATATTTTGTATGGGTTTGTATTATTCCTGTGCATGATGGCATCTATGTTCAACTATAGAGATGTGAAGGGATAACTAGATTGTGAAATATTAAAATAGTTGGAAAATTGGGGGTGAAATCTAATCTTAAAAGCATGAGTTTGAATTAAATAGGCTAGGTGTTATTTGGCTAGGTGTTATCTTGGTTAAAAAAATCCTTCAGATTTCAGAAAGAGTGTTAGAGGTGTAGGCCCAGCTGAGAGAGGCCCAACCCGGGAAAAGTCAGTGGTCTTTTGGCGCCAAAAGCAAAACCAATGCACTGCAGCATCATCCATGCTGACAAAGGCGAGGTGGAGCCATTCAGCCGGTTTGATTTACTGCACCTCAAAATACTTTTCTGCCTTTGCAATCCACTCCATAGGGTCTGCACCTTCGAATGAAACCAGTTGCACCCTTTTTGCCCATGGCTGCGAATCCTCCCCACCCTTTGGACCTGTGATCATCTCCTACTCGGTGCTGCTGTCCGTGCACCAATGCACTTTTCTTTCCTCACAGTCTTCATTGTCATCACCCCAATCCAGCTAGTGTTTTTGAAGCCCCCTCGTGAGGGGTTGCTGGATGCCATTGTGGGTGGCCATATTCTAGTGCATGTCAACTAGCTGTTGGCTATAGTCGTTGACAATTTTCGCAAGGACTTCCATGGAGGATTCAAAAGCAAGCAGGCGAGTGTCCATGGTAATGGCAGGTCAGACCAAATTGGTAGAGCACAGAAAGAAGAACAATTGTACAGCAGCACAAAAGAGAAATTAGGGAAAAACTAAGGAGAACGAGTATTATTATGTGGCTTTACAAGGAGATTGTCTCCTTTCAACTGAGTGATTCAGTTAATCAATAAGAATAAAACCTAATTACTGTCCACAGGTGCAGCGTTCTTAAATATATATAATCACCCTAATTTCCCTAAATGCCTTTATTATATTAATAGCCCTAGTAATAGCCAGCCTATTATTTATTTCTAATAGTATACGCCTTCTACTTCTTTTCCTGGGTTGGACTTCTCTCAGCTGGGCCTACGAACTATGCCCCTAACAGAGAGAGAGAGAAAAGAATTTTTTTTATTAAATTTTTTATGGAGGGAACATTGTTCTGTTTGGGCTTTCTCAACTTGTTATATTTAACTGTGAAGTGCATGAGAGGGATGCGGTCATAGACATGCAGTAATTCTGGTAGGTTGTCTAATTAATGTAACATAATTATAGTGCTGTGTAACAATTGAAACCACACCACACCACACCAAAACTTGACTTCTGTCTGGATGCTGGTACTACTGTTAGTCATCTGATGTTTGTGGTAGTACCTATCATCCTTGAAGAAAATTGAGCATATTATAGTTGCACAACTATCTGGCAGTTGGGCTCTCAATTGTTGTCTGCAATATTTTGAGTAACTTGTGATGCCCAAATGTTGAATGTTAATGGTAAATGTCTGTATTCTGCTGATTCCATCACAGGGATTTTTCCCAGCGTTACTGCTTCAAACATTACTTTCAAGTTTTCTTTATTTTTGAGTAATTTTCTGCAGGGAAAATGAAAGGTATAGCATTTATAAAGGATCCTGATGGATACTGGATTGAAATCTTTGATCGAAAGACAATAGGAAATGTAACACAAACTGCTGCTTAGGCTTAAGATAACGCCTTCAGCCCTACAGGTAGACACTCTGGTTTTCTATTCCTTTGCCTTTATTTACTTGTATATGTTTTACCTCCTGAATCTAATGTTCTCACAAAATATTCTATCTGATATAAGAACCATGCTACATGGATATCAAAATTTGCTTCAACGTGCTGAACAAATGTGTGCTATCTGCATATCTCATTCAGAAACAATAAACCACTCGATTATAGTTGACTATTCTTTGGAACAATCTTTATGAGATTTTTAGCAAGTAATGGGCGTGTAACTTCACTTAGTAAAAATGAGGATGCAAATGGAAAAAGTTCCTTTAAAGTGAGCTTATCTTAAAAGTGAGTAAGGTGTATATCCCCGCAGATAATTTAATGTTTATAAAAATAAATAAAAAAATTAGCACATCAAGTTTATGTGAATTTATTATTTTATTTCTTTTATTTTAAAAATTAAAATAAGAGAATTATTAGAAATGAAAAATCTGTCCTCTCTCTTTCCCTTAAAAATCCAACTGTTAAACACACCCTTAGTGGATTAAGATCGTGTTGCACTTTATTAACAGTGGATGAATGAATGCACACTTTCTTACTTTAGAACGAAGCTCACTTTAGAGGAATCCTTTCCCATGCAAACACTTGTTAGCAACTCTTTGGTGGAGTTGGTTGGAGCTGAATGCTGCATCTTTAAAGGGGTCTCTTCACTGCTATATTTTTATGGAATCCAATTTGGTTTTTGTCTTCCCTCTTGGTATTCCAGTCCATGGCTGTTCTATAGTGTTTTCGCATGCTTTTTGCTATGATCTTCTGGTCTTTGTTGCAGGCCCGGCTCTTCTGTGATACATTTTCATCTCTCCACTGATTTAATTGGGTGTTTGCTCCGATGTAGAGTGTGTAGTATTTTTGGAATGAATAATTTGTAGTCAAACCAGAATGAATAACAAGGATTGTGTTGTGAATCTTATATATATATTTATTTCGAAATACCTTAAATTACTGTTGTACAATCCAAAATTGGAAATAATGACTGGATTCTACTCTTGCATTGGATTTGTGGTAGGGATGAGTACTTGTAAAGACACGAATTATCATATGCAGGACTCTAGCATAGTACTAATATGTGAGAACAGTATGCTTTCCTGTAATTGTGCATGACGTCCTCTTATTTAGACCATAGATGCGGGGGAGTCATAACTGCGTGACCTACGTTGGCCTCTCTGGATGGCCTCTTATTGGTTTTGGGAATATTCTGGAATTGGGCCCTTTGCGCGGGTTGGGCTGAGATTCGGGTAACTTAACTGCGTTCAAGTTGTAGCCACGTTTCATGGCGTTGAGGCCTAGATCTTGAGTTGGGTCCGATAGTTGCCCGTAACTTGGCGTCTCCTCTTTAGGGGAAATGGTATCTTGCCATAGTTTGTGATAGTTGAAAGGTTGGTCAAGCTGTCGAAGGGCCACATTGCTTGAGTTGGTTGCATATCTTCCCAAGATGAGATCACTTTATGACACGTTGTATCCTCATTCAGTCTTACTGCTTAGGCCCGTCACACGTTTAGTCGTGCAATCATTGTAGGTGGGTTGGGGATGGGGGGGAGGGGATCCAAAGGCTTTGTATGTGGAGAGAAATATAGTTCCTTTGATTGGATTTTTTACGATAAAATGAAACAATTTTCATTTTATTGTTTGGTAAGTGAACGCAGTTATTGAGTTGTGATTTTATTATTATGATCTTACCTTTATTAAAACATTTAAAAGAATAAAAGAAACTATTGTATTATCAATGAGTCTTAGCACTTTGAGTTAGAGGTGTGGAGGACTCAACCCAACCTGAAGACCCAGCCCGGCTAGACGGTTGTGTTGGATTTAATCTTGTTTACCGAAAGGAAAGAAAACAAAATGACAATCTCATTAAATTAAGTGAGCCAGCCTCAGGTCAAGACAGGTTCGGGTTAAATCTTAGGTTACACAGTTCAGCCTACATATTGGTAAAAGAAACATTTACTTAGAAATCTAAGACGTTGAAAAAAAAATAAAAAATCATATGACGTTTCAGTTTTCACTTTTGTGTCCATCACACTTCACTTAGGTTAGGTTTACGAGTTTTCACTTTTCCCTCTACACAATCGAAGGGGCTTAAAAAGTACAATGTTTCAAATTTGTAGTCTTGAAATATACATGTAACTTTAAATCATATGGATTGTCTGTACGTACCAACTTTTACCTATTTATTTGAAGCTTGTTTTCGTCATGTTATCATGGTAAGTGAGTTCTATGATTATTTATTAAAACAAAACAACGTTGCCATTTTTGTAAAATTTCAGTTTTTATTGTATATAAATTTGGAAGATGCACCTCTTTCCTTGAGGGTAGTGCTTAAATGTTAATTGTTGATTTTGTTTGGGATAATATTGTTATGTACAAAATATTGATACAAAATATTCAAGGAGTTTAATGGTCATGCACTGTCAGTGTAAAAAGCTTTACACTGTCATCCAATCAGAAATCACTATTAATATGACTTTTAAAGTATTTATTATAAAAGTCAACAAACTTACAATAAATTATGGTTTGTGATCGGATGACAGTATAAAACTACTTTATATTGTCAGTGTATGACTATTAAACTCAATATTCAAGTTAGAATCCATGTTTAGTTATTGGTTTTGTAACTAATTATTGTATGAACCATATTTGGGTTACGATACTTAGAAAATAAAAAATAATAATTTTTTTAATTTTCTTTTAGTCATTATTTTGGTATAATAGACTACATGTATTTTTCATTAGAAATAATCCTGCTCGAGTCGGATAAGATTATTATAGGTGGCAAAACTCTCTTTCCGAGTATTTAGTCATTATTAAATGATTATTTTATGATTATGTTTTCCTTGTATTTCAAGTCAACCTAGTCATATCTTAGATAAACTCAATCTTAATTCGATCGCTTGATTATCATATTTATTTGGGTCTATTGACAAGTTAGGATTTAAGAAATTAATCTGATAAAAAAATTGGGCTAAGTTAGAAACATTAGGTGAAATTGTCTAATAAGTATATAAACCACACTATAGCAATTGAGGTAAGACAATGTAAGATTTTGCAACACCCTCTTCCACATATACTTGCCGGACCTGGTGATGATCGCTTCTCCTCCAGCAGCATCCCAACCGTCTGCTGTCGGAGTTGTAGGCAAAGGCTGTAGAACTTACATTTCGGTCGTCCACAACGGATAGTTGATGGCTGCTCCTCCTCTGGCACCAACCCAACCATCTCCCGCTAGAGCTGCAGGCTGTAGGCAGAGGTTGTGAAACTTACGTTTTGACCGTCCTTAGTGCTTTGTCACTCATGCATTCTTCCCCCTCACGCAAACCTACTCAAAGAACCATTACTCTCTTCCTTGTCACCTATACATTCTTCTCCCTTACGCAAATTGTACCGCTCCTACAACGCTTAGCGTGATCATTTCCTAACCACCTTTATCTCACTACAATGTCTTGGCGTGGCGACACTAAGCAATTCGAGTTCCATCGTCTTCAATCGGCACCATCACAACCGTCTTCTGCCAGAGCTGCAGGCAAAGGTTGCAGAACTTACGTTTTGGCTGTGCTCAATGCATAGCCCATGATCGCTCCTCCTCCGACACTATCCCAGCTGTCTCTCACTCAATGCATAGTCATTGATCGCTCCTCCTTCGACACTATCGCAACTATTTCCCGCCGGAGCTATAGGCTCTGCAAGTAGGGGCCATAGAATATGTGTCATCTAAAAATTAGGATCTGAATGAAGTAATGAACTCAAGTTAGTGGTGAAAGAGAAACCATGAATAAGGCACAAGCATGTTTTAATTTACTGGAAAAAAGAAGTGGACGACCAACTTATCAAAATCCAAAATAATAGTTTCTTAACAACGCATACTTTTTGCTACTTAATCGTTGTAAATCTTTATTTCTTATTTTGTCCGCTGTAGTTATCTGATTGGTTGTGCGCAAAACTTATGTGTTACACGTGTCTAAGTTTTTCTTTTCGGTAAAAAGTGAAAAAAAAAGAGAATAAAACATTGATTTCTTTTTTATTTTAATTTAATCTTCTATTTGCTCAAAACAATAATTTTAGAATGTTCAATTCATAATTAAGAATGAATTAACAACTTCAATATCACGTCAGCTGAGGAAATTTATTTGACAAGAAAAATGTTGCAACTAAACATTAAAAGCTTAAATATTTTTTGGTCATTCAAAATAGAACAAGTTTTGTTTTTAAGTCTTAGTAAATGTTTTAAATACTTTTAATCTCTTTTTTTTTTTTCGTCAAAATAATTAATCCTCACTGTTAACTTTAAATCGTTAACTATTAATTAAATTATTTTTTATTAATTAAGTAATTATTAAATTGTTAACTTTTTTGAAATATCAGCATGTGATGTCATCACCAAGAAGATGAGGCCGGAGCCGGAGAGGGACAACAGAAACAAGCTGCCATTGCCAGCAATGGCCAAAGCGGTCGCAAGGAGGAACGTGGAGAGTGACGCCATCGATGCTCCCAGTGGCGCCGGACGGCAGACTTGTGGTTAAAAGGGTTCTTCTGAATGACTTCTACGTCGAGAGCTTCTTCGGCAACTTCCCTCACAGTTGGGGAAATACCTCTAGAATGACGGGTGCATGTATAAAGGAGAGTGGAAATGCAAAAAGTCTTCGTGCTCTATTACCACACCATTACCTTAATTTCAATATTCGGCTTCTAGCCATGCTAGCTAGCTGGCTTGACAACAAGATACAAATACAAGTTTTGAAAATCAGAAATAAGAGGACAAAAAAAATGTAAAGGAATAAAAAACAAGTAGATCTTCCCATGCCCAAGCTATGATAATACTATGGATTACTTATGTGATTAGAACAAAACAAAGGCTTCGTAGGTCTAATATGCCAACATTACATTTTTTTTTCCTTGAGGATGCTCCATAATTCTTCTTGTGAAAGTCGACGAACAAAACAAGAGAGGCACAGAGAACAACATTGAAGGTGCAACCTTAAACCCCAAAGTATCCAGAATCGGTGAAGCGGTAGCAGAGCATGACACCCAAAATGGCGAAGTAGGAGTATAACTGCATGATTTGAACAGCGATGACGACTTGTCTCTCTCATCCCTCTTCAGATCCTCTCTCATCTCTCTAATCTCGTCTTCTTTGCTGATGTTTAAAAAATATTAATTTAATTAATTTAACAATTTAATAACTATCTTATTATTAAAAAATAATTTAATTAATGATTAACAGTTTAAAATTAACGACAGAGACTAATTATTTTGATGGAAAAAAAAAAGGGATTAAAAGTATTCTAAAAATTTATGAGGAACTAAAAGAAAAATTTGATATATTTTGAGAGACTAAAAACATATTTAAGCCAATATTAAATTGAATGATTTAACTTTTTTTTTAGATAAATTGTTTAATCTTGCTTCTTTTGATCTTAATTCTTTCTGAATTATCCTCAACTCCGACAATCTTTTTGAACGTAAAAATTGCTTCTTTTATTTTAAAATAACTGTTATATAAAGTTTTGTATAAAAATTAAAAATTAATAAATATATAGTTGACTTTTTAAAATTATATATTTAATGAAATTACAATTTTATTCCATTAACATCATCTCATTTTACTCGATTAATTAAAAAATAGTATTTTCCTAAGCTTTTAAAATAACTAATAATTTAAAATAAACTAAAACTTTTAAAATAAAAATGTTAATCTTCATAAAATAATTTAATCTTAAAACTATTTTAGTAATTTAAAACAACTTTATTGCATAAACATATTTTTTTCATTAATTTAAAATTTAAAATATTTTTGGTACCAGACCACATAATACATATATCCTCTACATGACATAATTTTGCAAAAATTGATGACAAAATTTTTTCTTTGAATATTTAAAACTGCTTATTTATGTTTCAAACTCTAGATTATATATTAAGTTAAAACAACACGTGCTATTTTTTTATAGGAAAAAAGGGAAGCAAATATTATTAGAAGCCTCTAGGAGAGGCAATTCCAGCTACGTGTGTGTTTGTTTTATTGTTAGCACACATTCCTAGGCAGTTGAACGGGAAAGCATGTGAGAGGATAGATTGAGTTTAACGTCCGTTTGAGGATTTTTAACTGAAATCCAAACACACTATACATCAGCTAAAATGTTCAAAGAAACGAAATCAGGTAGGACCCTGATCAACAATGAGTCCAAACTTTGATAACTTGTCTGCTTCTTGGTTCGCCTCTCTCCAAATATGAGAAAACATAACTTGATCCAATGATGTAGCTAGCCCTCGGATCCTTTGAACAAGAGTGAAGCCAGGATGGATCGTTTCGCAGGCATTAGAGAGAAAGTTGATGGCAGCTTGAGAATCTGATTCAATACACACATATTCTTGAAGCCTCTATCTGCAGCAAGCTTCAGGCCCTCAAAAATACCCCAGTTCCGCGTTGATCACTGTGCAGTGACCAATAATAGACGCGGTTCCGCATTGATGTGACCATTTGAGAGAAAGTTGATGGCAGCTCCACAACACAACCTGATTCAATACACACATTCAACACGTGCTTGTTAATTCATGCATTCGGTGCTTTAATTAAAAATTAAGATGAAATTAACAATAATAAAGAAATAAAGATAAGAATAAGAAGAATATTCATAATCTTGTGTGTGGCATTCGCGGGCATTGACACTGTGTCTCACTTTCAGTCTCATCCTTATCAACTTCAACATCATAAGGTAAATGAAATGTACGCTCTCTCTCTCTCTCTATCCCATTCTTATAATGTCAACGTTCTCTTTTTCCTTCGCAACTCCTGACGAAGCTACTATGGGTTACTTCGTGCAACAAACCGTGAACTTTCATATCCACTCACATTTGTGATTTATTAATATTATGTTATTGTTATTATTATTGCTATTGTTTGTTTCAGGTGTTCGATTTTGACTTTTTAACTGTTATTTCAATTGCAGATGTATAGAATCAAGGACCCCAAAGTGAGCCTTGATTTTTATTCTCGCGTTTTGGGCATGTCGTAAGTTGTTCTTCTAGATGCAAATTGGTTATTTATTTATTTCTTTGTTAGTGCTTGAAAATGGAGTTAAGTACTTAACCTTCTACAAAACTAATAGAATATTAGAATTTAATTAGAATGAGACACTATCATCTAATCTAAGATTGGCATGAATGGTAAGTTTTTAACTTTTATAATAACTATTTTAAAAGTCAAACCTGACATGATTTTGATTAGTTAACAAGATAAAATCTTTAGTAACAGTATATTAAAATTAAATTCGAACTAAAATATTGTGTCTTGTGTAACGCATTGCATTGATCTGGTTTTATATATTTACAAATATTATATATCTAGCAGTCTAGCTATGAATTCTTTCTTATTTTGAATTTCTTCTTCGGTTGTCAATACTATGAATGCTGATGGAAGTTCGTTGGTTGGTTTAGTTTGCTTAAGAGATTGGATTTTCCAGAGATGAAGTTCAGCCTGTACTTTATGGGCTACGAGGTATGCTGGTGAAAATTTAGTTGCATGAATTGGATTGCTGAATGTGGATTGTGCATGTGCTGTGATGGCGATGTTAAATATTTTATAAATGAGTCTTAATATCAACTATCTCTAAGTTCATATATAGAGTTTTTCTAACTTTCATAGATATGCCCTTGATCTTTTACTTACATAGTTTCTTCTTTGGTTTAGGATACGACAGAAGCTCCAAGTAATCCAGTTGATAGAACAGTTTGGACCTTTTCTCAGAAGGCTACAATTGAACTGACACAGTAAGGAATGTAAATATGTCATATTTCTTTATCCAAGTGTCTCTCATCTTACCATAACATAATGTACAGTAATTGGAATACTGAAAGTGATCCGGAGTTCAAAGGGTACCACAATAGCAATCTGAACCTAGTGGCTTTGGTATGTGATATTATTCTTGCCCCCTTATACAGTTGCAAAGTTTAGGTCCTTAATTGATGCTTTGAGTTAACATGTTTCATAAAATACATTTAGTTGTGAATACCTTTTAAAATTTCTCTTTTACACTTGTGTGTTTGCTTCCTTTAAACAGGATGTCAAGAGAGGCATTGATTTCATTAAATGATGAACTTATTAGGCCATAATTTTGGAAACGTTTGTAGTAGACAATGTTAGATCATGTGAAAATATCCAATATTATCTTGATCACACCTTAGAATATCTTAGATTATCTTTTAGGATTAGTTTCTAATTTTCCTCATCATCTATTAGGATTGGCTACCGTATCTTGATATCTCACAATTTGTTTCCTATTTAGGTAGATTAGTATGAAAAAGGGTTAGTGCTCTTGGTTTTATGATCATATCATCACATTCTAATACATGACATCATATCAAGTCAATATCAATCTTATAATATTTAGTCTCTAATCTTTTTTTTTTTTTTTTGATCAGCAAAAGAAATTATGTATTAATTGGGTGAACAAGGGGTACCCCAACCCATCTACAAAAAATACAGTCTAAGGTCTCCTTCCTACATATACATGGCTAATATGAATGAAGAAACCCACCACACAAAAAAAAACCAGTCATAAAACTGTACTGACCCAATGTTAACTGCTGTATAGTTTGACAGTATACACTTGCCCAGCTCTCTGATTTATAGACCTCTAATTAGTCTCTAATCTTAAATTCTCTGTGTCCTCCCTCTATACTTATCTGTCAAAAGTGTAAATGGGAAGAATTTCCTAAATTCGTTTAGGTAATATGATTTGCATTCTTGTCAGATTCAAGGCTATCAAATCATCATTCAAATAGGGAATTGCCTAGCTAATTTTTGAATTGTTAACTATTAATCGCATTGAACCATAAGATTCAGTGACACAATGAAAAATAGCTTGAAGTATATTATGTGAGTGATGTATAGTGCTTAATATAATAATTCTAAACTAGAAATGGACAAAACAATTTAACCAAAGGTTCATAAAACAAAATCATCTGTCATGAATCATAAGTCATAAGTGAGTCAGGTTTATTTTTTATCCTCACTTACGCATGTTGAACCATTTGAAAAAAATTAAAACATGCGTACCTAGTACCTACTAGCTGTTTAAGCTGTTATTGTTCACGAATGGGGATGCTCATCACTATTATATGTGAGTTTGCATTCCTTTTAATTTTCTGTGCAATACCCCAAGAATGCAGCAGATGGACTGAAAAAGTAAATTTTTCCTGATCACTCTGGTGACCTAGTTTTCATGTCATTGACATGTCTGTAATTAATTTTTTACTGCTATTTACTGACTATATTTTATTCTAGTTTTCATGTCATTAATAACATGGCTGCAATTAATTATTTGTTTCCATGGCTATTTACTAGATTTATTTACAGTATTATTCTTTGTCTTGTTGGATAAATAGGAGATTGAATTCTAATAGTAAGTTGTCTTTCTGTTTACATGACACATTGGCATAACTGTTGATGACACCTACAAGGCATGTGAAAGATTTCAGAATCTGGGAGTTGAGTTTGTTAAGAAGGCAGATGATGGTAACAATTTTTCTTAGCTCTCAATTCATTCTAGCGGGCCCATATCCAATTGCGAATATATCATTGTCATTTTTAACAGATATGAATGGTTTGCGTTTTAGGCCCGTTGTACAGTAGATAACTATGTGAATTGTTTTTCTTCCCCACATGACAATATATTATTCTATTTTGTTTGGGTTTGTATTATTCCTCTGCATGATGACATCTATGTTTGTAGAGATGTGAAGGGATAACTTGAATGAAATATTAAAATAGTTCGAAAATTGAGAGTGAAATCTAATCTTAAAAGCATGGGTTTGAATTAAATAGGCTAGGTGTTATTCGGCTCCATAGTTGTTAACTTATCATTCATATCTGAGTTGCCTGGGATTAAAAGAAATTGTCCAAAAAATGCTTCTAATTTGTTCAATAACCTTCCTTGCTTTGGTTAAAAAAAATCCTTCATAGTGTGTTGGGATTAAAAAAATGTTTGCGGTAGTACATTCATTAAAGAAAATTGAGCATATTATAGTTGCACAACTATCTAGCAGTTGGGCTCTCAATTGTTGGCTGCAATTTTTGCGTAACTTGTGATGCACAAATGTTGAATTCTAATGGTAAATGTCTGAATTCTGCTGATTCCATCACTGGGATTTTTCCCAGCGTTACTGCTTCACAACATTACTTTCAAGTTTTCTTTATTTTTGAGTAATTTTCTGCAGGAAAAATTAAAGGAATAGCATTTATTAAGGATCCTGATGGATACTGGATTGAACTCTTTGATCGAAAACAAATAGGAGATGTAAAACAAACTGCTCTTTATGCTTAAGATAACACCTTCAGGTAGACACTCTGGTTTTCTATTCCTTTGCCTTTATTTACTTGTATATGTTTGACCTCCTGAGTCTAATGTTGTCCTCACAAAATCTCCTATCTGATATAAGAACCAAGTTACATGGATGTTAAAATTTGCTTCAATGTGCTGAATTATGTATATCTGTGTCAAATTGCTTGGTCTCCAAATGTGTGTACTATCTGCATATCTAATTCAGAAAAAATAAACCACTCGATTTGTATAGTTGACTATTCTTTGGAACAATCTTTACGAGATTTTAAGTGAGAAATGGGCGTATCACTCCTCTCAGTAAAAACGAGGATGCAAACGGAAGAGTTTCCTTTAAAGTGAGCTTATCTTGAAAGTGAATAAGGTGTATACCCCTTTAGATAATGTAATGTTTATAAAATAAATAAAAAATTAGCACATTAAGTTTTTGTTAATTTAATATTTTATTTGAAAAAATTATTAAACTAGAGAATTGTTAGAAATATGAAAAATTTGTCCTCCTCTCTATTTCCCTCCAGAATCCAACTCCGAAACACATCCATAGTGGATTAAGATCGCGTTGCACTTTATTAACAGTGGATGAATGGATGCGCACTTGCTTGCTTTAGAACCAAGCTCACTTTAGAGGAATCCTTTCCCATGCCAACACTTGTTTGCAACTCTTTGGTGGGGTTGGTTGGAGCAGAACGGTGGCATCTTCAAATTAAAAGGGTCTCTTCAAAGCTAAATTTTTATGGAATACAATTTGGCTTTTGTCTTCCCTCCTGGTATTCTGGTCCATGGCTGTTCTATAGTGTTTTCACGTGCCTCTTGCTATGAAATCTTCTGGTTTTTGTCGCATGCCCGGCTCTTTCTGTGATACATTTTCATCTCTCCGCAGATTTAATTGGGTGTTTGCTCCGATGTAGAGTATGTAGTATTTTTGGAATGAATAATTTGTAGTCAAACCAGAATGAATAACAAGGATTGTGTTGTGAATCTTTTTTTTTTTTTTTAATTTGGAAATACCTTATAATTACTATTGTACAAGCCTAAATTGTGTCTATGCTTTCTTGCATAGTAATAATATGTGACAACGGTATGCTTTCCTGTAATAATATTTAGAGCATAGATGCGGGGGAGTCATAACTGCGTGACCTACGTTGGCCTTTCCGGATGGCCTAATATTCTGGAATTGGGCACTTTGCGCCGGGGGTGGGCTGAGATGTGGTTAACTTATCTGCGGTCAAGTTGTGGCCACAAATTTGTCCTCGTTTCATGGCGTTTAGGCCTAGATCTGGAGTTGGGTCCAGAATAGTTGCGCCTAACTTGGCGTCCCCACGTTGCTTGAGTTGGTTGCATATCCTCACAATAAGAGATGACTTGAGACACGTATCCTTATTCAGTCCTACTCCTTAGACCCTTCACACATTTGCTCGTGCAATCATTTGGGGATCTAAACTAGTAATTGGACTTTACTCTTGGGTGGTTTTCTGTAAGGCTTTGTATGTGGAATGGGATATAATTCCTTTGATTGGATGTTTTACGATAAAATGAAATAAAATTTTTATTCTATTATTTGGTAAGTGGACGGAGTAGATTGAGTTATGTTTTTATTATTTTTATCCTACCCTCATTAAAACATTTCAAAGAATAAAAGAAACTATTGTAATGGGTGTCCTGGTATCGACTCAACCGGAAGACCCAGCCCATGTAGATGGTTTTGAGTTGGATTTAATCTTGTTTCAGGAAAAAGAAGAAGTGAATGGGAGGAGGAGGGGGTGAGAGAGAAAGGAGTAGAATAAGAATTTTAATTAAAAAAAAGATCGGGGTGTGAGAGTAGAAAAAAATGAAGGTGAGAATATCAGGGCCCAAATGACAATCCCATTAGGTGAACCAATCTCGAGTTAGGATGGGTTTGTGTTATATCTCAAGATACCTAACTCAGGCCCTATATGTATAGGTAAAAACAATTTGCTAGGAAATGATTACATTTTAGTTTTTACTTATCAGCACATCACACTCTACTTAGATTAGGCCTAAGGGTTTTCATTTTTCAATTTTCTCTCCTTAAGTATATTTATTAATAATTTAATATAGAATAGGCTTAAATATGTTTTTATTTTCTATAAAATGAGTGAGTTTTGATTTTGGTCTTTGTAAAAAAATTTCTTTGTTTTTCTTCCTACTAAAATTTGAATTTAGTTTATGTAAAATGAATGAATTTTGGTTTTGGTTCCTGTAAAATATTTTTCTTTGATTTTTATCTTTCCAAAATTTGAAATAATTATTTTTGATCCCTAACATTTGTTTTAAGGTGGATAGATAACATACATTTCAGGGATCTTGAAAAATTTTTAGAGGTATCACATGTTGACATAGTACTGAAGACACTAGTGTGTGTCACTGGAGATGATCACTTGATCTTTTGTTATATGGATTTGTTTGATTTGCTAAAAAGTATGGTACTGGACAACACAAAAATAATTGTTCTACATTTGATTTGAAAAAGAATCATGGAACAACATAATTCAAGTGATGATAGATAGGAAAAAAAAACTCAATTTTTTGTTATTTAACAAAGCATGGGACAACTTTTTATCCCAAGTACAAAAAACTTAAAAAAACAAAAATACCCCATCATTGTCGTTGACATTGCCACCACTACTGTTGTTGTCGTCGCCACAGTCGTCGGCACCACCACCGCTACCACCACCATTGTTATCACTGCCGCCACCACCACCATTGTCACTACCTTTACCACCACTATCGATGTTACTACCAACACTATTGCCACTATTGCCACAACCATTGTCATCGCCACCACCACCACCATCGCCACCTCCACCACCACTGTTGTTGTCGCCTTCACCTCCGCTATTATTATCACTACTGTCGTCATCATTGCCCACCCCATCACCATCGTTGCCACCAACCTGACCGTCCCCCAACACCTCAATTGCCACTGCAGCTACCACTCCTATTGCCATTACCACCGTCGTCGTATTAAGCTAATTAATATACATTATATTAAGATAAATAATATTAAAAAGGGTATTGCAATAAAGTTTACACTATTTTGTGTTGTCCATTGTCCACCAAATAATATAAAGAATAAAAAGTTGTTCTGTAACTTAAGTATTTGCCTTGTGTTGTTCTCCTTGTGTTGCCCCTTAATGCATATCAAAAGCACCTTAAACACTTAACGAGTGTCACATGACAATAGGAATAAAAAACAATAGTTTAACATTTTTTAGGGATCAAAATCAAAGAAAAAATTTTACAAGACCAAAATCAAAATTCGCCAATTTTATATGGAATAAAAACATATTTAAGCCTATAAAATAAAACAATAAATATTTTAGAAATATATTATTTGAACTCGAGTTTGATTATTATTAGTTTTGTTAAAAGGTAAGAAAAGAGAAAGGTTAGACGTTCTTTAATTTTTATAATATTTTTTTATATAAAAGAGAGAAAAATAAAAAAATGTGATAATATAAATAGTATGATAAAAAATAGAAAAAAGTTAATATAATTATTCTAGTCAACACTGAGCTTTAGGCACAAGGTTGGTCCCTAAGCTCTATATCGTTTGGTCCATATTTGTGTTTTGCTTTTCTCATTGTGGGTGAGTTAGCCTATATATAAGAGGATGTCATTAATTTAGTGAGACATATTAGGGGTTAATTGACAAGAATTTAGACCCATTTTATGGTTGATTATTTTTTAGTTTATGGCATGATTAGTGCCTGAGCTCAACACATGATAATTGAGAAATTAGACAAAATACTTGGTCTAGAATTTGGAGGGTCTATAGCCCCTCTAGTCCCAAGCCAAAAGTAAAGGAATGTAGATGATAATGTGGACCTTGTCAAGTTATGGCTTAATTAGATATCAGAGATAACATCTTTGACCCTTCATAGTTGAATCCTTGAATTGGCCTGAGTTTGTGAAATCAGATATTGGACTCGACAATTACTTAAGAGGATTCAATAATAAAAAAAGAAGACTTAAATATAACTTTGGTTCCTGTAAATTTAGAGGGTTTTAATTTTAGTCCTTGTAAATTGTTTTCTCTTTTATTGGTCCTCAACATTTTTAGAGTAACTTCTTTTAATTTAATTCTCGCCGTTAATCTCTATTAATTTGATGTTGACGAGCATGACGGAAAGCCAAGTATTATTCAAAGGAAATACCAATGCCGTTGTTCAATATTGTGACAATTATAAGGTTAATGAGGCATTTGTTTTGGATCTTGAATTATCTAAAATCTTTAAAAAAGCATATTTTTTTAAAAAATATTTATTATTACTTGTCATATGATAAATTTTATTATGATATAATATATTATTTGTCACTACTTTTATTAATAAGACTACATAATGTTAATATATGTGTATAAGTATTTAGTATAAAACTTATATTTTCTGAATACATGTATGATCTATAAAAAGGACATTTTAATGAAAATGTTAGTAATAAGATCACACATTTAACTAAAGATTTTTCTTTGTATTGATTATTTTTGTATTTATATTAGATCAATTTTCTTCTTCTATTGAAAGTTGATTTGAACAATTTTCAAAATAAAAAATTATGTTTGATTTTTATTTGAATCCTAAAAAATAAAATTTTTGGATGAGGATGAATTAAAAAAATATTGTATTAATCTTAAAAAAGACTTTATAGTGAGTATTATAATATTGATTATTTTTGTATTTATATTAGATCAATTTTCTTCTTCTATTGAAAGTTGATTTGAACAATTTTCAAAATAAAAAATTATGTTTGATTTTTTATTTGAATCCTAAAAAATAAAATTTTTGGATGAGGATGAATTAAAAAATATTGTATTAATCTTAAAAAAGACTTTATAGTGAGTATTATAATATTGAATATTTTAATTTATTTTAAAAAAATTAAGATATTGTAAGAAGTGCAAACAAAATGAAATTCATACTCTACTAAAAGTATTAAATTATATAAAAGATTATACTCATTTTCAAATACATGTATTGTTTTTAAAATATTATAAACTACACTTGTAACTGTTTCTATTTTTGAAAATGGTTTTTTTTTTAATTAAAATTACTCAAATCTTATTTGAGATTAAATATGTTAAAGGATGGATTGAATGAATTTTTCAATTTATATATTGAGACTCAATTATAAATCTTTGATCAATAGTTTTGTAATTGATAAAAAAAATAAAATGAGAATTGATGAATTATATTAAATTAAACTGTTAAATTTTATCTTATAACCAATTGATATTGGGTGAAGTTGCCTAACAAGTATATAAATTGCACCCTAACAAATATATAAATCACACCCTAGTAATTGAGGTAGATAATAGTGTTCACGGGTTGGATTGGTTCGGATTTAGGGCAAAATTAAATCCAAACCAATTATATTTGATTAGATTGGTTTGGTTCAAGTTTTGAAATTTTTTTCAGCCAATTCGAACTGAACCGAACCAATTATAATTGGGTTGGTTTGGTTTGGGTCATTAGTTTATGATACAATAAATAAATTATTATATTTTTCAAGCTTTTATTTTCATTTATTACCTATTTTATATAATTATTTAATTTTATACTAAGGCAAGGTAAAAATATTCCTTGTTTTTTAATAACTAATTATTTATTTTATCAAAAATATTTAATTTTTATATAATTATCACTTTACATATATCATTAATTTTTTTACCTAAAGTATAATAAAAAATTTACATAATAAATATGATCAAATTAAAATATTTTATAACATTAGATAAGATCATAAGAAAATTAAAATAAATGAAAAAGAAAGAAAATACAAAAGTTGAAGCAAAATTTAAGTTCTAAGTTTACAATATATTATTTTAAAAGTTAAAACATAATTAATTGGATTGGTTCTGGTTGAAAAAAGTTAAATCCGATAACCAAACCAATTATGATTGGTTTGGTTCGGATTTGAAGTGAAAAGAACCAATAACTGAATCAATTTGAACCAATTTAATTGGTTTGGTTTGGATTGTCTGGTTTATCGGATAAATCTGATCCGATGAACACCCCTAGATAATACGAGACTTAATTTCCAATACCTCTTCCGCACGTGCTTGTTGAACCAAGTGATATACAAAGGAAATTACAGAAAAAACTATAAGCTTTGATATTATGTTAAATTTTATTTAAAATCAATTAGTATTAGATGGAGTTGTCCAATAAATATATAAACCCTACCTTAATAATTGGGGTAAATTATTAGAGAATTTTAAATATAAATTTTAGTTGCGACCTATTGCTTATGTCTTTGATGATATTGATGGAACCAGATTATGGGTGTTCACAGTTATGGGTAGAGCTGGCAAAATTGGCCTGGCCAGGCAGGCCGGCCTGATGGCTTAACAGGCTAAGCCAAGCTGGGTCGTTAAATGTTTGGCCTAATAAAAATCGGGCCAAAATGGCTCGGCTCGATTGGCTTGCCAGGGCTAGGCTAGGCCACAAAAAAACTGGCCCAAATGAAACCGAGCCTATTTGGTTCGGTAGTATATATTTTTTAAATTTTTTTTCTTTGTAAAATATACAAAAAACTAAGAAAAAAATAGTCACAGGCCATTTTGGCTCGGCTCGATGGGCTAGGTCAGGCCACAAAAAATATAGCCTGTTAAGAATTTGGGTCAGCCCGGCCCCGCCCACTTTCAACACTTGGCTCGCCGGCCCAGGCTGGCCTGACCCATTTGACAGCTCTAGTTACGGGTAACCCATGAACCTGAACCGACCCAATTACTTCGGTTCGGTTTTTCCAGTGTTTGGGTACAACCTGACCCCGATCTGTTCAAACCCGTTCAAATTCGAGTCGGGTAACGTGTTTTGATTTTAGGACCCACGGACCCAACCTGTTGATATGACATTTTATTAAATTTATTATTTTTATATACAAATAATTATTTTTATATACTTTTATATATAACTTTTACATTAAAACGTATATTGTAGTGTGAAAAAATATATAATTTTGATAAATTACCAAAATAACACTTTTTTCTTGTTTCTCCTCCTTACTTAATGCTTCTTCAAAAGCCATTTGTAAAGGCCAAGCTGCTAAAAATATACACACCAAAATGTTAAATTATATGTAAATTTGTTAAAAGAAAAAAAAAAGACCGTAACACTAAATACAATATATATATATAATGTGTTAAAATTTGTAAGAAAAAAAATATAAATTTTAAAAAATTTAACAATTTTTTAAACATTCGGACCCAATAACCTGACCCGAACCAACCCATTAATGATCGGGTTGGTTTGGTTTAGGTTTGACAAAAAAATTACATAAACCTAACCCAACTCAACCTGTATTATTTTGATCGGGTTGGGTAACAGGTTTAGTCAAATTCGACCCATGTACACCCCTAAACTAGATAGAAAAATTGTAAACGTTAACATTTCTTTTATTTTCCATTTCATTTTTATCTCATTTTTTTATATCTTTCCATTGTTTTTATAAAACTATAATAGAAAAATTATAAATGTTAACATTTTTTTTATATCTTTCCATTATTTTATAAAACTATAACGTTACCTATCTTATTTATTACTTTTTCTTTATACTTTTTTGGTTTCATATTGATTGATGCTTTAGCATTCGAAAAAAGTTTCATATTAGTTGATATTTATAATTTTTAATAAAATATTAATTCTTTTATTTCAAATTTGTCCTAAATAAATACATAAATCTAATAATTTTTTAGTATCATGCTTGTCAATTTTTCAACCACTGTTATTAATTGCTCACTTATCACGTTGGTTAATTCTATTACTTGGAAAATGGATAAATAAAGTCACTAATACTCCAATATAAATAACAGTTGTTTTATATTTACAGCAGTTACGCATTTATGAAAATTAAAAAAAAATATTTTAATAAAATTAATTTATCAAATAACTTATTTATTGTTTTTTTTAATTTATGTAAAAAAAAACTTAAATATCAATTAATACAGAACGAGGAAGTACTCTATTATCATGACACTCGATCAGATAATAAATCCAAATAGTAAGATAAGAATTTCTTTCTAGTGTGGCACGAACTTTCTTCCTAAACTTACAGATATTGTGCATAAAGTTCGTTGATGTGCGATCTGAGCGCCGGCTGTGAACTTGTCCTCTCTGGCATGGTAGTGAAAAGAGACAAGATTTGGAGAGGTGCAACCAGTCCCGAGAAACTCATGATTATGACTACCTGAAAATGAAAGCTAGCCATTTGATTTCTCTTCATAATCAGTAGTCAATGCAACAGCAGCCATGACCTATTATTTAAAACTATCAAGCACTCCCTCGTCCGCTAGATATCAAAAATGATTAACGTTATGTTTGGTACCGAAAAAATAAATAAAAAAAGGTGGTGAAGTTCGTGGAAAAGAAGAAAAGAGTTGTATTTTTCTTTGTTTAGTGGCGAAAAAATATGTAAGAAGTTTTTAATTTTTTGGTGGGTCCTAGGCAAAATTTAATCTGCTTAAATATGTGAGAAAATGTGATGTTAGATGAACGTTTTCATTATTATCCCTCGCTTTCATTTTAACTTTCGTGAATTTTTGTTTTGTGCATCTCCGTCAAATTGTCTTGCTGCTGTAATGTCATCTTCTCGCATAGTGGTCGGAAGTCGATGGTTCGGTGGTCCTTTTAAGGTGATTTTGGATCTATTTGAACAATAATTTTGTAACTTTTTTTTTTTTCGAAGTAGCAATCTGAAAATGAGATAAGATATTCGAATATGAGGAGCAAATAGTCAAATATGTGATATCATATATTTGAATATGTATATCACATATTCGAATATATGCCCTCTCCATCTGTTCCGATTTCTAACATGTTTAAAAAAAGTAAGGTTATACGAGTAATTTTAATTTTTTATTCAAAATACCCAAAAGTCAAAAAATAAACTTTCACTCTATTTCTCTCAAACCAAACAACCTTTATTTCTTACCTACTTCTTTTCTTTTCTACCTACTTCTTTTTCTGCTATTTCTCTCATCCCTACCAAACACAGCGCAAGTTTTCAAAAAAAATAAAATAAAATAAAATTCATGCACACCTGTTATAAGAGAGATAAGTATAAATATTATAAATTAACGATATGATATAAAAATAAATAAAGAATGATTCGGGAGATTTCAATAATTTACATAAAATTTAAGGTTTTAATTATCTTCATTGTTACCATTTTGTACACCAAAAAAATATTGATTTCCTAATATTAAAATCCCATCTCTAGTGAAGAAAGAATGCAGCTAATAATATAATTTCAGTCCAAGTCCAATATTCAATGTGAGAACTAATTAATATTCTAGACTTCGAGCGTCGTCACAGAAATATGAATGATTAATTAGTCAAATTGTGTTTGGTTTGCTTTTTAACCAATGCGTATGAACATACGTAATTATATTTGAATAAGAATACTTAAAATGTTTTGGTTTACACTACACAGTCAATGGTTTTCTTCTTCTTCTTTTTCCCTCATTTTCCACTATGTTCGTCATTCAATGTATATATTGTTTGTGAACAATATTCCATGAACAGGTTGAAACACTGAAAGTGAAGCTATATGTCCAATGAATAAAATAAAATAACTCACATGATGTGGTGACTGGTCTTCTATCTAGGTCGCAGACAATAGTCAATCAGAGTCCACCAGCTGGATGGTTAAGACCTAAAACGGCTATTCTGTTAGACAAATCCTTCTCGTTGGTTGACAACCAATAACTTCTTAATAATTCATTATTAATTGAATAACATGGAATAAGTCAATTAATTTGTACAAATCAAGGTTGAATCTAAGGTTCACACGTAGAATTTGAGTTTTAGTGGTCATGGTAGCAGCTGTTAAGAGGAGAGGATATGTCGGTATTATGACTCTTCTCCGATCCTTTCAGCAGTATTAGAATTTGCATATGTTTCCATATAAAACAAAATAACACTACTAATTAAGCTTCTTTTAATGAACTAATTTACAGATTCAAGGGAAAAGTTACACTAGTATTTTTTTTAAACATAAAAAATTAACGTCCTATATAATATTATATGTAACTTTTTAATTTTTATTTATGATTATCTTATATATATATATATATATATATATATATATCTTAAAAATATAAAATCATTTTCCAAAATTTTATACCTCTTCTCAACAGTCACCGATGCCGGACGTAGTAGCGTATATTCCTGGTTCATCAGAGTCACAATTCACTAATTCAGTATCACAGAACTGGTAACGTGAGATAAACTAGCTAGTACGTGAACGGCGAAAATGATGTGAATGAATACTCGTCCCCACTTGTGGTGTGATTTGACATTGAAGATGGCTAAATTATTCTGTAAATTTGATTTGACAAATTATGTGAGATAAATTAATAAAAATTAATGTATTATTATTTTAGATATAAATGTACAGCGAAGATATATATAAAATGGAGAGAAGTACGGAAAATAACAGGGTGAGAAATTCTTTTGTTTTACATATTTTTTATTTTTTAAAATAAAAAATAGATTATTGTATACTTTTTGATAATTTGTTAGTTAATTGTAAAATTGCGTTATAGTTATATAAATTTAATGATAATTAAAATTAATCTTTTCTTCTTTTACTCTTCAAATTCTTTCATCCAAACTCCAAGTATACCAAGCCATCCAAGCATCATTCCATTCGGCGAGGCTGCATCTTTATTGATAAGTATTTTTTTTTATTACAATTTGCCATGTTTTATTGCATTTTAAAATAAAGTTTGATTTAATCTTAATTTTTTCCATTTTTTTATTAATTTTGTAGACAAGATTTGCTAGGTTAAAGCATGATCGATTAGGACGCTATCGTAACTTATTTAATAATCATGCCATGTATCATCTATAACTATTAATAAAAGGAATATTTTAAATTAGTCTTCACATTTGTTTAGATGTTTTTGTTCCTCAATTAATTCTGCAACTTACCCCATTTCACTTAATTTCAACCTCTCATAGCAGTTACTTTTATTTAAACTCCACTCTTTCTCTTCCTTTTTTATTTTCAAAAAAAAAATGTAGAGAGGCACAACCTCTCTTCCTCCTAGTATACCCTTAAATTGATTTCCGTATCTTGAGGGATTAGTCTTTAACTCTCGACCGGAAGATATCCTGGACAACCAAAAAATATAAAGAAAGTATCAAATGAGAATATTTGACATTATTGTGAGAAATAAAAAATATAAATGTAGACCATGTATACAATTATATACAGATAATTAAGATTAAAATTAGTTAATGATCATATAATTATTTAAACATATATTTATCTTTTAATCTTGATTATTTAAATTTGATCTAATAGTTTATATTTATTATTCTTATCTCTTACAATAACAAAAAAAAAATATTTTAATAAACTCAACAAGAAGGTCTTTTTTACGTGAGAATATGAGAAATAAATATTAATTATCATTAGATATTATCATAAACTATCAATATTAAACAATATAAGTCATATAAGTTTTTTATATATAGATGGTCAAGATTAAATTTATTTTTAAAAATCACATAATCTCACTAGTGACTTTTTAAATAACTGATATGACTTATGTAGTTTAATCTTGACATTAATAATAAAATCTAATTATTAATGTTTATCTCTCTTACTCTCACATAAAAAAGACTTTTTCACTTGATTTTCTCATGGTTGGATTGATTAGTTTCATATTCTTAAAAAAATTATTGTGCAGTATAACCACAAAAAATTTAAAACATTAATTTCTCTCTCTCTCTCTCTCTCTCTCTCTCTCTCTATATATATATATATATATATATATATATATATATATGGATTAAATATATTTTAGTCTATGTAAATAGACCAATGTTTGTTTTTCGTCCCCAAAAAAGTGTCTTTTTTTTTCCTCCCTTAATAATGAAAATGTGTATAGTTTCTATTTTCATAAATAAGTGACCTAAAAGAGATGATTTTTTGTGAATGACAATAACTACATGTTGTCAAAAACAAAATATATAAAAAAAACATTTTTATATTTATAGGGATTAAAAATATATTTAACTTTAATGATGAAGAAGAAAAGAGGCTGTTTACATATTTTCAAAATTTCAAGTATATTTATGTTTCTGGGTAAGGACCACAGGTATTTAATGCAGCCGTATACTTAGGACTTGAACTTTAGACCATTGGTTAAGCTGAAATAATAACCTCGTGTTAGTTAATCCACGTGCCCGATGGTATTTTAAGTACATTTTGATCTAAAATTTGCAATGAAAAACAAAAGAAAGTTTAGAAATTGTATCTATTAATTCACGAAAGGGCCAAAACCCAAAGTGAGATGCAATTAATAAGTTAAGAAGATACTTATACATTATTTTCATTATATATTCTTACACTATTTTGTTATAACAAACTGTTGGGAAATAATTCAAATTTCCAATTTTAAATCTCTAGGATGTTGTTTAGATTTAAAATATTGTTTTTATTTTTGGGATTTGTTTCATCTTTTAATATTAGGATACAAGTTGTATAAATAGAGGTTCTTGCGATAAGAAGAATCACTCAAACTATAGAAGGGGTCATCACCCTAAGAGAGAGGGTGGTCATGTGAAGGGAGGGTTTTGTCAAGTTTGTCCAAAAAACTTCTAATGAGATATAATCTTATTGAGAGATAAATGAGATGTTTTCGTGGACGTAGGTAAGAGGTCCTAAACCACGTTAAATAAATTGTTTCTTTCACTATCTCTATTTTATGGTTTTGTTTTGTGTGTGTCTCCCCAACACAAACTAATGTAAACAAATAGTCAAATATTGAAACCCATTTTATTTTCCATTTTTTTAAGAGTTTAATAGCACGTACAGTCTATCAATGGAAATTCATTTTTAGTATGACTTTTAATGCAGTTATTATAAAAGTGAACAAATTTATCGTACAAAAAAGCTTGTGATTAGATGATAGTGTAAAACTTTTTATTTGTCGGTACATGTATTTTTTTTTTTAAACAAGATGATATAAAATAATGAATAAAACTAGTATCAAACTGTTATCCCTTTATATATATAAACGTGTAAAATTATTTGCTTCCTTAGGCCTAAACTCTCCCTACTCTCACTTTCATTTAAATACTTTTCTTTCATAAAGAGGTGGATTTCACTCTCCTAACATGCATTTGATATATCCTCTTATGCTTTTAAAATTAACTGAATGGTTTAACAAGCTGCAATTGAATATTAGAAACCAATTATATATTTTATCTTCAAAATTCAGATATGCTCCTAATATGCATATGATATATCCCCTTATACTTTTAATATCAATTGAACGATTTAACAAGCCGTAATTGAATATCAGAAACCAATTTCAAATATATATATATATATATATATATATATATATTATTTTAAAATTTAAATACACTCCTAACATGCATATGATATCCCTCTATATATATAAATTAAAATAATTTTATTGAAATAGAGTGTTTTTATGAATTTTTCTTAATCTCATCTATTTCAATCTATTATTTTTAATATCTTTAGTTTTAACTTGAATTTTAATATTTTTTTAAAAATTATCAATAATTAAAAATAATATTGTATCACAATATAAAGTATTTATCATAAATCTAAAATATAATTTTTTTGTTCTAAAATATTTATTTATAACAAATTTTAATTATAATATACTTTATATATTTAGGAGTATTTATTTATTATAAATTTTAGTTATATAAAATAAACATTTATTTTGTGCAATGCACATGCTAAAATACTAGTTTTGCATAATTTATATTGGACCCATCTATGCAGGCAAGTGGTGTGTGTATGGTTATCCCATCATGTTGTACTCAGCCACTCACTTTCGAGGCCTGTACCATATATAATTGAGATATGATACATGCACAACAATTTATATAACAATACTTTTTGTGTCTATCTCTCTCCCTTATTATGAGATGTAATAAACGATGTGCAAGAGAGAGATATACACAAAAAAGTGTTGTTGTACAAATTATTGTATAAATTATTGTACAAATAACATTTCTGTATATAATTAGATACGTGTCGAATTATTGCTTGGTCATACATTTTGACTTTTCATTTTAAGGGAAAATATATAAATTTCCAAGAAAATATTTTCTCTAATTATATATATATATATAATTAGAGAGAGAGAGAGAGAGAGAGAGAGAGAGAGAGAAGAGAAATAAATTACATCACTATTATATCATTAATAACATTATATCAAATGTGTTTTTAATTTATTTCAACCGTTAAATTATAATTATATATTATCTTAATTGTTTGTGTTAAGTTTTATAAAAAATTAAATAGTTATAAGTATATAATTCAAATAGTTCTTATTTTTATATATTTAAAAGTATATATTATATCAATTTTAATGTATATCAATAGATTATTAAATAATTTTAGATGAATATAAAATTTTGTAGATAGGTTCTATATTAAAAGAACTTTCAATTCAACTGTTAATTGAGATAAAATTATCTAATAAAAATGATTGAATAGCATAATAGTTAATATAACTTATAGCAATGTATTTATGATATCAATACCAATAAAAAAGTGTAATAGGATTTAAGTTTAGTATTTAAAATGTTTAACAATAAATAAATGTATATTTTAAATAGGATTGATAGTGTTAAAGGTTAGTTAAAGACATAATTAGAATAATTGTTAATCAAGAAAAAAGTAATAAAATAAACATTCTATTTTTATAGAAAATTTTCAACTTTAAATATTACTTGTTTTTCACCAAATCAAAAATGAATGATCACATGCTCAATGGTTGTAGGATGATTTGGTGGTTTATTATTAAGGTTTTCTTGTGTTAGCAATGGTGGAAGATTCACCTTTAAAGACTTTAATACTTCTAAAATTTAGAGTCAAGAGGTGAGACATTGAGTGAATATATACATTATCATGATTGATTTGAGGTGTGTGTATAATTTCGTTGACTTATCTCTCAACAGTAATTGTCGTTAATTGTTGATTATGCTAATCATAAAATGATTAATGGAATTATGGTTGTTAATTATAGAGTTTAGATACTTGCTTATTATTTAGCATGTAAAGAAAAAGAATAATGATAGCAAGGAGGTTGAACTATGCTAATTTATCAAAATCTTTCTAATCTTTTTAAAATCAAAAGAATAGGTTGGTAACTTTTAAAAGCAAAAGCTCAAGTCACACTATAATGTCCCATAACATTAATTTGAACTAACTAACTCTAGTCGTAGAAATAATTCAATATTAGAAAAATATTATTTAATTTAATTACTAAAACACGTGTAAATTTTTTGCATTGCACTAAAAAATGGGACAAAACATACATAACGATTGATTAAATGTAATTAAAATAACCACAACATAAATACTGAATAATACCTTCATGCATAAAAGAAATAAATAATGTGTTGCACCTCATGGTGCTATAAACCATTATAATAATAATAACAATAACAATAATGTACCAGAACCAAATAAGTTAAGAGTACCATATCATATGACATTTAGTTGAGACCAATAGGAGATAACAAAACAAGGAAGAGTAGTACTGGATACAACAAAATCACTCCTAAGCTAGCTACACATTAATCCTAACACTACTACTAGGAAAAGCCTCTAATGAGTCCTCCTCCTCAAAGCTAGTAATGTTGACAACAGATTGACGACATGGTCCTCTAGTAGAAGATGTCATCGATCGATCTTTAGGAGTATAAACAATGCCTTCCACATATCCTCAATGGGAAGACTTAACTTGATTGACATATTCATTGTGAAAGATATCATAGGCACACCAGCAGGGAAGTTTGTATCATCGATACAACAAACATTTTAATTATTAAAGTTAAAGCGCGGCACATCTTGGTTCCCACACGTGTTCGACAAACTCAATATGGAGAGTTCTATGTGTTGCATGTTGCGCACTATATGCTTCTATGACACGAGCATCGTGATCATGGTGCAACCATAAGCAAGAATGGTAAGCATGCATAACAAGGATACTTCGGAAGTATGTGTCAAATGACATACTTCATGCATGCATATGTAAATATAAGCTGATGCCAACAACATAAAACAACATATCACAGTAATCTAATCATATCATCACATATCAGTATTTGCATGCAAATTAATGCAATATGTTTGACAACTTATACATGTGACAAACTTAACTCCATGGAGATTACTTTTGTTTGAGCGATCAATTGGTAATGTTCCTTAACATGGTAAACATCTCAACAAGACTTTCTAGTCCACGACAAAGCACATTTCAAAAACCATTCGACAAATATACCAATATTTGATCATTGGGAGCAATTGTGGCTTTTGTAGAATTACATGTCCAAATATCCTCAAGGTATAAACTTAGACCTCCACTTGCCTTCTTACACTTGTAAAAGACAAAGTATATGTCACTACAACAGTGTTGTGTCTTATTGTCGATTTTTTTGGTCAACACTAAGCATCCAAAAATGACGCTAACCATTATTTTAGCGCCGAATATGCGTCAGAGGGGCATGCGACACTAAAATGGTTGACGCTAACATGCTTGCGACAACCAATTTCAGCTAAGACTACTTAGTGCGTGACCAACATACAAATCGACGTTAAAAGAAGTCGATGCTACCAAAAGTATTTTTTTTAAATTAATTTCCATTTCATTACTTTGTCTCACAGAAGTTGACACTATTTTAGTGTCAAACAAAGCCAACATGAGCTTTGTGTCGCAGATGCTGACATTAGTTTTGAGTCGGCTTGTCCGACACTAGTTTTGAGTCGGCTTGTCCGACACTTGGTCTTAGCTTATACAACACAAAGTAGTGTCAGCTTAATTGACACTAACTTAGTGTTAGAGTGGCTAACACTAACTTAGTGTCAGTTTAGCTGACACTATGTTTGATAATGAAGAAAATACTGATTTGTATTGTGAAATGTAATGGACTTGTCCTGAATGATAAAAAAAATTCAATCCAAGGTTTAAAAAAATGTAATATAGTGTGCATTCATATTGTTGCTAATATCTAATTAACTTGATTGACATCATTTACAAGTGAAAACATAATTTAAAGTGTAAAATTTAATTAAATAAAATTTCTTTGAAATTCTATGTAAATTTTAGTGGTTAATTCAATTAAAACTTAGATTGTGTTGTGAAGCAAACAATAAGTTTTTACTAATTTTTGTGAGTAGATGGTCAAATATTTCATAAAAATTAATATGATTAGTCATTATTAATCGAAATAAAAAAATCTGTGAAATTTTAGATTAGTTTTGACACCTTGTATTATAATATTATTATTTTATTTAGTGTTGAATGCACGCTTTATGAAGAGCACTTCTAGATTAGAGAAACATTCATAACCACTGCCATCGTGCATGTTAATTTACTAATCAAGTATTGGTAATATTTCTTCTCATTTCTCCTTTTTGAGTTGCACAAAATACCCTATTCTCATCCTCATCTCATTTTCGTTCTCCCCTCTGTTCTCCCCCTTTATTCTTGGGTTCAAGAAGCTTGTGTTGGTGGTGGTTGGTGCTAGAATCTTTTTTTTGGAGCAATATTGTCAAGGGATTCAAGAGTTCTCCATGGGTGAAGGAAGCTTTGCCTTTTTAGACACAATTCTCAATATTTGTGTAATTGCCTCATTGGCATTTGATGGTATTGGTTGGTCTTGATGTTAAAAATATGTTCTTTCCTTGTTTTATGCTTGAAAATGTGGTTTAGGATGCATATATTCTTCTTAGAATCAAAAGCTTTATCTTTTTATTTTTTCTACATTTTTACACGAAATGCATGCCTATGTTTTTTAGTATATTTTATTAGTTGTGTGTTGGTTGTTATTCCATGATTAAATGATATTATTGGATACTTATATCATTTTGGTATGATATCTTGTAATTTGGAGACATAAAGCTTTGATTTTTAACATTTTCATAAACTTGGAAATTTAAAAATGAAACCTTTGGACACTTAGACCTTGTATTCAAGTTATTGGACAGTGGAGAAGATGGATCCAAGTTGCTAGAAATGAGTATTAGACTTGAACATAACACCCTAATCAAACAGTAATGAGGTTAAGCTTAAGTTTGATTTAGAAAACTGAAAAATACAAGTTTTGGCCAAGATAGTAGCTTGCACGGACTTTTCAGATTAATGACAGTGAAATTAACTTAATTTTAATTATTAAAATTCATTAATTAAGAGTTAATAAGCTTAGCAAAAATGTTGGATTGAAAACAAGCAAATTTGGACTAATTTTGGTGCTTAATTTCAACATTAGGCTAACTATGGATAACATGATAATTTTACTCAAATTAAATTAAGATCATGATTAAAATAATTAATTTTATTTATAATAAATTTAATTCAGTCATATTTAAAGAGACATCCATTTTTGGACTTAAGTTAATTATGGAGATTCTACCAAGGAAGGTTCAAATTTGAATGTTGAAGCTTGTTAAATGTTGCAATAAATATTTTTCTCATTTTGTTGGAAAAGTTTAGAGTCTAAGCACGTATGCTTTACCTTAGTCTTTTTGTATGATGATTGTGCAATAGCTGAAAGTTTCTATTCCTATGACTGATGCAATGACTTATTTTGAACATATGTCCTTTTTGTTTTTGCTTGTGTTATTCACGCTACTCAAGATTAGGAGATAGGTTTCTTTGCCAAATTTGTCTTTTCTAATTCAACAAATGAGGCCTTGAGTTTTGTAAGACATGCTTGTTGGCCTTAGGAAGTCTTAGCCTTGTAGTATGAAATTTTTCTACTTAGACGAAACATATAAGCAATGAAGCTTGTGTTCCATTCAAATTAACGATGTGTAGCAAGATGCATTGATCATTCTCAGTAGTTAGACAACATAACTAGTCAATACATAGCTGCATCCTTGTAAAGATTGTTAGTTCAACTAAGTTAAAGCTCCCTTATGTTTGTTTGTTATTATTAAAATTTAGAGTTAAATCGTCTTAGATCTAATGCAACATGTAGTGAGTATCCTTTCCATTGATTTATTAAAAAAATGGTTGAATGATATTTTGATATGTCCTAGAAAATCCATCTTGTAAAAGGTGAATATTGGACATCACTTTGTCAATGTACTTACATGGTGTATCTTATAGTTTAATGGAACTATGATGGATAAAACCATATTGCAACTTTTTCTAAAAGTGGATGGTTTAAATAAATGTATCTCTTCATAAAGAAACATAAATGAACCATTATAACTCTTCATAAAAGGATATGATTTGAATAAACATAATTTTTCATGAAAAGACATGAATGAAAAATTATAACCTTTTGTGAAGGAATTCTTATCGACCAATACTTAGAAATTTTCTAAGTTACACCTACAAAAAAATCAACAATCTTACTATATAGACATTTTATGATTGGATGCTATAGTGTTAAAATATATTTTAAATAAATTCTATCATTTTTGTTTACACAACATTTCGCAAAATTTTGATAAAGTGATACTGTGATTGGTCATAAAAAAAAAGTGAGAAAGAGAAGAAAAAGAAATTAGAAATCTGAATAATGGTGATGAGAGAGATCGATTCAAAACTGTATTAGTCTAACTACTGTGTATCTGATTTGAAAATTGAGCAAGTGCAAACTCTGACAGAAATCTTGGCGATCATATTTTTTTGGAACCTTTTTGATTGGCTTCCCAATGGGGATTCCACCACACCACACCACACGACCCCGTTAATATAAAACGACATGCATCAACTTCTTTGTCGCTTCCACAAACTTATGCTGTTCCTGTTCTGTACTGCATTCCCAATCCCCAATGCCTTCCGAACAAGCCAAGATATTATTGCCAATCCTGTACGTGATTTGGCAATGGCATGCCTGGTGCTCATTATTTTTCTCAAATGAAACCACAACCGTATTATGTCAATATAGTATAAACAAATATAAATTAATTAACTAGATCATTGTAATTGATTTCATCTCTGGTATTGTATTGTTTCTAAACACACTAGCAATTCTTGAGATATCCACCGTATAGTAGGGCTTTCTTTGCAAAATATTACCTTCTTTTTTAATTTTGCCTCCCCCCTCCCCCCTCTATTATTTTAAAGTGCTTTTACAAAGATTACGGATGGGATACTCTATACGTTGAGAGCGATAGATAACCTATAAAGATGGTATAATATGATATAAATATAAGTACTTTTGTGGAGTTTGATTTTGTTATTTCATTATCTTGCATTTCTTTCGATTTTTAAAACAAAAGGAACTGCACCAGCTAGGGGAGGTTCATGTATATGGGGTCCATTTAGATTTAATACGTTAGTTTTTGTTCCACTAAATGATCTCAATTTTCAATAGTTAGACCATTGATTCTTGGGATGATTGTAATTAAATATATTATAAAATAGTAAAATCATTCACCTACTAGACTAGATAAATCTTATTGACAGAATAAAAAGAAAAAGATATATATCACTATATATGCATTATAAGTCTCGCAATTTTGAACATTATTTGCTGCGCTTTATACAAACATATAATTGTTTATTTACCAATAAGCATCTCGTATATTATTAGTATTATTAAATTCAATTAAAACATATTTTTAGTCTCTCTTTATGTAATCTGTCATTTCTTTAATTTAATCTTTATAAAAAAATGTTTTTCAATTAGGATCTTGTTTGTATTATCTTTTTTAATTTCGTCCCTATCATCTATTGCTATTATAATATCATAAAATTGAAATAAAGTTAACATAAAACATGAAAAAGAAAAACTATCATGGACGAAAAATATAGTTTCTAATATTTATGTATGATACATATTTTTTATTTGATCCATATGCTTTAATTATTAAAACTTAAACAGACAATTTTATATATAATAGATAGTAGTAGCTAAATTTAAAATAATTATATATAAAAACTAATTAATAATCCTTTTGTAAGTACTAAATTAAACTGAATATTAGGTATAAAGATTAAAAATATAATTTAACCATGGAATTCAAGTAAAATTTTAAAAATAAAAATAAAAATATTTTAGAGAAAACTATATCTAATATTATAAGATTACACATATAATTTTGATAGAATTTAAAAATATAGATTAACATATTTAAAATTTTATGAAAAATATGCATAACTAATTGAGGAATATATATATATATATATATATATATATATATATATATGCTTTTACGGTATAAATGATTTTTACATTGTTATCTAATTACAACTTGTCATGTATGATAAGTTTGTTCACTTTTACAATAACAACTTTAAAAAACATGCCAATCATGATTTCTAATCGGTTGATAGTGTAAAACTTTTTACACTAATAGTGTATGAAAATTAAGCTCTAACTATTTTTTTTTTAAAAAGTTTAATTTCCATGCACCAACAATGTAATGTAAAAAACTTTGCATTGTCAACTAATAAGAAATTGTGCTAGATATGGCTCTTAAATTAATTATTATAAAAGCTAACAAACTTATCATACAAGACGGTTTCTAATTGATTGATAATATAAAATTTCTTTACACTGTTCGTACATGTTTTATTTACTCTTTTAAAAAATAAAAAATTCGAAAAAGAAAAAATGAAAAATAACTAGCATTTGTTTTTAAATAAACTAAAAAGCTAAATATAAGGGTGAATTTGTCAACAATGGCTTCTGGGAACTACAAGTTAGTTTCATGGCGTTTGCCGCCTTTGTTGTCGTCACACTAATTAAAAGAAACTTGTTCAAAACGTCTAATAATTTATTCGATAATTTTAAGTAAGTGTTACAGCTTGAGCACCCGGACTTCCCCAGAAGACAACAAAATTTCCCTGGCATCATAGTCTTCTTTTGTTGTTAGCCATATATCATCGCTTTCAATTTATTAATGCTAAGAAAATCGAGGTTTTCGTTGTAAACGTTGCCATCTTCAGTCAGACCTTCCTACTTTGCAAAAGATTCTCCAACGGAGTGCTCAACTCAATAATGCAGTTTCTAACAAATAACAAATCACAAATTCTCATATATATGAGTACATAATACATATCGAGAAGATAAAGATCAATTTATAACAATGCGTACTTAACACACTAAACTATGTTATACTAATAATCTCTAATATAAAATAATTTGAATCGATCATTGGCTGTTTTTTCACTCCCCCTCCCACCCTAGTTTTCACAACGTTAATATCTGATTGGAGGTTGCACTTGCACGGAGAGAATACTTAGCAAAAAAATCTAACATCATGGTCTTCGTCATCATCATCATCACCACTTCCTAGAAGATATGCACAAAATATAAAGAAACTTTTACCATGTACCGTCAAAACAAGAAATGTTTCATTTCATCAAAGAAGGCAGAACCCCAGAAATCTCATCAATTTTTCTGAATCTTTGCCACACCAACACACCCTTTTCCCATCATCATCACATCTTTTTTTCACCTGTAATCAGTCATCATCAGTTGTAGTCAGTAGTAGTAGTGGTACATGGCCTCCTCTTCTGTCTTGTTTTCATCAACATTATTGAAGCTAGTGCTACTGCTTCTACTAATCAATTGCTTAATATCCTTGAGATCATAATCGAACGGTGTTAGCGTTTGGCTAAAGCAACCACCAACACATGACTTTTCTCCATATTGGTTAACATTTTCACCTCCATCGTTAATGCTAGTGTAACCTAGCATAATGTTATCATTGTAGCTGTGGTAACCAATTTCTTCTTGCTTTATTTCTCTCCCTTGAGTGCAGCTGCCATCAGAGGAACTGCAACTTCCTTCGCTTCCAAACATGAGCATGCTGTCTTTGATAGGGTAATAGCATTGCATGGGACTGATGCTAGCCATGGTATCTTGGCTTTGGTAAAAGGGGTGAGAAACCGAGGTTGTTGGGCTTGCATAGTTACTTGAAGGAAGGGAAAGGGGTTCAATACTTGTGAAAGTGGTTGTTATTGGGCTGTAGGTGCAGTACTCTCCGTACAGTTGGTGAGGTGAAGGAGAGGGTGGAGGGTTTTGAAGGGAAGAGGATGGAAATGAAGGTTGTTTTCTGTGATGAGAAAGAGGTAGCAACGCCATGAGCTTTTTCTTCAACTTGGTGTTCCAGTAGTTCTTGATATCATTGTCAGTCCTTCCTGGTAACTGAGCAGCTATAATTGACCACCTGTTAATAAATTTACGAAAGCTAGTATTAAGTTTCCACCAGAAAAAATTATTTATTCAAATCTCTTAATTAAACACAGTGGATGCTGGTGTTGGATTCAAAATTGACATGCATGAGGAAGTGCTAGGCAGATTCTGAACAATAATAAAGGATTTTAAAAAAAGGGAAAACATTTAAAAAAAAAAAAAGACTAGCTGTGATTGCCCTTTTTCTCTCCTTTTTTATCTCTTCTAGATAGACTGATAGAGACTATATCAGTGTTTCACCGTAGCAAGTGATTGATGACGATTAAAGGGAAAAAAGAAGAGGGGAAAAAGATGTCATAAAAATATTCTGGATATAGGTCATTGATTTCAGATTAGAGTGGTCAGGAGATGTTAAAAATAATTGTTCAGCACTATTGATAGTGGGGTTGCATTAAATGTTAGTAACTATTGTACCTGCTTCCAATATTAACATAGAGGCTGCAAATTATTCTGTCTTCCTCATCGGAGAAATCTCCATGCTTAATGTTGGGCCTGAGATAGTTGAGCCATCTCAATCTGCAACTTTTCCCACATCTCTTAAGACCTGGTCATATATATTTGGAATCAAATCAAAGCTTATTAGAGAGAGGGTGTACACATATATATGAGATCTCACAAAAGACATTTAACTATTTAAAAGCATTTTTTTTTTCATAAAATCATAACATTAGCTTAATTACCAGCTTTCTGAGGAAGAGCAATCCAATTCCCTCCAGTTCCATGCTTTTCTATGTACTCCTTCAGCTTTGTGTCTTCTTCTGGTGACCATGGCCCTTTCTTAACACTTGCCTTGTCACAACACGGAGCTCTTCCCATCTCTCTCTCTTTGTGTATTCCCTGCAAAATCTTAATCTGTCTGAGGATCCAAACTCTCACTTTCTAATCTGAGTGAAGTTTTGGTGGGTAGTGCTGGTGCCTTATAAATAAGAGACCCAGTGTTTGGACAGTTAAAAAAAAGATTATTTTATCATTTAAGTGACAGAGAAAGAGCCATGTACACAAGTCAAATGAAAGCATGGTCAGAAAATTATAGTATACAATAATTTAGTTTAAAATTCCACGCACTGTTAATAATAATATTTAAGAAGGGTACTAAGAGTCAGAGAGAGCTTTCTAATCTTCAACGTTGTAGACCTGGCCAAGCCATACAAGCCTCACTCATTCTCTTCTTCCTCTTCTCTAAAGAGAAAGCATCCAATGTTTGCGATACAGAAAGAAAGACAACACCACAGGACTGCTGAATTGATGGGTACAGCTACCAGAATTGTGACACTTTCCAAACACTAGGACCAAAATGACGCCTGGCCTGGTTTTCTTCTGCTTATTTTTATTATTTAATTAATGAATTATAGTTATTTGGTCATAAATGCATATTATGCATTGACACTTTGCAAAAAGTAAAAGGCCAAGCCAAGTGTATTTTAGCTAAAGACCGGCAAAGAAATTGAAAACAATTCATTAAAATATTAAATCTCATTCACTAAATCCATATCTAACTGAAGGATGCGTTTGATAAAGGGCGCACCTGAATATTCATAAAATTAATGGGTTTGAATTATATCAATATGAGTTGGTTGAATAAAAGGAATCTGGACCCTTTAAAACACTTTTTGATTTTAATACGATTTATGTGTATAAAAAATACTAATAAAAAGAATTCTGACTTTAGTGTCTAACTATATTATGAAAATTAGCCTCTAGATTATTTAGAGCATGGAAGGATACACTTAAAAAAACTTATGTTGCCAGAAATTATATATCCCACCGTCTCAATTTACACCAGTTTAATTTTATAATTTGGAATTTGAGAGTGAGGTTTTCGTTTATGGCATCTACCCTTAAATTCCTGCACTTCTTATGTATAATAAGTGATTCTTGTGTGTATGGTTTATAAACAAAAAACCTTAAAATATTTCTCCTAGGTAGAGTACGTTCTAGGACTATATATAAACATGTAGTACTTTTTTGAGAAGAGTATTCCGCTAATTAACTAGGATTTCATATACTCTACTTTGAGCAAAAAGGTTTAAATAACGTAAAACATTTCAAGGGTATTTATAACTCCAAAGGTAATAAAAATTATAAATAAATCTTAAATGTAAAATCCTAATCCAATGTCAATTAACATTTTAAAATATGGAATCATAATCAAATTAAATTAAATAAAGAATTTTAGATGATAATATATTTTAAGAACACATATTACAAATAAAATTCCTAAAAATAATAGAAAAAAATCTTAAACAAATGATTTTTTTTTCTAAATTTATTAAAAGATAATATAATAATTGCTAAATGGTACAATATTTTTAAATATAATTTTCCATTCTTTATTTATATATATTTATTGTACATCACTTGGTGTATTAAGTAAATCAACAATAAATATTTAAAATATAAAAGATTTATATGCGACACAAGAATTTATTATATTGACTGGTTACGTAGTATGCACAAATACAACCAGTGCATTGTGTATATACAAGAATTTCTCCCTGCGCAATTGAAGGGAGAAAAAAAAAAAGAATTGTACACAGCAATACGTACGTGTACTTTTTTTGGAATTTCGGACTTAATTATGAGTTATGACTTGTTTCTAAAGTTTACTCTAGCCAGATATATACAGATTTCTAATTAACTATATAAATTGAATAATTTGACATTAATAATTAGCTAAAATATAAATAATTGTTCCTGGTTACACTCTTTCTTAATTAATCAATTGGTGTTATTAGAGAAGCAAACGCTGTTAACTGTTGAGTATCTCTAACCCGTGATAAATGTCACGCATGAGCATGATCATAACGTTTCAGAGTTGCACGGGCCCAACCAATGAATCAGATTCTTTGCCATTAGATTTATTTGATCAGGTGTTTGGGATTGACTAATCAAGGCAATGGTAACTTGTACACCATTTTTTTTTAGTATTGATACATCATATTCATACCTAGCTAGCTAGCCATTGTGACCAGCAATATTGTGAAAATCAGGCAAAACAATTCTCTCAGATATGTCCTGCCACATTGTATCATTCCTACTGGGGAGCCTTGCGTTGCTTGGCGACACATAGGAATAGAGACCTAAGGACACCGAGGAAAGACCCTACACGGATTTCGTAGACCATGAGATGCTTGATATTCATAGCCTACATCCTAGTGATGAGCACACATAAATTATTGTTAATTTACTCAATTTTCATCTGTTTTTATTAAAAGTTTTTCTTTCTTATTTCCCATTTTCTTTTTCAAATCAAACAAAGTGAAAGAGGGTTTTTTTCTTTTTCTTTTTTGTGATGATAGTGAAAGGGTGTATCTAAAGATATGGTCAACGAGTGTTTAATATTCATTCATAAATATATTTAACTGTCTTCAAAAATTAATAATGTTTTTGAATTTTAATAAATTAGAAAGCTTCTTGTGCATTAATGTTAATGGATTGTTTCTGTTAAGAATAATTCTAAATCTTTCTACTCCATCCCCTTACAAATTTTTCTACTACCTTTTAGGCTAAATTATATTTTTGGTCCCTTTATTTTTCTCAATCCGCAATTTTGGTCATCCTACTTTTTTTTAGAGACATTTAGTTCTTTTATTTTTCAAAATCAGCAATTTTTGTCCCTCCTATTTTTTAGAGACATGTAGTCCTCTTATTTTAAAAAATGCAATTTTGGTCCCTCCGCCATATTTCTTGCATTGATCGTTAGTGGTTTAACATTGACTCTAACGTGTTAATGTTGACTCTAATATTAACTCTGACTTTAACGTGTCATTTAAGTATTGATACGTCATAATCAACGTTAAATTACTAACAGTCAATGCAAAAGATTTGACTGAGGGACCAAAATTGCAAATTTTGAAAATAAGGGGACTAAATGTCTCTAAAAAAAATAAGAGATCAAAATTGCCGATTGAAAAAAATAAAGAGACCAAAAATATAATTTAGCCTACCTTTTATGGTAAGAATCAGATGAAAAGTAAATACATTTAATGTCTAGAGAATATAAATACTTATCATAAAAGGTAGGAGGAGGATTTGTAAGAGAATGGAGTAGGAGGATATAGTATTACTCTTCTGTTAAATAGTAAATGCATTTAAAATTACTAAATACATTTAAATAGTAACAACTTTTTTCTGTTGGTAAGGTTATAATTTTTAAAAACAATTTGATCTAAACTTGCTCGAAGCAAGTTTCATGAATATAAAGTGTTTTTGTATTTAATTTTTCTGCGTGATAATTTATTATGAGTTTAATAGTCATGTACTGTTAGTGTAAAAAGTTTTATACTGTCGACCAATCAGAAATTACTATTGATATGACTTTTAAAGTATTTATTATAAAAGTAAAAAAACTTACAATAAATGAAGGTTTGTGATTGATGATAGTATAAAATTACTTTATACTGTCAGTGCACGACTTGTTTTTTAATTTATTATTTTTATTTTCAAATATTAAAATATGAAACATAATTATTTCGTACCCTCGACGATTTTAGAAGTCACATTATTAAAATGATATAGAAGCTTTCGGCTTTGTTTTTTTAATTTATTTAATGAACTGATAAGTTGTGTTGTGTCATTGCCTACGTATATATTGTAACAGTTATAGAGTGGAGTTCTCTGTATGTCCTTGATTATTTTGAAAAAAGTCGTGATCATGCATATCAATTAATTAAATATGCACGATCCATTTAGAGATATGAGCTATTTTATTTTATTTTATTTTTACAATGAGACGATTTTTGAATGATTTTTTTCATAAGCATTTATAAAAGAAGTTTCTTCTATAAGCTAAAATTAACTTATACATAAGCTAATTTGTAAAATTTTTATCATATTAGTTTTTCCAAAAGTTATTTTTAACTTATGCATAAGCTAATTTTAGCTTATGGTCTTATGGGAAAAGTTTATTTTATTTTTTTATTTTCTTTTCCTAGAAAATGTTTATGAAAGAAATTTATTTAAATAAGACTTATGTCCGTTAAAATCGAAGGAATGCACTCATAATCTCACATGCCATTTTGGGTTAGTTAATAATTATCAATTCTTTTTTGTATGAAACTGATATTTTTAAATTTAAATAAAATTTAACAATAAAATTAATTTAAAAAAGAATAATAAATAATTTATTACTAATAATAAGTAATTTGTCATATTAAATGAAAATAAATTAAAGAGATAAGATTTTAAAATCATAAAATTTATGAAAATAAATTATTTGAATTAAGAAACATCATAGTTGATGATGTAATGTGCCAAAATATAAAATTTAGAAATTAAATTTAAATTATGATTTTTTAAGATTATAATAATTTTAAAATTTAGTCTATTTGAAAATGAAAAATATCTTTAATTTGATTTAATACATCAAGACATTAAAACTTAAAACAAATTAAAATTAAATAATAATTTATATTTAAAAAGAACAAAATTATAAATAAAAAATAAAATTAACTATTCAATATATGAGAAGTCACGTGACTTGAAAATTATTTTCTAAAAATACTCTCATTTAAGAATGAAGACTCAAATTTATAATTTTATTAAAAGCATTAAGTTTTCACCCATCTCAAAAATAAAAATAAAATCTTCAATTTATGCATCTTAATTTAAATGAATTCTAACTATTTTATATTGTGTTTTTGGCAAAATTAATATTTTCATCTTCTAACTTTAATTTATATTTCAATTTAATTCTTTAACTTTTTCTTTATTTAATTTAATCATCTAATTTCTCATTTTGTGTCAAGTTTATTCTTTTATCAATTTCATTTATAAAAGAGATATGATACACATACAATAATTTGTACAACAACACTTTTTGTGTCTATCTCTCTCCACTATTATAAAACAAATATTATTTGTCAAACAACTCATACAACAGTTCAGACGACACTTTTTTGTGTTTATCTCTCTTCTATACATTATTTATTACATCTCATAATGATGGAAAGAAATAAATATAAAACATATTATTGTATAAATTATTGTATGAATTATTGTACATGTATCATATCTCTTATAAAAATATCAAAATTTCGCTAGAATTTGTGTCACTTTGGCGGAATCTGTCATGAACGACTATTTCAAGCTTTGAAAAATTAATTTCTTACACAATTCGATCAGCATTTAAAACTATAAAAAACACTCCAATCCACCAAGATTCATGGATTTTTCACATGAGTACATGTAGAAGAACAAAACCACCAAAATGCTGATTTGTAGTAGTCATGCCCTGTTTTGTTTGTAGGTAATTTTTGTACAATAAATTCGTGCCGAAGTTTGGTATTTCTCTTCATTTTATGAAGCTTAACAAAGTCGGCTAAAAAAATTCAGAATGAGATTTTCCTCCATATTTCGAAAAGAAGATTATCTTTAATTAATTATTTAAACGCGGATATACTATTTTTTTTTTCTCAAAATATTGTTGGTAGGTTGCATGGCTGCTTTTTGTAAATTGATTTTACTTAAATCATTGAATGTGGACAAGAGGAAAGTGTCTTAGTGTGGCTACCATAAAGTAAAATTATTAAATGAATTAAAGCAACATCATAATCTCCGTTGGCAGACAGGGATTTAGGAAAGATATATATGCTGGCTTTAAATTCCCCTATCTCTTTTAGTAATTAGCTTATTATCGACATATAATCCCTGCATTTTGTTCTCACTTCTAGCTATATATACTACTTTATATAGTGCTTCTTCACAGTAACAATAATTGTTGACTTATCTAACAGTTATAAGACAATAATTGTCTCATATCAAGAAATAAAACTTTTCACCTTCTAAATATGATCATCCTCAGATCATAATGAACCTGCATAAAGTTAATCCATCTCGCTTGCACCCACTGAATTTCTTCCATTTTTTTATCACGGATATACTCAAGATTTTCTTCTGCTTTTCTAGTGAAAACATAAGAGATTTATTGATCAGGAGAACATAAAGGCATGTCGGCTATGAACTGGACTAATTAGTCTGTTGCTTCTGTACCGTAAAAATATTTCAGTGGTCCTGTGATATAATCTGATCCTGTACAAAATTTTCACTAGAAGTTCAAAATTAAGCAGCAGCATCAATCTGGTGACAGGATACGGGGCAAGAGTAGAGTATACATTTGTAATATCTCTAGGTCTTGAAATTAAATAAGGTAGCATGAACCCAGCCTACCCAGGTTATTTTACCATATCATCCAACGCATAGGATGATCATGATGCTGACAAAAAGTCGAGTTAACCAAATTCTAAATTTTTTAATATCTAGCTTGTTGGCTCAAGCGTGCATATTAATTGTTCTAACGAATGGTTAGAAATGGAGATCAAGTATGCGTTTTTGTCAGCCAACCAAAGTATACTCACATGCTAACAATTGGACAGAATAGCATATTTAGTTGATGGGATTTTGGTAAGTGTATTGGGTCTTTGCTAGTAATAAAAATTTGAGTATCATTTTCAAGGATCAAAGGATAATTAACATTTCAAATAGTGATTCTAATATAAATTACAGGAAAGATTTGGATTTGATTTGTTTAAGAGAAAATAATAATTAAAATTAAAAAAGCAAAAAGATTTATTTTTTTAGGTTTTTCTTTTAAAAACACAAGAACGCAAAGTAAATGACATGAATCCAATGAAAAAAAAATGCTGAGATTAGGTTTCATTCAATTTTATCTAGACTTTTTAATATGGATATTAATTTAATTGTTTATACTTTGCCTACTGGATTTATTAATTTATTTAAATCTTATTTTTTTAGGCAATTAAACCTTTATTCCTAATGAATTAAGAGCCCTAATTCTTTATATGAAATTAAAGAGGAGTAAGCTTAAAGTGTAGAAATCCCTAAAGATAGCAAGCATCCAATGATTATCTGTAGCTTGAAGGTTTACTAGGTTTATGTCTTGGAGCATATTGATAAAGTACATTTTCATTTACAAAATAGATGAAAAAAACTTCCTAAGGGTGATCAAGTCTTAAGAAGTGTTAAGTATAAAAAAAACAAACATAAAGTGAGCAAAATCAAATGTTCATTAATAACTCAAATTAATTGTTCATGGATTACATTGAAATTTACCTAACCCAAACAAATTGGAATTTAGCTAGACATCGAAAAAATAGAAACAAAAAAAAAGGATAAAAGAAAATACCACAAATCTCTAAAGAAACGTAGGCTTCCACCCTTTTCATCTTTTCATGATCTTTTCATCATCAATCCCAAATCACTCCTCCTCATTTCTTGTATAAGATGTGCCTTCAAATATTTTAAATGCAATTTTTTTTCATCTTGGTCTTAGTGTAAGTTCTCCTTGCTTTATATGTATATATTAACATCCCCACGACTGATAGGAATAGTTTTCGTAGGATAAGTGCAACCTTTGAGTCATCCTGCATATTTAAAATAACAAAATTAGCAGGAAAAATAAATTTGTCCACTCTTACCAGGACATCCTTTATGATACCATAGTGATGCTTGATAGATTTGTTTGCTAGTTGTAGGATCGTCTTTATTGACTTGAGTTCCTTTCCATCAAGCTCCTTCAATAAGGAAAAATGCATGATATTCACACTAGATCCCAAATTACATAGAGCTTTGTTCACTACATTCTTCCCTGTAGTATACAAGGAAGTGTGAAGCTCTCAGGATCCTTCAGTTCTAGGGTTAATGTCTTCCGCAAAGTAATGTTTCACTCTTTCGTCAGTACAACTGGCTCATCCTCCATATTCAACCTTTGAGGGAATGACAATTTGATCATTATTGGGGGCAACTTCTTTTCTAGAGCAATAGGTAACTCTTTAGCTTCTAACTCCACTTTATTCTCTTTCTCTTTAGGTGTTGGCTCATTTACCTCTATACTCTTGGTTACTACAACATTGCAATATTCATTGCTTTTAGGAGGTCTCTCTCGTATTTGTTTGGCAAGTCGCCTCTACCCAATTCTTTAGATTTCTAAAATTTGCTCCAATCTACTCCATGAAATATATGGCCTTCTAGATAAAAGTGGAGATGTGTAGAGTCAATTTTTCTAATGTCATTTCTCATGCAAGCTTCTCCTTAGTAGGTGTTTGGAATGAGGTTCTCCTTTGATATTTGCATTGTTAATTTTAATGATCTTGGTTGTTTTGATGCTTCTAAGGAAAGTTTGGATGATTCCTCCATGCTTGGTTGTATGTGTTGGAGTAGGTTTCATTGCCTTAAACCATTGTTGATGTAATTTACTTACTCTTGATTATCTTGTACACCATGAGAAACCTTAAAGCTAATGTTAGTGTGTGGTCCTCCCTGTAAATCACATACTGGTTAGTTTCCTATTGCATTCACTTTTAATGTACACATCTATTGACTAAGTTTCTATTTGTTGGCTCACAAGCTTGTTTTGAGCCAAAAATCATCTGAAGCCCTACCTCCATGACTCCTCTGCTTTGCTGCTTGTCAAATTATGCACCACTGCCATTATCTGCCATGGACTCAATTATTTCAAGGCCTTCATCAAGTGGCTTCAAATTGTAGGATCCTCTACAATCAACATTTGCTAACATTTTTATATTAGGAAAAGCCTCCCTAAAAGGATTCAGATAGAATCCACTCTTGTATGACATTGTTGGTACAGTTCTTAAGGAGCTCCTTGAATCTCTTCCATTAGTCATATAGAGACTCACCCTCCAGTTGATATAAGCCTGTGAGTTCGCTTCTCATCTTAGTAGATTTTGTGGACGAAAAGTACTTGTCTACAAACTTCACTATAAGCTCTTCCCAGGATACGATACTTCTCTATGGTAGAGATATAAGTAATGCTTAATTAGTTTCTGGTCCTAAAAGCAAGGGGAAAAGCCTTAATCAAATTACTTCAAGACTAATTAGGATATGCACCATCTCAAAAAGTTGTACAAACGTCTCTAGGTGTAAATTTAAATCCTCCATGGCAACCCAATAAAAATGTTGGCTTGGATCACTTGTATCAAACATGGTGGAATTTTGCAATTATGGCCATTAATAAAGGGTGTCATAATGCTCCCTAGATACCCATCAACTTTAAGCATAGAATAATCTCTTAGTCTCATTTTTTAGGTATTGTTAGAAATACCACCATTGCCTTCATTATTAACAACACGTCAATTGTCTCCTTGATTAATTACAATACATTGTTACCATTGTTGTTAGCCATTTTTACTTTTAGTGGTCTTAAGGTTGAGGATTTAATTGCCTTTTTTGTTTTTTTTTTTCTTTTGATTGGTCTCCTTTTTGTTTCTCTTTGCTATCTTTTATATCTATGTCAAACAATGAATCCTTAAGATTTACTATTCCACTCATGAAGTGCAAAGAGAAAAACAAGAAAGATCAAAGTACCAACACAGAGAAGATTATTCTAAAAATAGAAAATAAGTGAAAATAGAAATAAAATAAAAAAACCTAATATGCTATACAAAATAAGAAATTCTAATATAAACAAAATGATTCTAATTAGATGTTGCTCTCAATGTTAGTAGAATCAATAAATTGATTCCTAGTAATGGTATCAAAAACTTGATGAGACCTCGACAAGTGTATCGAATTATTGCAAGTAATAACAAAACAAGTCAAGTCTGAGTATCATTCTCAGAGATCAAAGGACTATTCACAGTTCGCAAAAGTAATTCTAATACAAATCACAAGAAAAGATTTGGATTTGATTTGTTTAAGAGAAAATAGTACTTGAGATTAAAAGAAGTAAAAGGATTCATTTTTTTAGGTTTTTCTTTTAAAAGCACAAGAACGCAAAGTAAATGAGATGAATCAAATGAGAAAAGTGTTTGAATTTGGTTTTATTCAATTTCATCTAGACTTTCTAATATATGCATTAATTCAATTTGGTTCCTACTTTGTCTACCGAATTTGCTAATTCATTTAAATCTTAATTCCTTAGGCAAGTAAACCTTTGTTCCTAATTAAAAACCCTAATTCCTTAGATGAAACTAAAGAGGAATAAGCTTAAATTAAGTGTATCCCTAAAGATAGCAAGCATCCAATTAATGACTATCCCCATCTTAAAGAATTACTAGGTTTATGTCTTAGAGCACATTCATAAAGTAAATTTCCATTTATATAATAGATACAAAATTTTCCTAAGGGTGATCAAGTTTTAAGTAGTGTTAAGTATAGAGAACACAACCACAAAATTAACAAAATCAAATGTTCATTAATAACCCAAACTAGATTTCTATGTACTACATTGAAATTTACCTAACCCCAACAAATGAGGTTTAGCTAGACATTGAGAAAACAAAAATAAAAAGAGAAAGGATAAAGAAAAACTCTATAAATCCTTGAAGAGAGGATGTAAGTTTTCACTCTTTTCATTGTTCTTTTACTTGTAGAGCTCCTATAAAGAAATAGATGACGACTGTCCCCTAAAGGTGAGCGTCAAAGGATGATCCAAAGATCCCTAATTCTCTTTCTTTAAACCTATTAATTATATGCGAGTAGGAAGTCTAATGAGGGTCATTGCTTTTAAAGACTCTTTTCTTGTGTGTTTTGGATTACCTTTTTGTTTTGTTTTCTTGATCCATTAAAACTCTAATTTCCCTTATATATTTCCTAGAATAAAAACATAAAGAAAATAAATGAGAAAATAAATAAAATTTCTGATTAAATTTAACAGAAGATAAACATATAATCCTTTTCATTTCAATATTTTAAATTCTATTTACTTGAGGGCAAACTAAATTCAAATTTAACATAAACGGCTTAAATTTCTTTAAAATTAATAGAAAAAAATTATCTTCATAATAAATAAATAAATAAGGACTAAATTATGTTTTAGTCCTAGCAAATAGAATAATAATTACTTTTAGATTTTTTATTAAATTATCTCTTTTTATACCTCATTTATAAAAATGTTTTATGTGTGATCCTAATTTTCATAAATGATAGATTAAGACAAGATAGTAATTTTTGTGAAGCATAAAAATCACACTTGATATGTTTCTAAAAATAAAAAATAAAAAAGAGATAATTTTTAAGAGACTAAAAACAAATATTTCTATATTTATAGAAATTAAAAACATATTTAATCCAATAAATAAACATACGAATATAAAATCCTTAACCGTATATTCTTGTTCTTCTGTGCAGATTTTTCCTCCCTTGTAGAACTAGCTAGCCCTTCGAGGGGTTAATTAGCTCGGCGTTTCTATGTACAGTATGAACTTTTTTTTTGTGTTCAAGCATGTTCATAAATACATCAACACCCAAAATGAATATAGTTTAATTTTTATACACTGTGAATTTAATATAGATTATATATACCCATTGATATAGGTGCACACACACACGCACAAGCATGCTAGGATCGACCCTAAATCCATTTTTCTTTTTCTTTTTTACGTTAACAAAATTTTAATTAATAAGGACTATAATTTGACATCGCAAGAAAAAGACGAGGATAATATTGCTCATATTTCCAATTGTTCCCGTCAAGCAAAATCTCTTTCCATTGTCTTTTTCCCTCCCCCCGTGAAATTTTTGATTATTAATGCATGGGCCATCATCTCATGATTCAATTATGGACAGGTATATGAATTGTTTATCCGAAGAAAAATTAATCATTCATCACGTGGAAAGTGTCACGTTATTTGCTTCAATTATTAGGTGTAATTTATATATTACCCGTGGTTCCTTTTATGAGAATCTTTTAAAAAAATTATTTTAATTTTTTATAAGGCTTATAAATTATTTATTACATTAATTGTTTTTCTTAAGAAAATCCTTAAATAGAGACGCATTAATTAAGTAAAAAGAGATAAAAAAAAAACATAGGATTCTTATAGTTTTAAAGACAATTCTTGAAAAATTATATAAGTTGTTGATAAATTTAATACTACTAATTTAATTTCTTAATTATTGTGAAATAAAGTAAAGGGTCTTAAATGTAAGATTGGATGTAGTATTTGTTAGACAACTACATTTTGTTGGGAGACAACTCATATTTTTAATTTTTAATTTTTAGGATATTGTTTTGATTTAAATATATTATTTTTATTTTAAGAATATTTCCTCTTTTATGATTAGGATGTTAGGTTTATAAAATAGATGTTTTTGAGATGAAAAGAACCACTCCTGCCTAGAGAAGAGGTCACCACCCAGGCTTAGAAAAGGGGGTCATGTGAAAGGAGGATTTCAAAAGTTTGTCCAGAAAACTTGTAATGTGATTTGAGATAATAAATAAAAATTGAGATGAATCTATGGAAATAGGAAAAAGGTGTCAAACCACGTTAAAATCTGTGTTCTTTTTTGGTGTTGTTTGTGTCCTATATTCTTTAATCCTCATTATTGTATGTGAAGAGGGGTTTGAAGACCCAACAGTGATAGCAAAGTTGATGGTTGTGTAGCCTAATGACCAGTCAGATGAGTATTGAAGCTTAACAAAGTTGATGGTGGATTTGTGGAGATCCTTGTGTCGAAAGTCTTTCAGGCAATATAAAAGTCAAGCGGCATGTGCTGGTAACTAACAATGGTAGAAGTACAAGAAGTGTTACCATCCAATACTCATGGAACGGAGGTGGGGAATATACCAAAATTTGTATAGCAGAAGTATGATTGAAGATGATTGTGATAATCATCTGTGACAATAGGAGTTAAAGAGGAAATTTGAATATTTTAATAGAAGGTCATCGCCCTAACTGAAGAAGGGGATCATGTGAAAGGAGGTTTCACAAGTTTGTCTAAAAAACTTGTAATGTAATTTGAGATGATAAATAAAAATTGAGATGGATTTGTGAACATAGGCAAAATGTACTGAATCATGTTAAAATTTGTGTTCTTCGTTATTTCTATTTTGTAATATTGTGTGTCCTATACATTTAATCTCAATTAGTTTAAAGATAAAATTTAACACCATATTAATTTGTTTTATATGGTTGTTTCAATTATTTGAGTGAAATTTATACTTATATTGAAGTCAATATTTTAAAGATGAAATTTAACACATCATATATTCATTATCAAATTGAAACAACAAGTGTCATAGTCCTGCATAATTGACTCTAAAACAGCAAAGGATGTTTCCCCTTTTTCAACTTTGGCAAAGTAAACTGGAAAATTGTGTAGGCTGTAATCGTCTGGCATAAGTGTAATAACGATATTCATTCATTAATTTGACTAAAGTGAAAATGAAATCAATTAGCAGTGTAACTTTATTAATATTTTGTACTTTTTCGTTTGCACTTGTTTGTACCTGGGGCGTAATTTTAAAATCCCCTCCTACTTGGTGCTGATCGATAATATAATATAAACTAATTCGAAAGAAAAATAATTGATAATATTATATGAAGTTATAAACATGCGTGTAAAATGTCGATTGTGTAGGATGTTTGATTAGTTTTCTTTTCTGAGGACAGGAATTCATTAAATGACCGAGTATAACAGTTCTTACTCAGGAACTATTTATTATGTCATTTTTAAAGCACTTATTATTAATATACATTCTATGATTATCATTAATACACATGTGTATGCTTATGATAGATCATACTTACAATGCATTGCCCTGATAAGAGTTATGATAGTCGTACATCTCAAAAATGGAGTGTGTGGATGAAAAGAAGAAAGAGAAAGAGAGAAAACAATAAAAGATATGACAAATAATGTGATGAGAAATAAAGAGAAAAATGAGGTGGAAGTGTGAGAGAAAAAAAAGTGAATGTATGATAGTATTTTTTTTCTTGATCAATTGAGTTCAACTTTGTAAGATGAACTAGTATTTTAGCTTGTATAATGCATAGGTTAAATTTTTATTTTGTATAACTAAAATTTATAATAAATAAATACTTTTGAATATATAAATTACATTATATTTAAAATTTGTAATAAATAAATATTTTTGATCATATCAATTTTATTTTAGATTTATGATAAATGATTTATATTGTGATACAATGTTATTTTAAATTATTGATAATTTCTTTTAAAAAATATTGAAATTCAATTTACAGATAAAATAAAAATGATATATTAAAAGATATGAAAGGTTAAGAAAAATTCCTAAAAATACTCTCATTGAAGAAAAGTAACTAAAAATGCTCTCGTTAAAAAATGATCTCCCAATATGCTCTCATTCAATATAATTATTCTAATTTATATATATAAAAAATACTAGAAGAATCAAGTGAGCAAATTATAGGAGCCACAAAGGTAGGATTGTCAAAATGGGTCCAACTTGGTGTGTCAATCCATATAACTCGCCTAAATGAGTTTGGTTTTTCAATCTTCCAACCCACATAACCCAACCAGCACAACCCACCAACTCAACAGATCAAATGGTGGATTGGGTTGGATTGACTCGTGGGGTTGTATTTTTTTTCCAGTTATATTAGAATTTTTAGTGGTACGACACATTCACATTCACATTCACCTAAGTTAAGATTGAGTGATTGAAAATATAGCTTCTGTTTGTTTAAATATATGAAATCCTAATAAGACAAATTTTTGTGATGATTAGAATTTAAGACAAATAAACAACATAGCTTAAAGTTTATAATCATCTCTTAAGTACTGAGTTGGTTTCTTAATTTATTAGTTTTATAATATTTTTTCTTTCTTTTAATTATATTTAAACATAAAATTTGAAAAAAAATAAAACAAATAAAATTATTAAGTATTTTATAATTTATTTAATAGATTGATGGGTTAACCCAACCCAACCCATCAATCTCTCTACACATTGAATTGAAATTTTTAACCTAATGCAAAAATAGATTTAACCCAACCCACCCTCTAACAGGTTAAGTTGGCCCATTTAACATTCCTATACGAAGGTAGGCAAGGTTTTATTTCACCAAGTTTGGTTGGTATATGATTATGATATATGATGTGACATCGGAATATTATTTTTATATATATCTTCTATGTAGTGTCTGGAAGCCTCTTCCTTGGTATGTGCTCAGATGCATGTACAGCATAAAAATTACGTTGATGTGAGAAGCAAAGGAGAATGAAAGAATAAATATGGCCGTATATAGCACTAGATAGATGCGTGTAGCCGTGTATATTATAATGACGGAAAGTTCTAATGTTCCATCAGTTCTTTCAAAATATACGACTTTGTTTGAATAGTCTCCGTAGAAAACATGATGCAAGCAGATAATAACATCAACCAATAACGTTTTCAAAATAATTGTAGTATCGACTTCGTTCTCTTACACAGCTTGGTTTAGCCGTGGTTTTATGTTGAGCAGTTTGATGTTTAATTATGAGTGGCACTAATTAATTAGCCTAACTTACATTATAGCAAACTAAGCAACATGAAAACTTAAAAATTGGGTTATCTAGAGCCTATAGAGCTAGAGGTTCGTCACGTAATTCTTTAAAATTATGGGGGAAAAGAAATTGAAGATGAGAGGTTTGCGAAAGTGAAATACAAAGAAAAGGAAATGAGAGAAAAGTCAAAGAGGTCCTAACTACACTGAGATTCGATGGACAAAGATATCCTTGTCGATTGAGTGAGGACAAAATTTTGCAATATCTTAACTAAGTTTTGTATTATTTGTCTCAATAATTTAATTTTTTATTTTTAAGATCATATATATTGTATATATTATTTTTAAGGTTAAATTATTGCGTAAGTTCTTGAACTTTTAAGCAATTTTAATGAAGTTCTTATACTAATATTTTTTAATTGAGTCCTTTATTTTTTTAATTTTTTTTAATTGGATCCCTGAGATTAATTGCTATGAGTATTCCATTAACTTAGATGGAATATTTCCTGACAAAGACTCAATTAAAAAAAAGTATAAAGACCTAATTAAAATTTATCTAAAAGTTTAGGGGCTTACTTAATATTTTAACCTTATTTTTATTTTTTAAATCTTGATTTGCCTTTGTTTTATTTTAGAAAAAAGGAAAAAATAAAGAAAGGAACAAAAAACATTTCTCAATATTCAAATACTATCGCATTATTATTATATGGCTAAAAAATGTCTATTCGTTGACCATTAATGTCTCAACATTGACTATGACGTGACATTAATTTGGTAGATATTATCTGCCATGTATTCAGTCTAATATCACATCATAGTTAACGTTGAAGCATTAATAGTCAACAGATAAACACTTAATGATTAAACCAAAATTGTGGATTTTTAGAATTTGGGGGACTAAAATCATAGAATTAAAAATAAGTGCAAAGTATTTATTGATTTTACCGATGACTAATCTCTATTAGAGAATTTGGCTAACCACTTTTAATGAGGTATCTTCTCCTAACCATGTTTTTTCATCTACAAGGCTCAAACTAGTAAATTAAACATTAAACTATTGAGTAGGTCTCTAAACTTTTAAACAATTTTTAATTAGGTCCTTGTACTATTTTTTTAATTGAGTCCTTAATCTTTAGAATTTTTTTTAATTTAATCTCTAGGACAAATGACAATCAGACAAAAGTTAAGGCTAAAGACCTAATTAAAAAAATTTAAAAGATTAGAGACTTAATTAAAAAAATTAATACAAAAACCTAAATAAAAATTATCTAAAAGATTAAGACGTATTCAATAGTTTAACGTATTTGTAATCGCCCCTTATAATTAATATTCTCTCTCATTTTCATTAACATTAAAACTTTTGTTTTCCGAGTCCGTGGATGAGGTCCTCGCCACAGGGGTGGCTGATGGCACAGACTCCCCCTCACGTGCATGCACGCTCCCTTAACAGTAGCCAATCCTGAATGAGTCACTTCAAGCAGCTAACAAAGACAGATAACAAATTGAAAACTGCTAGGTTTAATTTCCAAGTCCATTATATGCGTTGACCTTTCTTTTGTTTCTCTTACTAGCTACGTAATTTGTGACACATTAAACAATGAAGCTATATTTACCACTGGATTACAAATTTCCATTTGTTTGATGAGGTTGGTGAAGATTGGTTCCCTACTTTGAATTTTTAGAACTAGCTAGCCAATGCCGTGCTATTAAAATGACAAGCCATCGCTAACAAACAGACGCTGGAGTCAAAGCAAGGGGTAATGATATGGTGCTGTTGACACTTTCGATAGCAATTTCATGGTCTTTCCTTTTGCCTTGATTGATAAGTTACCACTTATATATCTGTTGTCTGCTCTCTCACGTTAATCTTATGACATGACACCCCGTTCATCAGCTATTGGTAAATGCACTGCATTTCATGATCACCTATGTGTCTTTTTATGCCTTGTTTTGTGTCAGAAGAATCAGTTTCATTGATTCAAATTGCCTAAGTCTGACGGACTATTCTTTCCACAATTTATTGAAAACGAGGCCTTTTGCAAAATTATCCGAGTTTAACAAAACGAAAGTTCGTAGAGAAATTACTTATTATATGTGTATGTTTGGAATAAATATTTTTGTTTGAAAAGTTATAGGAAGGGAGTTTATTTTATTTTCTGCTTTATTATTTTATTTTAATTGTGTATTGACAAAAATTCACTATACCTGCTAATATAGTATTGTCACATCATAAATTATTAGTTGAATGCATAAATTAAAACACCCAGTTAAATACATTGTCACAAAAGAAAAATGTTATATAAATAATATAACTTTTTTTAAAAAAATTCAGTACCTCTATTAACAGAAACACTAATTATTTTTAAGCGACCTGACCTAATGCCTGTAATATTTTTAGATGCTGTGGAGAGAAGAGCAAGAGCACTATATAGCTCCTAGTAAACGAAACCCATGGAATCAGCTAGCAGAAGAGGGCAAAACCAAGTTGTACGAGGCAAGTATTTTCCTGATTATCTAAACATATCTTGATAAAAAGATCTATTAAATTAGAGAGCTCTGATAAATTGTACAACTTTTTTAAACAATAACATATTTTATATTTTAGAGTAAATTATATTAACATTTCTTGAAATTTTTTTAGATTGCATATGATATTTCTTCTTTTTTATCTCTATACTAACCTCTTAATTGTTTAAAAAACATTACACTGATATCTCTTATATATTAGACTAATCTTTTTTAAATGTTTGAAAAACATTATATCGTGTTTTCCTGTAAGAGAGATTGTTATAAACGATAAAAAAGAAGGAATTATGTAGAATCTAAAAAACCTTAGGGGGTATCAATATAATTTACACTATATTTTATTATACTTGATTATATTTATTTTCTCTCTTCATGTTACATCATAAAGCTAAAAAGTGGGGACACCATCTCCACCATACAGTGTCTCCTATGGTATCATTGAGATATTTAAAAGAACTTTGCTGTTAATTAGATCGTCGTTGAAGCAAATTTGCATTTGAGGTTTTCATATACCAAAAGCATAATTTGTATGGATCTGGCGATGTTAAAATTATGTTGAAATTTTATGTTCTATTTTTCTCTTGATAAATATCAAATAGGAAAAGTTGGTGAATATCTATAAAGAGAAATATGATTTGAATATGAGTAGTGAAAGGATTAATTGTCATATGGACCCAAAGAGAGTAAAAGATTACTATCGAGTGTGTGAATCAATTAACACGTGATTGTTTTAGCTTAACAAGTATATTGAATTCGAGTCATATGCATGCAATTACATTAAATACTTGCAGAGAGAACTTTGTTATTCATAATAGTTCTATCTGACTCGAGTAGGAGTACTCTTATAAAAGATACATGTCGTTTTGTTAAAAAAATAGTATAGGATTCTAAGGCTTTGTTGAACCATTTTTAGATAGGGAAGAGTTTGGTGGACACCAAACTCTATTCAACACCTAGAGAGAGAAAGAGAGATAAAAGAGAAAAGTGTAAATATAATAAGTAATATAATGTGATAAGAATATAATGAAATTAATGTTTATGATGTTTATTCGTAAAAAGGGCAAAGTTTAAGAATCAATTGGGACAAAATTAAAGTTTAAGGTGTCTACTTATAAAAGAGATAAAGTTTAGGAGGCTTAAATACTCTTTTCCCTTGTTTCTATACAGAAGACTCAAATTCTTGACTTTACGTAGGAGAAATGAGACATGTATTACTCAAACCAACCATCCATTAATATATAAATTAGAAATTCAAAACGAACTTTAGAATCCCAAGTCTAAACGATAAGCCACCATATAACTATTACTTTAATAACTTGCATGTATTTCAAGTTTTACCTTGTCTTTCTAATTTAAAAAGCATTTTGTCAATGCCATTTCTACACACCGTTTTTTGAATCTTGGTTGTTTCTTTAAAAAATATATTTGTTTATCTTAGTTTATTACAAATTAAAGTAATATATGAATGATATAATAAAAACAATGAGTGAAAAACATTAATGTAAATTTACTTATTCATGAGCAAGATATGGCTACAAAACAACATGGCGTATTTCAACAAAAAAATTTAAGACTTTTTTTCTCTCTTATTTAGTATTTATTGAGTGAAATGCAACCCACTAATCCTTTAATACGTAATAATTTGGCTTACTTGTATTTTTTGTTCTTAGTATTATTATTTCCCAAATTTGGTCTGTCCATTTTACTTATTTATTTTTGCAAATTTGATCTACCATTTTAATAGTACAATTTTTGGTTCATCCATTAATTTAATATTTAATATTTAACAAAAATGTTGACATGACAGTGTAATAGAGTGTTATGTTAGCATTATGGATGTACTGACATGGAAGTATAATAGAATATCACGTCAATATTTTCATTAAATATTATATGTTAAGTTAATAGGTAGATCAAAATTACATAATTAAAATAGTAGTGATCAAATTTGAAAAAATAAAATGAATAGACCAAATTTGCAAAATAACTACAGTAGAGAGACAAAAAAAATGCAAATAAGCCTAATAATTTCTATGATATTCTTTTAAACTATAATAATGCTCTTCCTGAGCAGTTCCAGAGACTTAGAGTTCGTTGCCTAGATTTCATTAATTTACGATATCATGATGAAAAAAATTTAGGACTTCGCAAGCTTCTATATAACACTTAATATGTACTTTATTTACAAGCCTATGAAAAAGATTTATCATCTTGCTATGGGTATACTTGCTCATTTTCTTTTACATGTATTAGAGCGTCTTTAGTGGAGGATTCTTATCGCCCAAAGCAATTTCAGTGCAGTTTTGGAACCCAGAGGACGCACCGATAGAGAGCAAAAAGTTTGCATCCGCAATTAGGCAGCAATTTCTTTTCTAAACACTGTAGCATAAAAAAAAAAGGTCAAAATTCTACTATAATCTTGCAAAATACAGCAAACAAAAATAAAAAATGAGCTAAAATTTAAGTTAAAATAAAAATAAAAATTAAAGATGTAAGATAACATGTAAGATCTATTCAGTATTTTTTTTAGAATTGCAAGACTAAAGAGAAAAATAACTTCAATTATATAAAGTAGACAGAGATATTGTGTTATAGCGAAATTCATAAAAAAAAAAAGAACAAAACTTAAGTGTAGTTCTTGACGTGGTTTTGGTGCTATTCTTCAATTAATATTGGAGTTTCACCTCGATAAGCTACATGCATTAAAGATCAATGCAAATTATCGAGATAAAACTCTAATTGTGATTAGAGAACATTAAAAATACCTAAGAAACTATACATAAGTTTTGTCCAAAAAACAATTGTAAGAAACTTTTGTATTAGTTGCACTAATAAAGTTGCTCTAGGTCATTAATGATTCCTTAAATAATGATATCATCTCATTATATATGATATACTTATTCATTTTCCAGGCTTTCCATTTTCAGGTGCTAAATTCTGCAATTACGCAAAATATCATCTGGGTGATTGCTCTCATAAGTTCCTACTTCTTTGGAGCGTGTTTCTAAACTACCACAAGCAAACGGACTTATGATGTGCCATTTGATGCAGAAGGATTTCTTGTAACCGCTGATGGTTCTTTTCTTGCGGCATTTGCATCTAGCTCTTATCTGTCTAGTGATTCTGAAACCCACGTTTAAGAAATTTTGATTACGAAAAAGGTTAACACAATCTTTTTAAAAGCTCAACAAAGTGAACACTACTTATAAGTCTCTCTTCAGATATTGTTATAACAAATACGTGAAAGAACGTGTGACTAACATTTCTCTTCGATTATATGCACTAAATATTGTTTTTAAGAAGTGATATACGGTACCATACGAATTTGTGTATGTCCCGTCTGCAGGACAACTGGCTCTTGTGCTGATCAATTAAGAGACAGCAATAAACGGGAAATATAGCTGAGAGCCTGATATTAAAGGAAAAGGAAAAAAAAAAAAAAAATAGTACAGGACATCAGTGACATCAACCTTGCTCAAAATTTAATTTATTTTATGGGTATACGGAAGATGTCATCCAATGCAAAAGCAGATGGTTATGTCTATTTCCAGGAGGCAGAACTCTTCACAAATGTTCTGAAGATCTCTTGTATCATGCAGGATAATAATAACTATATTACATGGTGCGGCTGCCAAGCATTATGCAAATGCTTTCTAGCTCTGGCAAACTTAAGGTCAATGTTTCATCATTGTCCTACACTCCTTAAACAGATGGAAAGATTGGAATCCAGTGGGTCATGTAAAGGTGAAAGTGCATGTTTAGTATTTTCTTTTTGGGCGGGGGGGTGTTACTTTTCAACGACAAACAATTATTAGTTTCATTAAATTAAACCGAACCAAACATACTTGAAGCCACTGCATATGACATTAATGTCCCAGACCAACTCTCAAAATCAGGATATTTTTACATCTCGCAAAATCCTTGCAGCCATTGCTCCATACCTTCTAGCTTCCCACTCACTAAGCCTTGCATTTTGCGAGATTAGCTTACTGTGATCCTCAACATTTTCTTCAACAGAACCAGATCCTTCTACTATAACATTTCCCTCACCACTGCCTTTATCCTCCACACCAGTTTCAACATCAACTTTTTCAACAGTAGCCTGACCTGAGTTCTCTGTGCACTCTGCTGAATGTTTAAATCCCATAATGAAGAGTTGAATACTTGGATGTTGAAATGTTTCATCCATCTGCACAAAGTGAAGCCTTCAGCGTAATTTCAACTAGTTAACCAAACTCACCTATTTGTTAACATAATTGAAAATAATATAGCTAATTCAAGACATCTATGTAGTGAATAGTGTTACCCATAACTCATGAGAACATATAGCTCACCTTGGACTTCGAGACAGTCTTCACGTCAAAGTTTCTTTTCCACATCTGAAGCATCTTGTCATGGACACTCGTGGAGCGGATCTCATAGCCCAACTTCATGTACAAATTCAAAATAAAATAAAAATATGTGAATTCTCCAACTTTACTATAAGAAATAATGCATAATTTAATTGAAAAGTTGAATAGCGTACCAATATTGTAGTCCTAGGTCCAGATAAAGCAAGTATTGTTTGTAATAGAGGCTCCAATAGATGCTCTACATAAACCTTCAAAGAAATACAGCAAAACAAATAGTTACATAATGTTCCCTGGAGGGCAGAATGAAAATCAATTTGTGAGTAATATACCAAAATAGTCCCAAAAAAGTTACAAGCATTCGTCAATTTAGTCCTTGAAATTACAAAAATATCATTTGTCTTTAAAATTTCCAAATGACAGTCATTTTAGTCCCTAGAATTATAATAATAAGGACTAAAATGACCATTGTTTAGTAATTTTAAGAACCAAAATGATATTTTTTTAAATTTCAAGGATTAAATTGACTAAGGGCTAAAATGACCAATGTTTGATAATTTCAGGGACTAAAGACACATTTTTGTAATTTCAAAGACTAAATTGATCGGTGCTTGTAATTTTAGGAATTAATTTGGTTTATCGTTAATGAGCTATTTATTTTATGAGTTAACTGTAAAGTGATACTGATATTCACTTCACATTGTTTGCAGAAAGGTCTGTTCTACACTTACAACATCAGTGCCAATAATGTAGTCAAATGGAGGACCAACAGCCTTAATGTGACTCTCATCTCCCCACTTAAGCTCAGCAACCTTGATTGAACCAAATGACTCTAAAAACAATTGATTTCCAACTAAGATACTATTATCATTCAAATTCACAGACAGAATCACGAAAGATAAGTACAATGACAAAATTAAAAAATATATAGAAAGAATTTAAAATAAATAAATACATAAAACAAATGGCAAGGAGGAAGGTTCAAATCAAACCAGGATTCTTTTGCATGACCCTTGAAATATTACGCTCAACATTTCTCTGTAACAATGGCAAAACCTCCTTTTGGTCTGTCACTATAACATCACACCCAAGCAAAGCCATGCCTGCAATGGAACTGCAAATCAGACTAGGCATCACCCCCCAACCTAAGTACTGAAAGTAGGGTAAAGATAGACCAATTTCAACAAGGAATGCATATAGGCAAAGCAAATTGATTCAATAAACAAATTTTTAACAATAATTTTAAAACTCACCAACACCAGAAACTCCACAGCCAGCTCCTAGTTCAATTACACGTTTTCCTTTAAGTTTAGCTGGGGAAAACCTTCCCTTTCTGCAATTCCGTTCCTGAAACAATATAAGATGCATCCTAAGAAACCAAGGTAATGGGAATTTAGAAATATTACAAGATAATGGAAACTAAATGCAATATCTAAAGAACTTCATGACCTGATTCATCTTCAAAGGATCAAATCTAAACTTAAGATCATGTCCCCAAGTTCCAACAAAGAGAAAAAATGTGACTTGTTTTCAAATTTTCATTCATGTCATTTAAGTTCTCTTCCCTCTTCCCATTACTTTTTGAAAACAAAGAGCTGTGGCAATAAAGGTGATTCATTCAAGAATAAGTTCAGGTCCAAGGCTTATCTGTCTGGACATCTAGTTTTCCATGTACAGTGCAAAATTACAAGGTACACATCATCTATGCTTTAATAATTGAAAATCTAAAGAATAATTAAATAAATCAGTTAAATTCTACAGTTACATAAAAATACACTTAAGGTCTAATAAATTTTTTCATTCATGAAACGAGTAACAGGACATTCCAGAGCATGTGAGGAGAGCACACAACTTACAAGAAACTTGACAAACACAAGTGACGCATCCCATACTGTAGTCCCTAAGTGCTTGGAATTGGGATCCTGGTGAAAACAAAGATTGAATTGTCAGAGATTGTATAGAAACACATGCAAGAAAGAAAAAAAACACACATTAAAAATTTCAAAAGTATCAATCTTTAATAAAATCTTAGGCAAATCAATGTCTAGAAGCTGAGCAATAAGAGAAGATCTCAGTCAACACATAATAATTTGGAGGCACATGGCACATTTGTCAGTCATGGTTTCAAAAATTTCCAATGCAGTTCATCATCTCTATTGCATATTGCCATTGTGTTGCCCTACATCTAACTGGTTCTTCTTTCTTCCCAAATATTTTGGGAATACTTACTAATAAAACAGAAAGTTAAAGTCTCTAATGCACATTGAATGGCCTTGGTGAACCAGTGAACTATCATCATCTTACTCAAATTATCCCCTCATTGTGGTGCATATCTTTCACTGCTTAACAGAAATTGTACCTAGTATTTTCTAAAAGGAGGAAGGTTTCGGATGTACAATAAGATACCAAAACTAAAGTTCAATTGGCCTATTGCAGAAAAGACACTTCCAAACACGTTTTAAAAACAGTATAATACCTGAGAAAACTGCAACTCGTGGCCCAAAACCTCCAACTGCATCTCAAATGTGGTTGGGGAATTTAACCTGGTAAAAAAATCATGAGTATTATGAAACAAGTATATATAATATGAAACAAATCATACTTAAGAAGAAGCATTCTATTGTCTTAACTGTTATAGGTTCTGCATGTACAACTATAGTAACTTTACAACAATGTAAAGCTAGATATCACCATATATGTTTTTCCTAAACAGAAAAAAAGTGAGTTCTTAATTGTGTTGAGATGATTGTATCCAATTATTGACTGAATAACATGATGAGGCGTGACAAAAGGCAAGGAATAGCTAATCTAATGTGTTTACTGGGTGTAAATTATTCATTGCAATTTTGCCACCCACTGTAACAAGAGAAAGTCAGCACTGCACATCTCACTTTAATGAAAGGGATGGAATAGAAACAACCAAGTATCAGAGATAAGATAACTTTAAGTCGTTATCCAGAAAAAGACAACTAAGTTAATCTTTAAATCAATAAATGTTACGCCTACCACACATCTCTTAAAGCCTTAAATTGGAAAATATATCAATGCCTCCATGAACATTGCAATTAAGTCTTGAATGACAAGTTGAACAAAAGCAAACAGGTTATAATATCATACCTAACAATCTATTACTGCACACAAAATAGCATTGGCAATACCAACAACAACAATAAAAACTGCTGATGCACATATACTAATGTTACTGTCAAAGTTCAAATATAATATTACAATTTGCGTGCAAAGATGCAATTTTATTATTTTCAACAGAAAAACAGAGAAAGAACAGATACATAACTGATTGAGAAGAAATGTATACCTGTCAGGCTCCATAAGATGACAGCCTTCAATGAAAAATCCTTAATACGAATGACGAATCTAGAAGACCTATCCCCCACCTAAGGCCATGCGCTAAATCACTGGTAAAGAGGGGGAAAAAAACTTTATTAACTACGCAGAGAAACGAACACGCTGGGAAGAGGCAGCAATAACGCTCACGCAATATGATAATAGCCTTTTAAGTATCAGGAATCAGGATGTTCTTCCTAACCAAAACCCTAGTCTGTTCAAATCATTGATAGGAGTTGAATTCCATTATTTTCAGTCGTTTTTATCCAAATCAAAGTATTTATCATTTTTTTTTTATAGAGAAAAAATTGAAGTGAAAGTGACCGAAAAAGAATAAAGATAAATAGATATATATAACGAAAAATAAGATTGAGATGGGAGAGTGAACCATGAAACATGAAGGTTGAACTCAGAGTGATTCAATAGGAGCTATATGGCTTGCAGTTACAGTGACAGCACACAGCAGATAGACAGGTGGAGTAGAACTTCAACTTCGGATCAGCCAAAGGTTAGATACCTAGATGCTCCGTGCTTGTGTTCTATTACGCTGTGTTTGGTAGCAATGAAATAGCGAAGAAGAGAAGAAAAGAGTGCGGAAGTGAGAGGATCCTAATAATTTCTATTCGTTTGGTATCGGTGAAATAATGTAGAAGTTTTTAAAATTTTAGTGGGTCTCACGCTAAAAAACATCGTCACAAATATGAGCAGATTTGCGAAGAAATGCGAACGTGCAATGCTATTTTCATTATTACCCTCTACCTTTTGTTACTTTTTGTTACTCTGGAATGATTTAAGTATATTATTGGTTGAAAATTTATAATTTTTATGAATGTTGGTGTTAAATATCGTGAGTGATTACAGTTGGATATGGTGATTTGGAGTAAAATAATAGCTTGCATGTATTGCACTGCATATAATTGTATTCTTTTTTCGAAAAATTGAGAAAATATTATCAAAAAATTAGACAAACAGTGTATGAAATATTCGAATATGCATATCACATATTCGAATATGGATATGTCATATTTGAATATGCAATCACATATTTGAATATATTTTCTTTGTATCATTTCGAATTATGAAGGTTATATACGTGATTTTATTCTTTCATTCCAAATATCCAAAAGTCAAAAAGCAAACTTCTCCTCTATTTCTTCTCTACTTCTCTCCAATCAAACAACGTTTATTTCTACTCTATTTCTTACTTACTTCTCTTCTCTTCTACCTACTTCCTCTACCTCTATTTCTCTCCTCCTTACCAAACACAACGTTAATATTCATATTTTCGAAAAATGGCAGTGTTCGAAATTTATTAAAAATTATAAATTTTATAATATTTTTTTATTATTAATTAAAATTTATTAAAAATCACTAATAACTTATGCTCCTTATTCCCTCTCCCCCTTCTTCTTTTCCCAAGCATTACAAAATAGAACAAAAACAAAAATGCATAGATGAAATTAATATTTTTTTTGAGATTTAATTATTGTTCAACGATAGTATAATAGAATCTAAAATGTGATTAATTATATTTTTTGTTTTAGTATTATATTTTTTACTTTAGATATGTAAATTTCACTATAATTTTTAGAGTAAATTATAGTAATACTCTCTGAGATTTTTTCAAATTGTACACAATATCTTTCATTTTTCTATCTCTACACTAACCCTTTTAATTGTTTAAAAAATATTACACTAACATTTCTTATACATTTATGCTGACCTCTTTAATTGTTTGAAAAACACTACATTATGTATTCTTATAAGAGAGATTGTTGTAAACGTTAAAAAAACAAGAGATTATGTGTAATTTGAAAAAATCTTAGGAGGGTGTCAGTATAATTTACTTTAATTTTTATTATAAAATAATTTTAAATTATTTTTGCATTAGCATCATAAATTAAATATTTCTAATTATTTTGTGCACTATATAAATATATATTAACAATATTTTTCAATATTTTATAAGATATCTCTTATAGGTATAATTATGAGATCAATTCTTAAGTTAGTGATAATGATTAAAGATTCAGGTCTTATAAAATGAATAATTCACTTTAGAAAATAAAGTAAAAAATGTTATTCCTAGATGAAAAAATCAATATAAAATGCTTATTGTGCCTTGAAGTTGAAAGAAAATGCTTTTTATTCATGTTTTTATGGTAAACAATCTTTGTCAATGTGTGCTTCCCTATTGCCTTCACTCTGATTGTTTCCTTTATGTTGTTTACTTGAAGTCATTAGTGTAACACTGCAAATAATATAAATATAATAAGAATAATAACACCCAATGATTGATATTTGTACCACTGAGCGCATGAATCAACTGACGCAAAGTTGTTCCAACTTAACCAGAGGTCTCGAATTCAAATCTTGGGTATACAACTGCGTTCAATGCTCGGAAGGAGAGCTTTGTCACTCATAGTGGTTTTACTTGACTCGAGCAAGATTGTCTCCCGTGGAAGATACATGTGGTGTGTATCAAAAAAACAATTGATATCTATCCTATACTCAAAAAATACAAAGTGAGTTTTTTTTTAAGCAATAGATACATAATTATTTAAAAATAGGAATACAAATTTCCTAAAACTGGTCATATTTAATAACAATAAGATTATACTTCGAAGGAAATAGAATGGTAGAGAATTGCCACAACACAGCGTGGAGAGATCTTGCCATGCTTTTGTTGGCCACACTAATGTTGACTGTTGCCATCTAACAAGGTAGGAGAAGCACATAACAAACAACAAAACAAGAAGGTAAGTATCTACCTAAAGTATCATGTGGCAACAAAACATACAATGAGGCCAAATCTAACAAATAATCACAATAAAATAATCAATTCAAACAAATATATCAAATTATAGATAATAGACAAATGCATTGGATGAGTGCATAGATGTTGACTCATCTACATAGAGAAGTTTCTAACAACATAGTAGCAAGATTTGGAACACATACTCTACCGACCCTTCACATGCAAATCAATACTCATAAGATTCACTGACCATTTTTAGGCGATCTTGGGTACATGATGGTACACTGCATTGATCATGTATAAATTATAATGATTCATCAAAAGCCATAATGCATAGATCGCCTTAACCATGACTCCAAGTTGCAACCTTCTGCCCCCTTGTAGGATGATGTGCACCAAGCATCCTCAAGGTCTCCTTGGCCTCTACTACAAGATTCTCACCCCCATCATAAGGTGTAACTACTCTAGGAGCTTGGGTCCAACAATAATGATATAATTTCAGTTGGTCTCATTAGAGTTGATATCAATTAAAATATTTCACTAAAAGGTCTTGCCTTCTCTCAATACCAATTTCCAATTCACCAACATTAGGCTTTACTACAAATCCTTTTAGCTAGAAGTTAAGGTTCACATCCTTACCTGATATCAACTCTAATACAAAGACTAATCATTGTGCACGTAATAGTATAAACATGCTCATTAAATGAAACCAATCACAATAACCATAAGGAATTAAATCAAATTACAAATAAATTTTACACGTATCATTTCATCCCTCTTTACTTTCATTCATCCCCTAAGAAATTTAAATTATATAATTTTATTCTCAACTCATTGAATTTTACTATAAAAGATTTTCCCAACTAAGTGCTTGAAATCTTACTATATTTTTTAAATTATACAAAAAATTGACATTGCACTTCATTCTCTTTACTTTGTTTGATTAATTTAATTAGAATAACTTCTTCTTCTTCTCTTACTATATTTTTTTAATTTTATAAAAAACTGACATTACACTTCATTATCTTTACTTTGATTAATTTAATTAGAGTAACCTCATTCTCTTTATGGAAAACTGACATTACACTTCATTCTTCTTATTCTTCCTCTTCTTTTTCTTCTTCTAACATTTATGAGTATATATAGTCCATCATACTAGCCCAACTTTCTTCTTTTTAGAAGAGTGTGTCAAGAGTGTGTTCCTAACATTTATGAGTATATATAGTCCATCATACTAGCCCAACTTTCTTCTTTTTAGAAGAGTGTGTCAAGAGTGTGTTCCTAACATTTATGAGTATATATAGTCTATCACACTAGCTTAACTTGCCTCTAATGAAAAGAAGGAAAAGGGAAGTCGTTGAACACCATGGTCTAGTCCCAAAAATGGCTCATTTCCTTCAGCAAGTTCTGTACGCCCCATCTCATTCCAACCAAAGCAAATATTTTACAACTTTTCACACAAGCTTCCATATATTAGGTTGTCCACCTTACATGTCCCCCACCATTTATCCTACCTATTCTAAATTTGCACTTCAATTGCGCTACATTCAGACTAAGTAAAGTGTTTGACTATACTCAATAAAAATTCATCTCTTACCTTTTGACAAACAGAACATTCATACAAAACCGTGAACGAATGAGAATGGAGAAATTTGCTTCTACCCACAAACACCACTCTCAAGCTCTCTTTTCTCTCTCTTCCAATGTTCAACAACTTACAAGGAAATGAGTTATTTTTGCCATTTGATGACTTTGGTCTTGGATAAACTTTTCCATAAATACTTATAGGAAAATAAAATAAGAAGAAAAAAATAAAAGTTAATTTTAACTTATGCATAATTAATTTTAGCTCGCTTATGGAATAAACTAATTTCATTTTTTCTTCTTATTTTCTTTTTCTATAAGTGCTTATGAAAAAGCTTATTCAAAATAGAGACATTAACCGTAATAAGAGAAATGAGAATTTTTTTGAAACATGAAAAGGATTTGAGGAAAGGAAGAAGATAAGGGTGACAAAACGGGTTAGGCCTACCGAGCCAGTCCACCAGCCCAGCCAAAAATGGCAGGGTGGGTTAGGTAGCCCACCCCATTAACTTGATGGGCTAGGTTGGCCAGCCAAGCTATTTTTTGTATTATTTTATTACTTTTACTTAGTTAGTAATGTTATTTTTGTGTATAAATCATTTGAAAAGTCACTTGTTGAGGAAGAGATAAAAAAACTTTTCTCCTTAAGCACAAAGAGATGATATCATTATTTCAAACTTTAGCTTTATACGTGAAAGTCTTCTTGATACTACTTTTAAGTGTACATCCTGATACTTCTAGCTTGCCTCACAATAGCTTCTCAAGCATTGAGGTAAGAGTCGCATTTTGATCCAAAGAATTCACCTTTAATGATAACATTTTTAAAGGCTCATTGCTTTCGTCTATATGCCCAAGAGTGTTAATCTTTGATTTTGGGTTTAAGCATAACTCAATCTCAGAAGTTACTTCAAGAGACAAGGCTTGTCCTTCACTTATATACATACTATTTTGGCTATCTAAACATCTCAAGCGTGAAGTTTGTAGAAATGAATATCTACGGGTGGTTTAGTTTGATAACGGTCCAATAATGGATGACCTGATAGGTACAACAAAAACAACTAGGAAACATTTTAATACCATATTAAATTTTGGGTTTGGGCCTAAATTAACTCATGAAATGAGAGTTGCGTCCTACTTATATGCTTTATTTTGATAAATGCCTCATAAATTAATGCAACATGTGGCTAAACCCATCCAAATGTACCTTTGGTGTCAAGGCCAAAAAATTCTTAGGATACATGCTGACCGCGTGAGGTATAGAGATGAACCCTAATAAATGCCAAGCAATTTTGGAGATGAATCGCTCAACTAATGTCAAAGGAATCCAGTAGTTGAATGGTCGGTTGGCAGCTTTGACGCGTTTCATTGCCAATCGGCACAGTTATCATTATCGTTCTTTAAGCTGCTCAAGAAAGACAAGCCGTTTGTTTAGAATGAGGACTGCCAAATGGCTTTTCAGTATATGAAGGTTATACTTTCTTTCCCCTTATACTGATTAGACCAGAGCCTGGCGAGTGGCTATACCTATACTTGGCAGTAGTAGGCGAGGTGGTAAGCGCGACTTTGGTATGAGACGTAGAAGATGGTTAAAGATCGATTTATTTTGTGAGCAGAGCGTTGCAGGGTGTTGAGATCAAATATCCAAAAGTGGAGAAGGTTGCCTTTGCACTAATCATTATGGTGAGATGCCTTCGACCTTATTTTCAGTCTCACCAAGTAGTTGTCAAAACCGACCACTTATTTGGCAAATCCTTTATTGCCAGAACCTAGCAGGAAGAATGATGGCTTGGGCAATTGAGCTATCCGAGCACAGGCTTATATACGATCCCAGCAGGCTCTAAAGGCACATGCTTTAGCAGATTTTATAGCCAAACTAACTTGAGAGGCCATTTAGAACCTTCTATGGATTCTTTTTGTGGATGGTTCCTCAAATAAAAGAAGCTGCGATATGGGGATACTTTTGGAGTCTCTTGAAAAGGTTGTCGTGGAAAAGGCTTTAACCTTTGGGTTTCCAACATCCAACAACCAGGTTGAGTACGAAGCCTGTATAGTCGGGCTGATGCTCGCAACTGGTCTAGAAGCAAGAGTGATTCGAGTATGCAGCGATTCATAGTTGGTCGTCTCCCAAATCAATAGATCATGCCAAAAAAAGGAACCCCTCCTTAAGAAATACTTGGATAGGGTGAAGTTCATGGCCGAAGGATTCAATACGATCGAATTTCAACACATTCCCTGAGAACAAAACACTTTGGCAGACGTTTTGTCAAAACTGGAGAGTACGAAGTCATTAGGGAGCAATAGGTCGATCATGCAACAAACACTTTCGGAGCCCAACTTTGTGATGGTAGTAGACACAGCTCCATTATGGATGACTTTAATCATCCTGTATCTACAAAATGGGTAAAACCGGATGACAAAAAAAAGGCTAGGCGCTCAAAAAGGTCTTTAGCTCATTTTTGCATGGTTAGAGATATGTTGTATCAAAGAGGATTTTCTCATCCCCTGCTTAAGTGCTTCAAGCAAGTAAAAGCAGACTACGTACTGGCCGAGATGCATAAAGGAAGTTGCGGTCAACATCTTGGGGGCAAGGCTCTTGCGAAAAAACCCTTCGTGCCAGATATTATTGGCCGACGATGGAAGCCGATGTCGCGAGACATGTGAAGAAGTGTGATAGGTGTCAAAGATGTGCTGATCATCACCATGCTCCAGCCGAGTTATTTAGTTCAATATCTACACCGTGGCTGTTTGAGTGGAGGCTTCATATTTTGGGGCCCTTCCCTTTAGCGCTTGGTCAAGTCAAATACCTTGTCATCAGGTATTTTACCAAATGGATCAAAGTTGAGCCATTGGCGAAGATTACAATGAAGAATGTGACGAAATTTGTACACTAGCAGATTGTGTGCCAATTTGGCATACCAAACGCCGTTGTCACAGATAATGGCACACAGTTTACTGATTGGTACTTTCAGGAGTTTCTGCAAGGCTTACAAATTAAACAACACTTCTCATCAGTTGAGCATCCCTAAACTAATAGGCAGGCTGAAGTGGCCAACCGATTAATCCTCCAAAGGTTGAAATGTTGACTTGACACGACTAAGGAAAATTAAATCGAGCAACTTCTACAAGTCTTATGGGCTTATCGCACTAAGCCACATTCCTCGACTAGCGAGTCCCTTTTCAGCCTCACCTTTGGTATGCAGGCCGTCATTTTGGTAGAGATTGAAAAGCTATTAGGATGAGTTATCGACTATGATCAAAGGATGAATGACATGTTAGTTTGTGAGGAACTCGACTTCGTCAAGGAGGGAAAAGAAGTAGCAACAATCAGGGACGCTGCTCTCAAACGACGCATTATCGCTCATTTCAATTAGAAGGTGATTCCCCGTGCGTTCGAAGATTGTGATTTGGTCCTTTGAAGAGCCGATATGGGAGGAAAGAATGCCACGCAGGAAAAGCTCACTGAGAACTGGGAAGGTCAGTATAAAGTCGTCATAAAAACAAGCTCACGAGCTTACCAGTTGGAAAACCTGCCTGGGACACTAATCCCATAGATGTGGAAAGTTGCAAACTTACGAAGATACTATAAGTAGAACGGCCAATCATGGCTCACGCCCTTTCTTTCCATTATGATGTATCAAGGGTTTTTGATTATTAATAAATGAGCTTTTCCTTGTTAATTTTGTAGTTGTCAATATACTTTCATTGGTCACTAACTTGGTCCAACACTAAGAAGATATCGACCAGTAGATTGAAAGGTCTGCTAAGTGATTGGTTAGCACCGATTCGGGCAGGGAAAAAACAAAAAGTCAAAGCTTTAGCCTAACCATGAAAGATTTGAAGCCGAGGTTATAACTCAACAAAATCTCAATATAAGCTAAGATTATAACTAGGTAGTATAATTGCGTAACAAGGTCATAACCGAAGATGATCAAAAGCAATAAATACAACTAAAACTGAGTGGCATACTAGATAATACCATTCCACTACAAATAATATTACAAGTTGAGAAACAAAAGAGGAAGGAAAGTCCAAGAAAAATAAGAAATGCATTCTGCTAACTAAAATCTTTAATCTTAAAGGGAGTTGAAGTAGTCATTAATGTCCAAACTGTTGGATTGTGGCACAAGTTCGTCCGCACCCTGACCAACCACATTGCCAATATGGCCCACCTCGAGATCATTCATTGCAACGGTCGTGGTCACCCTAGTTGATGTAGCATCTGCAGTAACGACCTAAACAGGATAAGTAGGAACGAAGCTTTCAACTCGGCACTCCAAGCCTCCTAACCCCCCTTCCCCCTCGGTTACTCGGCAAAGGGGTTTGATTCCTTCCAAGTTCAAAGAGGTATCTCGATTAAGGTACTGAACTTGGTTAAGGCTATTCTGAAAAGCTTTGTCCATCCCTGCCATCTAATCAGTATCTAATTTCTCATAATTCGTCTGCCAAGTATCCCTATCCTGTCTTAACTCATCTATCTTCGTGGTCAGCTCTTAAATGCAGCCAAACAACCCTTTTTTTTCGCAAGACCACTCTCTCTCTATGCCTCTGCAGCACTTTAAGCCTTAAGGAGTTTTTCAATCAAGTGCTTAATAACAGCGTCTTCCCTACAGACGGCGCCAATGTTCGAGCAGCGAATCACGTGCTGGCTTCGATACGATGAATATAATCTTCAATAGGATAAGCGTAGCAGAAGCAAAAGGTGGTGGCCACTGGGAAACACTTTGAAGCTCAAGTTAGTGAGAGAACTGAGAGAGTGTATGCGAAAAGAATAGGGTTTTTTTTACCTGGGACATAAGGCCCATATATATATATATATGTATATACAATTTTGGCAAAAAAAAAACCTGTTATCTAATGTGGCATGTAGTTACGCTATCGTGGACGATGTGACTTAGTCTTCGGTGATTCCAAGCAATGGTTGACCCTTTGGTCACTCTCGGCGGTCATTCAGTGTCGGTCGAGGTGACACTAAGCAAGGGCGGGTGCTTTGTTCGTGCTTGGCGATCATTTTATGTCGACTGGTTCGGTGGTTAGTTTGGTGCTTAGGATTGCTCCAGAACAGGCCTAAATTAACTCATGAAGTGAGAGTTGCCTCCTACTTATATGCATTACTTTGATCATATTACTAATCAGTGTGAAATCTCCAATAATTGATTCATCTCCCACACAATGAGCATCTTTTGAAGGTGACAAACTTGTCTCATCTCCCTAGTAATTTTTAATTAATGATTTGATAGCTTTTCTTCAAGAGTTTCCTACATACAAGTCATTTTAGAAATGCTTAATTTTAGGGTACCAACATGTGATTTTGCTCTCATTTTGTCATAAAGAGCTCGTGTTTTGATTCCTCACAAGGGTAAGTAAGTCAATTCATAATAACTATGTAAGTTCTATTAATTTTAGGATTATAAGATGAGATGTTTGATGATGTTTTAAATTAATTTTTACTATATTATATATTTTAAAATTTATTTATGAGTAAATAATATATACATTGATAGTGTAAAAGATTTTTACACAGTTATCCAAACACAAATCGACATGTCTGGTAAGTTGGTTAACTTTTACAATGCGTTCTTTAAATGTCATACAAATGATGATTTTTAATTGGTTGACGATGTAAAATTCGCATAAATGTTAAACTCTTTGCGAACCTAGTAGCTTCCCTAGTTCCAATCACAATGTATTTTTGTTTCTATACTTTATCGTTTATATCTTACAATTTATAAATTTATGAGAGATAAAAAAAAGATATTATTTTAATTGTACTTTTTTTCTCTTTATTATAATTGATATATAATTTTAGATCTCTAATATTTTTTTTAAAATAATTTAATTACAGTTTAGTTTATAGTGATTTTGGGTAAAATATAAGATGCGGGGATTTTGGGTAGATGAAAATTAACTAAGGAGCTAGATTGTAGAAATTAAAAAACTTGAAAGATAAAAAAATTAATTATAACAGAGAGATTAAAAAGATTAAATAGGACCCCTTTTTCTGTTTTAACTTCATCATTTATAACTTGCGACTAATAAATTTATTAGACCATTCGGGGAAAGGCTCAACCATGGGCATGGCTTGTCAGAATCGAATAAGAGCTCCATATTTCTTGTTTCTTAATAATATTTGACTTCACTTTTGGCAGAATCTTGACTTATCCATGGTCCAGTCCATTTAAAAGGTTTTTTCTGTTTTAGTTTTTGGCCATGTTTTACTGCAAATTTACAATGTCACAAAGCATTGAATCCCACATCATTCACTTGGGATGATGCTGAATATGTTTAATTGTTTATTCTAGAATTAACACTTTCTTTAAATAAATAGAAAAATGGTGAACCTTCAGGAATTTCAGAAATGTTCAGAAAAAATATAATTTCCACCCTCCAAGTTATACACTAAGTCTGCATGTACACAAAATAATTGTGATCACAATCCATGTGAGAGGATGTTTGGTTTGGTTTTTGAGGCGAGTGTACAGATTATGAGGGACATTAATTATCTCCTTCTGTTTCGGTAAGTTGCCCTCCCATCCAGCTTTTCAACATTTGAAGTGCAGCTTTTGGTTGATCCATAGGGACCATGTGCCCAGCCCCATGTACCTGTTGTTGTAGTATCACACAAATAGAGTTACCAAAAGTGAAATTAACAGTGTCACACTCAAGAATACAACCCTCAACACAAACCTTGAGGAAAGAGAGAGGTCCATAGCTATTCAAAGACCCTGCTTCTGCACCATCAACCACAAATTTCACCGTAGGAGATGTTTCAAAAGTCTTTTGGCCTGACCACACCATGGCATGAACCCACCTTGAATTCCCTGCCAAATGAGAACCACATCAAGAACTCAATCTGACATATACAAAGCATTTTCAACACAAAAGCAATTTTGTTTCAAGTGAACCAAGTAGGCTCACCAAGCCAATTGCATATGAGATCTTCTTCCCCTGCATACACAAGCAACTTGATTCCATCCTCAAGAAGAGCAGGAATCCCTACTTCCAGGTTTCTCATCCAATCTTGCACCATAGCATCATACACTGATGTACTGCATGAAACAAACTCCAAGTCACTCCCCACACCCAAAGCACTCTTCACATTCTGCTGATTTAACAACGTCTCCACGCTTTTGAAGTCATAGCACAAATCTCCCACACATTTCTTTCTGATGTCATAGTACTGCAATTTCCATGTCAGCAGAATGCAACAAGCAAACTGAACTACACCATTTTCTCAAACAGTTAAGTAGGAAAAAAGAAAGGTACTGTTCTTTCATGATCACTTACATTAATGTCACCAGCAATGGACAAGATACTTCTGAATATGTCTTCACAAGTATCACGCGCAGTCTCGCAGCTTTGTCCACCTTGAGATTCTGAATAATCAAACACCAACAACGTCACAAACTGAAACAATTAGCGAAAAACATCAATAAAAATGGATGTGCGTGAGTGATAAAGGGAAAAGAACTCGGTACCGCAAGTTTTAGCAGCTTGTTCACAGCCCGGGATTGACTTGCTGATATCATCGTAATCAACCTTTGTAATTATTCCGTTGTCTAATGCAAAATCTGCGTATGCTTGGTATTGAATTGCAGGATTTGTTAACCCATTACCAATAGAAAAACCCTGTTGTTATATCCAATCAATCATTGCAAGCAAAAGCAAGACAAAATAATTAATAATTAATTAACCTTTCTCAGTCATATATAATATAAAGTGTAAGACCTTAAGGTTTATATGAATTCCTTGGTTTTGTTTATTTCCTTGATTAACCCGGGATGCAAGAGCCGGAATATAGTGTCCAGCGTATGATTCTCCAGTAATATAAAAGTCATTCTTAACGAAATCAGGATGCGCCTTGAAAAATTCCTGTCATAATAGTAAAATTTAGTGGATCTTACTTATACACAACAAGATATTATCTTCTATTCAGATAAGTGGGATGAAAGAAGGGACTTCATTTATCAAAAAAAAAGAAAAGAAGGGACTTTATAAATATTATTACCTGCAAGAAGTCATATAAATCATTGCTAACGCCCGCTTCATCATGACGAATGTCACTATCATCAGAAGAGTAACTAAACCCTGTCCCCGTAGGTTGGTCAACAAATAAAATATTTGATGCCTGCAAAATGAGAAAAAAAAAAAAAAAACTTGCGGTTACGAATGAGAAAACAACTTTGGTGCAACACTTTCCATAGAGGAAACATGGAAATTGATCGTTACCTGGTCCCAACCGTAATCATTCCATGTAAGAGACAAGTTATTGGCAATATGAAAAGGGCCATTCTCGTAAAACAAAGCTATTTCACTGCCGCACCCTGGTCCCCCAGTCAACCATATGACAACAGGATCATCCTTATTGTTTCGTGATTCAAAAAAAAAGTAGAACATCCTGCATGTCAGAACAAAAAAAAAATGGCAACAAATTAGGATCATGTATTAGCGAATCATTTAATTGATAAAATTCAAATTAATAAATTAATTAAATTAAAAATATAGCGCCTGAATTAATTAACCAATTTCAAACCAATAGCGGATATGTGCGATTATAATTAAACTTAGAATTACAAAATTCACGGATAAATACAATAAGAAAACCTTATAAAATAATATTAGGTGTGATATAATGATAGTACACATGTGACGAAATTAAATTATATCCAGAAAGCATATTGCGTGTAGCACAATTTGATTCCTTAAGATCCGTACTCACTTTGCATGAGAAGGATATTTACCTTGCAGCATTGGAATGAGGAAGTGAGTAGTAGCCTGCATGGTGACCAAGGTCTTCAATAGAAGGCCCAGAATCACCAAGAAACGAGAACTTCTTCTCCACGATCTTTCCTGGGACAAAACTAGCATGGTCACCTTTAACAATGTTAACTGGGTCCTTTGGGAATAGGTTAAGGCTTCTTATGAGCTTTTCTGCTTGTGATTGTGGTGGGTAGGCACGGTCATGGGTGAGGCGAGAGGTTGCATAGGAAGAAGAAAGTGACACGAAGAAGAGCAACACAAGAGACAGAGAGACTTTGGAGAGGATTGGTGATGATGCCATGTTGTTTGCATTTGTGGTAAATGCGTGTCAATGGCTGTGAATTTATAGACTCGCAATGCAACTTTTCAGCGTTTAGTATCTCGGAATACTTTAATTTCATTTTCTAGTAATCATAGACTACCCGTGTACCTTCATTGTATTTTTTTATCTTTTTTGGTGGGGAGTTAATTCTTTTGTTGACCTCTCGTTATTCCTTTTTTTGTTATCATATATTAATTCTTCTTTTTTGGGATATATATTAATTCTTTTGTTGACTTCTACTTTCAGTTTTTGTAGGTGTTTGGTAGTGAACTCTGACATGCTCGACCATTCATTTAGTTTTTGTTATTGTTGTTTAATTTTTGGTAATAAATGAAAAGAAATTGGTAATAAATTTTATCTACATGTTGAATAGTAACCAATTATTGTCATCATACAATCTAAAGCATTCAATGCTTTAATAATACAACTGGAGTAATAAGAAGAAAATTATAAATGCTAGATATTCATCGCAGACAATACTTTTTAAATCGGTTAAAAATGACTTTTTTTAATCGGTCGTTGAATCGTTTTAGATGCACAAGATATATAAAGTGACTATGTTTTACATTGAATATTAATCCAATATAAAAAAAAACTTTAAATTTGTTATGTTTATAACCTGATGCAGTTGCTACTTTCTACACCAATTATGTATATATCTATTAATATTTATAAAGTTGTTGTTAGAGAGAGAAAAATTTTCCTGCTTAAAGTAAGGGCAATTATGACAAGCTCTTTCAACAGCAATACTGCATTAATTCTTTCATGATGCTATTAAAACAATTTACTCTTAAAAAACGAAAACCGTGCAGGTTAATCAAGAGTGATAAGTTGATTATTGGAATTGCAAATGTCAAAAAATTAATATTTATAAAGATTGTCAGAGAGAGAAAAATTTTCCGCCCAAAATAAGGGCAATTTTGACAAACTCTTTCAGCAATACTGTACTAATTCTTTCGTGATGCTATTAAAATAATTTACTCTTAAAAAATGAACATTGTGTGCATGTAAATCAAGACTGATAAGTAGGGGTGGAAATAGACCAAGCTAGGTCAGGCTTTGGTAGGCCTAAGCCTGACCTTTATTAAAAAGATAAAGCCTAGACCTAACCTATTTACCTGTCATGGGTCATTTTTAAAGGCTTGAGCCTGGCCTACATAAAAGTTTGGCCTAGCCTATAAGCTTGTTTAAAAGCCTATTTTCTTATAAGACTTATAAAAAGGCTAATAGGCCTATTAGCCTAATTAAGCCAGTTGGTCTATAAAGGCTTATTGAACTAAAAAGACTTGTTAAGAATTATACATTCTTTTATATTATTATATGTAATATATGTATTATATATAATTATGTATATATAATATAATAATATTTTATTATATATGTATATAAATAGGCTTGCCTATTAGACTTAATATGCTTTTTTTAAGGCCTATGATCTGACCTTTTTACCTAAATAAGCTTTTTAAAAAACCTAAGCCTAGCCGTTTTAATAAATAAGCCATGTAACGCCTAACTGCTTTTAGGATCGAAGATTGTCCTCACAAACCAACACAAGTCTTTCAGCGTGCTTTGTCCCCACTCACATGCTTCTTGGAAAACTTATCAGGAGGTCACCCATTTCAAAATTGCTCCAAGTTAAGCATACTTAACTGTGAAGTTCTTAAGTGATAAGCTATCAAAAAGTAGATGCATCTTGTTAGTATAGGTAACACTTATTAATTCTTTTAAGCTATCATCAACTGTACAGTCTCATACCTGTACAGCCTCTAGATCCCTCTCATTCTGGTATGTATTCGATTCATTCATGTGTCTCTTCCGTTGGAAGCCTGCCAGAGCCGCTCCTTGTTCGAGCCTTATCTCTTTTGCATCGGCGATCACTCCCCGCCCTCGTTAGCGCCCGGAATGTTACTAGTCAGGCTAAGCCAAACCTTATGTAGGCTAGGCCATAGGTCCCTTGATAGGTGGCCTGGCCTATTTCCAACCCTAGTGATAAGTTAATTATTGGGATCGCAAATGTCAAATAGTAGTCTATATATACTTGGGGAGTGTTTTGTGTTTCCATAACTCTTCTTCTTCCTTTCTTTTTTGCAGTGTCTCAAATGTTCAAACATAGGTCGTGTTTTAGATATTTTATATAATTCTTTTCATTATTCTTACTTATTCTTCTTAATTAGTAAAATTAAGCATTTTATTTAATTTTGTTTTTCTTAGTCTTACTTCTTCTTCTTAATTAGGTATTTTTTTAATCTTAATTTTTACTTCTTCATCTTCTTCTCATTTCCTTTTCTTTTTCTTTTTAATTATTAATTTGCAATTCTTTAACTCAGTTTTTATTTCTTTTTCTTTATGTCTTATTCAATCGTTAGGTAAAAATATACTGCCTTATACTGCCTAAATCATTGGGAGATGCTGCACATCATCTATGTTTGCGAATGGTGTACAAATCAATTGGTGATATTTATTAGATTCGGTGGTATTTTATTTTATATCAAATATTCTTAAAGAGATTAATGGTCATGCATTATCAGTGTAAAAAGTTTTACACTGTCAACCAATTAGAAATCACTATCGGTATGACTTTTAAGGTAATTATTGTAAAAGTCAACAAACTTACCATACACAGTGATTTGTAATTGAAAGATAGTGTAAAACTGCTTTACACTGTTAATGCATAACCTATTTTCTCATTCTTAAATAAATAACAATAGTCCTAAACAAATAATAACAATAAATTACTATACTAATAAATTAAAATTAGTATAAATTTATTTTATATCCAATATTCAATTGTTGTTGAAAATAATTTTTTTTAACAATATTCAATAAATTAATTCATTCGATGATGTTAATCAATCAAAAATTGTAACTTTAAGCTATTATATTAATTATATTCGAAAATATTTTAACAATATTCAATTATTTTCAAAAATAATTTGGTATACATATTAATTGATTGATTTTAATCAATCAATCAATCAATTTGAATGAATTTGTAACAAATGCTTTATCAGATAAAAATTTTGATACTTTTTATCAGAATATTAAATAAATATTTTATTAATTTTTATCTAAATATTAGAGTAATTAAGATATTAGTAATATTAGATTACATAAAATATTAGTAACATCTTTTTATATTTTTCTTATCTTCCTCTTACATATCTTTTTATATTTTATATATTTTATTAGTTAAAGTAATTTTTATTTTATTAATTACTTAAAAAATTAATATTAAGGATAATTTTCCCCAATTCTGTCCACCAAAAAAAGCCTCAAACTTCAATATCCTACTTAGAATAGATAAAACATTAAAATAAAATTAAATGTTGAAGGTAAGTAATTCAAATTTTAATATTGAAATCACAATAAATTAAGGATTTAATTAAATGGAAACAAATTGATATTAAATGGAAACATATTTAAAAGATATGCTGAAATTTTTTTTATGATTTTCATAATAGTTTCCTTTAATATAAAATTCATATTTTTATCGTTATAAAAATTAAAATAAGACTCAAAAAAATTAAATATTTAAAAAATAAATGGGGGATGACAATATATCAATATATAATTAGATACATTTACGTGGTGCATAAATTTTTAAAAGATATCAATGTAAAATTGACCACTAGATAAAAATATTTACAAAATTATATTTGCGTGGTGCATAAAAATAGTAAAAAAATATCATTATATATTGTTTAAAACATATACTTTATTTTTGATATTTTTATCAAAATATTAAATAAAATATTTTATGCCTTTTTTATTAGAATATTAGATTATATAAGATATTAGAAATATTAACTTAGATAAAATATTGGTAATATTAAATTAGATAAAATATTGATAACATTTTAAATATATATTAAGTAATTAAAGTAATATTAGATTATATAAAATATTTCTTTTTTGTAAAGCAAAGAGAATATTAGGTTGTATTGGTAACTTTAAGCTATTATGTTAAAAAGAAATATACAGTTGCCTTTTGTTATTATGAATTTTTATGATTGAAAATATTACTTTAAGTTGTTTTTTTAAAAATTCATAATGATTGAGAAATATTAAAATATTCACTTTAAATCTAATATAATATTGTTAAAATATAACATTAAAATACTCAATCACTCGTCATCTATTTTTCTTTTTAACATTATATTTATTAGATATTATAATAATAATTCATTTAGTGATATTAATCAATCAAAAATCCTAACTTTAAGCTATTATATTAATTAGATTTGGTGATATTTTAACAATATTTAATTATTTCTTAAAATAAATTGGTGTACAAATTAATTGGCAAAATTCATATATTTTAATTATATTTATCCAAAAATTACTCTAAATATTCTCAACATTGGTACGAGTTCTAGTTTGATTTAAAAAGTATTACTTTTTTTAAAATATTTTTACTTTCTTCTCCTACATGTATAATTTTTAGAGAAAATTCTAAAGATACGCACTAAATGCTAGAGATTTTTACTGTATTCATGTTTAATTACTTAGTTTTAATTATGAAAAATGCTTAACAGTACGAAAAGATTTACACGAAAGTGTACGAAACTGTAAATCAGTGACTGACAAGTGATTTCTGTCAAACTCCTCTTTCTTTCTTTTTTTTTTAAGTAAATTATTAATTTGGTCTCTTAACTTATTTATTTTATTTAATTAAATTATTTTATTATTAAAAAGTTCAATTAAGTCTTATAATTTTTTAAAAAAAGTTCTAATATTACTTTTTCATCCAAAAGGACATCGTTGTTCATCTAATATTATACTAAACGACATAAAAAATGTAGTAAAAAATGACATCGTTTTGAACAAAAACAATAACATTAAAGTATTTTTAAAAACCAACCTTTTAATAATAGAGGGATCTAATTAAATAAAATAAATAAATTAAGAGACCAAATAAGTAATTTAGCCTCTCTTTTTTTTCTTTTATTATTCAATTTTCTAATCAATAAAAGACATCCACCTAATTTCGTATTCTGTTTTGTAAAAAACTTTCGTAACATTTAGCACTCCTCTTTAATTATATTTTTTGTGCATTTCATGCTTATATTTTTCGTACAATTTATTTTGGTGAAATTATTTTTTGTACAATTAGTATAGCAGTGCTGATAATATTAATATGAAATTACAATATTAAAACTATTTTTTGTATAAAACTTAATTAAAACAATACTTTAGGAAAAATAAATGATTAATCTGTTAACTTGTTCTTTTATAAAATCTGAACTATAACTTTCTAATAGTGATAATGTTGTATTTTTATAAAATAACTAGCGTAATAATATGTGCTTTGCACAAATGTTAAGTTTACAATTTATCATCTACAATTTTTTTATATTATAATGATTTAAAAAATATATTTATTAATTATTTTGTTCACTTTTTTATAAATATGAGAGAGAGAGAAGGGGGGGGGGGGGAGGAGAGATAAAATAATTATGAATATTAATATATATTTACATAATTTTATATTTACACATTTAATTTATAAAAACGCATGTTTAGAAAATATTATCTTTATTAATATATTCTATTTTCAGAAGCGATGTTATTAATAAAATGATGCTTACATAATATTTTTTTTCTCTAGTAATTTTGAGTTAGTTTAGTGTAGTTTATTTCCAATTCTATTTTCATGTAACATTTTCATTCTTATGCATAGAAAACAATTAGGTCTTTCAAGTATTTTAGTTAGCATTCAATTCCTTGTGGGTGGGTGTGTGTGTGTGTTGTGGATTAAAAAAGCACTTTAACTGACAACTAACTTTTTTTCAACAAGTAGCAACCTCTACGTTCAAATTGTATTAGGATGACTTTGTGTGTCAATTTAAATCTTCATTATCATTCAAAGAAGAATAGAAAACAAATGAAAGTTTTGACTAATGAATAGATAAAAAAAAAGTTGAGCTAAGTTTTGTAGGAACTTATAAATTAAGTATAATTTTTTGTGTGATTTTTAAGTTTAATTTAATTTAATTTTATATTTATTACGCTAGTACAACATTTATTATGAATTATGTGATTGATAATAGTAATAATAATAATGTATAAAGGTAAAAATTTGATATAATGATTATAAAATGCTGAAAATTAAAATAATGAAAAATAAAAAAATAAAATTATTCTACATAAAAAATATTAATTTCATATTGTGATTTGACATGATTAACATTGATAGATTTATATTTAATTGAAAGTAATAAATATTTATTATAAAAATATAGATAATATACTTATGATTTATTTATTGTTTTAAATTTATTGATTTATTATTTTATTTGCATAAACTTTACACCCTGTGTGTGTAATTAAGTATAAATTAATTTAATTTTAAGTATCAATTGAATGCATTGAGTGCAAAATTATATATTCATGTCTTACTTACTTTATTTCTTTCTTTTTCATAGGTAGAAAGGTTTTATATATGGGGATTGCTAATATAGTTACACCTTTTTTTTTTTTCAGTTAGAGTACATTAGCAAACTATACTATAAATTTGAATAAGAAAACCAATGAACTCTTTTGTCTTAATAAATTCAATTTAAGGGTATTATAATAATTTATTATTTAATTTTAAAAAACTCATTTCTCTCTCCTCTCTCATCTATCACCACCATTAAATTTTCAAACTCTCTCCTCTCTCACCATTATTATATCATAATATATATAGAATTATTGAATTATATAGTTATAACTTTTTTTTAATTATTGAATTATATAGTTATACATATGTCAAAATAAAGTAACGTGGGATGAAATTGATTTTATATGCCTTCATCCACATGTCAATGTAAAATAATAATATATAGTAGCACCTATTTTACAAATTCTTTGATGCATTTTTATTTTTTCAAATGTGTTTGAACCTTATAGAATAGAATATTTAAACAAATCTCTAATCAAAATTTATTATTTATTTAAAAAAATTACTTTTTATCAAAAAAACTATTATTTATTTAATGAGTTAAGCGCTCAACCATGGCTTCGAAATGCTACCATCTAAATTTGTTTTCCAGCTGAATATGTAGGCGGAAGAAATAAATAGGTGATCTATATATACGTGTTGAATTTTTGATATCATCACTTTCATTCTTAAAATTGTTTACTATAAATTATTTTTAGAGAAATAATTAGTTTTTTCAAATTTATTTAAGACGTTAAACAATTGTTATTATTTTTTAAATAAAATTGAGTCAATCATGTAATTAATCAACTTCTTTGTTTTTCAATCAAATTTCCTGATTGCTTTTCAAAAATTTATGAAATTTTGGTTCGAAATCAGCATTTCCTTATTATTTTGATTTATTTTCCTTTAATATGTACCTGAAATTAAAATAGCACGATAAATTGGAATATACATTGATGCAGTGTAAATATATTGATAATGGAAGAAGAAATAGTTTTTTTTCTTTCTTTGTTTTTTCTTTCCAACAAGTCAGAAGTAAAAATTACACATGAATTTTTATAATATATTTATATTATGATATAATGGTAAGAGAGGAGAGAGGAGAGGAAAGGAGAGAGAGAAAGAGAGTTTAATTTAATGGTGGTGAGAGAGGAGAGAGTTTTAAAATTTAATGGTGGTGAGAGAGTAGGGAGGACCGAGAGTTTGAAAATTTAACGGCGGTGAGAGATAAGAGAGGAGAGAAAAATGAGTTTTTTTAAAATTAAATAATAAATTACTATAATACCGTTAAATTGAATTTATTAAGACAAGAGTTCATTGGTTTTCTTGTCCAAATTTTATGGTGCTAATTGCTATTTAAATTTGAATTAGATTAGAATTAATAAATATCAATTTAAAATTATATGATTTACTTAAAATTTATTTTTCATTTTTATTTATTAATTATTAGTTTGTTTATAATTAATTATAATAATTGTGATATTTTGGGTATGAATCATTCTAATTAAAATTTGATTTGATTTAAATCAAAATATTATTCATTTATTAATTTGATTTTCTAATAATCAAATTGATATAAAATAGTTTTAAAAAGGGAAAACACTTTTGGAAGAATAGAAATTATTGTGATTATGATGCACATCAAGATAAAATAAATATTAAAAATAATATAAGAGATATAAGGCTATCTTAGAGAAAGAAGAATAATAATAATAATATAAATTGACAAATAATAATAATGTAAATTGACAAAGGTCAAAATTTGGTGTGTTATTTATAAAATGCTAAACTTTAAATTATTGAGAAAGATAATTAAAAATAAGTTTGGGTTAAAAAGAAATGAATTTCGTATTGATATGTGACATTATTCATACTAAAAAATAATACCAAAAGCATCAAAAGAGTGACATTTAAGTATTTTCTACAATAACAAAACAACAACAACAACAATAATAATTTTTATAATTGTTGTTGTTGGGCTTAAAACGATAAATTTTCCTTTTATGAGCATTGTGTGATAAGCAAGCAACATAGATTAAAGTTTACTAGAGTAACTATTAGAAGCAAACACATATTGGGCTTGATCCATTATGATGTGTGGGGATCACTAGAAATATCCAGTAAGGTATTTTGTATCATACATTGATAACTACTCTAAGAGGTTATGGCTATATCCAATCAAGAAGAAGTTTGATGTGTTTTCAATATTCAAGGAATTTAAAGTACAAGTGGAACTCGAAATTGGAAATAATTGAGGACAAACAATGGAGGAGAATATGCAGATGGTGATTTTTTGGCAGTATGAAAATAATAGGGTATTACAAGACAATTCATGGTTCCATATACACCTTAGCATAATGGTGTGGCAAAGCGAATGAATGGAACTTTCCTAGATAGAACAACAGTTATGCTAAGAACAGTGGGAGTAGCCAACTATTTCTAGGTAGAAATAGTTAAAACTACCTATTATGTGACAAATTGATCACCATCAACAGTAATTGGTTTAAAGACACCGATAGAGAGGAAAATCAGTTGATTATTCTTATCTACTTATGTTCGTTTGTCTTGCGTATGTAATGTATAGCTTCTAAGAAAGAATAAAGTTGGATCCAAAATCTAGAAAATACATATTCTTGGGTTATGCTGACAATGTTAAGGGGTATCAATTGTGGGATCCCACCACCCACAAGATTGCTGTTAGCAAGGATGTTGTCTTTGCAGAAAATGAATTACAAAGTGAGCAAAAAAATGATAACACTTCCAAAGATACTTCTATAGTGCAGATGGAGAAAATTTCTAAAGAATATGACTTTCTAAAGCAGAACAAGAGCACAAAGAACAAAAATCAAATGAGATCATTGATGAAAAAGGCCAACAAACAACACCTCAGATAAGAAAACCATCTTAGCACTCAAACTATGTTATGGCAAGCTATAGTTCATACTATCTTCTAACTGAAGAAGGGGAATCGTCAATCTTTCTAGAGGTTTTGGGTAGTTCATATGCTTCTCTCTAGATGATAGCAATGTAGGAAAAAGAAATGGAAGCCTTACATGTAAACAAGACATAGGAACTTGTTAAAGTTTTAGAAGGTCGAAAAGCCATTAGGAAGAAATGGGTTTCCAAGATCAAATGAGAAGGCACACTATGCCAAAACTTGTTATAAAAAGCGCTTATTTTGCCATTAGATAGCACTTTTTAAGTGCTATCTATTTAGATGTTGTATATTTAAAGAGAGCGTTTTTGAAAAAGCATTGTATATTGACATGCAAATAGATAGCGCTTGTTTGAAAAAGCATTATATATTGATGCATAGATATAGACGCACTTGTTTGAAAAAGCGTTGTATATTTTGTAAAAGATAGAGAGTTCTTTCTCAAACAAGCGCTCTCTATGTGATACTCAATATAAAGCGCTTCTTTAAATAAATGCTCGTTATGTAGTTTTTTTGTATGTAAAATCAATGGGGAAATCATTTATAAAATAAATGAAATCATGATGAATACCTATCCACAGTTGTCAAGGTGCCATCAGTAGAATATTGAAGTGACTTTATAAACCCATTAATTGGGAAAACTAATCCTTAAATTATTTTCTTGCTGTGTTCTAAAAAACACCTTGTCCACATTGGCCAACATACATGCAGCAATAGGGATGCATGGAGCAAGTGTGAAGTCAGATCGATATCAAAATCTTAGCTCCTATTAAGAAAATAAATAACCCGAGGGATAAGGTTAGAGCTAATATCTCTGTTATGGATGATCATGTATCTATTTTTCTAGTCTTTAACAATATGAGATCAACTTTTAGTGACAAAAAAATTTCTAACACAATGGCCTTAAGGTGTCCATTAGCCACCAATAAGTTACAAAAAAAGAAGGGATATTCTGCTCTAAAGACAAGTTTATTAAAGTAGAAAGTATCGTAAAATAAATACAAATAAACATAAAAAAGATTATGTGAAGTTTTTTAGTCATCATAATTTCCATGTTCATTCTGCATTTTACTTTGTTGCAAAGAACTGAAAAAGCTATTAAATGATTTATTTATTAGCAAGAAAAGTAACCTTTGAGAAAAGCGAAATCCTAAAGCTTTATCAAGAGTTATCTGCTTCATGGTGCTGAATCCCAATTAGTAATTAGAGAAAACATATATGCAGTACCATGAGTATTGTTGGTATTGTTCTTCAATTACAATTGGAGTTTCATCTCGATAATTTGCGTAATAAAGGATTCTATTAAAGGTCAACGCATATTATCGAGGTAAAACTCCAACTGTGTTTGGAGAATAGCACCAATAGTACCTATGGTATTGCATCTAAATTTTTTTCCTTAATAATTACCTCATTTATCTCACTAATCAACTCTTCTAATCCTACTAATTCCCATTCTAATTGAAATACATTTATTCTGTTACTTAAAATTGTAGATATAAGAATGGACCTAAGTCACCAAATGTAAATTTTCCTTGGAGATGAACAAGGAGTTGCACATGAAAAAATAAAATTAGCAAATATTTGTAAGCTAGACCACATGAAAGTTGAGCTTTATCTTTCAAGAGAGGGGAAGGACAAATTATGGGATCTAGCAAACCTAATCATGCAATTCAGAGAGTTCAGTCAGCAATCATTCCCACTCTTGATGCTTATAGAACTTTCGAAATCTAGTAGTTATAGATGTCTTGTATGGCAAATTTATTGTTAGGTTTAAAAAAGTGGAATTCTGAGAGCTACATATTTGTCAAAACCATACATACTAAGCAATTAGTGTGGTCAATTTCAGCCTTTAAATTCTGGATTGTAGTTTAAGACTTTTTTTCTTTCCTAAAGGCACTAACCAAAGAAGCTTTCATGCATTTGATTTGCCAGATATAACAGCTTTAACTTTCTGTGAATCTTATTAGAATTATTATTTAATAATAATAATAATAATAATAATAATAATAATAATAATAATAACAATAACAATAACAATAACAATAACAATAAAATAACAATAATAATAATATAACAATAATAATAATAATAACATAACAATAATAATAACAACAATGACAATAACATAATAATAAGAATAATAATACAACAACAATAATAATAATAACAACATAACAATAACATAATAATAAGAATAATAATAACAACACCAACAATAATAATATAATAATAAGAATAATAATAATTATTATTATAACAACAACAACAACAATAATAACAATAATAATAATAATAATAATAATAATGATATAATAATAATAATAATAAGGGTAAAATGTGTTTTGTGTTGGTAGAAGAATACCCCAACAATCAACCAAATATTAAGACTGCATATTGACAAGAAGCAATTCACAAATAAGGAGAGAGAAACACCTTGAGGTGGATATTCAGGTTTAAACATGGGTTCCTCAAGAGTTACAGTTTGTCGCAATAACTGTTTATAATCATAAGAAGAAGAAAAAATTGTTAGTGAATTTGCTTATGTTACTATTTTATTATTCATAAATCATAATGACACAATTGAACAAAACACCTTTAACCATGACATAAGTATATAGGACATTGATCACTAATTTCAATAACAACAAAAAACATAGTCATACACACACCTCATCAATTTTATTTTCCTTCTTCAAAATATTCATAATGATAGGGCCTATTAGTTGAGCTTTAATATCCTCATAAATAATCTAAACAAAAATCTCGTCAAATGTGGAGCTACAAAAAATAAATTAAAAAAAGAGGAAAAAAATGAATCAAACGTTATTAGTAGAAACTAGCAATCCAACTTGATTGTAGAAGAAACAAGCGAGTGAAATTACCTTGCACAACTCGAGGTTCGTACTTGATGGAGGATAAGTCAACATCCTTGGCCAACACCATTACTTGCTTTTTCCCCATCTTTAGAGATCTCGAAACCTTTTCTTTCAACTTCCTAATTCAATTCAAATTATAAAAAAAAGAAAACAACTAAAGCAAAAAATGAAGTTGGAAGTTGCAATTGCTGAGTGCAAACCTAGTGAAGTGCGCAGTGGAAGAAGAGCAGGCGCAGAGAACAAAATCGAGGTGTTCAATGAAGGTGTGTTCTTATACCGAAATTGAGCCTCTTTGAGGTGCCAGTAGTGGCAGCGTTAGCGTTGGCGTTGGTAGCATGGTGGCGGAGGAAGTTGGAGGAGGGAGTGACGGGTGATTAGTGTGTGTATGAAGATGGTGATAGAAGTTGTTGAAAGTGGCATCACCATTGAAGAAGGGAGTGGTCGTTAGGGCTTAAAGAGAATAAAGGCGGTTTAGGGTAAAAGTGAGCAAGGAGGGCACAGTGGGAGGGGAAGGGTTGAAGTTGGAGAAGAAAGGAGAGTCGCGAGGCAGAGTAGGAGGGAAAGGGTTAGGTCAAAAATTTAAGGAATATATCATAATATTTGTGGATGCATAGAGAGTGCTTATTTAAATAAGCGCTCTCTATTCATATTCGTGTATTTTATAAAGCGTTTTTCTTTAAAGCGTTGTATAAAAGGAGTGGTATATTCACATTTCTGGCATAGTGGCAATGATCCAGTGAAATGATATCATGCAAGATTGGTGACTAAAGGATATGCTTAGAAAGAACGTATTGACTTTAATGATATGTTCTTACCAATTAATTGTCAAACTAACCACTATTAGAGTTGTTTTGGACTATATATGCTGCATTTGATTTACATCTTGAACAACTAGATGTAAAGATGATTTTTCTTCATGAAGAACTTAAAGAGGAAATATATTTGCTCCAACTAGAAGGCTTTAAAGAACAAAGAAAAGAAAGCTTGCATGGTTTGCTAGTTCACCAAATCTTTGTATGATATAAAGTAAGTGCTAAGATTTTGGTACAAGAGATTTGATTCCTTTATTATTAGCCTTAAATACAACAAACTAAGTTCATACCATTTTACATAGTACAATAAGTTTGATGAAAATGATTTCATCATTTTGTTATTATATGTGGATGATATGTTGGTGGTAAGCCATAACAAAGATCAAATGCAAGATTTGAAGACATAGTTGGCGAGGAAGTTTGATATGAAGGACCTGGGACCAACAAACAAGATTTTAGGGATGCAAATTCACAGAGATAGAAAAGATAGGAAGATTTGACTTTCTCAAAAGAATTTTTTACAAAATGTCTTACAGTGCTTCAACATGCAAAAGTGTAAGCCAATTTCTACCTCATTGCCTGTCAAACATAAATTACCCTCAAGTATAAATCCTAGCAATGAAGTGGAGAGGATGAAAATTTCTCAAGTATTGTGTATGCACAAGCAGTAGAAATGGTTAGTAGATTTATGGTCGACCCTAGTATAAAGCATTGGAATGTTGTTAAAAGGATCCTTGGATATATATTAAAGAAACCTCAAGTGTTGTATTATGTTTTGGAGGTTCATAATTTATTACTAGGGGTTATGTCGATTTAGATTTTGTAGGTGATCTTGATAAAAAGAAAAAAAAAACTACTACTATGTGTTTACATTTGTAGGAGGGGTGATAAGTTAGTTATCCAAATTATAGATTATTGTATCTCTATCTGATATAAAAATTGAATAACCAAAGCATGCAAGGAAGTTATTTGGATTCAAAGGCTATGGAAGAACTTGGGCACAAGCAGTAGAAGGCTATTATGTATTGTGACAGTCAAAGTGCCTTGCACATTGTAAGGATTCTAGCCTTTCATTCCAAAACAAGACACATAGCTATACAATATCACTTTGTTCTAAAACTAATAGAGGGAAGAAAGTGTGGGTATGCAAAAAATTCACATCAAAGACAATCTACCAGATGTTATGACAAAGCAAGTCAACACTGACAAATTTATATGGCTTCGATCCTCCTATGGCCTATCAGACATGTAAGCAACATGGAATGGCAAGGGACAAAGAATGGTGTAAAGATATGATTGACTCAATCAAATCTTCAAGTGAAAAATTGTTAGAAGTCTTACATCAGATGGACTTCTTTATTGATTATCCTCATAAGCTTACATAAGGAAGCTTAAGTGAAGCTTTAATATCATTCCAATTTCTTCATCTTTTTCTCTTATATAACTTCTTTGTTTTCTTAAAGAAAAATTCAGAGAGAAAATACAGTTTTTCTTAGGAGGTTCTTAGTGTTTGTATTCTCCTATTTTCAAGAGAGTGTTATTGTTCTCTCTTTGCATTTAGAGAGAGGTTTTGTAATCTCTTCTATATAGTGAAAATCTCTTTTATTCTTGCATGTGATTTTTTCCTTATCTGCTGAGGATTTTCCACATAAAATATTGTAGCCTGTTCCAATCTTCTCAACTTAAAATTTATCTGTGTGATATTATTTTGTTATTCTAATAGCCAACACATAATATCAACACTTTACTTTCACATCAATATTATTGTTAAATACTTGATGTCAAGTTAACTGATGGATCGAAATTGCACATTGAAAAATATAGGGATCAAAATCAAGCAATTAAAAGTTATGGAATTAAAATTGTCCAAATATTATTGTTGCATCTAGGGTCACAACGGGATGACGAAAAGAAATATAAAAATAGGGAGTTGTCATCACAGTTTATTAAGGGAAACATATGAAAAATCCTAAAAAAAATAATCTTTCACCTAGATGTGAATTTGGGAGTAGATTACACGTAGAAAAGGTATTAGCACCCTACGACGTTCATTTTGCAACGGTCACCCTTTAATCTAATGTGTAAAAGAAGATTGTCTTTTCTTCTTACTTATTAAGTTATTAACAAAACAAATTATTCTCATTTTTATTTATTTGATTTTATTATTATTAATTTTTGGGGGGAAATTGATTTTATTTTTAATTTTGATAATAATAATTTTTTAAAATAATTTTTTATTAAGAAAAAAGATTAGATTTATTTATTTATCTTTTTAGCTCGATAGTGTTTGGACATGCTCTTATATATCTCCCGGTGTAATGAAAAATTTAGAGTTACGTAGTTCTTTTGCAGAAAAATATTTTGTGGTTGGTATTTTTTAATTAATTGTTTTAATTATTAAATTTGACATCACCAAACTATCATAAGTAAAATGTGTCAAATTTACTGGATGACTTAACAAGAAATTCTTCCAAAGTGTCTATCTTTAAATCTAATTATTATTTATTTTTTTAGAAAAAAGTGTTTTAATTTTAATTTATAAACTAAATTCTCAATTAATTTTTATATTGGCTAAAAAAAGTAAAAGAAATGCTAATTTTATTTTTATGTGGTTTTGAGAATTAATTGCAAATAAAAGTAAGATGCTAATTTTATTCATGCAACAACAGAAGTTTATTTTCATTCAGCTTTTGATTCCACCCTTATTGAATGATATTATTTAACTAAGCCAACATATATAAAAATTAAATAAATGAATCTAAATTAGCTTCTTTTTGTTTTCTCACTTCACACAAGAACCCAATGTAGTATAAGCCCAATACAAATAGAACGATAAAGGTGTAGTCCTAAAATTTGTTCCTCAATTCTTGTAAGGGATTTGTTATTCGCTCACTAGTCTTTCATTTTGACAATCCCCAACTTTTTGTCATTTATTTTTTTTGACCAAAATACTTGATGGAAACTTGTTTTCGTTACAATGGAAGCAAGTGTTAATTTTTTTTTATTGTAAAAATTTAACACAACAAAAACAAGTTTTTGTTGTGTTAAATTTTTATGAAAAAAAGTAACTTTGTTGTGCTGTTAATTCGAACATACATGTATCTGGGATTAATATGTTCAAACATACATGCATCTGCGATTCATATTTGCAAATGATAGATGCATCTGAGATCAATGATGGCCATCCACACTATTAACAAAACTAGGTCATCACATTTTTCATTGTGCTTAGTGTCCCTCAATACTAAAATTCATGTCAACCTCAAAGAACACACTGAAATAAAAAAAGAGAGGGAAAAACAAAAATCATTTAACAATTTTAATTCACCAGAGTGCAATTTAGATAGGATTATAATTTCCACATCAATCCACCACCCAACGGTTCAGATAGGATTATAATGCACAAACTTATTATACTTTCCCACACGTAATACTCCATACCATAACTTCAATGACAACAAAGAAACAAAAAAAAATTACATTAAAATTCATAGCAAATCTCTTCACCAACGAACTCATTAAAAATAATCAATTAATAATGGAATCGTCTAGGAACAGAGAAAATTACCGAACAATGATTAAACTTGTGCTTGCGGAAATGAAAAGGGGAATTTTGAACAGTTTGAAACCCTAAGACCGATGCTGTGTCTTCATGTCAGGGGCTTCTTTTCAACAATGGGAATTTCGAGTAGTATAAACCCTAACTCCACTAGTTTGGGAATGAGATTCAGACCATGATCTTTCAAACAGTTTGAAACCCTAAGACCGTTGGTGTGTCTTCACATCAGGAGCTTAATTTGAACAATAGAAATGGGAATTTGGAGCAGTGATAAACCCTAACTTTGCCAATTTGGGAATGAGATTCACACCACTATTTGGTTTTTACCAGACACTTATGACTGAAATTCCTTTTAAACTTAGGGACAAATGTGTAAACACATTAACACTTTGTTTGGATGGGTTGATTGAAGAAGGATCAAAATGAAAACGAGTGAATTAGAAAGAAGAAGAATTATTTTAGTTGTTTGGATGAGATGAGATGGAAAGGGAAATTGTTAAATTTTCGTGGCCCCACTAAAATACATTTCTTGCCTGTTGTGCCGTGAAAGAGCTAGGATTCTCTCTTGCATCTTCAGCAAGATTTTTTCTTCAGCAAAATCTCGACCATCAATTACATTTCTCTCTTCTCTAATTAGTGTTACACTAACCATTCAATGGCTAGGATTTTGCAAGACAGTGGCCGGAGAAAAATATGCCTAAAAAGGATCCAATTTGGCCTGTGAAATAGAGCGGAATTTGCTCTTCCAAACCCATATTCCATATTTACCCCTAACTGTAACTTAAAACATTTCATTATCATCTTTTGACTTTCGCATGCTCGCTCATCCTACTGCTTATTTGTCTCGGTGTTACGTGGTAGCTCTAATGCCCAATCATTATGACCACAAGGCCATATTATGAGAGGGAATTAATATTATAATAATTAATATAATATAATAATTTATACTGTTTTTATTAATAAATTAGTATAATAATTAAAATTACTGGTTGGAACTAAAAACCAATAATATTAATTAGAGGATAAAGTAGTCTTCTTACTTTTTTTTTTTTTTTTCACTTTCCAATTTCATTAAAAAATATAAAAAAAAGTTATTTTATTTCATTCCTTTCTAATCCATCAATCCAAACAACTTTAAATTTCACTCAAATTCAACCCACCTTCTATTCATTCTATATTTTTTTGCTCTCTATTTCTTTCCTTCTCATTTTCATTCCTATCCAAACACAGTGTAAGAATAAATTTGTAAACACATATATGCTGTTAAAAAAATAATCTTTTTAACTACTATTACTAGTAGCAAAAAACTATTCTGCACCACTCAATATTATAAGGACATATCTAATAGTATTTAAAAACTTCCCTACCATAAACCCTATCATTTAGTGGTCTATCGTAGAATTTGTCATTATTATTTTCTTTTTTTTCTTTTTCTTTTTATTTTTTTCATCTTTCGTATTTTTATTTTTTAATTATCTGGATAAATTTGGATGTTCACAACACAGAACCAAAATGTAATTAAGCCAAACTAAAAGTTTGATTCAATCTAAATTGCTTTAAATTAAAATTAATTGACGGATTAAATAGTAAAATAAAAACCAATAGTACATATAATTGGATCAGTCTCTTTAACTTTAATCTAATCTAATCCTCCAAAGGCTTTAAACAAATGCAACTTTGGGCCTTCATTGCGAACCCCGAGACTTTGCTAGTACCAATCACAATGTCTTTTTGTTTCTATACTTTATCATTCACATCTTACGATTTGTAAATTTATAAATTAAAAAGGTCTCCTTTTCTGTTTTAACTTCATCATTTGTATCTTGTGACTAATAAAATTTATCAGACCGTTCGGGTAAAAGTCTCAACCATGAGTATGGCTGGTCAGAAACGAATATGAGCTCCATATTTAATATTATATGACTTCACGTCTGGAAGAATCACGACTTATGGTCCAGTCCATTTGAATGGCTTGTTCTGTTTTAGTTTTTGGCCATGTTTTACTGCTAATTTACAATGTCACAAAGGATTGAATCCCACATCATTCACTTGGAATAAATGGATGATGCTGAATATGTTTGAATGTTTTGTTTTGTTTTTGGCGTACAATTACCGCACTGAGATTAAAGCCTATGACATTATACATATTATTTCAACCTTCTATTATTAAGTCGACCCTAATGGGTTAATATGTTTAATTGTTTATTCTAGAAGTGGCATTTTCTTGTATAAACTAAATACGGAAATGGTGAACCTTGCACAAATCGTTAACCGAGCATAAAGACCAGGAATCTCAGAAAGGTTAGAAAAAAAATAGATTTCCACCCTCCAATTTAGGTTTTTTACAAAAAAATAAACGAAAAATTATCCCAAACTACTAATGCAAAATATTTCAAATACTCATTAGTTACGGAGAAAGCAAGCTTCCAATGCTTTTTTTTTTTTCATAGGGATTTTTGCCAAATAATAATTTTTTTAAACATATATAATGGTTTTTTACCAAAATAAATAAAAAAAAAACAACATTTCCAAAGCATATATGAACACTTATTGCCAATCTACAGTAATTACTATTCACCTAGAGCTTTTCTTCAACGAATCTCTCATTTCTTCAACTCAGTTGAACCGAAATATATGTATCAAATCCATCTCAACAAAAAACCCTAAACTTCCACTCGCATGACTTCATCCAACTTAATCTTATATCTACTACAATGGCCAGATGATTCGATCCGAGGAGGGGGCAAAGTTCGAATGCCCAAACCCAATCATCCTCACCGCTACATGTATTATTTAACCATATTATTTAACCTATAATTATAATAATAATTAAATTAAATTTATATTTAACAAAAATAATAAAATTAAGAAAATTTAAATAATTTAATTATTTTTATTAATTTTTTCCTTTATTGTACTTATTCTAATTAAGCACTTAATGTATTATTTAACCACAATTTCATTTTTTTATAGAATTAATTCATAATTAAAATTAACATAGTAATTATTTTAATTACATTTGTCAATATTATTTTTGTCTTAATTTTTGCTAAACTAACAAACCTAATAAACATAGTAATTAATTTAATTTGATTAAATAACTTTAATTAATAGAAATCTTCTTATTTAATTTTTTGTGGTTGTACTTATTTTAATTAACCACTAAATATATTATTTAACCATAATTTCAAAAAAAAATTGGACATTAAATTAATTGTAATAATGTATTTCACGAAACAAAAAAAAAAAAAAGCTCAAGAATCGGGTTGGGCCCAAACTTATGAATATCAATTTTGAAAAAAGAGAGAATTCTGTGTGAAGAAAAGAGTTCTAGGTGAATGTAATATTTAGATGTAAAAATGTTTCATATGGTACTTTGGGAATATTTTTTTTTAATTTATTTTGGTAAAAAACCATTATATATCTTTTTAAAAAAACCTTATTATTTTGGCACCTAGTGAAAAAAAAAAAAGATTGGAAACTGCTTTCTCCGTGAATAAATTAGGTATTGGGAATTTGCCATGTAGGTAGTTTGGGAATTAAGTTTCTTTATATTATTTTTTAACACCTCCAATTTATGCCACGAAGAGACATGTACACAAACTAATTGGGATCACCATCCATGTCAGAGGATGTTTGGTTTTGGTTTTGAGGTGAGTGTATAAATTATAAGGGACATTAATTATCTCCTTCTGTTTCGGTCAATTTCCCTCCCATCCAGCTTTTAAACATCTGAAGTGCAACTTTTGGTTGATCCATAGGGACCAAGTGCCCAGCCTCATGTACCTGTTGTAGTATCACATAAGTAAAGTCACCAAAAGTGAAATAACGGTGTCACACTGTCACACTCAAGAATACAACCCTGAACACAAACCTTGAGGAAAGAGAGAGGTCCATAGCTGTTCAAAGACCCTGCTTCTGCACCATCAACCACAAATTTCACCGTAGGAGATGTTCCAAACGCCTTTTGGCCTGACCACACCATGGCATGAACCCACCTTGAATTCCCTGCCAAATGAGAACCACATCAAGAGCTCAATCTGACATAAAAATAGCTTTTTCTACACAAAAGCAATTTTGTTCCAAAAGAATCAAGTAGGCTCACCAAGCCAATTGCAAAGGAGATCTTTATCCCCTGCATACACAAGCATCTTGATTCCCTCCTCAAGAAGAGCAGGAATCCCCACTTCCAAGTTTCTCATCCTATCTTGCAACATATCATCATACACTGATTTATTGCATGAAACAAACTCCAAGTCGTTCGCCACACCTAAAGCACTCTTCACTTTCTTCAGGTTTAACAACCTCTCCACGTTTTGGAAGTCATAGCACAAATCTCCCACACATTTCTTTCTGATGTCAAAGTACTGCAATTTGCATATCAGCAGAATTCAATAAGCAAACTGAACTGAGTAGAAAAAAAAGAAGAAGTTATTGTTGTTTAATGATTACTTACATTAATGTCGCCAGCAATGATCAATATCATATCTAATATGTCTCGACAAGTATAAAGTGAAATCTCGCAACTTTGTCCACCTTTGGTTTCTGAAAAACCATACACAAACAACATCACAAAGTGAAACAATATACATTAGTAAAAAGGGATGTGCGTGAGTAATAAAGAGAAAAGAACTCGGTACCGCAAGTTCTAGTAGCTTGCTCACAGGCTGGGATTAACTTGCTGATATGATCGTAATCATCCTTTTTAATTATTCCGTTGTCTAATGCAAAATCTGGGTATGCTTGGTATTGAATTGCAGGATTTGTTAACCCATTACCAATAGCAAAACCCTGTTGTTATATCCAATCAATCATTGCAAGCAAAAGCAAGACAAAATAATTAATAATTAATTAACCTTTCTCAGTCATATATAATATAAAGTGTAAGACCTTAAGGTTTATATGAATTCCTTGAGTTTGTTTATTTCCTCGATTAACCCGGGATGCAAGGGCCGGAATATAGTGTCCAGCGTATGATTCTCCAGTAATATAAAAGTCATTCTTAACGAAATCAGGATGCGCCTTGAAAAATTCCTGTCATAATAGTAAAATTTAGTGGATCTTACTTATACACAACAAGATATTAAAGGGTTTAATTATTATTTTGGTCCCTATAATTTCGCCAATTTTACCTTTTAATTCCTATAGTTGAAAATTATCCCTTTTAATTTCTAGACATGCAACTTTGATACCAGCTTTGGTTTCTATTGTTTTAAACCGTCACAAATTGTAAAAAAAAAAAATTAGAAAATGTCAATTTGTGACAGTTTTTCACTGCTAATTTTTATTTTGTGGCGATTTTCTCTTATAAAATTAAGACGCAAAGACCAAATTGGTATCAAAGTTGCATGTATATGAACTAAAAAGAATAATTTTCAACTATAAGAACTAAAAGATAAAGTTAGCGAAATTATAGGGACAAAAACAGTAATTAAACCTATTATCTTCTATTCAGATAAGTGGGATGAAAGATGGGACTTCATTTATCAAAAAAAAAGAAAAGAAGGGACTTTATAACTATTACCTGTAAGAAGTCATATAAATCATTGCTAACGCCCGCTTCATCATGACGAATGTCACTATCATCAGAGGAGTAACTAAACCCTGTCCCCGTAGGTTGGTCAACAAATAAAATATTTGATGCCTGCAAAATGAGAAAAAAAAAAAAAAAAAACTTGCGGTTACGAATGAGAAAACAATTTTGGTGCAACACTTTCCATAGAGGAAACATGGAAATTGATCGTTACCTGGTCCCAACCGTAATCATTCCATGTAAGAGACAAGTTATTGGCAATATGAAAAGGGCCATTCTCGTAAAACAAAGCTATTTCACTGCCGCACCCTGGTCCCCCAGTCAACCATATGACAACAGGATCATCCTTACTGTTTCGTGATTCAAAGAAAAAGTAGAACATCCTGCATGTCATAGAACAAAAAAAATAAAATGGCAACAGATTAGGATCACGTATAAATAAAAGGACAAAGTTCAAATTAATTAACTAATTAAAATGAAAATAAAGCAATTGAATTAATTAACCAATTTCAAACCAATAATCGCTGTGTAATCATAATTAAACTTAGAATTATCCAAATTCAGGAATAAATACAATGGTAAAAACCTTATAAATTATTACCACTTGGAGGAATACTAGTAAACTCTCTCTAACACTCTTTTTATTATTGTCTGAAATTTATAGAAAATTACAAATTTTAATAGATTCTATTTTTAAATCAGGAGAGAGACTCATAAATAATAAGTGAGACTTATCAAAATTTATGATTTTTAATAAGTTTCACTCAATAATAAAGTTTTAGAAAGAGAGTATTAAAGAGAATGTAAGTAGCATTCCTCACTTGACCTTAATTAAATCATCATGAAGAAAAATAATTTTTCTGTTGCAAAGAAAGCACTTTGACTCATCACATGGCATTTACTCTAAATCTCATAATGATATTCTGAGAAGGATATAATGAGGAAGTATGATAATGAATAATGATACTACATGAGAAGGATAGTTACCTTGCAGCTTTGGTATGAGGAAGTGAATAGTAGCCTGCATGGTGACCAAGGTCTTCAACAGGAGGCCCAGAATCACCAAGAAACGAGAACTTCTTCTCCACGATCTTTCCTGGGACAAAATCAGCATGGTCACCTCTAACAATGTTAACTGGGTCCTTTGGGAATAGATTAAGGCTTCTTATGAGCTTTTCTGCTTGTGATTGTGGGGAGTAGGCACGGTCATGGGTGAGGCGAGAAGTTGCATGGGAAGAAAAAAGTGACACGAAGAAAAGAAACACCAGAGACTGAGAAACTTTGGAGAGGGTTGGTGATGACGCCGATGTCATGTTGTTTAAGTTTGTGGGAAGTGCGTACTGATCGCTCAAAATTTATAGCACTCGTAGTACAAAGCCGTTCCACACCACTGTTCAGCAATTTTTTGGGGGGTGTATTAATTCTTTATGTCAGTACATTAATTCTTCTGTTGACTTCTGTCTTTTATTTTTGTTGGTGGGCAGTGAACTCTAATATGCTCGACCATTCATTGGCTTTTGATATTGTTTTTAATTTTTGGTAATAAATGAAAAGAAATTGGTCATTAATAAATTATATATCCGATAAATGATATCGTTGTTTATTAATAAATTATAGGCTAAATATATAACTTAGTTCACTGTTGTGTTGAAAATTCTTAATTTGATTATTATACGTAAAAGCTTATTAAATTGATCTTTATATATGCAAACATTACCAGTTTGGTCTCTGCCGTCATAACAGCATTTACCCATTTTTAATTTGGTCTCTATATATGTAGCGCATTCTTAATTTAGTTTCTATACATGTAGCATTCTTAATTTGGTCGCTATAAAAATTAAGAATGTGTTACATATATATGAACTAAATTAAGAATGCACTACACCTTTAGGGACTAAATTAAGAATGTGTTACATGTATGAGGACAAAATTAAGAATGCATAAACTGCATCATGATGATAGGAACTAAATCGATGACGTTTTGCAAGTATAAGAACCGATTTAGTAAGTTTTTACATGTAAGGACCAAATTAAGAATTTGGGACACGTACAAGGACTAAATTATATGTTTAACCTAAATTATATTTTTTGATTCACCAATCTAAATTATATTGTTGTTTATTACTCCCTTTGATCATTTTTATAAGAACCAAATTAAAATTTGGCTAGGTCCTTTTTATAAGAACCAATCTAAAATATTTCTTACATTAATTATTTTTTTTACAAAAATATCCTTAATTATGAGTCATTTTCTCTGTATTCAATAAATAGTATGTAGGATATATTAATGTCTTGGACTCTTTGAGAATCTAACTTTGCTTTATGTGCAGAGAATTTTGAAAAACTTATTTTACCCATTCACATTTACGCTATGACGCTATGTTTGGAAAGACATTTCAACTTTCTTCTAGCTTTTTTTTACCAGCTGAAAAATTTGTTTGATCTTATTAGTAATATTTGGTCAACACGCTTTTTTTAGTAATAGCGTTTTTTAAGATGCTACTTTAAGTAGCATTTTTTAAAATGCTAGCTTTTAGCTTTTTATATTTATTCCCTTTTTACCCATAACATATTTATTAAGTTTTCTTTTTATCCTTTTTAAATAAGGTAAGATTTTATTATTTATTTGTTTTGTTTTCTTCAATATGTGTTAACATTTACACTAATTAACATAATGAAGGTGCAATGCCCACTTAAGTGTATGTTATTTTTACTTTATTTTAAACTTGATTAATTATTTTTTTTAAGATATAGTATAAGATTAATAATTGAATATACAATATGAACAAAATATAACAATTGAAACTAAAAAATGTAATTAAAATAATTGATCTATAAATAAAAAATTACAAAAGTTTAAAATTAATTAAAAAATTAAAATTATTAATATCCCAAAATATATTTTTATAAATAAAATAAATTAATATTTATATACAAATATCATACAAACATGTCCATTTTTGTCATTTTATATTTATTATCTACTTCAACATATAATTTTACAAACATTTATAATTTAATAAGTTAGCTTAATAGCTTTTAGCTACTAGTTATCAGCTTTTAGCTTGTAGCTAGCTTTTCACCCTCTAGCTAGCTTTTCAATTAGTTTTGCCAAACATAGCCTTATATCCAACAAAAATCAAGGCAATAAATATATCAATGATGAGAGATTAAAAGAATTAACTATTTGAAAAAAAATAAAAATATGTTTTATTAATATTATGGGTAATTTTGGAAAGAATATGTAAATTTAAGACAATTTAATGCTACCAACTAAATTTACTAATTTATTTAATTCTTGTAAATTAGTTAATTGGGTTTTATAAAAAGGACAAGAGGGAGTAATATCCAATAAATATATACTAATTTAAATTTATTAAATTATTAGTTTATATTTTTAATATTAATTTATGAATATATACTAATAATATTAAATATTAATAAATTAAATATGAAATACTAATAAATTAACAAACATATGATCATATAAATATTAATTCTTATAAAGTAATAAATATATACTAATAGTATTAATACTTTAATATTAATAATATAAATTAATAAATATAAATTATTATATATTAATATTTTTTATAGAAATATGAATATATTAGAAGAAGGTTAATTATAAATATATTTTTTTAGTGAAATGCAAAAATAATTATTACATCAATAATAATATCTTATTTCAGTCACTAAAATATGCAAAAAATAAATAAATTAAAACAATACAATTTTATAAAAGAAAAGCTATTCAAAACATAGTAATTAAATTATAATTAAGATATATAGTATTAAAGAGTATAAGTTATTAATTTTTGGTTTTATAATATTATATTGTTTATTTATTAGTAATAAATATATAAGCAAATTTGGTCCCCCATTTAAATTATATGTAATATAATTTTCATTTACATACCAAATCAATACTTTGCCTTAGTGGTAATGGTGGTGGTGTAGGAGTGAAATGGTGAGGGGTTCAAACCTTGACATTAACACTTTGTAAATTTTTTCTTCAATTTTCACATGTCATGTTAGCATGCCATGTCACTTGCCACATCAATGTCATGTCAGTATGTCAATGACACGTCAACATATGTGTTGGACTACATGTAAGTTGTCACATCATCCATTAACGTCACATTAGCAAAATTCATTAAATTTAAGATTGATGGAGGAATCAAAATCTCACAATTGTGATAGTTGAAGGGCCTATACAATGCAGGCCTAAAAACTACCAGACCTATTTGGTCTAGTATTATTTTTTTATTTTCCTTATAAAATTTAAATAAAAGTAGGCAAAAAAAAAGGGGGCAATTTGGCTCAGCCTAACGGGCCAACAAAAAATGCAACTCATAAGGAAATCACCCAGCTTGAACCAACTCGCTTCCCACCCTTTGACCCATTGGGCTAGGTAGTCTATTTTGCCACCTCTACTAACTTGTTCAAACTGGTTGTTGACTTGATCGGGCTTAATACCATGTTTTTGGAACTTCTACATTTTGACTTAAATTCCCATGTGTTTGATATATACGAGTAATGAGTGGTGTATTCTTTTCTGTTATTCTTCTTTGTTTCCTTTCCATTTTCTCCATGGTTGAATAAAAGATTAAAAGTATTAACACTAATTCTGGCTTTCTCCAAGTGTTGCTCATGTCTAACATACTTAGTTACGCGAATCCTGAATTCTTCCATATTTTTCATTCTTGCTTTCACTAAGGATAAGGCAAATGGAGTACCTTTTCCTAATTGATTCAATGACAATGTGAAGTTAGGTTTTCTCAAATAGATCAGGGATAAAAGTGATCGCTTTATAAAACCTTCCCAAAAAGCTCTTCAAAGTCTTCTCTAGCAACTGATCTATCTTAGCAAGCATATGGGAAACCTTTAAAGTTTAGCACTCTGTTATGAATTGTCTCACAAAAGTAATTACAAGATCATCCCATACTATTGCATATGGGGCTTCTATAAACAACGTACATTTCGTTTCAAACGACATTAAGATGCTTGTTAAGGTCCTTTTCTCTAGTGTATGGCATTATCGATACAGAAGTTTGTTATCATTTGCTATTTCGACAGCCACAATGTGTTTAGCGAATGAATGTTGAAATGGTACTAACACAAGCTCAACTACAAAAGTATGATAAGAATTAGCCCCTTTGTGGATTTCGATAAGATGTCTTGACTCATGTTGGCTATGAACAACAATAATATATTAGGCTATATTATTCTATGAATGAGAGATCTAATTTTGCAAAAATGTTTGTTCAAAATATTGGACCTGTTGCTCCAAATCATTTTGAGGAGGTCCTTCAACGTTATGGGCTTTGCGCAATTCTTTAATCTCCTCCTCGAGATAATGCAATGCTTCATCTCTTGGATCTAGCACTTCATTTTCCCCTATGTTATCATTGATATGCTGTAATACAGGTGAGGGGCTCTTATATCGCCCTCGCACATCTTGGTTGTTATTGTTGTTATCAGGCATTGAAGTAGCAGCATACACATGACAGTCAAGTGTGGCATCGAGTTGAACTTCTGTTTGTCTTGTGGTATTGACCATATTTGGTGGGAACCAAATTGAATGGATTCACATAGATGAAGCCAAGGTTTTGCCCAAGATGGAAGAGGTATCAATCCAAAATGGATTACTAACTTGCCCGAATTAGCTGTGGACTTAACTAAGCTGAATACCAAGTTATTTGAACTCCTAGATTTTAGCTAAGACTTTGGTGTGGCTATCATACACAAGTAATGGGTGGGGTACCTACAAAAACCACTTTGACACTCAAGTCAACAATAATTTTACCAAAGTGATGAAACATAATAAATACGTACCTTTCATAATGATGTTAGTAATGTATATATAGGTGCTAAACTTGGGCTAAAATATTTTAGCACAAGGCCCAAGCCTCTTTCAAGTAATTATGCACTACTTTAGCATATACTATAATAACTTTGCTCCTAGTGTTAACTTTGGTCAAATTCTCTAAAGTGTTTGAACCTAACACAAATATGATATGGATTATGTGTAAACCTAGTTTGTAACATAATCCTTATATTTCTATGCTGTGTCTAAATAAAAAAAAACTATTTAATTTTAATTGGATTTGAATAGATTTTAAAATTTTGAAATTAATATTTTTCCTTTCTAATTTAATTCATTCACTTTATTCTGTAAAAAGATTAAAAAAAATTCACTAACATGAAATCAATTAAATTTAACTATTACTTTTATGTTATTTGAATATGAAATGAATTTAATTTAGTTTTGATATATTATCTATAAAAAATTATTACAACGGGGGTTAGGTCTAGTGAAAGATACTAGTCTCCCATAACGTGATGAACCAAGGTTTGAATCCCAGCTAGAAAAGGTACCCACATTTAGTGTCCGACCATGCCTTGAATAGGATTGCTTCCAAAGGACGAAACCTGTGGGAAACAAAAAAAAAATCTATAAAAAATTACTAAAACCCAATTATGCATTATATATTGTGTAATTAATTAAAAAACATTATTATGACAACAAATATTTCAAAAATATTTAAAAATTACTATCTTACAATGATGGCCCTACATTTCAAGGTAGGAAAAGCCTTCGAGCTCAAAAAACACTTACAAAAATACTTATATTTACCTTATTCCATATAGATGAATAGGGGTTCGAACCTGCAACATGTTAGATACAAGACTGTCTCACTCTACTCGATGAACCTTTCAAGTTAAATTGTATAGAATAGAACTAAGCAACTAAACAAGTTACATAAGGACATTTTAATTAAAATATGGTTAATATTGGAAAAATAACTTAATAATTTAGATTCTTATTGAGTGTAGTGCATTTGGAATTACATATTTTCAATAATGATTTGAGTATAAAAGGATTGTTTAGAAAGAAACTAAATTAGAATTGATGTGATTTTAAAATTAATCCTTTTGTTTCTTTCTTGTGTATGAATAAAAATTATTTAATTTTAATTGAATTTGAATAGATTTTAGTTAAAATCTTGAGATTATATTTTCCCTTTATTATTTATCAATTCAAATTATTCCATAAAAAGGTAATAAAAATTCATTAATATAAAGTCAATTGAATTTAACTATTTCTTTTATGTTATTTGAATATGAAATTAATTTAATTTAGTTTTGATATATTATATATAAAAAATTACTAAAACTCATTTGTGCATTATTGTTTAGTTAAAAAACATTATTATGCCGATAAATATTACAAAATTATGATCTTACAATGATTTTATATTTAATTTTTGTGTATAATAACGACAATAAGGTTTGAATCTTGAACTTCATGTAAACTATGACTGTTCACAAGTTGATTTGGATCGGATTTAGAAACAAAATCCGAACCAATCAATTTTCATTAGTTTAAATTTGCTGAAATTTTTTAGACAACTCAAACTAAACTAACCTGAACAAAAATCGGTTGGTTTGAATCGAATCAATTGAGTCCCTTGCTACAAAATTATGCAAAATTCTGTTTTGAGAAAAAAATATGATTTTGCCCAAAAATTTACACATAATCCTATCATTAAAAGGGTGTAAATAACACATTTTGTTGTAATCGGCTTACTCCAACTAAATAATAGAAAAAAAATTCCAAAAATATACATAAGTATGCCATGAACTAGAAACTAGAATTACATATATGGTGACCATAGAATTACATGTGGCAACCGTATGTTGTTGGAGCTATTCAAGAATTATGTAACAACTATGATTAAATCACTTCAACATAGTTCTTCTCGACCAAGTCCAATTTGTGGTTTTCTTGTAATTATAGGTCATGTTCCATGTTTACTAGTTATGCATGCACGACATCATAAACTAGAAATAAAAGAGTTACTAAGTCTAAACAAGGTAACAAAATAAAAAAAAATTAATATTAGAATATATGTTATGTTCGGTTTGGATTTATCAGATTTGCAAAGTCTCAACCTTAAAAAGGTCATACCAAAGATGATTTTTGATTGAATGACGATGTAAAAACTTTATACTAACAATCATGTCTATTAATGTTTTTAAAAAATATGGAGACTAAAATCGAGACTCAGGTCAACACACCATATTTCTTGCGAATAATAAATTTATCAGACCCTTCGAGAAAAAGTCTCAACCATAGGCATGGCTAGTCAGAAACGAATATGAGCTCCATATTTCTTAATAATATATAACTTCACATATGGTGGAATCATGACTTACCCACGGTCCAATCTATTTGAACAGCTTGTTCTGTTTTAGTTTTTGGCCATGTTTTATTGCTAATTTTCAATGTCACAAAGGATTGAATCCCACACCATTCACTTGGGATAATGCTGAATATGTTTAATTTTTATTCTAGAATTGACACTTTATTGTATAAAGTAAATACTAAAACGGTGAACATTGCACAAACCGTTAACACGAGCATAAAGATCAGAAATTTCAAAAAGGCTCTGAAAAAATATAAATTCCACGCTCCAATTTATACACGAAGTCATGTACACAAAATAATTGTGATCACTATCCTTGTCATAGAATGTCTGCTTTTTTGCTTTGAGGTGAATGAATAAATTATGAGGGACATTAATTATCTCTTTTTGTTTTGGTCAAGTTCCCACCCATCCAGCTTTCCAACATCTGTAGTGCAGCTTTTGGTTGATCCATAGGGACCATGTGCCCAGCCCCATATACCTGTTGTAGTATCACATAAATAAAGTTACCAAAAGTGAAACTGACAGTGTCACACTGTCACACCCAAGAATACAACTCTGAACGCAAACCTTGAGGAAAGAGAGAGGTCCATAGCTATTCAATGACCCTGCTGCTGCACCATCAACCACAAATTTCACTGTAGGAGATGTTCCAAACGCCTTTTGGCCTGACCACACCATGGCATGAACCCACCTTGAATTCCCTGCCAAATGAGAACCACATCAAGAACTCAATCTGACATATACAAAAGCAATTTTGTTCCAAAAGAATCAAGTAGGCTCACCAAGCCAATTGCAAATGAGATCTTTATCCCCTGCATACACAAGCATCTTGATTCCCTCCTCAAGAAGAGCAGGAATCCCCACTTCCAAGTTTCTCATCCAATCTTGCAACATATCATTATACACTGATGTATTGCATGAAACAAACTCCAAGTCGTTGGCCACACCTAAAGCACTCTTCACTTTCTTCAGGTTTAACAACCTCTCCACGTTTTGGAAGTCATAGCACAAATCTCCCACGCATTTCTTTCTGATGTCATAGTACTGCAATTGCATATCAACAGAATTCAATAAGCAAACTGAACTAAAGAGGAAAGAAAAAAAAACAAAAGATATTGTTGTTTAATGATTACTTACATTAAGGTCGCCAGCAATGAACAAGATATAATCGAATATGTATCGACAAGTATCAAGTGCATCCTCGCAACTTTGTCCACCTTTAGTTTCTGAAAAATCAAACACAAACAACATCACAAAGTGAAACAATATACATTAGTAAAAAGGGATGTGCGTGAGTGATAGAGGGAAAAGAACTCGGTACCGCAAGTTTTAGCGGCTTGTTCACAGTCTGGGATTAACTTGATGATACGATCGTAATCATCCTTTTTAACTATTCCGTTGTCTAATGCAAAATCTGGGTATGCTTGGTATTGAATTGCAGGATTTGTTAACCCATTACCAATAGCAAAACCCTGTTGTTATATCCAATGAATCAATGCAAGCAAAAGCAAGACAAAATAATTAATAATTAATTAACCTTTCTCGGTCATATATAATATAAATTAGATCAGAAATAGTGTATGACCTTAAGGTTTATATGAATTCCTTGTTTTTTTTTATTTCCTTGGTTAACCCGGGATGCAAGAGCCGGAATATAGTGTCCAGCGTATGATTCTCCAGTAATATAAAAGTCATTCTTAACAAACTGAGGATGCCCCTTGAAAAACTCCTGTCATTATAGTAAAATTAATTTAGTGGATCTTATTTATACACAACAAGATTGTCTTGTATTCGGATAAACGGGATGAAAGAAGGGACTTTATAATTATTACTTGCAAGAAGTCATATAAATCATTGCTAACGCCCGCTTCATCGTGACGAGAGTCACTTTCATCGGAAGAGTAACTAAACCCTGTCCCCGTAGGTTGGTCAACAAATAAAATATTTGATGCCTGCAAAATGAGAAAAACAACTTGTTGATACGAACAAGAAAACAATTTTGGTGTAACACTTTCTGTAAAGGAAACATGGAAATTGATCGTTACCTGGTCCCAGCCATAATCATTCCATATAAGAGACAAATTGTTGGAAATATGAAAAGGACCATTTTCGTAAAATAAAGCTAATTCACTTCCGCACCCCGGTCCTCCAGTCAACCATATGACAACAGGATCAGCCTTGCTCTTCCGTGATTCAAAGAAAAAGTAGAACATTCTGCATGTCATAGGAAAAAAAAATATATGGCAATTCAAATCAGGATCATATATTACCGAGCAATTAAAAGGATAAATTTTATATTAATTAATTAAAATAAAAATACAGAACTTGAATTAATTTACCAATTTAAACCCATAATGGATGTGTGATCATAATTAAATTAGAATTAGAATTAGAATTATATAAATTCACGGATAGATACAATAATAAAACCTTATAAAATAATATTACGTGTGATATCATGATATACGCATGTGATAAAATTAAATTATATCCACATGCATATTGCTTGTAGGACAATTTATGATCCCTGAAGATCTGTACTCACTATTGAATATATCACGATCGAATAAAAATACCCAAAAAAATAATGGTGAGTAAACCAATAATAGTAGCTACTTGGAAAACGGAATAAAGCGGTGCTACAATCGTTGACCATAATTAATCATTACGAAGAAAAAGAGTTTTTTTTCTTTTTTTTGGTTGCAAATTAAGCACTTTAACTCATCACATGACATTTACTCTGAATCTCATAGCACTTTGCCATTCCAAACTTCTCATTGGAATGAAGAAGTGATAACAATGATATTACATGAGAAGGGTATTATACCTTGCAGCTTTGGAATGAGGAAGTGAGTAGTAGCCTGCATGGTGACCAAGGTCTTCAACAGGAGGCCCCGAATCACCAAGAAAAGAGAACTTGTTCTCCACGATCTTTCCTGGGACAAAATCGGCATGGTCATCACCACCTTTAATAACGCTTAGTGGGTCCTTTGGGAATAGGTTAAAGCTTCTCATGAGCTTTTCTGCTTGTGATTGTGGTGAATAGGCACGGACATGGGTGAAGCGAGAAGTTGCATTGGAGAAAGAGAGTGACACGAAGAAAAGCAACACAAGAGACAGAGAGACTTTGGATCGGGATGGTGATGATGCCATGTGTTGTTTGTGAAAAATGCGTGCCAATGGCTGTGAATTTATAGTTCTCGCAATGCAAAGCCGTTCCACCACCTTCATTGTATTTTGTTTTTAGGGGGGCGTGTATTATAGTAATTTTATTCTTTTATGTACATATTAATTCTGTTGTTGACCACTGATTATTCCTTTTTGTGATTATATATCAATTCTTTTCTGGTATGTATTAATTCTTTTGTTGACTTCTACCTTCAGTTTTAATTTTGTTGGTGCATCGTATTGAACTCTGATATGCTCGACCATTTATTTTGATTTTAATTATTCGTTTGGTCTTTTTATTTGTACAATCCTTATTTTTTAATTTCTACATCTAAAAATTACTTGTTTTAATCTATATACTTTTTAACTTATTTTAGTTCCTAAATCCATTTTAGTACCTACTATTTGGACGACAAGAAATAAAACGGATTAAAAAAATGTGTGTGTAGAGATTAAAATTAGTAGATTTTAAGTATAAAAACTAAAACATAAAAACTTAGCAAGAGCACAAGGACTACATAAATAATTAAATCTTTGGGTAATAAACGAAAGAAATTAGTAATTGATAAATCTATAAAGAGATGATAAATATTTTTTGTTTATTTTTTAATTAATATTTTTCCTTTATTATTTAATTCATTCAACTATTACTATTTAATTAGTAATTAATATTTTTCATTTATTATTTAATTCATTCAACTTATTCTATTAAGAGATGATAAATATTCACTAATATAAAATCAATTGAATTAAACTATTACTTTTATGTTATTTGAAAATGAAATGAATTTAATTTAGCTTTAATATATTGTCTATAAAAAATTATTAAAACTCAATCATGCGTTATATTGTGTAATTAATTAACAAAATATTATGGCAACAAATATTTTAAAATTACTATCTTACAAATATGTTATATTTAATTCTTGAGTTTACAGCAATAATCAAACTTTAGGGGGTGTTTGGTACAAGGTAATTGTTTTTAGTTTCTCAATAATCTGAAGGTGAAATTGTTTGTTTTTCATGTTTAGTTTATTATTTATAAAATATTATTTCTAGGAAACATTGTTTCCTGAAAATATTTTTTGCCTATATTTTTCATGAAATTGTTTCCATGGGAAGAGGTGGAAATTTAACTTTTTCAAGTTGAGAAAAAAGTTTTACTGCAATAAAAATATCACATTACTTTTATTAACTCATTTAATGTGATAAATAATTAAAGGTTATTGAAAAGTTCTATTAAAACTAAACGTAAAAATCTTAAATTTTCAAATAACAAATATAAATATTTTTAAGAATATTTATGACCAACTAAACAGATTCTAGTCATTCTTAGGAATCATACTTCTAGAGATTCATAATCCCTATGAATCATGATTCCCGAGCTTGAAAAAACTTCTCTTCTAATAAACACACCCTTAAAGAAAAATAATTTTTGTACATATCTTTTTTTATATTTCTCATAGTTATCTTTTTTCGAAGACAATCTTGTTCGAGGCATGATTAAACATATCTTCTTTTTTATGTAGTTATATGCCCCTTTTTTTTTTTTTTGTAAGATATGTCATTTTAATTTACTAATAAGTAATTCATGTAATATGCATGAGTTTTTTTTTTTTTTTTTCAATTACAAGTGAAATGTAATGTCCATTCCAAATGTGCATTGCAATGAAACCTACATAAGAGTTAATAAGAATTAGTTACTCCTCTAATCAAACAAGAATAAGTTGTCTATAAAATATAGGAACTACGCAAGTGACTTGCATAGTAACTTTCATGCTTTGTTTCCAATGTGCCGATAGTCATTTTTCTATTGCTTAGAAAAGGGGGTAACAGGTAAACTAGACTTTGTGTAAGAGTGAAACTTTCAGACCAAGGATGTCACAAACTTATCACATTCACAACATGCCAACAAAAGGGGGAAAGTGGGGAAATTGAAAATAGAAGGAATATTGTTTAAATTAAGTAACAATACCAATTACTCGTGTTCACCACACTCTTGATGCCCGTTTCACATATAACGACAACATTCTCAGTTTCTAACAAGTTTACTTGGCTATATTGTCTTACGAGTTCTTCTTTCTCAGAATCACCTGTTATATGTGTATAAATAAATAATGAAAAATATTTAGGCTAGTCTTTTTCTTGCTTAGAGATTGTCGAGAAGATATTTATTTTGTATCCCATTTGCACCCACAAAAGAAAATGTAATATATGAAAATAATATTAAAATTAGTTTTGAAAAAATATTATATTTCATAAATTCGCACACACACAGACACACAAATAAAATAATAACAACTATTAAGTATCAACCATTAGGTTGATGAGTGTTACCAACAAAGAAACTACATTTGGATTGAATAACTAATGTGATTCCAAGTCTAATAACAAGTATATAATCATCGTCACAGTACAAAACATAGTTTATAAACTTTTCTTCAATTCTTAATCAAGACAAACTATTCTATAGCCGGCTTCACTGTTTGAAGAGAGAACACTCACCTAACCATCTCTATTACCTAATTTAATTTCCATTTTCGCTTCCCAATTTCCATTTATATTGCCAAATATGGATGTCAAATATATTTTTTTACACTAAGAAAATTGGCTGACTACTTTTAGTGAAGTCTCTCCTTCCAATTACATTTTTTGCATTTACATGGCTCGAACTCGAGAGCTTGCTTAAGGAATCCGAGCCTAGTTCTGTTCAAACCAATGTAATGTTAGTGGATGATGAATAATTAATGAGTAAACAATCACTTTAGTTCCTGAATTTGTAAGGCACTGTCACATTAGTCCCTAAATCAAAGAAAATTTTAAAAAAAGTACTTGAAACTAGATTCGATCCATCTATCATATTAGTCCAGTCATTAGTTCCCCTCTGTCAAAGTTAACACTTGTGCCTACGTGGCATGTTATACGCACGCGTGGTGGCTAGCAGTATAGATGTGGATGACATGTGGCGATCCAGTCAACTAAACTAAAATGAAAGTTGATTTTTTTTTTAACTTTATCAGGACATGTGACATCACAACATGTATCATATTCAACTTAGTCTTGAACTTAACTACTTACTATCATTTTGGTTCCTGAAAGTACTTTTAAATTGTCAATAAAGTCCCATGTTGCATGTAAATTATTTATTTACAACAAATTATTTATTTATTATGAATTTTAATTATACACAAATAAATATTTATTTTAGAAAAAAATACTAGATATACTAATCCTCAAATTAAGGTGAGTACAATTATATCATAATTTTCTTTTGTTAATGATTGCCAATTTTCCACTCTATTTTGTAACGTGACACTTGCTCTTTACAAAAATGTGTGGACCTTTTTTGAAAAGAAAAATAACCAAATATATATTTATAAATCATTCAAGAAAAAATTAAATTTATCCAAAAATCATTTTTTTACACTACTTTCATATCTTCATCATTTTTGGTAGCTGTACTTGAGATATTTTAATGTTTTTCTTTAATTTCTATTCCAACCTAAATTTCCCTCCACACTTTCATCCATTAGCCTAATGTGAAGTATAATGAGGAAAAAATTTAATGTTTAGTATTAATATTAATTTCTCTCATTCTTACACAAACAATATTATGTTAGTGGCGGTAGCCCCAAATAAATATATTTTTCTTTATTACACCTACGCATGGATTAAAATTGCACATTCTTATTAAATTTTTCAAGTTTATATGATATTAATGTAAAAATGGCATCCTACGTAAGATTGGCTTAAAAGAATTAATTATTTTTAAATACATTAAATCCATGTATGATATGAGCCTTGAATATTATTCTAGGAGAGAATCATATGATGCAAAAATTATTCTTATGCCACGCTCCACAATGAGTTAAAAAGATGCATACCTCACAAAAAATTGTAGTTCCACCTTTGCTTTTAATAACAATAAGACCTAGATTGAATGGTCCACCATGTTATACACAATATTTTTCTATAATTTTAAAGTGTTACACTTATTTTAATATAAACATAGAGGCGTAAAGCACTGTGAGGATGAGAGTTAAATAGAATTAATCTTTATCAAAAAATAATTAATAAATAAATGATTAATATTATTTTACTTAAATTTAATTTAAATTATTTATATTATTCTACTCATGTTATTACACGCTCATAGGATATCTCTTCCATATATAAAACTTATAAGATCAAATATTATATGTAAAGAAAACATAATTGAGCAAGAACCATGTATATGCGTAATAGAGATTGATCAAACTTAATTAGTTTCTTGAAAATAATTTTTCTACCTTAGAGGCAAAAATAAACAAATGAAGATTAAAAAACGGAAAATAATAATAATAGCAATATTCGATTGTTGGATATTTGAGTTCCTCATGAAGACAATTCATCAAGCTTATTATGATTAAATTCAAAGTTATAAATTCTTTATGTTACGTTGCAAGATACAACATAAAACCAAATGACTAGTCTAATTGTTGCGAAAGATTATTCTCCCTCTGAAGACTTGAAAATATTAAGAAGGCATAAAGGCTATTATCTTTCTCCAATTTTATTTTGTCTCTAGGTATTTTTTATGTCTGTGAGAATGAGAAAAGTCAATATTAATATTAACTACTAAATTTTGGCTTCATTATACTTCACATTAGGCTAATGGATGAAAGTGTGGAGAAAAATACAGGTTGAAATAGAAATTAAAGAAAAACATTAAAATAACTCAAGGACAACCCACCAAAAATGATGAAGATATGAAAGAGGTGTAAAAGAAGTGGTTCCTCACCTTGCTTCATGAATAGAAATTTACAATGTGGGACTTGATTGGCAATTCGAAAGTACTTTCAAGGACAAAAATAACAATAAGTGGTTATGTTCAAGGACTAAATTAAATATAATACATGTTGTGATGTCACATGTCCTAATAAAGTAAAAAAGAAAAAAAATTAACTTTCATTTTAGTCCAATTGATTGGACTACCACATATCATCCACGTGTACATCGTCAACCGCCATGTGTGCATATAACGTGCCACATATGCACAGACATTAATATTAACAAAGGGAAACTAACAGCTGCACTAACCCGATATACAGAATCTAGTTTCAAGAAGTTTTTTTGAATTTTGTTCAATTCAGAGACTAATGTGACACACCTTGCAAATTTAGAGACCAAAGTGACTGTTTACTCAATAATTAATACATGAATGAAACTATACAGAGCTTATGGAATTATATTACGGTAAATAAAACAAACTCTTTCTTCTTTCTTTCTTTTTTGTGTTCAGTTTATGAAAAAATCTCTTTTATTTTTATATTCGGTCTTTTAAGTGCTCAATTTCAACCAAGATTGATTTATGGACAACTCTCCTTAAAAGTTAGAGTAAATTACACTGACAATTTATGAGATTTTTTGAGATTACACAATTTTTTTTTATTTTTTAAACGTTTACAACAACCTTTTTTATAGGGATATATAGTATAATATTTTTCAAATAATCAAGGAGGTTAATATAATATATAAAATGTATCAGTATAATGTTTTTCAAATAATTAAGAGAGATTAGTATAAAGATAAAAAAATGAGAAATATTGAAAGAAATTTGATAAAATCTCAAAAAGTATCGGTGTAAGTTATTCTAAAAGTTAAGACTAATAACTAACGTTACTATTCCATTTTCTGATCTTCATTTACATACACAAACAAAAACATACTTTTTGATACACCCAGTAAATTGGTTTTTTAGATTGGTTTTATGTCGTCTTGCAGTTCTCCCTGTCTTGGCACTATTTCTAGAAAATCACACCCACGTCCTATAAAGTTTGTGTAATTTTCACTACAATACAATACTCTACAAAACAAGTTCAGACATGTTAGCGGCGTATTAATCAAGTTTTTTTTTTTTTTCTTTCTTTCAATTCAATTGTAGCGGTTGAATATGTTGAATGCATTCCTACAAAGGAGCTAAGTGGTGCTGGGAAAAACACGTGCAAAAAATTTGACGATTACATCAACAATGCGTGGGTGTTACTCTCTGGTGTAGTTATATTGAGCCATGCTCATTATAAATCATAGCAACAAAGGAGGCACCGGAGTCCTTGAACAATTACCACGCCGTGTTGCAGAGACCATCCATTATTTTTCAACTTTGCAATGATTTGGGTACTTCAAAGGTAATTAATTTTGTTGATCATAACCATGCACCCTGCCATTTTAATTTTTTATTACAGCATTAATTACCATGCATGGTATGCATACTTAATAATTAGAAATTAGAAGAGACAAGGGAGAATCTAAGAAATTATTAATTGGTCTTGTGTTGTAATTTTGCAGGCAGAGTTATAGAGAGGTGAAGCAATAAGCTCGATTATGTGTTACATATGTGAAAGTGGAGCTGGTGAAGAGGGTGCTTACAAACACATCCACAGTTTGCTTAATAAAATGTGGAAGAAAATGAACAAAGATCGAGTCGCACATTAACGAAGCACATAGAAATTAAGAAAGTGGTGCTAGTGAAGACAATACATTCAAAGAAATTTACTTCGATCTATACAAAGCACTAACGTTGTCCCTCATAAGCAGAATCTATATATAAACACACACACAGAAAAGCTCTGCAATCAACCAAGATTCCAAAGCAACAAAAATAGTTTCTCTCTTTAACATTAACAATGGCAGAAGAAGAAGAGGGAGAAAGTGATGGCAATGAAATGAATGGATGAAACTTTTGAGTTGGGAGCTCGAGAGAAGGAGAAACCCCCATATATGGAATGCGATTGAAGCAGGATCGATCATCGTTTGGACTAAGACTAACACATAAAATTTGGTTTTAGTGTTAAGAGGTCTTATGTAGCACCAATAAATATGAGAATTATGTTCATTTTCTTGGAGGGAAATAATGAGATGACATTATGCTGTTACCCAAATTCAATAACACTTGTGTCTCATAATGTTGGTTATCACCTAATTCAATCGCATTACCATTTGGACAAAAAGAAATCACATTACCGTTGAAAATACAGCCTGATGAGCAAACGATAGGGTATGACTACGTGGAAGTCATAGCAGTAACAATGTAGTAGGGATGTCAGAACCCGCCAGGTCAAGCCATTTAACTTGTTAATAAGGATGTAAATGAGGTGAATTATTTGAAAATTATTTGAACTCTACTCGTTAAATGTTCGTTCAAACTCATATGTTTAATTAAATAAATAAATTCAAGCTTGAGATTTGGTTCAATTATTTAAACGAGTCAAGCTTAAACTTTACATGCCCGACAACAATGGCTTGTAAATAACTTGTTTATTTAAATTGATGATAGTGACTTTACTATTCTTTGTTATTTATATATTTATTATGGAAATATGTAAAAATTTGTTGAGAACATTAAAATTAAGTTTTTTTTTTTTTGTAGTCGTTAAAAAGTTATGAATTTTTTATTTACTTGAATCATGAAAATGTAATAGTCTAAAATGTTTGAATTTCACATGACATATTGAGCACATATTTCTATTTGTAGATTATATAGTATTAAAAAATTTATTACATACTAATTGATAAAGTTAAAAATTAATGGCTAAATTACATTTTTGGTCTCCTATTTTTTTAGAGACGTTTAGTCCTCTTATTTTTAAAAATTCACAATTTTGGTCCTCCTACTTTTTTAGAGACATTTAGTCCCCTATTTTAAAAAATTCACAATTTTGACCCCACGGTCAAATCTCTTGTGTTGACTATTAGTAGTTTAATGTTGACTCTAACGTGTTAACATTGACTCTAATACTGAGTCTGACTCTGACACGTCATTTAAGTATTGATATGTCAGAATCACGTTAAATAACTAACGATCAACGTAAGAGATTTGATGACAAGACTAACATTGTGTAGTTTTAAAAATAGAGGGACTAAATATCTCTAAAAATAAATGGGGGGATCAAAATCACGGATTGAGAAAAATAGGGGGACCAAAAATGTAATTTAGCCAAAATTAATTTAAGAAAATTTTTCATAAAAACAAAAATAATTAAGTTATAAATGAACTAAACAAGTCAAGTTCAAGCCTTGTATTTTTTAAACAAACTAAGTTTAAGCTTTCAATTAGTCTCATTTAAACAAATGAGCTAAGCTTAAACAATCAATTTTTTTCACCAATCAAACCTAAACTTTAAGTATTTGGTTCAGCTCAACTCGTTTACATCCTTAGTTGCCAAAATTGATTAGATTAGGTTATGTGATTCAACATTCCTATCCACATAATCCAACTTGCATAACCTGTTAACTCAACATGTCAGGGTAGGTTGGGTTACTGTTGACACACCAGGTTAACATTTTTTTTTATATTCTAATGAATTGTTTGATTAAATATTATTTTGTTGGACATAATATTTTGTAACTATTATGGATTTCATTTTATTTTTTTGCTTTGAACTACATTTATTTAATTCATGATGATAGCTTTTAAAAAACATTTGTATTAACGCAATTTAGTAAGATAATATTTTTGTAATTATAACGTTATATTTAGATTATTTTTATTTATTTATTAATTTGATGAATCAGCTTATGAGTCACCTATTTTTTATAATTTATTTTTTTTTACAAAATGTTGTCAGGACAACCAAATTCAACCCACAATGACACAATCTACTAGAATTGGATTGAAAATTTCAACCCAATATCAAAATACATCATACCTAACCCAACTCATTTTTTAACGAATTGAAATGAAACAAATTAAATTGAATTAGCCCATTTTAACATCCCTACAACGGTTGCGAATTACTGTGGAAACGCTAGTCATTACCGGGACAGGAGGCCATTTCACATCTGTAACGTTTCTTTTTCCTTTTTTTCCCCACCCCTGTACCCATTCTTTTGTCTCAAGATTCATTTAAATCTGTCCCCTATCAACTCAATGGGTTAAGCTACGAAGATCTGAATTATGAACATGCAGATTCGATCTTCGCAATGCACTTTGTTCCTTTCTCATTTTCTTATTTCTCATATTCTCTTACATTTTCACATCTTTTCCTACTTCCAACTCTCTAAAAATCAGTTTGAATTTTTTATAAAAATACTTTTAAAAATTAAAAATCAAAAACACAATAAAGCACACCGTATCCATCTATTGTAAGATCTACTATAAATATCCCCCTGGACGAAAGAAAAATTAAATCTACTAATAAAACGAAATGAAATGGTAACCCTTACATGACCAGTGCAGAAAACCTGCCTTTTCGTGAATGAAAGTAGCTGTTACTTTGACAACAACCCTCTTACAGCGTAATTCAACGCTAATGCAAAGATTAGGCAAGATTTCGAATAAAAATAAACAAATCGACGGAGAAAAACATGTGCTGACTAAGAATTTCAAGAATTCTTCAAAAATCTGCAGGATATGAATAAAGAGATTTGCAGGGCAGATCCAAATCCTCCAGAATTTCAAGAATTCTTCAAAAGTACATTTTTCATAAGTTGCTTACATTAGTTTATTAATTGGAGATCTCATACAGCTGGGATCTATTAAGATCTGGGTTAAAAAAGCTCGTCGAGAAATAAAAATGAAATTAAATAATTTTTGCTTAGAGCCAGATGTTATGCAATAAATCCTCAATCATTGATGAAGTTACTTTGCGCTTATTGTCTTATTAAAAAAATTAAAAAGAGAAACTATAGCATGACACACTTTCAAGAACTTTGTGTAATTTACATACGAACTGCCCGTCGCAATATTATCTTCCCATTAGTATTATCGATTGTCTTTTCCAATATAGATATGACAAATAGGATACAAACCTGTCAACATCTCTCCCTTATAACATACCAGGGTAACAACGAGATTAGAAACTTGTTTATGATCTAACGTTAGCAAGACGGGCCCGTATTTCTTCCATTTCTTCCTCATCATCAACACCCTCAGCTATAGCCTCTTCCTACAAATAATAATGTATTCCATAATTGGTGTTGAGTGTGAGGCAAGAAAGAGAATTGTGTATAAGGAAAATGAACTAACTGCACATACCTCTGCGGCTCCAACACTTTGAGCAGGTTGCTTCACCCTTTCTTTCCTCACAGCTTCAGGAAGTTCTGCAGCTGTCTCAGCCAGCTATTGCGGTCAAGACTTTATCGACTTCTTCTTCTATCTCATCTTCTATGTCCTCAGAATCTAGCGCTGTGTCAACAGCATCGCTTACTATCTCCTCAATAACTCCTGCCTGAAGGAGACAACATTACTCATAACTACCAATCCAACGGTCTTCACTAAACACAGGGAGGGGAGACAGGATTAAAGAAGTGGTATTCTTCTTCACAACTAAAAGGATTGCAGGCATACCTTTGTCATTTCTTTGCTGAACTCTTGCATTGTCACAGCCATTTCAGGAGCCTTCATGAGGTTATTGACAAGCTTCATAACCTCGGCACTCTTTGATAGATGTCCCACAGTACGAGCAATTGCTGCGAAAACAAACAAAATCATTAATTTCCAAAGAACTAAATTCTAATAACTCAAATCTGCCATGATGACTAATTGCAAAAGAGTTCCCAGCTAAAACAAAAACTGGTTAATCTAAATATTCTATTTAACTATCTATAATAAACATGTACAGTGAGAATATTACAGGGATATGATTTGTCACATTAGTCATTGCATCAAGTCAAATTAAAAGTGCTAAAGCAAATAAAGCTGAACCAGACAATACACAAATCAGCCTCTAACCCTTCCCTCTGTCTTGGTTTTAAAGGCCTCACACCGCTTACAAATTGGACAAAACAATTTGAAATTTCCTCCCCATAGTATACCATAAAGATTCACACAAAACAGGGGTGGTCAATGAAGCTTTATTCTTTTATCATTTTATTTTTATTTTCATATGAATTAAATTTTACTGATTTTATTTAGTTATGTTAGATGAATAAATTTAAGGTAGTTGTAGATTTTGAGTCATATCAACATTATATGAAGAAAGAAAGTCCCTGAAGATTTACTTGCCAGTCAAGTTCAGTTATGCCAATAAAATGGCCTCTTATTTGTAAAACAATATACAACAAATCTTTTTCTTGTCATATCACTCCAATGACTTTAAGTTACCTTAAATTTAAAAATGGTTTATCTATAGACATGATTTACAATATGACATTACGGTGTCATTTCATTCATGTAGCCAACTCCACCCAGTGGGCATAGGTTATAGTTGTTGATTTTTCTTGTTTCCTTGTAAATTCTGAAGTTTCTACCTCAGGTAACCAATAACTAAGGTAGTCAAAATGGAGATCTTACCTAGGATGTGGAAAGAAAGAGAGCAAAACACATAAAACGAGAGATCATAATGCAGATGATAAGATCCTACGTAAAATATAAAATTAAATTCATACACATCTAACAACAACGACCACCTTAAAATTACAACTAACATTTAATTAAAATCTAATTACAAATGAATAGAGCCTGTTTGGATAAACTTTTCCATAAGCACTTATAGAAGAAAAAAATAAGAAGAAAAACCGAAATAAGCTTCTTTAAAAGCTAAAATTGGCTTATACATAAACTAATTTGTAGAAGTTTTCTCGTATTAGCTTCTCCAAAAGCTGATTTTAACTTATGCATAAGTTAGCATTTGGATAAGCTTATTTTATTTTTTCTTCTTATTTTTTTTCTCCTAAAAATGTTTATGGAGAAGTTTATCCAAACAGACTCTAAGACAACAGACAAGTTTGAATTCATAATATAATACAGACAAATTTTGGTAACAATTAAAACACTAAGAATGCAGAAGTCAGACAAGTCAAAACAGAGTGCACAAGTAGAGTGGCAAAATAGAGCAAAAGTAGTCAAACAGAACAGCACTCAGACAAGTAAGGGTGGGTCTTTCTTTTAACATTAAACGGGCTTTTCCTGTGCAGACATGGTGGGATCCTCTGATTCCACCAATTCTATGCCCAAGATTGTGCATCCCTACTGACACCAATCACACCAAAACACATTTTTCCTGTGGATCGGGATTGCAGGGAGCATTGTGCAATGCCACACAAGGTAGTAAAAAATTGAAATCCTACCTAAGATTAGGAGAGGATGTAAAATTGTAAAGCGTGGAAACATAACACAGATCGTAAAATCCTACCTAAAATGCAAAGTTATATTTAATATATATGTGCATAAAAAAAACATAAATAAGGCAAATAACATTAAGATCATTACTAAATTTAAGTACACTTAAACTGAAACTGCATAAAACTTACAAGTCACAACTTAACAATTCCAAATATAAAAGACCATAAGTTCTTTAACAACACATAAAACTTAACAAAATACGCAAAAGAAGTTAAACCAAAGGTCCCACGCAGAAATAGGGTCTCGACCAGAAGCAAAAGAACAAAAACAGAGAAAGAAGAACAGGGATCAGTAGTTGTGTCAAACCCCTGCAAATCCAGAAGCAAACAAACACCATGCAGAGAAGTAAACAAACCCCAAGGAGTTGAATCAAGGAGTGGAACCCAGAATGTGTCATGTGCAGAAGAGCAGAAAATAAAATAAGAGGCTAGCCAAAATGAACAAATATGAAAGGCTCTAGGGTTCAATGGAACAGATCTTCAACAAAAACGGGTTGGCTTATGCAAACTTGGTAAGATCATTCAATTTCATAGATTTCAAGGGTAACACACTGGTTACAAAAAATTGTGTCAGAGTTGGATTGGGATCACTTAGGCTGGAAAAAATTGTAAAATCATACAATCTTATGAGTAAGGTTGTGCTCCCACAATCAAAATTGCAATTTTGACTGCCATGCAGATTGTTCTGAATGACTCACAACACACAAGACAAAACTTCAAACTCATCTACATGATGCACACCAGATTAACATCTCAGTCATTTTCTCCTCTCTACACAAAAAACTAAAGACAGAAGCAGCAAATAGTCAAGTGATCACTTTTCTCAACCAAAAAATTGATAATTATGTTGGCAAATTTACCCGTGCCATTCAGTTAACAAGAGGGATTCAAGAAAATTAAAGTTCTTCAGTTAAGGATCAATTATAAAAAACCCGGCATCAAGCCCAAGTAACTAACTTAGACAGTCCTTATTTGTTATAAGGCAAAATTAAGTTAGGCTAATAAAACATGGAAAAACCTACCAACACTCTCTCCAAGGTGCATTGATATTGAATTCATTTGTGCTTTATTTTCATAAAGACGGTTCACTGTTTTCCTAGATCTCACAAGTTCCTTAGCAAGTGCCTGCAAATTGCACAAATATCATAATAAGGAGAAATTTTTCTCAAAATACTAACCTTATCCTTTGAACCTCGAAACCTCAACAGATAAAACAAATCACTGCCCAAAAGGTCATACACTAGCACAAACCGAAAACAGCTTCATTATTAGTTTATTGAATATTGTGACTAGTCCTAACAAGCCCACCAACCAACACAATCCGTACAAACGTTTAGCTACATAACCATCCAGTTCTGCCTCCAATGCTTGGGCAACCCAATCCAACAACTCCTTAGATTCAACACAAAGAACATACAATGCATTAACAGTCCATGATACAAGTTTTTCTCCCATCCACTCTCCTGCCTCCCTTCTTCAGGTGTGCCAGGGCACACAACAAAAGAAAACACTATCCCCCCCCCCCCCTGCCAAAAAACTTACAGCAAAATATCTCATGAAAAGGCAAATAGTATCTTCCACACCTACACACAACAAACGAGATGAAAATTTATTTCATACACATGAAGACACCATTAAATCTTCTTCCTGGCATTTAGGACCAACTCTTCTCACAGTTCATGTATTCAACAAACACATTTTAGACGGTGATCACCGTTGACACAAATTTCTCAATCCCTCAAACTCAGTCCAATTATTGCATGACACTACCCAGAAAAAATGAAAATTTAAAAAAAAAAATTCATTAGCACTAACAATAGTAAATCAATAGCAAACAAACAGATCATAAGTCACAAAAAAAAAAAAAGACCAAACCTTTGCAGAGCCCATGTCATTCCTCTTTGCAGCTTCTCTAATCGCCTTCTGCACATTCTTTTCTTCTCTCTGTATATCTGATCGAAACCCACAAACACAAAATCAAGCATAAGAACAAATACATATAAAAGGAAATTAATTATGGTTTAAGAGAAAGAGAGAGAGAGAGAGAGAGAGAAAGGAATACCGCGAATTTGACGCTCAATGTTGCGACACTCTTGGCGGAGCCTTCGCTGCCAATCTCTCAATAATTGCTGCGGATTTGGCTTCGGCTTCAGAATGTTCATCACCTTCTCCATTTCCCACTGATCCCAAAACCGAAAATTGATTTTTTGAGGGATCGGAAAGAACGAATGTTGCCCGCAAAAACAATTGCTTCAAAATCTGTTCTTTTTGGCAGAATCTATTAAGATTAGATCCTACTGAAGCAATCGGTTCATCGAAGACGATTATTCGATTCTACGAATAACACCCACGCACCACCATGGCACCATCTCCCTCTTTTCTTTCCCCTTTCACGCGCATTCCACAAAATGTGTTATTCGTACAAAAATTTAAAAAAAAAAAAAAAAAAAGTAAAAGGTTTTAACACAATATGGTTAATTTTTCATTTAATTTTGAAGCAAGTAGTAACTTATTTGGATAAGACGGATAATAAAGGGGAAAGAAATAAAAAAAGATAGAGATGGAAGAGAAATAAATAGGAAGTATGTGTTATTTCAATTGATAGAAATAAAAAAGAAATGAGTGGATAAATTTTTATCTGTTTATCTGAATGAATAAAATAGATAATAAAAGAAATTATATAAAAATATTTCTATACTAATTAAAAAAGTTATTCCATTTTTTTAACATAAAATTATTTACTATTTTTAAAAGTTTTTGCCAATAAAAAATTATTTAATTTTTTAGGAAATTAAAATGAAAAATTGAAAAAGAAAAAGATCATTTTTTTCTCATTTCATAATTCCTATCAATGTGAGAGGAAAGTATTTTTAAGTGGATTCCGTGAAAATAATGGCTCATTTATTTTTGTTTTTATTTTATTTTCTATTTTTATTTTTTGTTTTCAATTTTTAATTACAAAATTGGCACCTTATTTTTATTCTGTTTCATGTTTTCAAATATTCATATAGGAAACAGATAAAGCAAAAAAAAAAAATTTACTATTTTCAATACAAATCTTTAAAAAGCAGAAAATAAATTGAAAACAAGATGATAGTATTGTAATTAAAAAATAAAAATAAAATAAAAACAGAAATAAACTCCCTTGATTTTCTTCGTTATTTTTCCTCTCAAACAAATGATAAAAATTTAATATTCAATCTCATATCTCTCTTTTCTATTTTTTTTTATTCTATTTCCATCTATACTCATATTTCTATTTCCTTTCTATTATTTTTATTTTTTAAAATGTTTGTTTTGTTTTTGTTTTTATTTTTTTTACTTCATTTTAGTCTACGATGCCAGAATTCCTATTTATATGATGATGTGACTAAGGGTAGTTAGAAAATAGGTATGTAATAAATAAATGAATATTAATATAAGAAAAAAATATAAAAAAATTATAATTTTATAAAGACTAAAACAATAACGTTAAGAATTAAAATGAAATAAATTTTTAATAAAAACTAAAACAGAAAAAATTAAGAGAATTAAAATGAAATAAATATATATTATAGGAACAAAATGTTATTTAAATATATATTTTAATCTTGTGTTATGGTATATTGTTGGTCATGATTATAATTATTTGAAAAATTATTTCTATTTAATATTGTCCACATCTTTTTGTGTTGAAAAATAATGATTGTAAAATAGTAACATGCGTATGAATTACCGTTTTAAAGCCTAAAAATATTTGTTTGCACCTTTTAAGGCAGTAAACAAAGAAGGAACACTCATGTGCCATTGAAGATAATATACATTTACGTTGATTTCAACTGTTTTTCCAAAGACACACTTAGTCATGATTATAGCATACTAAAAATAATAATTTTATTTACAAATACAGACAAATAACCACTATTAAATTTAAGATAAAATGTTGGTGTTGTACTTAACATAATTTTTATATTGATAATTTACATAATAAAAATTGATATTAAAAATCAGTATTAATAATTGATGTAAAATTTCAACTTTGATTAGAGAATTAAAACTGAACATATTATAAAATTATGCCTAAGTTTTATCCTTCAATTAATAGAATTTTGGTGTTGTACCTTACAGCAAGCATCATGCGCTGGAATCCTAAGGGATGAGCATGGTAAGTGGGTGATCGGTTTTTATGAGAAATTTGGGATCTCCAAATGTAATAATGTCTGAGCTTTGGGGTATACCTTCAGCTCTTCAAGTGATTTGGAGCGCTGGTGTTTGAAAACTATGTTCGGAATGTGATTCCAAAATCGCGGTCCTGTTTATTTTCCATGGGGCTAACTACCTTCATCCTTATTGGTTTCTGGTGGGCTATATTCGTCAATGGTGGGCTAAGGATTGGGAGATCTGTGTTGTTCATGTGTATAGGAATGCGAATATGGTAGCTGATTATCAAACTATTCTCCTCAAAACGAATTTAATCTGATCCCAAATGCCCCTAGTTATAAGAGTATATACAATAGGGTGTTCACATCCAAATCAATCCAAAAAAAAAACGAAAACCAAAACAAACAGAAATTTTTTGGATTTCATTAGATGGTTTTAGTGGCCAACCAATCGTTTCAGTTCGGTTTTCGGTTGGTGGCTCTAAAATTGAACTGAAATGATAATATTAAATATATGTGTTAAACAAGTGTTGAATTATTATCATATATGTGTCATGTTTAGAGGGAAGTGACATTTCTTTTTCCTAAAATTTGCAGTACCAAAATCATATACACTTCTAAATTCGCATATATAGGCAAATGTAAACATATATATTTGAACACTTACTAGCATCTAAATAAAATTTGCAATACTAAAATCATGTACACTTACTGGCTAGTTGTTTAGTTGAACAATTGATATATTTGGTAGTTGATGCACTTGATGAATTAATGTATTTACTAGTTTCCTTATTTTTCTCTTTACATATCTTATTTTTCTCATGTATGGATTTAGAAAATAGAAACATAGGTATTTTATAATTGTAATAGGTACAAGTATCTATCAAATAGGAAATTAAAGAATCGGTAAAGATGGTCGGTAAAAATCAAATCAACCAATCCAATCCAAACTGCATTTTTTGGATTGGATTGGATCGGATTTTTTTGTGTAAGCCATCCAAACGGAACCAAACCGCATGTTCTTTTCATGTTTGGATTAGATGACTTTTTGGCTCAAAATTGATCCAAACCGATCCGCGAACATGTTATACATCTTCAAATCCACCTTTTACATATCGAGAAAACTCATCCTCCTACCCCTAAAAATTTGATCAAATCGTTTTTTTTTTCATCGAAATTGAGACAAATTAAGATAAATACTTAATTGATATAATTTTTTTCATGCATATAGCCAGTTCGTTACACTCAACTATTTTTACACTCTTGTTAGGTTAGGTTAGAGATAAGTGTCATGAAAGACACCTTATTAATTGTATGATTTAGGTGTGGAACATGGCAAAAACATAAAGAAAAATAAAAGTAATTGGGAGAAATTAACTGCACATATTCATTAAGCAATAATCCTATTAAATAGGCATACACAAAACTACCACAAACATAACTGACCACCACAAACATAACTGATACAATCAAAAAGAAAAATCTAAACTACCTCCTAAAATCTTGAAAAGATAAATGTCATTATCTAATAACTAATCTTGACTAAGTAAATACACTAAGTAAATATAGTTTCATCTAACAATCCCTCCCGTAAACTAATATTCTTAATATTAGTTTAAAACTAAACATTTCCTATCCCCTGCACTCCAAGCTTCTTTCTCAGCTTATGAAATGTAGATAACTTGAGAGCCTTTGTGAACAAATTTGCAACTTGATCCTTACTTTTGCAGTGGACTAAATTGATTTCTTCACTGTTTGTTAGATCTCTTAAGAAATGATATCTCACATGGATGTGTTTGCTTCTCCTATGCAAAACAGGATTCTTTGACAGCTTAATAGTTGAGCTATTATCACAATAAATGATAATTGGTCCTTGTTGCTTGAATTGAACCTCTTCAAGAATATTCCTAAGCCAAATTGCCTGACAAGCACATGCTAAAGCTGCTACAAAGTCTGCTTTTGTTGTGGACAAAGTAACAGTGGGTTGCTTTCGTGATGACTAAGAGATAGCTCCTGACCCCATCATAAAAACATATCTGGATGTGCTTTTCCTATCATCAAGATCCCTTACATAGTCACTATCAGTAAATCCCACCAAGTCTGATTTTCCTCCTCTTCTGTACAATATGCCATAGTCAGTTATGCCTTGCAAATAGCTCAAAATTCGTTTTGCTGCCAATAGATGCAATTCCTTTGGAAACTCCATGAACCTGCTAATTAAGCTAACAACTTGCATTTTGTTGTAGTAAAGAACATCAGGCTCCCAACAATCTACTTATACAGAATGTTGTCAACACTTTTCGCCATAGTCTTTCACAAGCTTTAGACTTGTTTCTACTAGTGTACTTACTAGATTGTAGTTCCTCATCTGAAACTTACTCAAAATTTCTTGCACATACTTTCTTTGAGAAATGAAAATACCTACATTTGATTGAGCAACCTCTATGCCAAGAAAATAATGCATCCTTCCTAGATCTGACATTTCAAATTCTGCCATCATAGACTCCTTAAATTTATCAAGCATGGATTTGTCATTTCCAATGTATAACAAGTCATCAACATATAAGCAAACTAGCAGTATTTTCGCATCATCCTTGAATTTGATAAAAAGTGTATGTTCATAAAAACATTTGTGAAAACCTTCCCTCAAAAAATAGGTTTCAATGCTACTATACCAAGCCTGTGGGGCTTGTTTTAGTTCATATAAAGCCTTTTTTAATTCATACACTTTATGTTCTTCTCCAACATTAACATAACTAGGAGGCTATTTGATAAATACCTATTCCTTTAGCTCTCCATGCAAGAAGGCTAACTTGACATCCAACTGAAAAATAGGCCAAGAATTTTGTGCTGCCAATGTAATCACAATTCTAATTGTGTCATGCCTTACAACAAGAGCAAATACTTCCTTGTAGTCAATGCCATATTCTTGCTTGTAGCCTTTTGCAAGTAGACGAGCTTTGCATCTATCAACTTCACCATTCTCCTTCAATTTTGTCTTATAAACCCACTTCACATTAATTGCTTTTTGACCTTTTGGAAGCTTCGTCAACTCCCAAGTGTTGTTCTTTTCGATGGCTGCAATTTCAATATCCATTGCCTTCCACCATTTGAATTCCTTAACAGCATCTTCAAAAGCTACTGGATCACAATATGAAAAAAAAAGCAAAATGAGTAAGTGGATCCTCAGATTGATCAATTCTTGTTACTTCGTAATCAGCCATCCATGTAGGTCTTCTTCTAGCTCGTTGAGGTCGTTCATCCTTTGTTTCAACAGCTGAAATATGAGGACTGCCTGCTAGTTGTTGCTCATTTGGTGGAGGTTGTGTATTCTTCAAAGGTTGTTACCCTTCTTCTCTATTTTCTCCACCAAAGTCAGCTTGTATATGTTGCTAAACTTTGTTTTTATCCCAAATCCAAAATTGCTCTTCATCAAATAGCACGTCACGACTAACGACAATTTTCTTGGTGATGGGATTATACAATTTATAAGCTTTTGACTAGTCACTAACACCAAGAAAAATGCATTTTTCTCCTTTGTCATCTAGCTTTGTTTTCTTTTGGTCTAGAATGTGGGAGTAGACAACAAACCCAAAGATTCTAAAATGATCTACTATTGGTTTTTGTCCGCTCCATGCTTCTTTCGGTGTCATATTTTGAACAGTAAGTGTGGGGCTTCTATTCAAAATATGAATGCTCCACTTGACAACTTCAGGCCAGAAAGTTTTGGGAACACCATTCCTTGTCAAAAGACATTGCACCATGTTCATAATTGTGCGATTCTTCCTCTCATATACGCCATTTTGTTGAGGTGTATAAACCGCTGTAAATTGCCTCTTGATTCCATGGGTCTCACAAAATTTTGTGAATTCATGTGAAGTACTTTAATTAGGTTGTCGATTTCTTTCTCAACGAGCACTTTAAAATTTTTAAATGCAACAAATGCTTCAAAATTTTCCTGCAAAAAATACACCTATGTTTTGCAGCTAAAATCATCAATAAAAGTGATCAGATATCTTTTATCACCATTTGAATATGGATTTATTGGCTCGCAAATGTCAGAATACACCAACTCCAATGCCTTGCTTGCTCGCCATGATTTTCCTTATGGAAATTGATTACGGTGTTGTTTGCTAACAACACATTCTTTACAAACTTCAGAGGGAGTTGTGATTTAAGGAAGGCTGGTCACCATATTTTTCTGCCACAAAGTCTTCAATCCACCAAAGTTTAAGCGACCATAGCGAAAATGCCAAAGCCATGCATCATCTTTCAATTTGGTTGAAAAGCATGAATGACTGGTGTGTGGAGATAGAGTGGGAACATACGATTTGGCGTCATGTTAACTTGAGCAATTAAGCCTAACTTTGCATCTCAGATCCGACATACTCCATCTTTGATAGAAATTTCATACCCTTTCTCTTGTAGTTGACGCACACTAAGTAAATTAGTTTTTAAATCTAGAACAAACAGGACATTAGAGATAATGTGAGTTGAATTCTCTTTAGTATGGAGTGCTACCAATCCTCTTCCCATAACAGAAATAGTGGAGTTATCACCAAACTTGACTATATTAAGAAAAGTTTCATCTAACTCAGAGAACACCTTCTTGTCTCCATACATATGGTTGTTATAGCTAGTGTATAAATACCACATGTTTTGTTGAGTTTCTTCTTTTACATGGCATACCATCAAAAGAGACATTTCCTCTTCCTTTTCTGCAAAGTTAGTTCTTTCTCCATTCAAATTAGTTCAACATTCTGATTGATAATGGCCATACCCGTGACAACAGTAGCATTCAACATTTGACTCATCTCTATGAGTTGTTGAATGATGGCCTCCTCGCCTCTTCCTCATCTTTGGAATCGATTCTCATGGTGTTGTTGATATTCTTGTTGGTTGCCACGTTCTTGGCCTCCTCGATCGTTGCTTCCTTGGCCTCTACCTCTTCCTCACCCTCCACCTCGTCCTTTATCTCCTTTTGATGTAGAGTAGTAGTTTTTTGTTGAGGCTTTCAATGCTTGCTCCTCTTTTTCTTGCTAGTTAATTTTATGGTCATGAATTAACAAGGAACTCTACAACTCATCAATTGAAAGTTCCTCAATGTCATGGGCTTCTTCAATAGAGCAAACAACAAAATTGAATTTTGGAGTCATAGACCAAAGAATCTTCTCAACTGTTAAGACAAAGGACAATTTTATAACCCTCAAATGTTTTGATAATAACAAACAATTAAAAAGAGCTTTTCAAACAATCATCTAGTTACTCGAATATCTTATGCTCACTATCTTCTGATCTTTTGCTCGTGTATCGTCTTTGATCTTGTTTCAAAGTTTCAGTAGTTAACTTCTCTCAGAAGATGTTCTAACGATCTGCACACCAGTTAGTTGTAAAAGTGTAAACGACTTCGAAATAAATGAAGTCTACGTACCTACTCTTGAGAAAAGATTACTTTACACGTAAAAGAAGGAATGTGTGTGCGGGTGTCAGAACGGAAAAGCAGATATGATCACTGCTACAAGATTGAGTACAAAAATGGTAAAGATAAGCAGACCGCTTTATCTTATCAAGTGACAAGTTGGTGAAAGACATTAAATGCTGCATTTAATGCTTCAACGACTCTTTCCAACAAGACGAAGACTGTTTCTTGCAAGCACTCACAACGGATACTTTTTGGAGAAGCCTATAAATAGAAGAAGAGACCTCAATCTCAAAAGTTAGTTGGTTGACTGAATAAAATCTCTATCTATCGAAAAAGTTTTCATCTTGTAATACTCTAATCATAAAAATTTTATTTGTTCTTCATTGTATATTCGTCTGTTAGGACGTTAAAACCAGTGAGGTAACTCACGTTCAACCTTTTCTTTAAGAAATTGGTAGAAGCCTGAACAAGCTTTAATTCAAAGAATACTTGGGTTATTTCTTGGAAAGGCAAGTTAAAGACTACTTGGGTTGAGCCTAAAAAGGCTTGCTGAAAGAATACTTATAAATTTGATAAGTTAGTGGAACTTGATTGTTGCCAAAAACTAGACATAGTCTTTGGGAGGAGACAAACCAGTATAAGTTGTGTGCTCTCTTTTGTTTCACAAACAACATTCATCTTTCCTTTAAGAACATTTCCTTTCAAAATCTTTTGAAGTTGTTGTTTAGACGAAACTCCTTTGAAAAAGGTTTTGCGAAAATTTTATAACACAATTCAACACCCCTTCTTGTGTTAGTCGTGTGTTTCACATCAACTATAGTGATGCCCTCCGTCTTCTCACTGTGGATCCGCATTCTGTTGACGATTGCCATTATTCATGAAAAATAGTCCATGACAGATTCTCTTGATTTCATTCATAGCATTTCAAACTTTGAACGCTGCCTCTTTGCTCTTGCAGAACCTTGGTTACTTCTTCTTCGTGGAATCCCATATGTGCTTGGAGGTGTCTTTGCAAAGAATCGTCTCCAAGGTTGACCGATCGATGGCTTGAAAAAGATAGTTCTTGGCCTTAAGATCCTTCAACTTCAATGCGTCCAATTCAGCCTGTTGTGCCGCTGTTAACACGACTCCAATCGTTGGTTCTGTTACTCTAGGTGTCTTTGCAAAGAATCGTCTCCAAGGTTGACCAATCGATGGCTTGAAAAAGATGGTTCTTGGTCTTAAGATCCTTCAGCTTCAATGCGTCCAATTCAGTCTGTTGTGTTGTTGTCAACACGACTCCCACTGCTGGTTCTACTACTCCAGATTCAACGACATACCAGTATTCTTTAGATCTCAGGAAATTTTCCATCAACATGCTCCAATGATCGTAGTGATCATCAAACGTGGAATAGAAGGCTGCACAAAATTTTCAGAGGCCATTGCTTTTCACACTGTTGCAAAACAAAAAAAAAATGATAGACTCTCTACCTCACTTCCCTGTGTTTCCCTTAAACTTAAATTGCTGGTTTACTCTCTCACTCTCCCCCGTTTACACTCAACCAAACCTAGCTCTGATACCACTGTTGAACGTGGCAGAAACATAAAGAAAAATTGAAGTAATTGGGAGGAATTAACTGCACATATTCATTAAGCAATAAGCCTATTAAATAGGCGTACACAAAACTACCACAAATGTAATTGTCCACCACAAACGTAACTAATGCAATCAAAAAAGAAAATTTTGAACTACCTCCTAAAATCCTGAAAAGATAATGCCATTATCTAATAACTAATCTTGACTAAGTAAATACAGTTTTATCTAACATTAGGAATAGATTTAGTGTTTTAATAGTGTTAATGTGCTAAATTTCATATAAATCTAATGGGCTTTTATTGTTCCAATTGTGATTTAGGCTTAGTGTAGGTTTATAGTTTAAATTGTGTTAATTCTTCCAAAATTTGGTACTTGAGACTCACCTTATTATAGTCATGAAGTTTGGAACATTTTAATTTAATTGAGATTTGTAAGAGAGGTTTCCAATGTCAGTAACACCAAAATTCAGCGTTAATAAATGATGCTTCTTTTGGTGGTTTGCGTATCATCAACGATGCCAAAAACCAGCATTTTTAATGCCAACACATCATGAAGGAGTTATAAATAATGTGGTCACTCAGAGTTGGGTAGATAAACTTGAATTTTACTTGACCAGTTGGGCATTGTAAATTTTCATGCGCCAACTTAAGAGGGAGTGAAGGATTCTGTCTAGAGCTGTTGGTTTAGACAAGAATACTCTGAAGTTGTTATAGGAAGGATAAGATGTCAAATTTAAATTTCAAATGCACTAGTTTATTACATTCTGATAAGCTTAGGCCGAACAGCATTGGTTGTTATCTTTGTATACATACATGTGGATTGTATAATGAAAATCAATCAATGAAAGCACGGTATTTTACACGACCAACGATGGGGATTTTTTTTCCTTTTCCAGCAAGGAAAATCGGGTTAGTAACTCTTAACTCGTAGCTCAAGTTATTTTTACAATGAAGTAATGGTACTAACTCAAACATTTGCTTGCATACGTATTATCTTACATTTATATAATTCTTATCATCTGGTTGTAGAGATGAAGTCGTTTACACATTGATTATGTGATCTGTATATATGTGAGATGATATGTGTACCAAACACTTCGATTAATAAATGATCATGAGCATTTGGAAGTGAAGGGCGTAAATTCTTAAGCATTGATTCCATTAATCCATTTTGTACATTCTTGTCCTTTGCATGAAATCAAACTCTCAACCATTCAGAGATTCTTATTGCATCAGCAGAATAATAATAATAATAATAATAATAATAAAAGGCTTGGACTACCACTATAACAATAAAAATTAAAGGAAAAAAAAATCTCCACTCATTTACTATGAGTACCTAATGAAAACAGGACACAACTCTTTCAATTCAAATTGAGGTTTGGATAAGAAAGGGATATAATTAACAAAACCTCATATAAGCAAAAGTAGTCTTGCATTGGGTGCGATGACACAATCAACCTGTCGGCAGAGTAGTTTACGATGTGTATGAGACAAAGGGGCGTTATCAGTTGTCTATCGCAAACGACATGAAATTCTACCGGAAGCGTTTGGAATTTGATCACTGTATGTTGACAAGTTGCCTGAGGTTTTAATGAATGCTATTATCCATCCCCATAGCATATTAGCAATACACTGTTTAAGTTGCGTCATCATGGGTGCAGCACTTGAGGTATATTAATCAATATTCTGGACATATTAGCGTTCATGGATTCATATCATCATGTCGTTGATTGTAGTCACAAATTAATCTCAGCAAAAGATTAGGTGAAAGCAATGTATTAGTTTGACAAGGGAAATTCTGAAAAGTCCAATGGAAAACTCCACAAATGATATATTCAAGTTGTGGGATATTACTTTAGGTAGGCAGCAAAGATGTATTTTATGTGCAATAATTCGTACCAGATCTCCATGGTTTAAAATTTGAATAATAGCATGGGACCATGAGAATCAATGGCCCTACAAGTATTTAATCCATTTTTGCAATAATTGTTATTCTTCTTTGACTCAAAACCCGCGAAACCTCCAAACTTCAGCAGAATTATGATGCATTAGGGAGCGTAATATTGTTATATTGATAACAAAAGTTTCACATAACGTGATAATGTAAATCAGTACATGACTATGGTGTTTAGCGAGTGCAGCATGTATCATTTTAGTTACTCTCCTATACTCTGTTTTATGTCAGAACTAGTAAAGGACGTCAAAAATTAATATTAGAGAGCCTAAAAGGCTTTCATGTGAAGTATGATGTTGTTAGTATCTTGGATGTGTTTGTTTGAGTTAAAAAGAAAATTAAGAAAATGAGAGAAGAATCCGTTTGTACATAAAAATTGTAATCATATAACTTTCTTTTACAAAAATTTGCACAATAAGAAGAGAAGAGAAAGATGCTCTGGATTGGACAAATGCAAACCTAATCCACAGGAGTTGTCCATCTTGACCAATACATCAACCCAAAAGCTCACGAGAGTAATTGAGCCAAAGTCTATAGCAGACAATCTAGTTGTAAGGTGAATTCAATACACCTTAGAACAAGAAATCATACTTTGTTCTTGAATATATTGATAACATAAACTCTCAAATAGGTAAAGACTTTCTAAGAAAAGTCTTGGATTCTGCACTATCCACCTCAACCCACCCTAAAATATCCTTAGGTCATTATTAGAAATGTCATGTATACATTTATGACATTTACTGTCATTTTTCTAAAATATTCACTAACTTAAACATTAGAGTATTTTTGTAAGTCCCTACCAATTTCCCCGTGCTTGAAACTGGAAAGGAAAATTATTGCGATAGTATCTCGAAGCGCAGTCAAAATCAACATTAGACATCTCAAATCAATTCAAAAGAAACATATGATAAGATAGTTAATACAGCGCAAAAATGTGGAAAAAAAAATGATAACGTTTGTTCACTAGTATTTTAAACCGTCACAAATTAAAAAAAAACATTAAAAAATATTAATTTGCGACAATTTTACATCGTTTATTTTTATTTTATGACAATTTTATTTCACAGAATTAAAACACACTTGACGCCAGAAACTAAACCGATATCTAAAGTACAAATATAAAAACTAAAGCGAATTATTTTTAACTATGGAGACCAAAAAATAAAGTTTACGTAAATATAAAATCAAAAAAATAATTAAATCTAAAAAAAAAAAATCCTAAATCAATTTCTCCCAAAACATCTCCCCCTCCAATTGCTTCTTTCCCGAAATCCCTAACCACCATGTTCAATCTTTTCTGAAAACCCAAACATAGACACTCACAAAAACAAGTAGAACCAAGATCCCAAACCATAAAAAGATCAGGTTTTTGTTTGGATGGTTCACTATTAGCACCCACCACCACACTCCATTCCCGTATTCAACTCAGTCGTTGGCCTAGCACGCATTATGATGTGGAGCTCGATGTTTGCGCCTGTTTTAGTGTCAGCGTGTGCTCTTTGTGAGCTGTGAATAGTTGTCTATTCAAGCGTGGCATGATATATGTGGTTTTATTGTTATGGTGCTGTAAAGTCTGGGGATGGATATTTAGTGGTTCATTTGGTATGGTGGTCAGGGAGGGTTGGTGATGGATGTTGATGCGAGAGTTTGTTGCATGATGGGTCATGCGAGGCTTTTGGGTTTGAGGAAGGAGGCTTCAAAATGATTGATGGAGGAGGGTGGATAATAATGGGTGCGCGAATGGGAGAGAAGAAAAGTGTTGGAGGGGAAGATAGATTCATGATTTTTACTTATTTTTTATCATTTTGCTGATTTGACAAAAAAAAAAATGTCATGTGCCATAATACTTCTTCCGGCCTTTTTAAATTGTTAATTTTTTAAAAAAAAATTGTTTATATTTATCTGTTTTTAAAATTTAAGATAATATTAATTATTTTTTTTATTAATTATATTTTTATTTTTTATCTAATTTTTAATTAATTTACATATTTATAACAAATATGTATTTATTGTGGAGGAAAAATGAGAAATGATGTAATAAAAACTTCAAAACTATTTTATAAAAAAAAGAAAATTTATTGTATTTCTTGGTTTATGTAAAAAAATCTTAAATGACACTTAAAAAAGATCAGAGATAGTATAAGTGTAGGTAGCAATGCTTAACAAGCATTTTGTTAACTCAAGTTAACAGAAAGACGTAAGTTGTTAACGAAAAATTCTTTAGGAGCCAAAAAATGAATAATTATTTATTAAAGACCAACAGTAAATAAACTCCTAAGATTAGGGACTAAAAAGCATTTGAAGGGATGAATAAACTCCTTTTGTATTTTAGGATGTTGAATAAACTTCCTTTAAAAACACTAGAAACGCTTTTTAAAAAGTGTATCTAGTATTCACCAAAAAGGCATACTAAAAAGGCATATCTAGTATTTTTTTTATTTTGAATGAAAATGTGTGTCGAGTAAAGGTGTGTTTGGATTGTCGTTGAGATACATCAAATGGATAATTCTACTTTTCTATGCAATAAATGTAAAAGTAACATTAGGGTGTTATTGACTAAATGTTCGTTTACATTTGCCTCAATGGTTTTGCAAACACGCACTAAATCATAAGTCCAAAACATATATTTTATTTTAAAAAATATGTTGGTAATACATTCTGTTTAATGTTTCTTATTATTTTTTCTATATACAAATTAAAATAGTTATCTTGAATGAAAGCATTTTTAATAGTTATTATTCAATGAGATTATTTTTAGGAATTTTTCTTGAACAAAAGTGTTTATAAGAACTTTTCTTAACTTCTTATCTTTTTCAATTTGTTCTTTTTTTTTTTGCTTACTCAATTTTTCTTTTTTATCTTTATTTTTAAATTGAATTTTAATATTTTATTAAAAAAATTATCAATAGTTAAAAATAACTTTGTGTCATAATATAAATTGTTTATTATAAATCAAAAATATAATTTATATGTTCAAAAATTCTTATTTATTACAAATTTTAGTTATAATATAATTTATATATTTAAAAGTATTTATTTATTATAAATTTTAGCTATAAAAAATAAGCATTTATTCTGTGTATTATAGACTAAAATACTAGTTTAGTCAAATTTATATAAATGTGATATGAGTTTAATTTTCTTCTTAATTGATACAATTATTTATTTAGCACAACTCATATAAATTTATAGAATGTGTGTTAAAAAAAATCTATCATTAACATCTTTTATATGAATTCATATACACTTGCCATTGACCTCAAATTATTTAAAGGATAAATTACACTTTATCCCTAATAGTTTCATACTTTCTCCATTTACTCTTTATATTTTTTTATACAGAAAAAGGTATAAGGAAATAAACTAAAAAAATGTGACTTCACAATGAAGTAAAATATAATTTACCCTTATTTTAATAATATTATAATATATATTTGATGTAGTCAAAACTTTTCTTGCATAACATATGGAATAATTCGATTCTAATATACTGTTAGTTTAAAAATGTGTATATTATTTATAATTATGTATTATGACATCACTAAAAATGTTCACACTTATATTTAATGAACAAAAATTCAAATTTTTAACAATGGTAATATCTGATTAATGGGAATATAATACACACACACACACACACACATATATATATATACATATTCAAGGCATAATATTGAGATCTCTTATTGAATTGGAATAAGTTAGGCAGCGAATCACGAAATCTTGGTGATCTTCTCTATCTAATGAATTGGTAATCCGTTTTGAAATCATCCGCCTTGCATTCTCCCGAAGTATATGCTTCAACAAGAATCACATATGGTAGATTGATACAATAAAAACCTCTGGTAAAATACCCACCCGTAACCCAGTGAATAAAGTACATTACATAGTCTGTTTTAGGTATTGCTGACTTACCCATTCAATGACTTTGGCACCAGACGTTCCCAAATTGGATACTGTACTTTCGGGTCAAGCGAATTCAATAATAGACGCCTTTGGCATTCCAACCTTCCTTCTTCTTTCAAGACCTATCCGAAAAGAAAGAGATATACACCTTTTATATCAATTATGATGTCGCTACAAAAAATGCCATATATACGTTAATAATTTAGCGCCAAATTAATCTCCATTGGTATAACTTTTATTTTTTTACGTGAAAACCGTTGATATAACTATTATCTAATAGAAATTACTTTTGTTTGTATAGACATAATAGAACATAAAAATATGATATATTAATAGATAATTTTGTTAGTATTGATTATTGATATATACTATCCATATATTAAATATTAATATAATATTATTATCATATTATTACTATATATTCACACTATCTATATTAACAATTTAATTTTTCTTAAATACATACTATATTGACAAAACTAAGCCTAATGTTTAGAATTTATCATTCATTATTAGTGAATGCCATCTTTTTAAGTTTGTGCAAATAACAAGATTGAAGCTTAAAACATATATTGCAACCATGTTCTGTATCTCATTGCCCCCTTGTTTTTTTTTTGCCAAAGCTTGGTCCGGACCCTTTGCAATTCAATAAATTAAAAATTATATTTTCATATTTGTCTTTGAAATTACAAGTATCAGTCACTTTAATAGTTATCTTCTTTACATTTGCTTTTAGTTCTTAATTTTACAAATTTTTATTTATTTTAGTCTTTGATATCAGTAAATATTAAGACAAAAAGAATTTATATAAGCATAGCTTTTTACCAAATTAAAGACTAAATAAGAATATAAAAAGGTCAGAATTACAATGGCTTTAACAAAAATTTACTCAAAGTCAAAAGAATCCCCCTTTTTTTTCTTTTTTTCAATTCCATAGCAAATTGCGAATGAAAACCCAAAATCGCAGCCTGTCTATCAGCGTAAGCATGTTTCCCATTCCTTGCTTCTGCCCTGTATACATATGATAAGACAAAATAAAGAAGATCTTTGCGGATACAACACTCCTTATCCTGTCGCCTCTTTGATATCATCTTGTCATCAAAGAAGGAAAAGCCAAAGCCTATAAAAAATAAAAAATAAATATTACATTGTTAATATAGTAAGCAATTAATAAACGAGTTTAGTTTTTATCTAACTTTTTTTACAATTTTTTTTTAGGTAAACGTTTTTTCATATTTTAGATACTTATATGTGTGCGAAAAAAAAATAACAATTTTTTTATACATTTTCGTTGCAAGAAAACTTCACATGGGTTAGTATATTTAATTCTTCAACATGATATTAGAATTTTCACTTAAAGCACATATTGATTATCACGATATAAACTGAATTGAAAATAAACTGATTGTAACTTGCAAGACTCCACCAAAGGGTTGTGGGGTTGAAGGCTTTCAAAATGAGTACTATATTCACAATGGGAGGACGGTGATGGATGTAGACCAATTTAATTATTCGGGGCCCTATGTCTTTGAATTTGAGCAACTCGTAGGCAAACAGCTTTGCTATTTTATTTCAGTTACGGAAGTTTAAGCACAGGAATTAACAGAAAGTACTACTCTTTTCTGGTAATTAACTACACTATATCTAGAAACCGAAAGTAGCCAGGAGTCAATCCTAAATTCTACATAATTTATACTAGGTAGTTTTGTTTTTTTTTTTTCAGTGTGAGAGTTTTGATTTTGACTAACCAATCCAGTCGATTGAAAATGGAAACCTATTTAAGAAGAAAAAGTTTTTCCAACTCATTTTTTTACAAGATTTTAACACGAGAATGACTATGTCAAACTCTCTTATAATTGAGATTTGAAACACAAGCCGTGGTCCTTAAAATTATTTACACATGTTCTATAAATATAAATGCTCCCACATGTTTAGTAGCAGTAGACTATTTGTTTTTCTTTGTTTTCATGACAGACAGAAGAACGTGGTGGGAAAATTTGCAGAGAGCTTCTTGTTTTATGACCATAAGGATTTTGCTCTAAATTCATAGGCTGCACGCCACAGGCTCCCAACAATGATCCAATAAACACGTTTGTCTCATCTTTTTAGCATAGTCTACAAAAGGGGCTACCTCATGCAAATAATTGGTTTCAAAATATATTTCTAGAATTTATTGCTGGCAAATTAATATTTGAATTACTTGAACAATGAAATTGGCTTTCTTTTAAATTAGATATAGCATCGTCACGTTAGAGCGATGAGTCTTTTCATAATTGGAATACATTTCCATGCAGGGGAAGGATTGACAATTATTTTGCACCATAACCATAAATCATGGAAACAGTGCAGCGAAACATAAGGCAGACGCATTTACTTGTAGATGATAATGTGGACAAGAACTTGCGTAGCTGAATTGTTTTCTTTTCTTTTCTTCAAAATAAAAAGAACTATATGCATCCGTAAACTCGTAGCTATAGGTTAATTTGCATTCACTAGGCTAATATACAAGCTAACAACTTGATTGTTATAATAATCTTTTAGATGTTGCATTCTTGCTCAGTCCTAAAAGGCATGAGACCCAATTGTGTAGCCATCTCTGAATGTGCTATTCTTGAAAAATGTGAGCAATCTATTTGTTCCTTCAAATTTTCCACTTGAAATTGTACCAAAAAATTATGTACCTTAAAATTAGGATATGGTTCCAGTGAAAGAGCGGTCTTCCTCTATTCATGAGCTAAGAATCGGTGAAAAACTTCAGCCTTGAGAAGTTGCCGACAGACTAAGATTAAAAAATGGCATTATATGGCAGTTTGTCAACGCCCTTTAACTATACACTGGTCGTTATCAATTATGTATTCACTTAACCTCCATATTTTGATAACTACTTCGAGGCAGGTTTTCTTTTGAGTAACACAAGCTGTACTATTTCTATATCTAGTTGTGGAGATTTCATTGTTGCTTTTTTAGATCAGCAGAAGACCAAAAAAAAATTGTGCAAAATTTAATAGCATGGCTGGTTAGATCTATACTGCAAACACAACAATGAAGTTGCAGAATTAAAATGTGAATATGAAAGTGAATGTGCTTCAACTTGATATTCTCATTTCTCAAGCTCAAATTAGTCAAAAACATGCAAAGTGGAAAATCGGTTGTGGTGGTTATAAGTTCCACTCAAGTTGCTCAATGTTGACCCATTAATTATAAACCCCTCTATAGCATATGACGAATTCAAGTCATGCATGGAGAATCAGTTTCTAAAATCTAAATGCTTTGCTGTTTGGGTATCTTGAAAGTCTTATATTATTAAATTACTATCCCTGACCGCTAATTGTGGCACTAAGCTGCATAGGGAGGCTGTCAAACTACTTCTACAACCGGCATTCAAAACTGAATCACATTTTTTGTATCGGCCTAAATTACTTATAATATCATTTTAATAACAACCTTGGCTGTATAGTAGCAAGAAAAATTGAATGACATAGTGAGAAAGTAATATAACAAAGTTATCATTCATTACGAAGTTATCTTTTCCCACCACATTTCCCAAAGAGAACATGGTGATACATTAGTTGCCCATGTTTTCTATTCAATATATACCTTGTCCGAGTGTTCAATGGTGATGTTTAGTGATTTGGTAAGGTGAACCATACATATCTCAAGTTATCGCTGCCCTCCATGTGACCTCGGCAGAAGTAACCAAATCAATGTCTTCAAGGAAACTATAACAAACTCATTCCCCCTCCATGTTACCCTGTCTAACCGATGCATTACAAGTTTATATCAAACAGGTATTAATTTGAAAAGGAAGTTCTCTCCCTTGAAGAAATTATAAGGAGAAAAGCCCACACCACAACTTGAACATTTTTCCCTTATTGTTTATCACAAATGTGATAAATTTTGTCCTCATCTGTAACTCCCCAATCAACTAACTTATCACCTTTTTGGTGCAGTAGGGCCTGGAAACCCCTTTATATATCAAACTCTGTAGCCAAACTCTTTCATAAGCACCAACTAACCTAAAATCTTCTGCCCCACCCTGCATTTTAGCAGAGTCGTTCTGTTCACTACAATGCCATCATCACTATTCTCTTTCCTCCGTATGGTTCCTATTTTCTCCCTTCTTGTACTCTCACATATGATTTGTTCTAGTAGTGCTCAGGGACCACCTTCACCTGGCTACTACCCTAGCTCCAAAGTTAGTCCTGTTAGCTTTGATCAAGGATTTAGAAACCTTTGGGGACCTCAGCATCAAAGAATAGACCAAGGCTCATTGACAATATGGCTTGACTCTAGCTCAGGTATGTAAGTCTGTCTCACTCTCACATGTGGCTCCCAATTTCCCTTAAATTCACCATCTAAGGTTCTTACTTCTTGGTCATTTGTTAACATTCCATTCTTCACTGTTACTACCTTAGAGCATATTCTTACCAAGACATTATTTTGTTAATACAGGGAGTGGATTCAAATCACTTCACTCTTATCGATCTGGTTACTTTGGTGCTGCCATTAAGCTTCAACCTGGTTACACTGCAGGAGTCATTACATCTCTCTACGTGAGAATTACTCTACAACCTTAGCAAAAGTTGAAAATTGAATCACTTCTTTCAAGTGCAATTTTTAATCTCTTTCTCTGAACTGTCTGAGAATTGCAGCTTTCAAACAACCAAGACCACCCCGGAAACCATGATGAAATTGACATTGAGTTCCTTGGCACCACGCCAGATAAGCCATATGTCTTGCAGACAAACGTATACATCAGAGGAAGTGGAGATGGGAATATTATAGGAAGAGAGATGAAGTTTCATCTCTGGTTTGACCCAACACAGGATTTTCACAACTATGGCATTCTATGGAAACCCAGTGAGATAATGTAATGTTTTCGTGCACTCTCATGCTCATAACTTGACCAATTTTCAACTTCCTTAATTATGAAATGGTCTGGATCATCATGGTTCCAACTATCCACATAACATAACATATAATTGAGTTTTACTAATTTTTTTCATAAATTAAAAAATTGGACTGTCACATAGAAATTGACTGGAATTATGAACATATGATAATCCCAAACTATCTAATAATTTCTTGCCCACACATGATATTTGCACTTTTCCCCTCAAATAGTCTAACATAAACAAACTCATTTAATTTTGAATTATTATGTATGATAAGATTACTGACTTTTGTCATCACTACTTTACAAGTAGGGTGATTTTTAATTGTCTAACTGTGTAAAAATCTTTATAATGAAAGTGTATGAAAATTATTAAAGAGTATAAGAAACAAAAAGTGTACGAAAATTAAACTGAAAGTTAAAGCCTTATTTCAAGATATGTGTGAATTATGCTTTTATGTGTGTGTGTGGCCCAACTACTACGTAGTCATAATTGCTTACGCTTCCTCCCAATTATTAAGTGGAAAAGGCGACTTTATTGCACAATTATACGGGAATATGATCCCGTCTAATAGGCCTTTTAACTTTGTATGACATTATATCAATAGAGATAAATCATTGATATAGCACTTTTCATTCATAGCGCTTTGTGAGATAATGACTAGGAAATTCACGCGCGCTGGCTACTCACGTGATTGTGATATAATCTTGCTTGTGGAATCTGGTTATTGTATGTTGCTTACTAGTTTGTCTTGGAATGGAAATAATATGTGCAGATTTTTTGTGGATGATGTCCCCATAAGGAGGTATCCTAGGAAAAGTGATGCCACATACCCCTCAAGGCCAATGTATGTGTACGGGTCAATATGGGATGCATCTTCTTGGGCAACAGAGGATGGAAAATACAAAGCTAATTATAAGTACCAACCCTTCGTTGGTAGGTACAGAAACTTCAAACTGCAAGGTTGCACCACTGAAAGCAGTGCCTCATGCCAGCCACCTTCTGCCTCTCCATCTGGCTTTGGTAGTCTGAGCCCTCAGCAGTTTAGGGCCATGCAATGGGTCCAAAACAACTACATGGTATACAATTATTGCCATGACCCTAGGAGAGACCACACACTTATCCCAGAGTGCTAGGGTCTAATTCATGCTGGTGTGTCTCAATTATAAGTTACCCCTTATACTTGCATATTTAAATTGTAAAAGAGATTATTTAGGTGGTGGTTATTGTGATGGTCCCACTTGCTACGTGTAATTGCAAGAGTAGTTGAACGTCCAAGCCCCTCCAATGATTGGAATGTTTTTGTTGTTTATGTAATTGTGTTGTACTATTATTTGGGTCCTATATTACTGTTCAAATAAATTGATTCTGATGCTTTCCATGATACGCGTATGGGTGTGAAAAGAGAAATTGAGAGAAAAGACATGCTCCCTTAAAAGCAAACCCTTTGAAAGAACCTTCTGCTGGATTTTGGTGGCTCACATTGGAACACCATTATATTTTGTATTAATTATTGTTTTCTCTGCGATGTCATAGAATTAGGTAAATTCTAGGCCATTGCTATTCTCACCCAATTTTTTTGCTTTTTTTCATCTCATATATATTTATTTTTCAAAAAAATACCTATGACGAAAATGGGTTTCTATTGTACAAAATACACAACGAAAACATAGTTTCTAGTTATGTTAAGAGAGTGTGCCCTTCATACACAACAAAAATGCATTTCCATTGTGTATGGAGAGTGCAGTCCTCTTAACATAACAGAAACAAATTTTTATTATGTATTTGTACAACAAAAATTCGTTTCTATTGTGTTAATTTTTTTGAAAAAAAATTAATTGAAATATTAATTATGATATAATTTACCCTTTTTAATATTAATCATATTAATTATGATATAGATTATCATTTTTAATTGAAATCAAATTAATTATGATACAATTTACCCTTTTTAATAGTAATCAAATTAATTATGATACAATTTTAAAAAATATACGATACAAAGTTGTCATTTTTAATAATAATCGAATTAATTATGATGCAAATTTATCTTTTTAATAATAATCAAATTAATTATGATACACTTTTAAAAAATATACGATATAAGTTACCATAATTAATTTGATTATTATTAAAAATGGTAACTTGTATAGTATATTTTTAAAATTGCATCATAATTAATTTAATTACTATTTAATTGAAATCAAATTAATTATGACACACTTTTAAAACATATACCCGATAAAATTTACCATAATTATTTCGATTACAATTAGAAATGGTAACTTGTATAGTATATTTTTTAAATTACATCATAATTAATTTAATTACTATTAAAAAGGGTAATTTACATCATAACTATTTTGATTATTATTAAAAATGGTAACCTGTATTGTATGTTTTTCAAAATTGTATCATAATTAATTTGATTACTATTAAAAAGGTTAAATTGTATCGTTATTAATTTGATTTCAATTAAAAATGGCCATCTATATCATAATTAATATGATTAATATTAAAAAGGTAAATTATATCATAATTAATATTTTAATTAATTTTTTTGAAAAAAATAATACAACCAAAATGCGTTTCGTTGTTTATCGAAGTCACACAACGAAAACACATTTCTGTTATGTATCAAACTTTGATACACAACAAAAATGTGTTTCTGTTGTGTATTATACATAGCAAAAACGTGTTTTCATTACGTTGAGAAATTGAGGGTGGGAAGAGAGGAGAGAAATAGTAAAAAGAAAGTGAGGGTAAAATAGTAATTGACTACGTTTTTGTAAAAGTAAGGGTTGAAAAGAGAGAAAAAAAAAAAGTGGGAATAGCAACCTCCTAAATTCTACCCTTGCTATTGTCACTGGGCCATTCAAAGGCCTAATCATGAATTTGAATAACAACAACTAGGATAACAAAATGGGCCACACCCTAATTCAATATCCAAACATTTGTAAGGATAGGATAACCAAATCACTTAGCCCATTTTACCTATTTTATAAAGAGAAAAAAGTATAAACATTGATAATGTAAAAAAAATTTACATTGTTATCCAATCACAAACCACCATGTATGGTAAATTTGGTGACTTTAATAATAATCACACTAAAAGTCATATCAAAGCTGGTTTCAAATTAGTTTACAGTGTAAATTTTACACTAATAGTGCATATCCATTAAATTCTAATTGAGAAAAAAGTATATGCACTAATAGTGTAAAGTTTCTTACACATCATACAATTACAAATTACCATGGTATGTTTGTTGACTATGATAATAACTATCCTAAAAATCACACCAAAGTTGATTTCTAATTAGATGAGTGTCAAGAAGGGGAGAGTTGAATTGGTTTACAAAATCAAAAGAGAAAGCGGTGGGAAGTGGGGAAAACACATTTTTTTGGACTGACACTTGCAAGGGAGGGAGCCTTATGTGAACGCTTCTATAGATTGTTCACATATGCGATTAATAAGGAAGCTAGGGTGGCAGGTTTAGGGGAATAGGTGGGAGGGAGATGGGTGTGGGTTTGGTCATGGAGGAGAGACTTTTTTCAATGACAATGAGAGGCTTTGCAATCTATGGAATAAGTTCACTTGACACAAGGGGGAAATGACAAATTGAGATGGAAGAAAGACCCAAGTAGAGATTACAGAGTCCAGTCAGCATATAAAGCACTAATGAAGGGTAGTACAGTGAACTTTAATTTGGACTAGAGGAAGGTATGGAATAAGCTAGTACCTCCAAAAGTGGTTGTGTTTGCATGGAAACTATTACAAGATAGAATACCCACAAAAGCTAACTTGAGGCGCAGAGGCATTATATCAATCGAGTAGAGCCTATATGTCAAATGCCAAAAGGAAAAGGAGACCACTACTCATTTGTTTTACAAATGTAGTTGGTTTGCACAGGTGTGGCCTAGATGCTTAAACTAGTTAGGAGTTGTTACAACACTTCAAAATGAGATGCATAGGTAGTTCCACCAATTTCAAGGATTATCGAGGTGCACAGGCATGGAAGGGAGGGGTGACAAGTAATTTGGTTTGCAGTTGCATAAGCAATTTGGAAAGCACGAAACAATTTGGTGTTCAATAACAAGGCCGTATAGGTTAAAAAGATGGTGGAGATGGTCAAGATTAATTCACGGCATTGGCTTTGAGCAAGGAAAAAGGGGTTATGCAACTAAGGATACATAGTTAAGGAAGTTGTTGAGGGGAACAGGGGTTTCAGATACTGATCTCGGCAATTCTATAGAAACAGGACATTGAATAAGCCATATTTCAAGATTTTCACCTATTGAGTTGCATGATATTACTTTTGATGATTTACATGTTAATTCTCATCTAATGAACAGTTGTGAAGGCGTATCAATACACATCACTAACAAGTGTAATGCTGCTTGATTATTCATGTGTCATGCTTCTTATGTGGATTTTCTTGAAAACAAAATATAAATTCAAAAAGATAACTAGGTGTAGTTGTTTGCATTGCTAGTCTTATCCTAGTTGAAATTTCAAATGTCCATGTAGGCATATGCACTCTCTTTATGGTATTTGTCTAATGGTATATGCGCATGCTATATGTGGAAGCAATACTCATATAGGGGATTTTCTTGTTATTGTTGGTGTTACATTTGTTGTCAACAACCCTCATTCAAATGTATCCCTGAAACTAATTTTATTAAGAGTAGACTTAGATCCTACATTGGCTCCAAAATTGAAGTTTTTAAATTAATAACAATGAGATGAGATAAAAAATTAAAGGTAATGTTGATCCATTGTGGACATAGTGGGTGAGAGTGAAAGGTGAGTTGAGGGCATGCATGTGGAGTTATTCCCTTGGTGGGTGGCTCTAGCTTTGGCACAAGACTTGAAGAGAAAAGGGAAGGTGTAGGAATTGGGGTGGAGGTCGGAGTGCAGCATGCAGGCGTAGAGGTGTAGCGAAGAGGTAGAAAAAGGGGTGATGAAGTGGGCTCCAATGAGGGTGTTCCACCTGAAGTGGTTGGAGTGTTGGACGGAGTGGAAGAGGGATGGGCGTAAGAGAGGTTAGGGGAGGGGAAAAGGAGGCAGAACTAGATGAGCTTGCTTTGCGCAAAGACGGTGTGGTGGAGGCCTGTTTTGATGATGAAGGACTGGATTTGTTTAAAGTTGGGATATTGGGGCATTTCGCCAAGAATCACCTTTAATGTGCTCTTAACTTAAGCTTCCATGATCTCCAACAATGGCAAAATGGAGAACCAAAGAATGCAAACGAGAAAGACAACATCCAAAATGGGATATGATCTGAGCTATAAGAAAAGGTATGAAAAATACTCTTGACAAAAGGTGTTGCTATTTTCGTCAACGTGGCTTTTTTTAATAAAATAAATGGTTATAATAACTTTGATAATTGGTTTCTTATTATCAATCCAAACCATTGATTTTTCATACATTTAATCTAACAACAGTAAAAACCTTTCGCACGGTGAGGGATATGTTTTGGTTACCTACCCTAGCCTGCATCATTTAACAAAAGTAACAGCACTACTGTACTATCAATAACTAAGTGCAAATGAAGCCAACTCGAAAGAAGGGATAAAGAGGTGAGCAAAATTTCTTTTCTAAAACAATGACGAATTCTAAAATATTTTATTTTATTAGAAATAGAGATTAGTGACACCAATTATAGGAAAACAAAAAGAAACCAACTTTTATTTACTTTTTATTTAAATGATTATCCTATCTAATTATACCTTAAAAAGAGGTTAGTGATTAATGAGAGAAAAACATACTTTGTAAGTTTGTTAGCATATAAATCAGCATCCTTGTATGAGATATTTTTCAACATGCCAATCACTATCTAGTATAAAGATTTATATCACTTATCAAAGCCCATATTTGTGAGTGAAATTTCTCTTATTAATAATAAAAATAAAATCCAAACAAATAATGTGTATCCCCAATAATCTCACCCTTTTTTGATTAGTCAGAACCATATAACATATTACTAACTCTGCATGAATTAGTATTGATCAATAACACACAAATATTTATCCATATGTATAAGATATTACTATTTATTTTTAGAATACAAGCATATTTCTTACAGATTGGTGGCTATCAATTAAGTGTCAGTGTTTCATATTATCAACACATTTGTTAATAATTATGATTTTTTTTACAATGAATAGAATTTATTAAACTCAAGTACAAATTCACCTATAAATTAATTATTTAGAATAATTTGTATATATTGAAAATTTATAAACTTACAATAGTATATTGATAAAAAATAAAAATACTTTATGAGTATTTCATTAATTTTTTTGTGTGTGTGTACAACAGTTATATTGAGGTTAAAACCTATGACCTCATGCATACTACTCCAACCCCCACCACTAGGCCGATTCTAGTTGGCTTTATTTCATTAATGCTTTTTTTTTTCTATCTATTTGAGATTGTTATGCGTGATAAAGTATATTTTTAATGACTAAAAAACAATGCACTCTAATTTATATTTAAAAAATCACAAAAATAACTATAAAATAATAGAATATAAAAAATTGGAAGGTTGAAAAATATAAAAAGTCAAAAAAAATAAAAGAGTAAAATGAAAAGTTAAAAATAAATAAAATTATAATTTAAATGAATTTTAAAAAATAGACGTATAAAAAATACCATGTAACAATTTAATAAACTGTTTATATATTATATAGATATAGATGCAAACAATGCACATGTTTCTTTCATTCAATGATAGCATACATATGTAGAAATTGTAAAAGCCAGGAGAAAAAATAATGCAAATTTTACTAAAACGTAGAAGTTCATAAGAAAGCAAGTTTTGAAAGTCCATAGATAAGGGCTTAATGACAGCTTTTAACAATTTAGGTTATGTTTGGTACATCATTCTAGTTAGTTTTTAGGTTTTTTACTAACTAAAAAACTTGTTTGATTTTATTAGTTGTGTTTGATAAATAAGTTTTTTTAGTAGTTTATAGTTTTTTTTGATACGCTATTTCAAGTAGCATTTTTTTAGATGCTATTCAAGTAGCTTTTTTTATAAAAAAAAAAAAAATAGTTTCTAGCTTCTTATATTTTATTTCTTTTTGTCCTTAAAATATTTATCAAAACTCCTTTTTATCCTTTTTTACATAAGGCAGGATTATATATATATATATATATATATATATATATATATATATATATATTTGTTTCTCTTCTTCCACTCATAAGGTTGGATTTTATTATTTTTATCCTTTTTACATAAGGTATGATTTTCTTATTTTTACCCTTTTATTACATAAGATATTGATAATGATAGATAATAAATTTATTTTATTCTACTACAATTATTATTATTTGGATATTTTTATTTTACACTGCTTATTTTAACCATTATTCTATTTACAATATTTATTTTATTATTTCAGCATTATACTTAAAGATATTGATATAGATAAATGATAGATTTATTTTTTTTTTATTACTTTTTGAATATTTTTTATATTATACTATTTATTTTAACCACTACATTATTTACATTACTTATTCTTTTATTTTGTAACATTTTACTTTATGATATTTTTAACTATTATATTAAATTAACATCATGAAAGTATGATATCTACTTAAGTGTATGTTATTTTTACTCTTTTAAACTTGATTCGAAATATTTTAAAATATAGTATAAGATTAATAGTAGAATACACAATATGAAAAAATTGAAACTAACAAATGTAATTAAAATAATTGATCTATAAATAAAAGTTTACAAGAGTTTAAAATTAATTAAAAACTAAAATTATAAATAGCTCAAATATATTTTATCTATAAAATAAAATTAAAATTTATATAAAATATCTTATAAGCATGCCTATTTTTAGCATTTTACATTTATTAGTTATTTCAACAGATAATTTTATCAAACACTTATGATTCAACAAATAAGCTTAACAACTTTTAGCTACCAACTAGCTTTTCAACTTTCAATTAGCTTTTCAGCTACTTTTGTTAAACATAACCTTAACTTACTTTGAAAAGAGAAACTAGTGGTTTTGTCAAAATTCATCATGACTTTAATTTCGAAACATAGTTAGTGTAAGGATTTTTATACTATTAATTAATTAAAAAAATATTTTAAATATAACTTTTAAATTAAATATTACAAAAATTAATAATTTTCAATAATTATATGACAATTATGATTGGATAACAACAACAAAAAATTACATTATAATATATTACAATTACATTACCAATGGTGATTAGGTCTAACAAAGGAGGCTAGTCTCCCATAATGTGGCGAACCAAGGTTCGAATCCCCACTAAAAGTAATGTCCACATTTAGTGCCTGATAGTGTCTTAAACAAGTTTACCGTCCGAAGGAGAATACTTGTGAAAAACCAAAAATATTTCAATTAAATTCGTTCATTAAATGTTTTACTTTATGATAATGCAACATATTAGAGAAAATCATATTCAAAATAGATTATTGGAAAATAAATACATTCTCCACCTTAAAAGAATTAAATTAAATATAGTCACCACAAATTAGTTGTTTTCTAATTAGATAACAATTAATTATAATTTAAGTTATGTTAATTGGATCAATTAGATTATTGTATTGAGCATATGCATACATACAAATAGTACCACTAAATCAATTACTTAACAAATGCATGTCATTATTGTTTTTCGAAGTCTCTTTTTCTTAATATTCTCTAGTTATAGAGTTACAAGTTAAGCCAATATGTGTATGCATCTAGAACTCCTCCTTTTCTTGCAAATACATCATGAACTCAGCTATCTAAAAGGCATTTCTATCCAAGGGTTACTTAAAGCCAAATCACCTCTCAACCTCATTATCTTTGCTGATGCATAATGGGATAATTGCTTAAACATAAAATAAAAAATAAAAAAAATACACCTAGCTAATGTGTGCATGTTTCTAGTAGACTCTCATCTTTTGTAAATCAAAGAAACAACAAAAGGTACTCAAAATTATCTACTAAAATTGGATATAAGACATTAACTTGTGTTATTTATGAGTTATTATGGTTCAAACAACTTTTAAAAACATTTGAGGTTGTCATTGTTATGCATCACACAAATTGCATTTCTTATTAATGATTGATATTGTTTAGGAAGTTATCAAAGGTTAAGATTAGCTATACAAATAGTTAGTTAAATAATAAAATACTAGTATTAATAAGAGCGTTTTGTACTGAACTATTATCTTTTAATCAAATATGTTACCTTCTAAGAATTAATGTCTCTACAACTCTTTAGCTTTCAATCCTTTTCCCTCGTGGCCTTTAATTCCTCACATGGTATTAAAGTGATACCTTCCATCTTTTGCCATCTCCTTTCATGCTTGTGTGTAGAGCACCATCTCTACTTTGGCAATAATGATGCCTTCTTGGAGGATCCAATATCTTAGTTGCCACCCTTTTTCAACAATGTAATGGTTCATCATCATCGCTTCTTGGATTAAGCTCGTCAAGCAAATCACCAAATGATGTGCCTTCGCTGTCGTGGTTCTCCTCAGCAAAACCATTTCTCACCAAATGATGCTCTAATGTTTTTTGGCAATGGCATTGCGCTTGATCTTGAATTCAACACCATGGATAATAGTTGGATCAAGTTCCTATGACTTTGTATTTCAAAGTAATAATTAGGTCAAAAGGACCTTTAGAAGATGACACTAACCTTTGTCAAAGAAGCAACAGAGAAATTGCAACACTTAAGTAGCACCCTCTGTAGCTAGGATTGATTATCTCATTTATGAAACCATTAAGAAACCAACGAAACTCATCTCCTAGATCTTTAAGAAGATTAATAGGGAGTGTTTTGTGTTTTTTGAGATTAATCTTTTTCCTTCATTCATCACCACACTGACTTCCATATTATCTTTATGAATACACTCATCAATGAGATATTCACCAAGATTATCACTCTTTTTGATGCCAATTACGACAACAAATCTTTGTTTTAAGTTTCCCCATCGATTTCATCTTGCTTGCATTAGATCTTGTCCATCTTTCATGGTTAAACTTAAGAAGCTTGTTTTGACAATCATATGCCATCATCGAAGAACATGTTTAAGCACACCATCTTTACAATGCCTCCACAACACTTAGTTTTTGTATTCAACCATGATGGAATTAAGGTTTTTCCAAAAACCCACATCACTTAGGGTTGTGTAAGAAGAATTTCCACTTTTGTAGTCTTGAAGCTCTCCTCAAGGCACACTCTTTCAATTACAAAAGGATCACAACTACAATCCATTTTGTGCCTTACTTCACTTTATAGGGTTAAATTATTTTTTGGCCTTGGTATTGTTTTGAAATAATTGTTTTATCAATTTTAGGGGGAGTCACATTAATGTGTATTCTAAAAAAAAAATTATTGATGTAGGTTGTTATTTCTATTTCATTGTCATTTGTAAGTCAAGCTGATTGCGATGATATCACTTATCATTTTGCAGGGGTATTATACATCATACAGATCACACTTTTTATCAATGGTTGGAATTGTTTAGAGTGTTATCAAGGGCTAAGATTAGCTATGAAATTAGTTAATTAGGAAGTTAAATACTAGTATAAATAAGAACATTTTGTACTTACCTATTATCTTTTAATCAAATATGTTACCTTCTAGGAATTAATTTTTCTTAAGCTCTCTAGTTTTCAATCTATTTCCTTCGTGCCTCTTATTCCTCACAATCATTAATTCATGTTACTCATAACCTAACTCTCTATGAATGATTAAAACATATTGGACTGACTGTTATTTAATCAAGGAGCATGAAGGCTTTAGATCCATCAAACTTATGCATAGTGACAGAGCTTGAACCAAAAATTAAGGGGAGCCAAAATAAAATTTAATACATAAATCAAATATGTAATATTGTATTATATATATCTAAAATTTAAGTTACAATATAAACACAAATTGATCAAAAAATAATATTACAATTGAATCAAAACAAAACTCACAACAATCTCTTTTTCAATGTACACTATCATGCTATCTATTAGAGATCAACTTCCATATTGTTTTTCAACCTAGTCTTGATAGTTTTTGTTGTTGAAAAATATATTTCAGTTGTAGCTGTATAAATTAGAAGTCATAAGGAGTAATCTGTCAAAAAAGTAGTAAACATCTAACTATTGTGTTATTGCCAAACATGTACACTATTCCTGAATAGTTGATAAATTCTTCAATTTTGATTCTTGATGAGCATTAATAATGAAATGCTAAAGTTGAAATTGCAAATTAATCTTTTTTTGCTCATTGAAATCCATGGGATTAATAATATTTTTCTACAAAGTAGAGTTTAGAGTTATCAACTCTTTTACTTGATCATTAAACTTTTTATTCAACTCTTGTAATTATTTGTCAATGATAATAAAAAATACTTCCACTCTAAAATAATGCTCTATTTTGATGTGATCCTTTTGATGACAAGAACGCCCTTGCCTTACTACATAAGGAGCATTGAACTAAAGAACTTCAAGTAACATTTTTTTACAAAAAGACGTCATTTTTTAACAACTTATCCCAACTATCTCTCACATTTTGAATAAGTGCTTTTATAGTACAAACTAAATGCATGAATTAACTATATCCTAATATTGTTGTTATGAAGCTTGACAAAAAATATCTATTATCCTCGTAATATCTCTCATCAAATGTAAGGACCAATACAAACTCAAATGAGGTTGAACTGCTGTAAACACTATCAACATCTTAACATTGAGAATAAGTTAATCTGTCAATAATGATTTTTTGTAAAACAAACAAGTGGCACCATACATATTTAACAAGCTACAAATAAAAGAGAGATGTGATCCCATATCCTTAGCTCATTTCAAAGCAACGATTTGATTTACCACCTTTACTAGTTTCAAGCTCATCAATTTCTAGGATATGTGCAATTTCATTTAACTTGGCAGCTTGTAACTCAACATAGAGCTTACTAGAAGAAAAAACAATATTAATAATAAAAGTCCATTTTGAAAAGAATTGATGAATAACAATAACTTCTCTTGCTGCAATAATCATGGCAAGTTGTAATTGATGAGCAAAACAATGAATGTAATATACATAAGGACAATAATTCAAAAATAGTGCTTGTAAACCATTCTATTCTCCTTTCATATTGTTAGCACCATCATACCCTTGACCACGAATGTTAGAAACATCAAGATTATGTTGAAAAAATATAGCACGTAATCCTTCTTGAGAGTTAATGCCGTAGTGTCTTTAACATACACAATATCAAAAAATCGCACTCTTGTATAAATATTTTTTTATTAATAAATCTTAAAACAAAAAGTCATATATTCCTTTTTTGATTCGTCACGAACTTCATCAATGTCTATGCAAAATTTGGAATAAACAGTTTCTTCACGAATATAATTTTTCACTTTACTAAAAAGAATATGCAATATCTCTTTTCAAATTTGATGTGAAATATACTTGAATTTTATGGAGCATTTTTAAACACATTTTTTTACAACTTCATCATTATATGATGTTAAGAGTTTTATCATCTCAAGAAAATTGCCTTAATACTTAATTCATTAGTTTCGTCATGACCCTTAAGAGTACAAGCTTAAAGTGTTTAATAATTAATAGTGCCAATTAAAGTCTTGAGAGGTAGACAATTCTTCATAATTTTATTTGAGCCTTGCACATGAATAACATCCTTAATATGCCCATTTTGATTCAATAAGTCTAGACAAACTCTCATTGCATTATTGTGCAATGAGCAAGGATCCTTTCCTGTGTGTTTAAGAGAAGGACAATTCTTTCCATTATTATGGATGAGAAGTATTAATGATATCATATTATATAGATACTAATATTGTGGAATGGAATATATGGCATATATAAGTTTCACATTTCGATCAACTCAGTCTCTCACTCCCATTCGGGTGTAAGCAAGAATAGGGACAATCCTGAAGTGGTAAAAACTCACTACAAAATATTTTATACCAACAGATAAATAAATATTAATGATTAGTATATATAGTTTTTACTTAACAAAAATTGATGTATTAATATAATATTTATTTGATGAAAACTAACCTATAAATATAGATATTATGATTCTTCCAGTGTGCGCAAAGATGTCTCTAATTAGCAATCAAAATTATTCTATTTTGAAATAAATAAATTATTTGAATTGAGTATAACCCCTATCAAAAACAAAATCTTTTGTCAAACAAAATCTTTTTCACATATGTAAGTATGCAACTAGTATCTGAATTTTGATCAGTATACACATTATAGATTAGTGCTAACAATATAATGTACATATGCTAATTTTTTATACCAATGAGTATTGGTACATTGTAGGCGTTACTTTTATATTTCAGAGGTGTGAAGTAGAGCTGTTATTTGAAAACAAAAAAAGGGCAAAACAGAGCTTTTATTAATAATAAAATCCACTCAATTTTGCACCTTCTCATAAAAAATAACTACCAAATACCAATATTAATTTGTTAACCACAAGTATACAATATAGATAATTTGAGAAAGACGTAAAATTGAGAATGCACCTCCTTAGTTAAGTGGTTGGAGATGAGGTCAAAAGAGCACTGGAATTTTGGATGAAAGGAAAAGATGAATAGCAACAGTGTTTTATCCAAGAAACTTCTCCCATAAGTTTGTAAATAGAAAACATGTAGTAGAAGTTTATATTTAAATATATAATGATTGAAAATCACACACACACATTTTAAAAAGTTTAAGGGGACCACGCTCCCCTATCATTTAAAAGTAAAACTTAAATTAAAACAATGATAATAGTTTTATTTTAAGAAAGTGATATAAGAATTAATATAACACAATAATATTTGACAATATTGATTTGATATACAAAGGTGATGGAAAATAAACTTACACAAATAAAAGTTTAGACAAAGACTTACAAAAGATTCATGAGCTTTGAGAGAAAGGATTAAATTGTATACAATAATTCATTTAAAATTAGAATGCTTAGTAACTAGAACTTAAAGTTAAATTGTGTAGTACAAAATTTTAAATAGAACTTAAATAAAAATAGTGACAATTATTTAATTTTAAGTTAAATAAAAACAGTGATAATTATTTAATTTTAAGTAGAACTTGAATTAAAATAGTGATAATAATTTTACTTTAAAAAAGTGATATAATAATTAATTTAACACAATAATATTTGACATTAATGATTTGATATAAAGATGCTAAGAAAAAAGTTTAGATAGAAGACTTACAAAAGATGCAAGAGTTCTGAGAGAACTTTGAATAGAACTTTGCACACTTTGAAACAAAGGAGAGAGTACAACACTCACAAGGAAGCACCTACAAATAGCTAAAACACTCAGTCTAAAAACTTGTGTGTAGTACCATATAGGAACTACTTATTTATATTAGAAGAAAGAAATCACGCCACTTATTTATACAATAAAATATTACATCACAACTACCACATTTAATAATATTTAAAGTCTGGAGATTTCTATATGTGAAGTCTTGGAATTAAACATCTTATCTCCTTGGTTACACTTATAGTTTTAGTATTGCACAATTTGTCTCCTTGGACCTTGGCTAAACTTAGGTATTTGAAAGGTTGTCTTCAAGTCTTGGCTGCACTTTAACATTCTCTTAAAGTCTAAAGATTCTTTAATTACAATATAAACTTTAATTTTCTTATTTTGAAAGTCATGACATGTTTTGATACTAATAAAGTTGTCCATGATCTGATTTTAGTGTCCATTTGTTTGATAGACCACGTTATATTTTCAAAAGTTAAAAGTCAGATTGAGATTAAGTACAAAACCTAGAGAAATGAGTTGACGAAGAGTACACTTTTTCTCCTTACCTTAAAGAAGAGGAGTGAAGTAGCATGCATGGGATAATGGAAAGGATTTTTTTTATTTTTATTTTTGAATGGCGGGAAGGTAAGGAGCACTGTAGGAAGTACGTTCTGAGAAATTTTACCAACTAATGTAGTATTATCTCCAAAATTATTTAATTTATGGCAGAGAATGGTGACTATATGACAGCCCTATTCCTTTTTATTATTTTGTAATATTTTGCTTAGTTCATACTTCATATGTGAATGTCTTTCAATTTGAAAAGCAAAACACATTCTATATTGTCATGAATAACGAACCATGAAAAACACTGAACGCATAATATTGGGCCAGGAGTCCAGGAGCAAAAAGGTGAAAGTAAACAAGAATGGACCCAGAATTAGAGACTATTATTGTTTGAAAACAAACTTCCCATAAAAAGGCCTAGCCCGATTGAAATCTCTTGGCTAGGCTTAAGCTTTGTGGCAGAAAACATTGTGTCCAATACATATTGAGATATGTTACATGTACAATAATTTATATAACAAAACTTTTTTTGTCTATCTCTCTCTAGTATCATAAGATATAATAAATGATGAGCAGGAAAAAGATAAATACAAAAAAGTACTGTTATACAAATTGTTATATAAATTGTATTTAAATATTTAGATTTTCCTCGTCGTCGCTCTACGTGATACGCACCGTAACAAAACAAAAGAATATTCAGAAATAAGCCAATTTGTGGAATAAGCCTCTATCGGCGAATATTATTATCTAAGGACGAAAATATAAGCGTACAATGCAAAAGCTTGAAAATTAATCTCAACTTAAATTTTGTTTTTTAGTCATAGTCTGTATCATGCTTATGTAGCAAAATGGTTCCGTCTTCAAATTAACAAATGTGTCATTTATATTTCCAATTTCACGTAAAATGTTTTGCTAGTGTTCTGTTTACACAATACAATCGGGTATGAATGGGAGTAGCCGAGTAGGTAAGAAAAGTCGTTGAAGGCATATAGCCCACAGGCATTAAACTTAAATTGCTTTTTAAAAATAAGATAGGTAAAAGTTTCTTAAAAAAACTTTATAACTAAAGACTTTGTGAGGGTGAAAGCAAGGATATCATTAAATGCATTCTGACGTCTAAATTAGTGTAAGGAATTAGGATACTCGAGCATGACTTACTGGACTGTTTATAGATTTCAGATGGCTCCTCAATCAATCATCCTAATAAAAAAAAATGAGCATGAAAGCCCACTCTTGACTAAATTGTTTTTTCTTTTTTTTCGATAAAACTCTTGACTATATTCTAATAGATTGGACCCAGTCATGTAGAAAAGAAACAGGTTATATTTCTAATTGATGAGACTACTCAGTACAACCCACACATGAATCGATATATATATATATATATATATTGATATTTGCACATGAATCGATATTTAGAACATAAAATTTGCAAGATTAGATATCTATATGATCCGGCTTTAAGATTGAAAAATCCTTTAATGCCATGTTAATATAAACTAGATTTAATTAACTTAACCGCTAAAACTAGTACGGGGGGAAATTGTCCAGAGTCTTGAAAAAAATATTTTGGTGATATTTGTGGTTGATGTGAAGTATTTTAACATTAATTTTTTTTAAAAGTAAAAGTTATTTTAGATGACTCGCTGAATCCATTAATGATACTACTCGTGAAGTTTATTTTTTTACTTTAAAGTAAGTTGTACTAATACTTCTTGAGATTCTTTTAGATAGTACATAATTTTTATTTTTTTTAATACTTACAACAATCTCTTTTATAGATATACACGATATAATATTTTTTAAATAATTAAAAGAGATTAGTATAATATTTAAAAAATATCAGTATAATATTTTTTAAGTAATTAAGAAAGTTAGTATAAAGATAAAAAAAATTTGTGTAAAATCTAAAAAAATCTCAATGTAATTTCCTCTTTGCTTTACTGTGACATCAATTTTATAGCTATCATCACATCTCTGTTTATACTATATCAAGCAGACCTTACCTAATGAATATGCCCAGTAGAATTAACAAATTACAACTATATATGGATATTACTTTTTTATTTTATACGTCAGTATTTTTTAACAAATTCGACGATTAAGCTCCCATCAGTATCACTGTTCTGCAGAAAAACACTCAAGATAGCCTCTATATTTTAATTGGTGAAAACAACAAAGAAAAGTTTAAAATTTTATTTATGACTTGTTCAAGTAAGAAGAAAAAAATAGAGAAAAAAACATAATTTATAATGTATTATTTAATTAAATAGAAAATAAAAATAACATTAATTTTGAAAATTCCTTTCTCACTATCTTTTCTTTCAAGGAAATGCAGTTAAATTTAACTTTTCTCTTCTTTTTCTCTTTTATTTAATAAAAAACTATTTTTATCTGCATTTTTTTTTCTTCAATTCGCAGAAGAGACTTAAAAAAAAAAACCAAGACACAAATGATTCCCTTACCCAAACTACGCTGCCCTTGCATCCCATGGGTCGATTCTTTCTCTCATGCCTGCGTTGATTTTGACTGCCCTTAACGCATCCGTGACCACTGACAACCCCCATTAACTTGCAAAAAATTAAATTAAACTACCACTATAAAAGTTCTGACATTTCTGACACTCCCGCACCCCACACCCTCATCTCCTCCCATCCATCTCCATCCTCATTAATCATTTCACTGACAAACATCAAAATCTCTTCAACCCTTTCCCCCCATTTTCGGCTTCGTTTCCCAACCCTTCTGTCACCACCTCACACGACCTTTACTCAGTTCCGAGTGAACAAATCAATAAACTAGTAAACAGAATGCACCACTGACTAACACTAGATATTTGAAATTAAAATTTGTGTATCCTTCTTATAATAATCTTTTTATATTTATTTACAGCAAAAATGATTTTACAAAATTTAGCTTTTCATGGCACTTGTGTACTTGCGTTTCAGTTCCAGCGTTTCCTTTTTCCAAACCTCACAACCATCGAATCAATTCCAGCCATGTCATCCAACGTAACCACGTCACCATTAATATACTCGACGAAAGTCTTGAACCTAATCTTCCACTTTGGGCCCCAGCATGACTCATTAAATTCCATCTCTGAAGAAATTCCAGCTGTCATCCACTAAATATTATTATTATTTATTTATTTATTTATTATTGTCCATGCAGCGAGCGTATGCGTGCGTGTTGTGTAAAGTCATGACCACGGGGGAAGCAGTAACCAACTTGGCGCCGAGTTTAAACCCCCTACGTGTCAAAATCCAATTGGCGTGAAAGCCTCGAGCCCCTATAGGACCTATCAAGCTTTTCACTCAACGCCCGCAGGACCTGCCACGTGGCATCCCCTTCCTGGACCTGGCTGTTGAAAAGTAGGGCCCTCCTCGTCGCGGGGTCCCAGAGGTTCCTCTGAATGGTGCTGAGGTTTGTCGCCGCCACGCGCTCGAGTATCTCCGCCAGCCTCCCCACGTCCCTCTCCGCCACCGTGACCGATATCCCCGACCACTTCACGGCGGAGACAAACGGCAACCGGATACCGTCCGCTATAACAACCGGCACGCAACCCAATGCAACGGACTCAACCAGCCTCGGACTCCACGGGGCCCACCCCAAAGGACACAGACAAAACACTGAACGTGCAATCTCTGACTGGTAACCGGCAAACCGGTGCCTCTGCAGGTAAAACCTCCGATCACCGTTAAACTTCCGCCATATCACCGTCCGTACTTTCCTTCAAGGTTAAAACGGTAAGTTCATCAGGAAAAAAAGAAATACAAACAATATAAAATTAATTAATTTTACTCTACATCCAATCTAAAAGTATGGTAAATTACTAAATTTGTCTTAAAATTATATCATCGATTATTTTTTGCTAATTAACATTATTTCAATCTTTTATTCTTACATTACATAAAAATTATAAATTAAAATTATTTTTAGTAATATTTTCCTAATTAAAATTAGAATTTTACATCAATAATTTATATTAACTTTCACCAATTATCAAATAAAACACTAATTTTAATCAAAAACAACTTGAAAAGAACCTATGATAATACATTTAAATTTGGCAAAATTAAATTCTTAGTTAATTAATCGTTTAATTAGAGAGATGAAATGGAGATAATTATTACTTGCTGTAAAATCGTCCGCTAACGTTCTTAGGATGAACTTCCATTTTCCCTCGGAAGAAAACCCAAATATCTCGCCGTCCGTTCGCCGGAGAGTTCTCCATCGTGTCCCGTACGCTTTCCGGCGAAACGTACGGCGGAATCACCACGTGCTCGACCTTCTGGCAAGGGTGATTGTACGCGACGCCAAACGTCTGCAACACGATCGAGTTCCTCATAATCTCTGGCACGCCATCAGCCATCGCCACGTCCTCCTTCGCAGAAACAAAAAAAAAATAAAAAATCATTCCACGAATAATCGAAACTACGAAAGCAACGAACGAGAAAACACGTTCAACTCACCAGGGTGTGGAAACAAGCGCCGAAATCGTGCGAAGCGACAAAGACGTGGTCGGAGCCTCTGCTCCGGTTCCAGAACGGGTACTCCGAGGAGACGAGTCTGACCGCGGACGCGATGAGCGAGCGCGCGTGGCCAATCGCGGGGAAGCCGTTGACGGTGCTGAAGTTGCAAGAGACGTAAACGGGGACGAAGAAAAAGTCAGCTTCGTAAGGGTCAAACGTGCGAACGTCGCTGGTCAATAAGGCCCTGTGAATGGCAACCTCCGACGCAAACAAATGTTTGCTGCACCTCTCGTTCGCCAACCAATCCGTGTTGTACTTCGGAGGAAGGTCGTACACAAACACCTTCAGGTTCTTCAGCGACCCTGTAATAACCCAAAGGAAAGAAAAGAAACCAAGCGTGTGAAACAACTGGTATCAGTTACGTTAAATACTGTTTATAAAAATCTTATACAAGCAGGATTATTTCCGAGAAAGATACTTGTGTTCTTTAATAAAAAGACATAAAATAAAAAATAATGATAAAATAAAATGAGTTTGATTGTGACTACCTTGAGCATCGAGAGCTTGAGGTGGAGATGTGGTGTGGTTTGATTCGATGAGTGCTCTGGAGACGTGAGACGGTGGTTTGGCTTGGTTGTTGCTGATGAGGTAGGAAGAGAAGAAATAGAGGGAGAGAGAAAGCCAGAGGACCCATTTGTAGTATCTATAGAAGCAGTTTTTATCTTGCTGAGGTCTGCCATGTTTGTGAAGGAGCTTCATCTTAACATAGTACCCCCTGTTATTTGGGGGTCTTTTCTGCTGAGCCATTTCATTTAAATTCAGAGGGGAAAAAGAACAACTCAGACGTTGAGGGCATCAAAGGTGGTTGACGGGGTGCTGTCCTGTTCTGGTTTGAGAAGAAGTGGAGACGAAGAAACGGTGACAGGAGGAGAAACGGGGGAGTTTTGGTAGCACTTCGTTTTTGCCCCGAGAGTAAACAAAGGGGGTTTGTCCATTTTTTATTTTAATTTTTTATTTGGAAAAAAGTGGGGGATTCATTAAATTATTGCGTTCAAAGGAAAATCGTTGTTATGGCCTTATGGGCTTTGTTTGTTATTTTCTTACAGGGTCTTGTTGTATTCCAAATTTCGATTATTCCCTAATTATTGAGGGGACATTTTCTTGGCGAATAGAAAATGGAACCAACTAACGAGGACAAACAAAGTGTGTGTGAGAGAGAGAGAGAGATTGTTTGTGAGGTCACATGGTGAAAGGCTGAAAGGTAGCAATGGATCAGAAATGAGGTTGGCCACGGACTCGGTTATGATGCAGCTTTTTAGTCCTCTCTCCCAGTACTTTTTTAACTTTGTCGTCTGAAATCACCCATTAAAGGTATTAAAAATTAAAATTGAAAACATTAAAAAAAAAAAGCATAATATAAAAATAATAAAAAATTGAATAAGTAGATTCAAATTTTGAACTTATTCCGATTCAAATTGAATTAAAATTTCACACGTATATTTTTAAACAATATTTTACTTAATGAATTTATTATTATTATTATTATTTATTTGTATATAAAAATATTTTCAATAAATCTCAAACAAAACTTTGCTTTCTTTCTTACATTTGTACTATTTAAAATTTTATATTGATATATTCATTTAAATGTATATTTAATTTATTAATTTATATTTATATTGATGTTTGATTAAATTATGTTTTTAACTTTTTAATCATTTTAGAGGATAAAGTAATAAATTTCAATCAAGAAAATCAATGATCAATGTTACGTACTCATGCACAATAATTATAGATATGTTGGAATATTAATCACTTTAGTAAAATCAAATCTTTGATACATTTGTATATTAAAAAAATTAAAAATAAAAATCAAGCTAACTTAAATTAATTTCAATTAAATGAGATAAGATTCACGTTTTGAAATTTAAATTAATTAGCTTTTTTCTCATTAAAACTGGTTTAATCCTATCTCCGATAACAATAACACCCATTTGATGTGCGCGCTGTTGCAGATGTTGTGAGTGCTTCTAGGTCCAACCAATTTTTGTGGCTTTACAAAGAAGATAAGGTTGGCTTAATCATGTTTTGCAATCAATATCATAATAAGTAATAACATCAAGATCAACGTGACGACCTCTGTCTGGCGATCATTCTCGAAAGTGCATAGAGCCAATGAGGTAATGTCCAAGCGACTGAACAGCGGATGTGGATCATATTTGACGCAAATGCAATGCTATGTAATTATGCAGGACATATGCTCAGATCGGCAAGGTTTTAAAAAATAATATTAAATTTGTACACCAAATTCTCCTTTTTATTATTAAAAAACATAAAGAAATAAATAACCATATTTATTAAAAAATTATATCGATATTATGAAAATTAATAATTTTTAAGTAATTGAAATTATTTAAGATAATATATTTTATAACATGTTTGGTAAAGATTAAATTTAAAAAATAAATACTTATTTAAAAAAAATCTCAAAAAATTAATGAAAATAAGCGAGTTTTTTTTAACACAAATTAAATTAAACATATGGTTTATTAACTCATACTTTTTTAAAATGCTGATTAATAGGATCCTTATTATTATTAGATTTGGGATTGAAATTTGTATAAAGAATATAAGGTAGTTGCCCACACATCTAAGATTGGTTGTAACTATGTGCGTTCCATGCAAAGCTAGAAATTTAGAAAAAGCAATCATGGGGAAGATGCAAAGCTCAAATTGAAAATAAACAAAAATAAATAAATAAAAATAAAATTGAGAACTGGAGATGTTGTGGACCTCGCATATCACTTACAAAGGTTCTGAAGAAAAAAAGATCTTTTTTGGTATTTAAATGAAACTAGGTAGAGAAAAAATAAAGAAAATATTGATATGTAATTAAGAATTTAATAGTTATATATTGTCAGTGTAAAAAGTTTTACACTATCGTCTAATTAGAAATTATCATTAATATGACTTTTAAAGTATTTATTATAGAAGTCAACAAACTTACAATAAATGATGATTTGTGATTGGATGACAGTGTAAAATTATTTTATACCGTGACCATTAAACTCATGTAATTAAAAAATTCCTAACAAACATAAAGCGAATTGAATGGCAAGCGTATCAAGCTGCATCCCAATCGTATTTCACCAACTAAAACGGTTGCTCCACTCATAAAATTAGATCCATGTACCTAAATTTCCCCCCTCACTTATTAAAATAAAAAAAATAATTTACTTTTTATTCCTATTAAATGTTGACGTGGTATTACCACGTTTGCTAATAGGCATAATTTTGTCTAGGACAACAGAGACTAAAATTAAATAACAAAGCTTATAGAGACCAAAATAAGAAAAAAATTTAAGAGAATTAAAACAAAAATAACACTATATTATAAGAACTGAAAAGGTATTGAGATAAAAAAATTAAAAATGAAACCCTTAAATACCTCAATTTGTATTTGCCAACATGTTTGACTTTTCAACTGTTTCTAAAATATGTTGATTTTCTCTTGTTTTGGTTAGCAATTTTTGTCTTTTTTTACGAAATCTCTCTAAGTAACCAAATTGTATCTGAACTTTGCTCGAATCCTTTATGAATGGGTTGAAATTCGCTTGAGAAAACTTTTGTTAACTCATTTATATGAATGTTTGAGTGACGTTGTAGCAACTCATGACAAGGCTATGACCTATTGGAGTGGCTTTTTCTAGTTACTCCCATTGTGACTAATGCTCTTCACAAGACTCAATTTCGAGCTCTGGAAGTTCATCCTAGTTTCAGTTTGATTGAAGGCATTTGCCTAGTCTGTCTTACCAACACTTACACAAAAAAGCAACTCCAAGATACTTTCAAAAAATATTTCACTTTGTTTTACAATTTTTTTACAAAAATATTATATTTTTTTTATTTTGTTACTTGTAATTTTTTTATTTAATTTTAGTCTTTGTTCTTATTTACTGACCTAGAAAATTTTATACGTGTTAGCAGACATGGCAATGGTGACAAACATTGCAACGATGAGATGGACTTCTGCTAATCACATTAGCATTTAACAGATAGAACCTAACAACAAAGATTAAAAGTATATATATATATATATATATATATAAGGACAAAAATAAAAATATCCAAAATTAAAAAATTCCTATATTATAGGAATTAAAAATTTAATTAAGCCTAACAGTAAAAAGTTCACTCGTAAGTAATTTCAACTTTTGAAATAAGGGGAATTGTTTTTCCAATAACCCGATTCTGAAAAAACAAAAAACCAAAAAAAAAAACTATTCTTTTACCTTTAAACTACGAAGTGAAAATATTAAAATCAAAAATGCGATAGTACATGAAACCACTTAACACTGTTATCACTGACGGGTCGCATCAAACCAAGTCATATCATTAATGTTATGTGCTGATATTTGTTAATGGTTAAAAGAGACAAAACTTAGAAAACAATTTTTTGACTCATTCAACAAACAAATATTTTGTTCATTATATTAAGAATGTCTATATCTTGATATCTTCAAAGTTCTTTCAATGAGAATAAGAAAAATAAATTTTAATGGTATAACTATATATAAATAATAAGAATTAAAAAATTATTTAACATTACATAATCATCACTTAAATGAATATATATATATATATATATATATATATATATATATATATATATATATATATATAAAGATGAAATTATACTAGTATAACTTTTACTAACCATTACACCAATAATAATTTTATAGAAAGGTGAATTTTGTTAGTCCAACCGTTTGAATTATAACTTTATATTACTGTGATTGTTTGTGTCAAATTTTACAAAATTGAAAAACAATACAAATGTATTCAAATGATTCATATTTTAGGATATTTTAAAAATATATATGTTATGTCGATTTTGATCCGTAAGAATGAGGTATTAAATAATTTTGGATTAATATAAATTTTTATATATATAATTTATGTAAAATGAACTTTCAATTTAATGATGGATTTTGAGAAAACATTATTGAATTAGAAATTATTAAGTGGTGTAATAATTGATATAAGTTACATCAGTATAATTTGATCTTTCTCCTACACACATATCTAATAATTGAAAAAGATTTAAATTTTCACGTGATTTTTAATCATATTTTCGCTCATCTCTTATCATAGATAATTATCTAGTTACGTGTATATTCTGAATTCTATCACTTTTTTATACAAAAAAAAAATGGAAGTATTTGGTGTGCGATTGATTGTTTCGTGCCTATTTGTTTTACTTCAAAATTAGTTGGGCCTTCATGCAAATTATTTTGCACAACAATAATCGTAATTTTTCGTTCAAAAATTTAAATTTTTAAACTTTTTGGTGACAAGTAAAAATACTTTATCTAAAATTAAAATTTTAATTTTTTTAAAGAAAAATTTACATTAAGTGTGAAACTTATAAAACTGTTATATTAAAAGCAATTAAATTGTTAATAAATCATTTTTAAAAAATTAATTTATTAAATTTAAAAATTGAAATATGTATATGATGTCGTAAATTAATTCGACATGTCTCTAGCTAGAAGCTAACTTAAAGATAGTGACAATTTATTCCACTAATTATAAAATAATTAATAAGTTGTTGATAGTCCATGAAAATAAAGTCACAAGTTATTACACAAATAACACATGGTTTTCTTAAAAAAAATAAAATAAAAAACAGAAGTGACGTTATTAGATGATTCAATTGTGTCATTTTATATTTTATTTACTCATATATTATTAAATTATTTACATTTTTATTATTACCTATTATTAACGAAGTTTAAGTATTTTCATCATGTGTTAATATATACACATCATTTAGTATTTAGTAGATGCAAACATTTTATGTTATCGCATGACTTAAAAGGAATTATTTCATATTTTATTTCATTAAGAATAATACTTTCCCTAGCCAGAGACACTGGCCACACACATAGGTGATGATATGATAGGTGGGATGATATACGTGTTTGGGAAAAGATAAAAGGGTAAGTATGGACATGATATTTCTTATAATTAACAAGTCTCGTACACGGCAAGGCAATAATTTTCTCTTATAGCAACACATTTAAGCGAGGAAAAGCAAATCAGAAATAGTGGAAGTATTAAATTAAATGATTAGATGGCTTTAACTGATCAAAGAAGCAGCATTAGTTGACGTATATGGGAACACAAATTTATTCACCGGCCAAGATGGTGAATGTGATCTAAAGGTATTAAAGAATAAGTAATCTATTTGCTTGCATCTTTCTTGGGGTCAAAGGCAATAGGATTAGTACGCGTCACCTAAAATGAAATCCAAGAGAAACATTCTTTGTGAAATATGATACCATTAGAGGAAATTTCTGGCAGGAGTTTTGGTCAGATAAGCATTCAAAATACATTTTGGATTACTTGTTTGAGCAGCCACACCCAAAGCCAGTCACAAACAATAAGTAAAAAACTAAAAATGCTTCTAGCCTACGTTGCCATAATTATTTCCTTAATCAATTGACACCAAAGATTGTGGCTGCAAGTGTCACTTGCCATATATATTAATCAATGGGTATATTTGATTATATATATGCAACACAGTAATACAAGACATGGCAGCCATCCGTGAAAATATAATTAACCGCCATATAAATGCTGTTGGCTTTCTTCCTTTCCCTTTTTAAAATCCTTTTTACTGTTTAGGATCTTGACTTGTATAAGTTTTTTCACCTTACTTTTCTTTATCTTGTATTCTTTTCAAGTCATGTCCCTTTCCCTCCCTGATTAAGGAAACTAGCAACGACGAATATTGCACATAAAAGCTAAGCCAAATTAAAGTATTTTCACGGGCAAGGACATTTATAGATCCACACAAGGTTTTATTTATTTATTTATTCTATTCTAAGAGTGGTAGAATAGGGAGGTACCCCAATATTACTGGACAGGGTGTTGATGGTATGTTAAGATAGTTAATAGAGACCTACCTAGAAAATTATTGCACAGACTCGAACTGCAAGCAGTTCCATCCAGTTGCATTTATTCAACTAGTTTCTAGACACCAAAAATTTCTTTGAAGAAGATTGTTCACCAAACAAGAAAAGTGACTAGAGAAATTCAAACCGACTAACGTGACCCAACACAATTACATTTCAGCAAGTTGGGTCGGGTCATCGTGTTGGGTTGGATTAATTTTCATTGACCTAATTAAGATTGGGTTGGGTCATAGGTTGATGCATTCCTAACCCGACCCAACCTGACCTATTATTTTATTAATAAAAAAATTAAAATATTATAATATTCACATATATTGTATTTTTCTTGATTGTTGAATTTGTGTGGTTAAACTTATATTTTAAATTGAACATGCATTGAATGGGTTGAATTGATTAAGTATTTTATTTTTCTAATTTTTTGATTTTTTTTGAATTTTTTTGAATATAGAAAGTATATTATTTTTTTAATTGGCCAACTCAATGACTCAACCTTGGGTCTAATCTGGTCGGGTCAGGTCAATTTGGGAAAAAAAACCCAACCCAACCCTACTATTTTTAATTGAATTGGGTCTTAAACATGAATAAACCCGACCCAACCCAAGTCAGTTATACCTCTACCAACGTCCATAAAAAATGTAAAAGTTCGTATTAAATCCTTTAACTATTTGTATCAACCCGCATTGGCACAAAAGGCTTTATTGACTCATTGAATAATTGTCAATTTTCTATGCCATGATTATAAAAGACAAATACCAAAGGCGAATGGTCCTTGTCTTTGGGCGATTTTGTTTCAAATTTCATCGGGCTTGAAGAAAAGTTAATTACTCAACATATGTATTTAATTTTACAACTTTTTAAATAATTAAACAAGTAATCATATGTCGAAAATTATTTCGAAAACCTTATATAACTGAGTGGCAAAATTGAACTCTCTTGTTCTCTCTTCGTTTGGTTGTAAAATAAAGTATATTATTTGTACAATTTTTTTTTTGTAATATTATTTTTTCTTCATCTTTCTGTCATAATATTCAACTTATTTCACATTTTTTCTTTTTTCTTATTGTTTATTAAAAAAATATACAAAATTATTATATAAGTGAATTTTTTCTTACAAAAAGTATATGATGAAGCGGAGTGATAGAACTAGAACAGAAGAGTAACGCAGTTCAAGTAATGATTGAAGGGGTCGATGGGGTCCCGCTACATATGCACTACGGCTGCACACACATAATTGGGTAATCTCATAATACACTACTGATTGTTGTATTCCCTTTGCTAGGTGGGGGTGGGTGCCAATCACAAATTAAAGCCTCAAAGCCGTGGTCTGGGGTGAGATAACGCTTTCCACGTCCTCATAAGTTTAACAACTTAATTGTAGACAAAGCTTTATGTTCAGTTTAGATTTGAACATCATCACAAACAAATAGTGGATTTTATAACTTTGCTTCACTTGGGTCAAACTCTAAGACTTATTATCTGCAACATCTAATAAGCTATTGTCTAGTTTGATGTCTTGGAAACTTATGGCTTCATTTTTTTTAATATCATGTTATAGGTACAAAATATTTATAGATTTTATGAATGATTAATTTTTGAAAAACTTGTTTGACTACTCTTAATGGAATCTTCTCTCTCCATCTACCCATTAACGCAACTCTTATAGGGTTTATAACGTTTAACCATCTTGTTAATCGAAGTTGGCGCTAATTTAATAACACCAAGCATTTATTTGCGCAGTTTGGTTGGGTCAATGATTGTTTTATACATAAATGAGAACAACATTACCATGAGTCTCTGTCTTTCAAATTTAACAATTTGGAAGACATGGCCGGAGTTGACCATATTTGCTATTGGGCAAAAAAGGACGAATATTTAATTCACGGTGATGTATATATTGTTTTATGGTAAAATTCTGACAATGACTTGTCTATCAAATTAAGAGCATATGGATACAATTTCCACGCATCACCCACCCAAGTGATGGAAAACCAATCACTTGCAAACATAATAAGCTGTTTTGATCGAAATACAAATTATTTGTATATTACAGGTTGTAAGACTCAGCTAATAATGATCGTAGTGCATTCATGTTTCCACCCACAATTTAGATATGAAGTGAGGCAACTGAACAGTTTTCATCATACCGTACTTATACATTTGCCAATGCAATATTCCGCAAAATGAACAAATATCTTTTGATATGGTTAAAAGTAACGGACTGAGGTGAAAGAGAACAATATTAAAAGAGTTAGATCCTCTGGCCTATTAGCCAGGATTAGGTTCGATATACTAAAAAAGCTTCATATTGCTTAAGAATAATCAAAACTAAAGATAGTTTATAAATATTCTCATCCCTTAACTATGGAAGTATCCTTTAAGAACAAAATGGTAACAGTCATGAGAATAAAACAGATAATACTTTGAATGTAATAAGCCTTACAATATAGCTGATTTAAGCATAACAGATTTTAATACATTGTTGTTTTTTTTTTCATTATGAATTAATTAGGTAACATTTTAAATATAACTTTTAAGAAAATTAAATAAAAGAACGATTTTTAATACTTCTTCTGTTCCATATTAATTGATGTTTAAAGTTTTTTCACATAAATTAAAAAAGACAATAAATAAGTTACTTAAGGAAACAATTTTACTAACATATCCTTGTTTCCCTTTTTAAAAATTAACTGACACAACACTCAAAAATTATTAAGTTCATGTATTTATTTAAGGCAAATTTAGAATAAAAGTATTAATAAAGTAATATGATAATATTTTTTGGTATACAATGGTTACACTACAGGTTAAAACATATAACCTCATACATACAATCCCAACATCCCACCACTAAGCCAATTTTAGTAGGCTATAATATGATAATTTAAGATTAATTGGTAATAGTAAAAACTTTTATATTTTATATATTCCAATTAAAAAGACAGCTCTATACCAAAATAAAAAAAGAATAGCCCACAGATGGTAAGAGGAGAAACTTAATAAAAGGAGTTAGAAATGGGAAAAGGCACCGGCATTTTGTTTATGCAGTGACCCTACTACCCTGCGGTCTGAGCTGTGTTAGCACATGCATAGCCGAAACAAAAGACAGGACACTAAACACAGCTAGTGGCGCCCTCTGTCGTAAAATGCAGAATCTTCCAAATTATTGGAGAGAAAAGTTCAACGAAAATTGCCTTTGGCTACGGGAACATGTTCCCATGTGTGCATGTGACACGCTAATTGGAATAATGAATTAGAGGATTGGCAATTGGCAAGTATAGTTATTATTTTTCATATGCTTGAGATATGAGGAGTGGGGACATTGGATTTGGTTTGGATGGTGAAGAAGTATATTCCCTAGCTGTCCTCTGTTTGTGAGATCGATCAGACTATGTTAAGGTTTAGAGGTGATCTCGTTCCCAAAGCAATAGCTAAATGACCTTATAAGAGTAGGAGGAGGGAAGAAGAAGAATAAGAAGTTTGAATTTCACTAACAGGAATTAAACTCCTTATAAAAAAACGAACAAGTAAAGATTCCCTCTAAATAAATTAAGAAATGTTTAGATAAAATTTTCTATAAATATTTTTAGGAGAAGAAAATTAAAAAGTAAAATGAATTAAGTTTTTTTTATATATTAAAATCAATTTATACACTTCATTTTTTATAGAAATTCTCTCATCTAATTTTTTTAAAAGCTTATGTTTATAAGTTGATTTTAACTCATTAAAAAATTGGTAATACTTATTAAAAAAGTTTAATTTATTTTTTTCTAAAATACTTATGAAGAAATTTATCTAAATATGAGCTAAATTCAAAGAATGAAGCACTTATGCTGGCCACCTCCCTTTCTTGGCTTTACCCTTTCATATTTAGAGTGCATTTGTTTAAATTTTTTTTTTAAAGAATCACTTTTAGAAAAAAATTATTTGTTGAAAATTTTAAAGTATTTGGTTAAACTATTTTTAACAATTAAAATAAAAAATTACTTTTTTTGAGAAGTAACTTAGAACTGCTTCTCTAAAAAAGCATCTACAATAGAAGAGAGAGAAGAATAAAAAAGTATTTTTTATGATTATAAGCAAACACAAATAAACTTTTACTTATACAAGAATCTCTTAAAAATAAATTAATTTTTTAGAAATCACTTTTTTTTAATCACAAACAAACAAATCCTTAATAAGTCTGCTCAATTTCTAATAAGAGAATTAAGGGATCTAAAAAAGAGAGAGAGAGAGAGAGAGAATTAAGGAGGACCTTTTTTTTGGTCCATAGAATTATTAGGAACCTATGAACCATCATACTATATATATATATATATATATATATATATATATATATATATATATATAGTTTCAATCTCAATCGCCAATATTTCAGAAAGTCTTATTTCTCACGGTGGGCCTGGATAAATCTGGAAATTTGAGAAAATAGAGCCCAACAAGATGTCCAATTCTTTTCTTGGGTCAATCCTTTGTTGCTGTCCAATTCGATAATGGGCAAAATTGACATTGGCCTAAAGGTAAAACAAACTCTATACGAGCTTATAGGCCTTGCATTCTTTTTAGCATATGATCGGTAAGGTTTTAATAATAATAAGAAGAACTTATTTTTAAAGTTCTTTTATGGAATTGATAAAAATAAATGATTTTTTCTAAAATAAGTTAAACTAAAAACACACTTAAATGTCATTTGGTACATGAAATATCTTAACATTCCTTAAAAAGCCTCATGATAATAAAAGTTTTCTATGCGTAGGAGAAGAAAATAAAAATATTTCGGGGGGATAAAAGATTCCTAGAGATGCTAAATTATGAAGTGAGAATAAAACTTTTTCACCTTCATAGGTTGAAATAATTTTTTTCCGCGGTAATTAAGTGTATGAAACCTTTTCATGGTAATTGATTGTAAACATATTATTTCTAAAAAAAGTTTTTTCTTTTTCTTTTTGATAAGCAAAGAATTTCATTAATCGCTTGAGATAAACACAAGATTTGACCAAGACTCCAAACAATATTTCTAAAAAGTTAAATACAAACCAAATGCATTTTTATAAATTTTCCTAAAATTCTTGGAAATTTTATTGTCATGAAAGTAGTTTATGTTGCTATCTGAACTTGGGCTTGATCCAACAGTGGCCTATGAGTAGAGCCGTTAAAATGGCCTAGCCCAACCCACTTGGTCCTAGCCCATGTAAGCCCACAAGGCCCTGTGGGCCAGGGCTAAACTATGGGCTTTAAATTTAATAATTTGGCCTACTTTTTTAAAACTCTGATTGATGTCGACTTATAGATACTTTGGTTGAGGTCGACTTAAAGATACTTTAAGCAGGATGAGTTTAAGATATTTTGGCTGAGGTTGAGTTGAAGATACTCTGATTGAAACCTAATTAAAGACACTCTAGTCGAGATCGAGTTGAAGATACTCTAGCCTGGGCTGAATTAAAGATACTCTAGTCAAGGCCAGTTGAAAATATTCTAGCCAAGATCAGGTTGAAAATACTCTAGCCAAAACTAAGTAGAAAATACTATGGCCGGAACGTAATTGAAGATATTATGACCAAGGCTAAGTTGAATTGAAGATATTTTGGCCAAGGCTGAGTTAAAAATACTCTAGCCAAAACCAAGTAGAAAATACTCTGGCCAAAGATGCACTTGTAGAGGCCGAGCCGACGATGCCTTAGCCGAGGTTGAGTTGAAAATACTTTAGCCGAAGATGCCCTTACCAAAGTCAAGCCAAAAATGCCTTAGCCGAAGCCGAGTTGAAGATGCGGTGGCTGAAGCCAAGACGAAGATGTCCTGGCCTTGTCAAAGAGGCCCTGGCCGAAGATGCCCTAGTCAAGGCTTGGACAAAGTTGATCTGAAGATGTCGTGGCTGAAGATGTCATAGCCCAAGCTGAGACGAAGATGTCTTAGCTGAGTCGAAGATGTCCTAACCAAGCCGAAGATGCCCTGGTCGAAGTTGAGCCGAAGATGCCCTAGTTGAAAATGCCTAAGATGAGCCGAAGATGCCCTGACCAAGGTCATGTTGAAGATACTCTGGTCGAGACCGAGCTGAAGATGCCTAAAAGCATTTTTTTGGACAATTAAGAAAAAGCATTTTAAAATAGTCATAATATGTAGGCTAGCCCCCCTTAAGCCCTGGCCCAGCTCCCCTATTAAATGGGCTATGTGGGTGAAGGGCTTTTAAGCCCTCTCATTAGGTGGGTTAAAAAGCCCTAAGGCCAAATTAACACCTCTACCCATTAGGATAGCTTGGAGGTTGACCTCAAAAGATACTTTCCAAAGTATTATGCATGTGATGGATATCAATGAATTCTTTTTCAAAAGTTTCCAATAGTGACTCACAAATCACATTTAACACTTTTTTTTAAATTTGGTTGTTAACATTATTGATGAGTGTCAAACCAACAAATTTTAAATCTACTCATTTTAAGATAGTATTTTAGAATAAAATGGAGAGTATGATTAAATCCACACAAATTGGTAAATTTATTTCTTTTATAAAATTAGAACAAACAATAAATAAAAATAAGGTGGGCTTTGAGTAGGCAATATTGTAAAAGAAAATAACAATTAAAAACAATGATTAAAAAGTTGATTGAAATTCAATAATTAAAAACTTTAGTACAAGGTGTAATCTCCGCTGTAGTTTTTTGTTGTGGTAATTGGTTCAAAAATATACTTTTTCTTTTCAAACAAATTTATTACACTCTTGCTACACATATGCTAACTTGTCACTGACACGACGAGTGACATCATAAGCAAAAATTAGAGAAAAATTTTATCAAATATTAATGGTGGGATTTGAGCCCTCACCCCTTCACCCCAACACCACCTCCATTGCCAATAAGGTAAAGTATTGATTTAATGTACAAATGAAATTTATATTATATGTAACTTACATATAATATCCAAAATTGTACATATATGTATTGCTATTAAATAAATTATTTATACTACATATAACTTAATTTATATTATTAATTTATTATTTATATTTATTAATATTAATTTACACTAGTGCAAAAAGGTGTTTTAAAACTGGAATTCAAATCAGTTCTCTATAAACCAACTTATATTAGTACAGTAGTGGCATTTTAGTTATTCTAACCAACACTTTTAAAATTGGGTAGCCATGAATTAATTTAAAAACCATTTTTAAATCCGTTGTTCTTCTAACTGATTTAAAAAACTGGTTTTTAAATTAGTACTTACTGAATTGAGTTAAAAAAAATTGTCTCTTTTAAATTTTGAAATCATTTCAACATTTGTGAAACCTGACTCTTGCTCTTCCCCCTTTTGCTTCTAAAATGGTCGTTGTTCTCCATCGTGTTCCTATGGCCGCTCATGGATGTGCTAACGCAGGAGCAAGACGCCAATGCGTAGATCGACATCACGTTGTGCCTCGCAATGGCAATCAAGGCAATGTCAACCTCAACACGAAGGTGCTCTGCATGGCGCGCTACTGCGGCTCTAGAAGCTCGTCAAGAGCGACACATGTAAGGCAAAATCGGAGGTGTTGTCGCCGCGAACCGCACTGTGATGAACTGGCTTGTGCCATGCCTCGTTAACCTCAACAGTGAGAATTGGACGGTGAGGAAGGCTGCGACAAAGGTGCACGTGAAGGTGGCTTTGGTAGGGAGAGATTTGGCATCACAACATAAAGTTCTTTGGATTCATTGCGAAATCAGAGTTTTGATAAGGTAAATTACTACATTTAACTTTCTCATATTGTGATTATATTATACACTTATGAAGGTAGTGAAGTTGAAAAGAAGTAAAAAAAAATTGAATAACAATAATATTAGTTGAATGTTGATATGATTGGAGTGAAAAATCTGGGAATGAATTTTTCTATTGTTTGTTGCAAATTAAAGCGGTTCAGGAGACTATAAATCATGTGTTGGTGATGAAAAATTAGGGAATGAATTTTCTGGATGCCCTTGTAGTTGGTGGTGAAAATTTTGAGAATGAATTTTCTGGAAGAAACCTATCCATGAACAAAATGAGAAATATTGTTGAGGCACTCAAGATTTTAACTCAGTTATGTCTATAATTGAGTTAAAAAATGCAAACATTTTAAATTGGTTCAAAGTTCGATTTAAAACCCCCTCACTTTCTATATTACCTATATCTAAATTAGTTCAAGAATCAATTTAAAAAGTCTTTTTTAACTTATTTAAAAAGTATTTTCACAATAGTGTTATTAATATATACTAACAATATTAAATATTAAATACTATTAAATTCACTTATAAAATAATGAAAATTATATTATATATAACTTTATGGGAGACCAAAATTACACATATATTTATTAGTACTAAATAAATCATTTACATTATATATAACTTAATTTATATTTATTAATATAAAACTGTTATTATATACTAATAAATTAATACCAAATAAATTATAATTAAAATTTATTAAATACTAATACATTAATAAATATATAATAATAATATTAAAATTAAAATTAATTATTTAATATTAATAACTATAAAATAATAATTATAAATTAAAATATCAATATAAATCAATTTATAATTATTATTTTATGATTTAATTACCTTTTTGGTCCCTATTGTTGCGCAGATTTTTCCTTTTGGTTCCTATAATTAGAAATAATTCATTTTAGTCCATATGCATGCACTTTCGATATCGGTTTGGTCCCTGCCATGAAGTGTGTCTTAACTTCGTGAAATAAAACCGTCACAAAATGAACATTGACAATGTAAAACCGTCACAAATTGACATTTTCTAACATTTTTTATTTAATTTGTGACAGTTTAAAATGATAGGGACCAAACCGATATCAAAAGTGTATGTATAGGGACTAAAACAGATTGTTTCTAATTATGGGGATCAAAAGGGAAAATTTGCACAACTGTAGAGACCAAAAAGTAATTAAACCTTATTTTATATTTATTAATATTAGATTTAATATTATTATTATATATTTATTAATGTGTTAGTATTTAATAAATTTAATAATTATAATTTATTTGTATTTAATTTATTAGTACATTAAATATTTTAATTAAAATGCATTGATAATGTATATGTTTTTTATATTGTCATTCAATCATAGATTATCATACATAAATGACAAGATTATTGACTTTTTATAATATTGATTTAAAAATATATCTAAAATAATTTTTAATTAGTTTGATAATACAAAAACTTTATATTGTACATAAAAATTAAAATCTTCTTAAAATGGACATGTCCAATATCATATCAGGGTTACAGTAGAGCACTGTTGGATTGAAAATATGTTTGAGACAGCTAAATTTAGAGATTTCAGCGCTGTTTTTTTTTGGGTGGGGGCGGGGGGAGGGGAGGCTATTTGTGAATTTGTCAAGGCATAGTCATCTGCCACAACAATGACAAGTTGATTTTTAAAATTAAGAAATCACTAATTGGTACCAATAATCAGTTTACACTTTACAGCTATCATATTAGGTAACAAGGCATATAATTGAATGACCTTTTCCAATGAATTACCAAAGGAAAAAAAGGGTAACAAAGGCACATATAATCTTAATTAGTTTTATCCCAAAAGCAAATTACAATGAGGAACATCAACAAAATGGACTTTTGTTTTTCCCAGTGCCAGTAATTCGAGGGCGGGCGATTCATGTTTTTCCCCTCCTTCCTTCTCTTGTCAGCAGTTGGAGGCATTTATCTCTTTAAATTTTATAAAACAATAAATACACACAAATAACAGCTTTTAATTTATAAAATTAAAATCAACTTACGCACTTAATTTTTATAAAACTATTTTTATTCAAATTTTCCAAAAATTAATATACATAAGTTGATTTCAGTTTAAAGAGAAGCTCAATACAATTTATTTTCTTATCTTTTCTTTTTATAAAGAAATTTATCTAAGTATAGGGCCAAATTGTTATAACATTTAATAAGAAAACAATACAAGGGAAAAAAATTTAAAAACTAGATATACATTTTAAAGAATTACTTTAAATAATTTTTTACTATTATCAACCAAGAAATAATTTCTTTTTTTTTATTATTACGAAATCAAGCATATTGTGGATAAGAGAAGATCATATATGTCTATTTTTTTATTACGAAAGCAAGATTGTGGATAAGAGTTACAGTTTGAATCCCATTTTGTCATATTTGTCATTCCAAAAATAAGCGGCTTTATTCATGTATATGGTCAATTTATATGTCCCTTAATTTTTAAAATTTTACACAACAATCCCAAGAAACACTTGTTCTACCTGCTTTCCCTGCTCTTTATCCGTCAACTTCTTGGTTAGTGAGGGCGAGAAACGCAAAAATGACCACTAACAGCAGGAATAGTTGGCGATTTGGTGCTGTTAAGTTCATAGCACAAGTAATACAAGGTCGATTGTTCATGCTTTGTGCCTCCTTCTTTGTCATGGCAGGAGCGGGCGGCACCTATGTGTTTGGATCATACTCCGAAGCAATCAAATCTTCACAAGGTTATGATCAAAGCACACTCAACCTTTTGGGGTTTGCCAAGGACCTTGGTTCAAATTTTCGCACTCCTGTTGGTCTCATTGGAGAGTTCACGCCTCCATGGTTCGTACTCCTTCTTGGCTCAGCCTTCAATTTCGCTGGCTATTTCATGATCTGGCTTGTGGTCACTGGCAGAATATCCAAACCCCACACGTTTGGCAGGTTTTCATTTACATGGCCATCGGTTGTTCTTCTGTGAACTTTAACAACACTGGAGTAATAACCACGTCCGTCAAAAACTTCCCAGAAAGTAGGGGCACGATATTGGGTCTGTTGAAGGGCTACCTTGGACTCAGTGGAGCCATCATGACCCAGATTTACTTGGCCATTTATGGGAATGATTCTGAATCTCTCATTCTTCTCATTGCATGGCTCCCTGCTGCTATCTCAGCGGTATTTGCATGTGTGATTCGGATCTTGAAGGTTGGAACCAGCACTAGGCAACCCATTGAGCCAAAAATAATCTACCAGTTTCTTTTTGCATCAATCACACTTGCATTGTTCATCATGTCAATGACCATTGCTCAGAAAGAGATTGCTTTCTCCAAAGCAGCCTATATTGGATGTGCAACTCTGGTATGTTCTGTGCTTATCTTCCCTGTGTTCATTGCTATTAGAGAAGAGTTTTCACTGTGGAAGTGGAACATGAAGGAAAAAGTTGAAAATACTGCAAATGAGGTAATCGTAGAGAAACCCCAAATAGTTGAACCTAAAGAGTCACCACCCTCTCCAAGTTCTTCTAGGAATGATCCAAACACGTCTTGTTTTGCCAACATATTCAATAAACCTTAAAGAGGAGAGGATCACACCATTCTGCAAGCACTGCTAAGTGTTGACATGTTGTTATTGTTGGTTTCATCGTTTGCTGGCTATGGAACAAACGTGACAGTAGTGGACAATTTGGGACAAATCAGCACGTCTCTAGGATACGCTGGCAACACAGCGAGGGCATTTGTGTCACTTGCAAGCATTTGGAATTACTTTGGGAGGGTCTTGGCTGGTTTCGTGTCTGAAATTTTGCTTCAGAAGTACAAAGTTCCCCGCCCTTTATTTTTGACCTTTTCGCATTTCGTTACATGCATTGGTCACCTTCGTATTGTGTTCCCAGCGCCCGGTTCAGTCTATTTTGCATCAGTGATAATTGGATTTTCCTTCGGCATAATATGGCCAATGTTCTATGCACTTGTTTCTGAACTCTTCGGTCTTAAATATTTTGCCACACTGCAGAATTGTGTCCTTATGGTAATTCCCTTTGCATCATATCTGCTAAATGTCGTGGTGACTGGCTTCTTTTACGATAAAGAGGCAAGAAATCAGCTCGAAAAAAGTGGCAAAGAACGGGTGAAGGGAATGGAGTTGACTTGTATTGGAACCGAATGCTACAAGCTTCCTTTAATAATAATGGCATGCGTCTCTTTTCTCGCAGGAGTGACTTCTTTGATTTTTGCCATAAGGACCAGAAAGTTCTACAAAAGTGACATATACAAGAAGTTCATAGAGGAAGCCCCTACCAATGAAACGGAGTTAATTGCACCCTCGGTTCGTGATTATGATGAGGGAGTGATTAATGGTGGTGGTAAACGTTGAGGCAGGAGTTAATATTTGGTCTATCCATTATATTTTGCGGAAATAAGAACTTTAGTCATATCAAATAATGTTTATGTTCTATTTATATTTTTATTTTTTAGTAAACGAGAACTTTGGTCATGTTTATGTTACGCTTACGTTTGTTGTTATTTTTTTATATTGTCATTTGTGTATAAATAAGTATATATTTTAATTAATTTTAAGATGATATTTTTTAAATAGTTGTGATAATTAAATTATTTTTGTTAATATTAATCTTGAAAAGTAATGTATAATTCTTATTAAAAATAAAATTCAATGTATATAAGATTTTCCATAACATAAGTTGCTAAGAAATGGTAATTTATAGTTGCAACTTTTGTTATCAAGAAAAATCAACATATAACAACAATTCATGTTAAGAAAATACATCTTATTGTAATGATTTAAGTTGTTAAGAAAAGTCACCTTATTATAGTGATATAGTTGTTGAAGACAATTATCTAATTGCAACAGACTTTAATTGATAAGAAAAAATGCCTTTCGCAGCAAGAATAATTGCTACAAGATAGTTATGGTAGCAACAATTATGTTAAAATGAAAATGACGATTATTATTGAAGTTTAATGGTCATGCATCGATAGTGTAAAGTAGTTTTACACTGTCATCCAATCACAAATCACCATTTATTATAAGTTTGTTGACTTTTATAACAAATACTTTGGAAGTCATATTAATAGTGATTTTTAATTAGATGACAGTATAAAACTTTTTATACTGACAGTACATGACTATTAAACTCTTATTATTGTTAAAGGATAAATAATGATAGCCACATCAAATATTGTTGCAAGACTTTTTGCAACAGAACTTATTGTAGTGACGTGCAATGATAAATTTTTTTGTATAAAAAGGTTATTTTCCCAATAACATCAGAGTTTTGTCAGCAACTAATGTTAATGTAAAAACCTTTAATATTAATGTAAAAAACCTTTAATGTTGTATTCATTCTAAGCATGAGAATGGAACTGACATTTTATTTTATATTTTTATTGTCTTTAAAAAGAGAAATAGTAGAAAAAAAAATAACAGATATTAAAGAGGTATTTGCATTGTTGGAATGCCTAAAAATACTACTTTTAATGAAACTTTCAAAAGGTTATGATTGACTAATTATTGTAGGAACTACATATATATATGGCTACCATTGTGTGATTATATCACTAGTATTTTAACCAATACAATATAAGGATATATTTTTATATTTTATTAATACTTTTAAGAAAATTTTAAGAAATCAAGTATAAAAGATGATGTATTTTAAATTTTAAAAAAAATATTTAAGGGATAATTAGACTTTTTAATTTATTAATTGTTTTCTTATTATAATTTAAAATAAAATATAAAAAGTCATGTGAACTGTATTAGATAAGAAGAAATTCAAACTTTTATAATATTAAGATTTTTTTTAATTTAATATATTTTAAATAAACAAAAAGTGACATGGATAACATTAGATAAGGATAAATTTAATTTCTTTGTATTGATATTTTTTAAATTATTATTAATTTTTTAGGGTGAGAATCAAGTTACTATAAGAATAACTTTTGGTAAAATTACTTCACTCATAATTCTTGGTATATATTATAGTTCAACAATCCAGCCATTAAAAAAAATTATTAAGTAGATTAAGTCTACAAATTTTTATAAAGTTTGAAAACCATTTGATACTTCAATAAATAAATTCAAAGATGTATAATATACTTTTCTAAATTATAAGTAAATGTTAACATTAGATTAACTAGTTATAAATATCCGATTTATCTAAAATTTGATATGCATGACTATTTAGATAATATTAAAATATTTAATGGTTAAATCGTTAAAATTTAATTTATATCAAGGGTTATTCAGTGGAGTAACTCTACCAAGAGTTACTTATAGAATAACTTGATCTTCACCTTTTTTTCTTATAATTTTTATAATTTAAAATTAAATTAAAATAAAAAAGTACTTAAAAATAAAGAGAGTGAGAGAAACTTTTTACTCTCAGTGATTGTAAGTGAAAGTTATATTCAAAGGAGAGAAGAGAAAAAATATAAATAGTGAGCTAATTGAAAGTGTAGTAAAAGTGAAAGTTGTACTCTCAAAATTGTGTATTTTAATTTATATAAAAAAAATAAATCTTATAACTTCAAAATGCTGATAATCACTAGTATTGATCACGAGTCAAGAAGAAGAAGAAAAAAAAGACTGAGTTTTATGTAAACTATGTTTGGTACAACTTTTTTCTAAGATATACTTTAAAATTAAATTTTAAATAAAAGCTTGAAATTTAAGTAAAAGTTTTTTTGGAACTTTTTATTTCTCTTAATTTAAATGATATGACCTGAGATAGAGAGGGAGGAGAGAGAGCAGCAAATGAGGCAAGAGAGAGAGCAAAGAAACAGAAAAAAGGGCGGAGAGCAAGAACAAGGAGAGAAAGAAGTCAACTTTTTTAAAATGCTGATTTATCCAGTTTTTTTCAAAAAAATTACTTTTCTCTTTTCTTATAATAAAATTAAATTATTTAATATTTTATAATTTTTTCTATAATATATATATATATATATATAACTTAACTTCTCGTTTTAATTAAGGAGAAGAAAATTAAAAAAAAAAAGTTGAACCAAATATTATCTTAATCTTGGCATAAAGTACACAATTCGCAAAAATAGAAAATCTTAATTATGTTTTTGGTCCCTATAGTTTATTAGACGGGTGATTTTATTCCTTCTAATTTTGATTGCTCCAATTAAGTCTCCCGTACTTTTAAAATTAATGAAATTTGGTCAAATACTTTATTTACTATCAAATTTTGACAGCATGGGATTTGAACCCACTATCCCATATTTTAACACTAAGCACATGACCACTGGGACACTAATTAGTTTTTTATATGTATGAAAAATATATTATATATAACTTAAATGTGTAGGAAACTAAAAATGCACATATATCTAATGCTGGTAAATAAATAATATAATGTTACAAAACCAAATAAACAATAACTTAACCTTTTTAATGTTATTTATCTTAATTATAACATAATCACTTTATATTAAATATTTTTTTGGCTAAATTGCACTTTTGATCTTTCTATTTTTTTCAATATGCAATTTTAGTTTTCTCATTTTTTTTTTAGAGATATTTGGTCCTTCTAATTTTAAAAATCTAAAATTTTGGTCCTGTCATCAAATCCAATGCATTGACTGTTTGCATCGGTTCAACATAATTTGATGTCAAATATAATTTTCCACATCAGTTAATGGTGTCACGTCGTCGGGTCAACGTTAGATGCAAACGGTCAATGTGTTGGATTTGATGGCAAGACCAAATTTCTAGAATTTTAAAATTATGAGCACCAAATGTCTCTAAAAAAATAGGATAATCAAAATTATAGATCAAGAAAAATAAAAGAATCCAATGTGCAATTTAGCCTATTTTTTTAATAAAATTGCGTTGCTTTATTTTTATTTTTCTTTTAATAGTTTAGTGACTAAGATATTATTATTGATGTAATAGTTTTTTTTTGGTATGTCAATAAAAAAATTGCTAAGTATAACTACACTTCGGTAATCAATTATCTGCAGCAATCTTTTTAATTTAATACTAAAAAAGTTATATGATGCTAAAATTAAAAAGGTTATCTTAGTGACTGGAATAAGGTATTATTAAAAAAGGTTATTTTAATTTTAATTTTTTAGTTACATACAAAAAAATATATTGCATCAATAATAATGTCTTATTTTAGCCACTAAAGTATCGAAAGAAAAATAAAAATAAAACAACGCAATGCAATTTTATAAAAGAAAAAAATTATTTAATGTAGAATGATTATGTTATAATTAAGATAAATAATATTAAAAAGTATAAGTTATTGTTTATAAAGTTTTAAAATATTATATTATTTATGCTTAAATATGTTTTTAGTCCTTCAAATTTGAGACAAATTTATTTTTCATTCGTCAAATTTATAATTGATTTTTTTAGTCTCTGTAATTAAAAAAAAACTTATTTTAGTCCCTTCGCCTAAACGTCGTTAAAGACTTCACTTACGTAACTAACAAATTACAAGTTGCTTATGCAACAAGTCACTTAATTTTGCATTCTTATTATCAAACACCATATCACATGTGTGTTTTTCTTTCAAAGTATTCATTTTAATGACGTTTGGGCAGAGGGACTTAAACAGGCTTGAAGAATGCTAGTGTTATTCTCTCTAACATTCTCTTTCTAACACTTTTTTACTATTGGTTGAGATTTATTGGAAATCACAATTTTGGTGAGTCTCACTTCTAAATCAAAAGAAAGACTCATTAAATGAGAGGTGAGATCTACCAAAATTTGTGATTTTCAATAAATTTAAGTCAATAGTAGAGAATGATAGAAAAAGAGTGTTAGAGATAGTGATGCTAGAATTCCTCAAACATGATTTTTTTTTTTTAAATTATAAGGATTAAAAAGATTAATTTTAAATTTGGATGACCAAAAACAAACTTACTCCAAATTTGAAGAACTAAAACATATGTAAGCCTATTATTTATTTACTAGTTGTAAATATATGTGCATTTTTAATTTCCTACACATTTAAGTTATATATCATATATTTTTCATATATATACCAAGCTAGTTTGTGTCCTAGTGGTCATATGCTTGGTGTTAAAGCATGGGTAGTGAGTTCAACTCCGACATTGAATACTTATTTCAATTTTCAAATCCTATTTTTGAGCAATTAAGTGTTGAGCAATTAAAACTAGAGATACTAAAATCACCTATTTTTCAACTTTCATTTTGACGGGGCTTGATTTGAGCAATTGAAACTAGAGGAACTAAAACCACCATAAAGACCAAAAACACAATTAAGCCAAAACAAAAAAAGGCATTCTTTATTTTGTCTAAACATGGTCTGTACTCTGTTTCTTACATTTAATATCTAAGTGCAATTTATTTATTTGATATGGGATTTTTTTCAAGTTTTAATTTAACCTTTTTAGAATATTGACCTCACCTAAAAATTTATTTAAAAGTTTACTATGTGATAAAAAAATTTAAATGATGCAAAAAAAAAAAAAAACCCTCTACACATGTTAATGAACCTATTTTTCTTTTATAAGCTATAAGTATAATTAAAAAGAAAAGCTTAAATTGAACACAAGGTATTTCCAATTTAAAACACAAGTATATAATAACATATTAATAAATCATCAATTTAGTCTGTGAAGTATTACTCTCACTCTTAACCTTAAAATAATGAAATTATACAAGTAGTTTCTAAAGTATTAAAAATTATGTTACATAGTCTCTAAAATATTAGAAATCATGTTACATAGTCCTTAAAGTATTGAAAAAAAAAATTAAATTAGTCATAGTCCTTAAAGTATTAAAAAAATTAAATTAGTCTCTCAACATTAGTAAAATATATCAATATGGAAACTAAATTGAGTGAATCACCAATTTTGTCCCTAAAATTGTAATAGTCCATCAAATTGATCCTTAAAATTAATAAAATGTTAAAATAGTTCCTGAAATTGTACATTGTCAGTTAATTTAGTCTCTAAAATTATAATAAATAGTTCAATTAGTCCCTAAAATAAATAAAAATGAAAAATGATCCCTAAAATTGTAAATTATCAATCAATTTAGTTCCTAAAATTGTAATGGTTGGTTAAATTAGTTTTTGAAATAAAAAAGACTTAATTTCACTTTTTGTCTCCTAACTTTTAAAATTTCGTGAATTTTTTTCATACATTTTAACCCTAAACTTATATAATTTTGCAAATTTTGTCCTAAGGTTCAAAATTCATGCATTTTCTCCTCAAAGCGCAATTAAGCCTTTAGAAAATAGTAAAAGTGTTAGAGGTGAAATTTGAACCTTTGACCTCTTCCTTTTTCACAACCACAAAATCACTAAACCATTTAGTTTGTTTTGTTTATATATATATATATATATATATAATATTATACATACCATTTCTACATTTGTTAATTATACTTTTGGTTTTCCAAGTGTATGTTTAAATTTATTGTAAAAAAAATTAAAATTAAGATGATAAATTTATTTACTAAATTATATATATTTGTTTATGAAATATTTTTATTTAAATTATTTTTATTTATGAATTATAAAAATTTATTTATTAAATTATATAAAATTATTTATTACTTATATTATACAATAACTTATAAATTTATTTATTAAATATTTTTATTTGTTAATAACTTCCTTACAAATAAAAGGGTGGAAGATGTATAAATAATTTTTAGATAATAAATAATTTTATATAATTGAATTAATAAATTTGTATAATAAAAACAAAAATATTTAATAAATAATTTTATCATCTTAAATTTCAATATTTTTTTATACAAATATAAACATACACTTAGAGAATCAAAAGTGCAATTAACAAACGTAGTAATGATATATATAATATATTTTTTATATGTAAATTAAACAAGCCAAATGATTTAGTGGCTTTGTTGGTATCATTTCCACATCATGGATGATGAATTAATGTTAGGATAAAACTTGCGAAATTATGTAAGTGTAGGGTCAAATGTGCAAGAAAAATTTTTAGGAGCATAATTCGTAAAATTTTGAAAGGTAGAGGACAAAAAATGCAATCAAGTCTTTTTAATTTTAGAGACTAATTTGACTGACTATTATAATTTCAGGGACCATTTTGCCCTTTTTGTAATTTCAAGGACTAATTTCATCGTCCATTATGATTTCAAGGACGAAATTGATTGATAACGTATAATTTCAGGGACTAAATTAGTGATTCACTTGAAGCAAATAGATATGTTTTCAATATTTTAAGAACTACTTATATAATTTTATTATTTTAAGAACTATTTAAGAGAAAAAATAATACTTCATGTACCAAATTAATAATTTATTTAATATGAGATAGTAACTGTAATACCCTCATTTTTGCTTACTATTTTTTTTTCTATTTATTCAATAATTGTTTTTCGGACCGGAGCCCAAGAAGTTATAAAATGCCTGTTACGTTCCCAAAAACTAGTAAAACGTTAACAATGAGATAAATTAATAAAAATAGATATACAATTTTAAAATTCACTTATAACTTACAAAAAAATGCATAGAATAATTAAATATAATTCTAAAAAAATATTGGGGATTAATTGAAATTTTTCGGGTGAAATGACCAAAATATTCGTAGTTGATTGAAAAGGTAAAACCAGAGACTTTTTGGCTTAGAAAAATTTTGAAAAATCATAATACATTAAATTTTAATAGAAAATTATTTTTAATATTGAAAATTTTAAAAATTCAAAAATTTATAATTATTCGGTATGTATTTGATTAAATTTGCATTTATTTTACATTTTTAACATAAAATAATTATAAATAATTATATAATAAATTAAAATTAATAATTTTTTGTTTTATTTGTCAGATGCTTAGATGGTCTTGGACGTGCAAGCCGAGCCAAGGCCCAATATCACCCTTTGAAAGTCCAAAACCCATTTATTTTAATTAATATTTAATTACCTAATTATTTACAATTTTTATCTTTAAAAAATGAAAAATATTAGGATAATTTTGGGCTGATATTTTCAGCTAACTCATCAAGACTTGGAGACCATGTAAACTTGGTGACCAAGTCTCTTATAAGATAATATCATGCATTTTGATTAATTTTGATTGCTTATTTTTCCTTCTATAAATTGAAACCAACACAATGCACAAACTCACTCATCTTCCCCTCTCCATAGCTGTTGCACGTCCCTGTTCTCTCTCCCTCTCTTCTCACTTTCATTTTTTTTTCCTCACCCAAACTCACACTTTATACTCTTGGAAGCAAAGAGGGTGGTTCTTTGGTGGTGATTGTTGAAGTTCTTCTTCTCTAGAGTCTTCTCCTCTCTCTCAAACAAGTCTTCCACTATGGTAAGGGGGGAGTGGGAATTAACCCCTTTATTTCATTAATCAAAAGTTTGTAGGAGAGATTTGTCCCCAAAATCTCTTATAGTTGAGATGTCTTCTTTAATTTTAGCTTCTTTTTACACTTGTTAATGATGTCGTAATATATTACTATCTTGTTCTATTTCATGATTCTCTATATGATTTCTATTTGTTAGTTGATGGTTTTTTTGTGGTTTGAATAAATATTTCATGAATAAAATTAATTAATTTTAATTATGTTGATGATCTAGAAAAAAAAACAAAACAAAAGTATAACTGTTTCTTGATTTATGTTATTCGGCTATATTGGTTGAAGTAGGAAAGAATAATTTTTTTTACAACTATTACTATTTATATTCAAGAAAGTAAAATTATTTTATGATAATAATATTTTTTTTTTCTAATCCCTGCTTTGATAAAAATGGCTCACGGCCAGTTTTATTTAAATAGGAAAAAGAAATATTAGATATAAACAGATTTTAAAATTAATTTAAAGTAAATATAAAAATTGAAGATTTAAATTTAAGACATAAAACACTGTTTATTAAGATCTGATTTTTGTAGTAAAATTTATTTTATTTATTTACTTAATTATTATATTAGATTATTAGTAATAAAATGATAGATATAGATAAAGTAGGGAAAACTTTTAAAATCTGGTATATAATTATACAGTGTTAAAAGGAAAACGAAGAAAATAATTTCTTTCAAAATTTTAAATTATGATAAAAATATTTGTAAATTAAATTAGAAAATATATAGATATTTATATATGTATTTATATAAAACGGATTCAAATTTAATTTTATAGAAAACTTTATTTTGTGCAAATTATATATATATATATATAGTATTATTATATTAATAATATTAATCATAAAATAAACCTATAATATTTTTTTAACTTAAAGAACACTAAATACAGTGCTCGGTTTTTTTCTTTTTTGAAAAGAAAAATTAAATTTTGATGCAAACTAGAAAGACTATATTACTATCTTAAAAACAGTTTAATTTAAATAAATTAAGAAAAATTTATATATGTATATATATAAATATATAGTTTCGGTTCTTAATATAAAAAGTTAGGAAAAATATTTAAATTTTATATTAAGAGTTTAATGATTATGCACTATCAGTGTAAAGTAGTTTTATACTGTCAACCAATTAAAAATAATTGTTGGTGTGACTTTTAAGGTAATTATTATAAAAGTCAACAAACTTACCATACATAGTGGGTTGTGATAAGATGACAGCGTAAAACTGCTTTACATTGTTAGTGCATAGTCTATTTTCTCTTATATTAATATATTTAGCTATTAGCTAATATTCTGTCGATATTAAATTTTTATAAATCATTTATTAAGTATCTTTAATGAGAATAGAAAAGTCTATATATTTATGTTTGGGTTTTTGTATAAATAAAGAAAATTATTTTTAATATACATACATACATACATACATACACATATATATATATATAAAATAGGAAAATATAAATTATTTGAATAATAATTATTTTTTCATAAAAAAACAAATTGGAAAAGGAAATAAAAATATATTTGATCAATAAAATTATTATTTTTGTAATTATTATATTTAAATAACTATTTTGAATGTAACAACATTTGTGTAAAGATATGAGTTATCTTTGTGAAATTGACATCTATCAATAAATAAGGAAACTATGTCTAATCTTTTAAAGAGTAGTACCCTGGCTTAAAGTTGATCATTAGTGAAGTTATGAGTTTGTTAATTTGAGGACTATGCAATAATGCATGTGCCCCTGTAGTATGGAAAATTACAGTTTGATACACAGCAAGATGAAGACAAGGACCACTTATAAGGTTTAGAGGATATTGGTATCGAGTTGTGAGAGTCTTATGGTCAGGTTGGTACCCTAGATGTCGGGACAATTACATAATCAACTTGATAACCTTAACAACTGCTCAGCATCACAGAATTGGTATAGAGTATATCCCTAAGGAATTGCATGCTCCTTTTCTCTAGAAAATGATGATGATGTTGGTACCTTTGTGAGGGGTTATACAAGCTCCCAATCACTTCTCAAGATGGATGATGATTGATGACAATCATTAGCGGGGGTATGGATCCATACGAGTTGTGAAAGTTTGACTTGTTTCATAATAACTTGGGTCAAACCCTAGGATCCCCATTGTATTTGTTTGCTAACAAACTAGTTTGCTTTATCTTCACTCCTTTGCTTTGTTTCTTTCTTTTTGTTTCTTTGTTTTGTGTATGTGTTTGTGACATATTATGAAGATAGAGGATCCTGACGTCGAGGATGTTGAGACTGGGAAGAATTTAAAAGAAAGTGGTGTCACAGAAGAATTATTGGAACTATGGTACACACTTTATATTATGTTCTAGGATAAGGGTGGGATTGTGCATAGTCATTGCTCTAACTTAGGTCTTTTTTGAAAGGTAATTATTTATTTCTTTGGTCACGTATTTATTTTATAACGAGGATTAAAGTAATCATATTGATAACAATGATGTATATTTATGGTTGGTATATATGGTGTTTACATTTACCTTGAACATATGTTGCTTTATAATTTCATTATTACATCGAAAAAGATTTTTCATAAGAAAAAAATCTCTCTCAATCTAATTAAAGTAAATATAATAAATTGTGGGAATAAAAGTCAATATGATTGAGTGTCAAAACCCTATAAACATAACGCATAAGGGAAACATCTACGAATACATAAAAGTGCTCCAAAGCCCTGCATCAATACAAACAAGGACCTCCTGGACATAATTAACCACCCAAATTGGACAAGCTAATACCCCTCTACAAATTCAAGGAGGGATACCGAAAACAAAGCCAAGATAAATGGCAAGTTTGTGACTATTATACAATCCCCACCACAAGTAACGCCAAACCATGTCACTGCAGCAGATGATTTACTTGGATCATGATTGTCCTTAGAGCATGATTGTTCTTAAATACTAATAAATTATAAATTAAAATTTATTAAATACTAATACATCAAATAAATATATAATAAAAATTAGATATACATTTTAATGAATAACTTTAAATAATTTTTTATTATTATCAACCAAAACAAAAAAATTATTTTATTTTTTTTACCATCAAGAATATTAGAAGATCCTATGTCTATTTTTTATTTCGAAGTAAGATTGTGGATAAGAGTTAAAATTTTTTGTCATACTTGGCATTCCAAAAATAAGCGGCTTTGTAGTAATGCTCGTATATATATAGACCCTCACTTGATGTGGTGGTCAATTTGTACGTCTCTTAATTTTTCAAAGTTCACACAACAATCCCAAGAAATACTTGTTCTACCTTCCCTTCCTCTATATCCACCATCTTCTTAGTGAGTGGGAAGAGACATACAAAAATGACCGTTAACAACACGAATAGTGGGCGATTTAGTGTTAAGTTTATAGCACAAGTAATAAAAGGCCCACTGTTCATGCTTTGTGCCTCCTTCTTTGTCATGGCAGGAGCGGGCGGCCTCTATGTCTTTGGATCATACAACGAAGCAATCAAATCTTCACAAGGTTATGATCAAAGCACGCTCAACTTTGTGGGGTTTGCCAAGGACCTTGGTGCAAATTTTGGTACACCTATTGGTCTCATTGGAGAGTTTACACCTCCATGGTTGGTACTCCTTCTTGGCTCAGCCTTCAATTTCGTTGGCTATTTCATGATCTGGCTTGCGGTCACTGGCAGAATATCCAAACCCCACGTTTGGCAGGTTTGCATTTACATGGCCATCGGTGCTGGTTCTGTGAACTTTGCCAACACTGGAGTAATAACCACGTGTGTCAAAAACTTCCCAGAAAGTAGGGGCACGATACTGGGTCTGTTGAAGGGTTACGTTGGACTCAGTGGAGCTATCATGACCCAGCTTTACTTGGCCATTTATGGGAATGATTCTGAATCTCTCATCCTTCTCATTGCATGGCTCCCTGCTGCTATCTCAGCGGTATTTGCATGTGTGATTCGGATCATGAAGGTTGGAACTAGCACTAGGCAACCCATTGAGCCAAAAATAATCTACCAGTTTCTTTTTGCATCAATCACACTTGCATTATTTATCATGTCAATGATCATTGCTCAGAAACAGATTGCTTTCTCCAAAGCAGCCTATATTGGATGTGCAGCTCTGGTATGTTTTCTGCTTATCTTCCCTGTGTTCATTGCTATTAGGAAAGAGTTTTTACTGTGGAAGTGGAACATGAAGGAAAAAGTTGAAAATACTGCAAATGAGGTAATCATAGAGAAACCCCAAGAAGTTGAACCTAAAGAGTCACCACCCTCTCCAAATTCTTCTAGGAATGATCCAAACACGTCTTGTTTTGCCAACATATTTAAAAAACCTGAAAGAGGAGAGGATCACACCATTCTGCAAGCACTGTTAAGTGTTGACATGTTGTTATTGTTCATTTCATCATTTGCTGGCTATGGAACAAACGTAACAGTGGTGGACAATTTGGGACAAATTAGCAAGTCTCTAGGATACACTGGCAACACAGCGAGAGCATTTGTGTCACTTGTAAGCATTTGGAATTACTTTGGAAGGGTCTTGGCCGGTTTCGTGTCTGAAATTTTGCTTCAGAAGTACAAAGTTCCACGCCCTCTGTTGTTGACCTTTTCGCATTTCGTTACATGCATTGGTCACCTTCTTATTGTGTTCCCAGCACCCGGTTCAGTCTATTTTGCATCAGTGATAATAGGATTTTCCTTTGGTGTAGTAATTCCAATGCTCTATGCACTTGTTTCTGAACTCTTCGGCCTTAAATATTTTGCCACACTGCAGAATTGTGTCTCTATTGTTATTCCCTTTGCATCATATCTGCTAAATGTGATAGTGACTGGCTTCTTTTACGATAGAGAGGCCAAAAATCAGCTCAAAAAAAGTGGCAAAGAATGGGTGAAGGGCACGGAGTTGACTTGCATTGGAACCGAATGCTACAGGCTTCCTTTAACGATAATGGCATGCGTCTCTTTTCTCGCAGGAGTGACTTCTTTGATTTTTGCTATGAGGACCAGACAGTTCTACAAAAGTGACTTGTACAAGAAGTTCACACAGGAAGCCCCAGCTGCTGAAACGGAGTTGACTGCATCCTCGGTTCGTGATGAAGAGGAAGTGATTAATGGTGGTGGTAAACGTTGAGGCAGGAGTTAATTAATTAGGTCTACAGGCTCGTCTATGTTTATGTTCTTTTTCTATTTTGTGGAAATAAGAACTTTAGTCTGTCTTAGTTGTGTTTATGTTTTGTTTTTTAAGGAGGAGTTAATATTAGGTATCCATTATATTTTGTGGAAATAAGAACTTTAGTCATATCACGTAATGTTTATGTTCTGTTCATGTTTTTATTTTGTGGAAATAAGAACTTTAGTCATATCACGTAATGTTTATGTTTTTATTTTGTGGAAATGAGAACTTCAGTCATGTTTATCCTATGTTTATATTTTGTTGCTATTTTTTATTTTTATTTTTTGCATTAATAATATTGTACTGTCATTTGTGTATAAATAAGTATATATTTTAATTAATTTTAATATGATATGTGTTTTAAATAGTTATAATAATAAAATTATTTTTATTAATATTAATTTAAAAAAGTAATATATAATTCTTATTAAAATAAAATTCAATATTTATATAAGATTTTCAATAACGTAAGTTGTTGAGAACTGACAATTTATGCTTGCAGCTTTTGTCATCAAGAAAAATCAAGATGTAAAAACAATTCATGGTGTTAAGAAAACACATCTTATTGCAATGATTTAAGTTGTTGAGAAAAGTCACCATAGTATAATGATATTAGTTGTTGAAGAAAATTATCTAATTGCAATGACTTTAATTGATAAGAAAAAAAATGTCTTTTGCAACGATAATGTTTGCTACGAGATAATTGTAGTAGTAACAATTGTGTCAAAATGACAACTATAATTATTATTGTTAAAGCATAAATAGAGATAGCATCATCAAATATTGCTGCAAAACTTATTGTAATGGAACTTATTATAGTGACGATAATATTTTTCGCTGAAAAAGTTGTTTTCTCCGATAAAATTAAAGATATGCAAGCAAAAAATGTTGATGTAAAAAACTTTTAATCTTACATATAGTCATATTCTAAGCATTAGAATGGAACTGACATTCTATTGTATATTTTTTTGTCTTTAAAACGAGAAATAGTAGAGAAAAATAATAAATATTAATGAGGTGTTTGCATTGTTGGAACGTCTAAAAAAATATTACTTTTAATGAAACTTTCAAAAAGTTATGATTAACTAATTATTGTAGGAATTGAACTACATATATGGCTACCATCGGATGATTATATATCACTTGTATTTTAACCCATAGAATATAAGGATAATTTTTATATTTTATTAACATTTTAAAGAAATTTTTAAAAAAATCAAGTATAAAAGATGATATATTTTAAATTTTAAATAAAATTATCTAAAGGATAATGAGATTTTTTAATTTATTAATTGTTTGGATGGTAGGACTAATTGTTGTGGGGTTGACGTGTTGGGGTTTTTTCGTATCATTTTCTGTTTCTCTGTTTTATAATGCTCCTAACTCCTAAGGCACATCTTGTGTTTTAGCTTATCTTATTTTCATCAATAAAATTTTATTTTATCCAAAAAAAATTATTAATTGTTTGGTTATTATAATTTAAAATAAAATAAAATTAAAAGGCATGTGAATAATATTAAATAAGAAGAAATTCAAACTATTGTAATATTAAGAAACATTTTTATTACTTTAATATATTTTAAATAAATAAAAAGTGACATGGATAACATTAGATGAAAATAAATTTAATTTTTTTAATTGATAATTTTTTAATAAATTTTATAATAACTTTTATAATTTAAAATTAAATAAATAAAAAGTCAAAGAAGAGTGAGAGAAGCTTTTTACTTTCAATGATTACGACTGAAAGTCATATTCAAAAGAGAAAAGAGAAAATATGGATAGTGAGTTAATTGAGAGAACAATGAAAATGAAAGTCTTACTTCAAAGTTGCATATTCTAGTTGATATTTAAAGAGTAAATCTTGTAACTTTAAGATGTGAATAATTGCTAGTATTGATCACGAATCAAGAAGGGAAAAAACAAAAACAAAGATTGAGTTTATTTAGACTATATTTGGTACAACTTTTTTTAAAAGTTACTTTAAATTTAAATTTTTAAATAAGTGTTTTAAAATTAAATTAAAAGTTTTTTTCGATACTTTTTGTTTTTTTTAATTTAAATGATTTGACCTGAGATGGAGAGGAGAGAGAACAAAAAGTGGGGCAAGACAGGGATATGAGTCCTCTAAAGTTGGATAATAAATATAGGGGGTACAATTTAATCTTTCACCATACATTTTGTTTTGTTTTTTTTATTAATATTTTGTTTAAGTAAAAGTATACATCAATGGTTGAGATCAATGCAATTCATTTTTGAACCGCAGATGATCTTGATCCGACGAGGATGAAGAGAGAGCAAAGGGAGAGAGAAGAAATGGCGGGGAGCAAAAACAAGGAGAAAAAGAAGTCAATTTTTTTAAATGCTCATTTACCCAGTTTTTTTTTCAAAAAAGTTAATTTTTTTTTCTTTCTTATAATAAAAATTAAATTGCTTATAAACTTTTAATATATATATATATTTATAACTTCTTGTTTTAATTAAGGAGAAGAAAAGTTTACCAACGTGTAATTGGTTTGAGTAGAACTAGGACTTAGATTCTTTAAACAATGTTTCATGTTTGAGCTTTATGGATGAAAAAACGTAATTAGGATGAAAGATTCGACTAAAGGTTGCCAACTAAATTTTTTGACACGGATTAGTTTCGGCAAAACTACTAGATACTTCACACTAATAACACAGTGACAAATTTTTTTAAAAAAAGTTGAACCAAATATTTTCTTAATCTTGGCATAAATTACATGCATTCTTTATTTTGGATGAATCGTTATTTCACCTTGAGGATAAGAACAATAAATATTGTGTAGCGTTTAAGGTGAAAAAGTATATTAGGCCCAAACATGGTCTGTACTCCGTACTGTGTTTCTTAAATTTAATATCTAAGTCTAATTTATTTATGTGTTATGAGCTTTTTTCAAGTTTTAATTTAACCTTTTCAGAATATTGACCTCACCTAAAAGCTCATTTAAAAGTTTACTGTCTAAGAAAAAATTTAAACAAGGCAAAAAAAAAAAAAACTTTTACACGTTAATGAAACTAATTTTTGTTAAAGCTAAAAATGTTATTAATAAGAAAAGCTTAAATTGAACACAAAAGATATGTACAATTTAAGACACAAGCATATAATAACAGATAGTAACCGGCCTCTTAACATAAGGCATAAAGGTTCTCCAAAGGCCTGCATCAATACAAACAAGGGGACCTCCTGGACATTACCACCCAAATTGTACAAGCAAATACCCTCTACAAATTCAAATGGCAATTAAGTTTGTGACTATTATACAACCCCCCCTCCCCCAAGTAACGCCAAACTATGTCTCTGCAGTAGATGATTTACTGGGATCACGATTGCCCTAAGAGCATGATGGAGTCCCCACACACTAATCCTAAGGCCCTTCCATACAATACAACCACATCCCCCGCACTCCTAAACTTCAACAAGTCAAATAAATCTGTGCGCTTAGCCCACAGAGCAAGATATAGAAATCCATGCAGCTCTGCTATATTAACACCTCAGCTAGGTGAAATGCCACGCCTCTGTCTCCTCAATGTATTGCACTATTGCTCAAGCACATTCAGCCGTGCCTACAAGTTGCATGTAATCATACCATCTTGCCATCACCTGCGCCCCTAGCCACAGCATAGAGTAGAAATTGCTGTGTGACCACCCTACACACCAGTTAGGGGTCCATTAATCACATTACTACTGCCACACTCTAACATAAAGGAAGAACATATCCGATGTTAGGACAAAAGTGCCGCTTAAAACCCACACCTCAAAAGAACACCCCCCGACCAGACTCAGATTCGTGCAGAACATAATCCCCATGATCCAATGAACTTCTTTAACTTCAGCACCGTGTCTCTCATTGAATGCCACAAGTGTGTACACATTGCAACTTAGTTCTCTTCCACTATCAAAGCGCACAAGCCGCAATCTATTCAAGATTCTCTACCAGTGGTCATCCCTCGTCATATTAAAGCCAGACATGCTGCTGGATTTGAGAATCAACAAAAAAAGAATAATTCAAACCACATCCAACAGCAGGAATATTCCGAAATTGATTCAATCTAATAAATATCAAAATTGATCTAAAAAACTAAAAATTAAATAAAACAAAAACTAAAAACATTGAAAACTGAAAAAACTGAAATTTTTGATTGGATTAGATGGAATTTTATATTTGATTTTGAACATCAATCTAATTCGATCCAAACCGAACTTAAACATACACATGTTTTACTAGCTAGTATTTTAGCTTGTGCAATACATAGGACAAACATTTATTTTATATAACTGAAAGTTACAATAAATAAATATATACTTTTAAATATATAAATTATATTATAATTAAATTTTGTAATAAATAAGTATTTTTAAATATATGAATTATATTTTAATTTATGGTATATAATTTATATTGTGATACATGTTATTTTTAATTATTAGGAAATTTTTTAAAAAATATTAAAATTCAATTTAGAAATAAAGAAGGAAAGGATATATTAAAAGAGATAAGAGTGATAAGTTAAAAAAAAATCCCTAAAAATGCTTTCATTCAAGATACCTATTCTAATTTTTATATATAGGATTTATAAATTTATGATGCCACTCATAGTTATATTTTTATTTCTTATATATTTGTAAAATTATCACATAACTTATACTTATTTATGAAAAATATATTTAATTAAAGACAATTTTTTGAAATTATTTGAATAAAGGTATATAAATATAACTATCAAGTTGTGTAAATTTATTTTTAATAGTCCATATTTTAAGAATTATACTACTATTAACTATATAATGACATAGATTGATATATTTGATATTTTCAATTATTTTTTATTATGTTTATATCTTTCTATTTATTTAATACTTTCTTTAAAGAAAAATAAAAGTAAGACTAAAATCGAAAACTGATCCAATCCAAACCACTTTAGATTAGATGAATTAAGTTTACATTTTAGACCAAACCGATTGAATGATGAGTTAAGAAAATTGAAGTAATTGGATCAGATGGTTTTTCTCTTCAAAATTGAGTCAATCCAATCTACAAACACCTCTATCTAGTAGTCATCCATTGTCACAAATAAATATTAGCCATTTCTACTATTTGCTCTATATTCCTTCTCTCATCTAAATTAATATATAGGTTAGTGTAAGACACATGAAAACACAAGCTTGTGTTTTAAATAACTTTTGCAAATCCCTTTTGTAAAACTGTTTCGTCTTATGTAGGACGATATAAGATTGATGGTTGAGACGAAATTGTTCTTTTACTTTAAGAGAAAAGCTAACTTGGGAAGATACTTAAAATGATTTTCTTTCTTCAATATATATAAACAACTTATATAGGACGTAAAAGAGAGAGATAAAAACACGGGATTTTTATACTGGTTTATCTAAACTTAAGACTACGTCCAGTTTTTAGCACATCACCTCAAGATTTTCACTAAAAGATAAGACTATTATAAGTATTCTTTAACTAAGCCTCTTCAGGTTCAACACAAGTATTCTTTTTAATTGCTTCTCCAAACAACTATCCAAGTATTATTTTCATACAGGAGTCTTTAAGATCAACGCTCAAGTATTCTTCAAATACAAAGCCTCTTTAGGCTTTCATCAATTTCACTAAGAAAAAAGTTAAATGTTACACTAATTGACTTTCTTCATCTTAGTAAGTCGGATATACAATTTAAGTACAAGCCTTTTGAATTTGCTCATAAACTCTTAGACAATATAATTAATGAAGAGCTTTAAGAAAGAAGAGAGTTCAAATGCACGTTTCAAATGGACTAATTTTTTTGCACCTATATTTGACTCAATTATGGTTAAACAGATCTAGATAAGGTGAAACCAACTTCTTTTTTTTTCAATTAAGGTGAAACCAACTTGATATTTAGACAAAATATAATTTAGATAATTTTATAATTTAGTCTATAATTAGGTCAATCAATATCTTAAAAACATATGTGGTTGGTTAAAGTGCTACATGTTTGATTTTTTTCTTAAATAAGGTTTTAGGTTCAGGATTTGTATATGAAAAAAAAAATTGAAAGAGAATACACGTGGTATAGACAAGAAAAAAGTTCTTAAAAGCATGCACTCAATATGCTCATTTTGACAACTCAACGGGGAAAAAGATCAATCGTAGCTCTTGCATGACTGCTATGTAACCCCGATGAACAAATTCGTTGAGGTCTTCGGGATAAGTTGCAATGTCTATTAACATATGTTTATAGTACATATGGTGCATTATTGGAGACTTCAATTCCAAGTTCCATGATTTTGAGAAAATAGGGCCACGTTCATAGAGCGCCAAAGGTAAATGTACTTCCTTCGATTTTATCGTACAAAATTGCAATCTAATTGATACAGGGTTTATGGGATACCCCAATCATTTGGTGTAGATAAATTGTAAGAAAGACTTAATAATTATCATAATCTCTTATGGAGAATTCAATTTTAAGAAGGAACAATCTATCATCTTCCTTTCTTTAATATCATAATGCCCCCTTATTATGAGATTCCATGTCTCACCAAATAATTGGGTATCCCACATTTGGTGTAAAGGCAAATTATAAGAAAGACTTAATAATTCTCATTAACCTCTTATGGAGAATTCACTTTCAAGAAGGAACAATCTATATATCATCCATTTCCTTTCTTTAATCATCATGCCCCCTTATTATGAGATTCCATGTCTCGCCTCTTCCCAGTAATTAAGAGTAGCATGCTTTTAGGCTTCCTTTCTTTCTTCCTTGCTCACTCATCTAAGGATAAATTAAATGGTACACAACACCTGGTGCATCCACAATCCTTTGCCCAACAATATGAAGAATATGCAAAATAGACCCAAAGAATAGAATAAGTACGCATTACTAGAATTTATTTAATTAGAAAATGATTTAGAGACTGAAAAAATGTTTAGTTACTAAAGAAATTGATTTAGAGACTAAAAGAAGTTAGTTTCTAAATCAATCTTTATAGTAATTGAAGATTTTATTTATCTATTTAGGGACTAATTTTTTGGTATCCAATATCCTAATTAACCTTTGATCATTTCACTTCCTCTATGCAAAATAGTTTTAATTTTCATATAGTCATTAAAACGGGATCTAGCATTCTAATAATTTTGTAATTAAAATATAATTAAGATTTTTTACTAAACATGTACTCTTATTATTCAAATGATGTATACACATAAATCAGTGCATTGTACATATATACAACTTTTAATTGTTTTAATAACAAACAATGTATTTTGAAGAAAAAAATTAGAAATTAGATGTACCATTTTAAAGAACAACTTAATAAATTTATTGTTATTGTTATTTATTATCAACCTAGAAAGAAATTATTTATTAGACTTAATTGTACTTTTTCGTCTCTCAAGTATCGAAATTATGCAATGTTGGTCTCTCACATAGCAGTCCAACACATATGTTGACGTACATACTTGGTAAGTGACATGACATGCTGGCGTGGCATATCAAATTAGAGAAGAAATTTACAAAATGTTTGTGGTGGGATTTTAACCCCAACCACTTCACCTCAACACCACTATCATACCACTAAGACAAAGTGCTAGTTTCGTATATAAAATTATATTATATATAACTTAAATTGAACATACATTAATTTATTACTACTAAATAGATTATTTGTACTAAATATAACTTAGTATATATTATTAATATTTAATATTAGTTTATTATTATGTACTAATAATATTAAATATTAATAAATTAAATATTAAATACTAATAAATTATAAATCAAAATTTATTAAATACTAATACATTAATAAATATATAATAATGTTATTAAATATTAAAACATATAAATTAATAAATATACACTAATAATATTAAAATTAAAATTAATTATTTAATATTAATAAATATAAATTATTTTATATTGATACTTTAATAACTTATAATTTTATTAATTTAATACAATCATATTAAATATTAAAACATATAAATTAATAAATATATACTAATAATATTAAAAAATATAAATTAATTTATGTTGATACTTTAATAAATTATACTAATAATATTGGGTTTATACTTTGATGAATTTATATTTTTAATAATAAATTATTAATATTAATTTTAATATTATTAGTACATATTTATTAATTTACATTTGTTAATATTTATTATTATTATTATTATTATATATTTATTCACTTACTAGTGTTTAATAAGATTTAATTTATAATTTATTAGTATTTAATATTTATTTTATTAATGTTTAATATTATTAGTATATATTAATAAATATAAATTAAGCTATATATAGTATAAATAATTTATTTAGTAGTAATATATATATATATATATATATATATGCAAATATGGTGTCTCATTTAAATTATATATAAAATAATTTTGATTTGTATCTTAAGCTAACACTTTGGTTTAGTGGTAATGATAGTGGTGGTGTAGTGAAGGGGTGGGGGTTTAAACCCCACCATTAATATTTTGTAAATTTCTTTTTAATTTTTGCATTATACGTTGCATGTCATGTTAAGTTGCACAAGTGCAATACTTATCAAACCAAAAATGTAATTAAAACTATTTATTATTACCAAATCAAAAATATTATGGATAAGCAAGAATTTAATGTCTATTTCTTTTTCTTTTCTTTTTTTTTGACAAAAGCAAGGTTGTGGATAAGAGAAGAGTTAAAACTTAGATCCCATTTTGTTATATCATTAATAATAGGCACTTTGACTAAAGTATGGGTAAAAATATAAATAAATTATTAAAATAGAGTTATTTTGAAATATTTAATTGAAATATGGCTATTTTTGTCATATCATTTTAAAAGTCGTTAAATTATGTGGTGATTAAACCACTAGGGTTGGCCTAGTGGTAGGAGAGTTTAGGTATGCATGAGGTTGCAGGTTCTAACCTTAGTGCAATTATTGTACATCAAAAAAATTATGTGGTGATTTCTAATGTTATATAACTTTTTTATTTTTTTTTTAAATGGACTGTGTCCATGTGGCATACTATGTAGGATGTAGTCTATTTTTTTTTTAAAAAAGTCTACCACATAAATATTGCTAGTTCACATGTTGACTTCTTCAAAAATTAAAAGAAAAAAGAAAAAATAAGTAAAAAAATAATATAATAAAATATTATATATATATATATATATATATATAATAAAATCTACATAAATAAATATACATTATATGATAAATTAATAACCATAATCTATAATTTTATATATAGTTATATAAAATATTAATTATATAAAATATTATTAACTATGTAATCAAAGGATGTGGGTATTTGAACATAATATATTGATGTCACCATTCGAATAGAAAACTTTTCTTTTCCTTTTGAAACATCACTTATTCGAATAACATTCGTTTGAGCATAAGCTTATCAAATTTTTCTTTCTTGTGTCATCTTATCCACCAAATACAAGTCATCATAAACAAATAAGCAGTTAGAACTGGTTTTAGTGCAACTGTCCATTTCATCAAATTTTCCACAAACCTTCAATGTAACATTCAATACCACTCAAAAATTGTTGGATAAGGCCAATGACATCATGTTCAATCCCATATTGAAACTGGTAACCAACCTCAACTTCTAATACATGTCTTACAAGTAGCTAGTCAACCTTGTATATTGAAACTGATCACCAACAACGAATATATATAAAGAAATGTAATTAATTTTAATTTATAAGAATTATGAAATATAAGAATAGAGAAAACATAATTTATTTTCATTTATTATAGTTGATGAAGGATATGGTGTCTGATGACAAGGAGTTAACGCGACTGACAAATCTACAACATATATAGATTTATAGAGCCTTTTTGACATACTTTAATGCATTAACTTAGTGAATATTGTAAGAAAATAACCCATATGTATATATATTTTTTTGTGATTCATGTTTTGAATGCTTTGAATGGAAAAAGTGCAAGAATACAATAATTTTATTGGTTTTTAATGTAGGAAACAGGAGCAATAATTAGAAGCTTCATTTTTCAAACTCGAACTTTGACTTTTCCTCCTTGTTTGGGTCACAACTGAAACTCTAGAAATGTGATTGAAGAAATCCTAGTCTCTATTGAAAGCTTAAACGTAGATCTACACTTTTTTATGAAGAGTGTTTAATCAAATTCAAAGTGTATCATAGATAAAATCAGGTTTGAAGTTGAAGTGGATGTGTTGTCCTAACAATACTAATGTAGATGCATTGTTTTGAGCATATCTTGAGTTGTAGATATTGAAACAACATAAGACTAGTGCCATTTTTTCAAAGATAAAATTATCTACAACATTCGTGAAGACATAAAAAGCTAATTCTGCTTGTAGGATGCTCGAAAAATGAAAATTTATGATCAGCATTACAAAACCCACCCGACGGGTTATGTTGGCTGCTTTGCAAGTCCAAGTGCCTGCCCAGCGCCACCCATGTTGCGATTTCTTAAAAAAAAAAAAAAAACAACGAGTCTAGGCTCTAATTTTTTTTACGTTTGTTACCCTTTAATGGGTATAGGTTCGTTCTTTTAAGGTTTAAAAAGCCCAAACTCACCATTTAAATGCTTGTGTCTACCATTAAAGATTGGAGGAATGACAACAATTTTAAAGATTCATGACTCTATCCTCACCTCTCTAATAGATTTGTTTTCTTTTCTTTTTCTATGAAATTTTAATTTCATTTGGGTTAGGTTAGGACGAACCTTAATTTGAATTTAATGTAATTGATTTCTCTTTTTGAATCCTTCTCTTGTTTCTGTTAATTTAGTTGTTAAATTTTTGCTTAATGTTTTTTCATGATTGCATTCGTTAAGAATTGATCCGTAATCTAAATCTTGCAATTGAAAAATTGGTGTTTAAACTATTCTAATTCAATAACCATACAATTCTTAAGCCTAGGGATAGGGATAGATTATATCTTTTGTGTGAATATCTTTCTCTCAATGCTTCTATGAGTGATTTTGTTTGCCTAAGGGATTAGGGTTTATAATTAGGATTAAAGGATTTATTGCCTAAGGAATTAGGGTTAAACTAATCTATCTATTATCTATTATAAAAGAAGGTTTTGCCATGTAGGGAAATGACATGTGGCATCACCGTATTCATTCTTTTTTCGCCTAAATTTTATCTTTTTTCATTTTTTTTAATTCATAAAAATACAATATTAAATTTAATTATAGTAATTAAGATGATTATAACAAGTATATATTCTAATGAAATTAATTAGTTAAATCACTAAATCTTAAATAGATTTTGATTTTATATAATATGGTAATTAATTTATTAAATACATAATTATAGTAATTAAGGTGATTATAACAAGTACATATTCTGATTTGAAATAATTAAGGAAATTATGATGAACAGAGAGAGAGAATAAACCATCAATTTTATCCCTAAAGTATTACTTTCTTTCTAAATAGTCATTAAAGTAAACAAATTATATAAGTAATCTCTCAAGTATAATAAATCATTCTAAATAGTCCTCCAAATATCCAAAAATCGTTCAAATTAGTCCCTGGACGTTAGTAAAATATATCAACATAAGGATTAAGTTGATGGATATTCAATACTCTTGAGACTACTTATATAATTTTATTACTTTAAGGACTATTTAGGAAAAATGGTAATACATGAAGGACCAAATTGACAGTTTACTTTCTCTCTCTCTCTCTCCCTATATATATAATGGCAGCAAAACAAGCTACCCAGCCTATTGCAGATAACAAGCTAGGCCAAAAAGGCTTGAATTTTATTCAATGTTTTAATTTAATGCCCAAGCCCGACTCTGTGGGTTGTGGACTTTTGGGATCGGCCTACCATTTTTTTTGTTGTTGAATTTTTTTTTCTTCAAAATTTCAGATTGAAATATATTGTGATAATTATTTTTATTAACATATTTATTTTAGTGCAATAAATAAAATATAAATAATTATTTTATTATATTATTACATTTATAAAAAGATTGAAATGTGATATTATGACAATCATTATAATTGTTTTTAATCCAAAAGACAGTACTTATATATTATAAGGTAATATCATTTATAATTTTATAAAAGTTACAAAATGAGTAGTTATAGATTAAATGGTTTACTGCATATGAATTTATAAACGTTGCAAAGGTCTTATACTATTATAAATATTTGCAGCTCAAAAAATACAAAATGTAATACATGTATTGTAATTCTGTAAGTAGCCTATTTCAAATAAATTAAAATTTCAAAAGTCTCCTAACATCTTAAATATATGTAACTTAAAAAAGATAAAATATAATTTGAAATCATGTACTATAACTTTATAAGTAGCCTTTGTCAAAATCAAATATCAAAACTTATGTCAAACAAATGAAAGTTTGAGATAATGAATTAGTAACTATTTCTAGTCTCCTAAAATTCTCGTAATTTCATTTTTTCTTAATAAAATTAAAAAAGAAGCGGGTAGCCTGAACTCGACTGACTGGCCCGATTATGACAAGGCTTTATTGCATCAGGCTAAAAAGCTTGCATTTTTTTGGACTCAAATTTATAGCTCAAGTCTTATATTTTAAAGAGCAAACTTGAACTGACCTGGCTAGCTTAACCCATTTTACCACCTCTAATTTTAATTAAGGTAATTAAGATTATTTTAAAATAAGATCGTGAGATTATTTTAAATTAATTAGAATGATTATGACTAGTATATATATTCTTCTTCACTTTTTCCTTTGATCACACCCATTGCATGTTTCATTCTTCAGTATATTTTGAACCTATTGTTGGCTCTTTTGCAAAGGTTCACCATCAATAATGAAAATATAAAAGAAATCATAGGTCTTATCTTCAATTTTTCTGCCTTCATGCAAAGTTTTAGATTTTCAACTTCTTTGTTGCATGGTATGAATGGAATACAAACGGGGTATTCCTTTTTGATTTGTGAGATGCATTGAAGGACTGCGAAAAATGGTCTTAGCTAGAGGAATTTGTGTGTTGCTAATTGATTCAAGAAAGACAATAATTTATAATTCGATTTTCAAGTGGCAATGTAGATATTATTAATGTATATATAATTAGTTGGGTTCTTTTTTATTCGTACGAAGCAAGAATACATGAATCAGAATGTAAACATTCTTATTATATATAAACATGGTCATTAATTTTCTTCTTTTTTTCTTCCCTTAATACCCATGAACCGTATTTATTGAAAATGTACTTTATGATCCAAATTAAATTATAATTATAATTTATTAGTCCCTCTGGTCCTAAGAACTAAATTAAAAGTGCTGATCGGTCCCTTTTATAAAAACCAATCCATAATGTCTCTTGCATTAATTTTTTTTACAAAAATACCCTTAATTAAAGTCTTTTATCTTAGTTCAATAAGTAGTTAGTGGATATATTAAATTTAGACTTATGGAAAGACAAGAAGTCTAATATTAGGGCTAATTTAGAAAAAAAAAAAGTATAAATTTAAGACAAATTTAATGTTATCAACTAAATTAACCAATTTTCTTAATCTTAGTCATACAGTTAACTGGTTCATATAAATAAGACCAAAGGAAGCAAAACACATAGGTGTTATATACGAAGTATAATAAAGGCCACCTACATTTATTTCTTTAGATCATTAATTCATTTAATTAATCTTAACCCATTTTGTTTTTAGCTATTGTCTTGGGAATGTTTCATATTTATCTCCCATATTTACATTATTAATTGAGGTGATTGGAAATGAATCTTTATTTACACATAAATTTGCATTTAAGATATTTTACATTTTAATTTTAATGTTAAATTTTTATACGAATTTTATTTATATTAATTAAAAATAATCAATTGATTAAAAAATAATGACTTAAATATGTTTTTAATCTCTATAAAATAAGTAAGTTTTGATTTTAGTCCTTATGAAAAAGTTTCTTTGGTTTTCATCCTCAAAAAACTAAAATCATTATTTTTGGTCCCTATTGTTATATGACACTCGTCAACTGCTTATGTGTTTAACGGAACGTCCAGTGACCATTTTAGGTGACACTCACTAATGTCTGAAGTTTCATATTAACATGTGACACCTCTAAAAAATTTTCTAGATCTCTTAAATAAATACTATTTATCTACCTTAAAATGAACATTAAGGACCAAAAATAATTATTTCAGATTTTAGAAAGATGAAAATTAAAGAAAAATGTTTTACAGAGACCAAAACCAAAATTATCTTATTTTATAGGGACAAAAAAAGGTGATTTCAAATTTTTGAGGAATAAAAAACAAGCAAAAAAAATTACAAGCACCAAAATCAAAACTCATTCATTTTATAAGGACTAAAATCATATTTAAGCAAAAAATAATTGATATTCAACGTTCCTAGCTATGCTTTTTAATAATCATTCAAAACATTTTGGTGTATATAAAGAGCTTGAATTGTTTTTTATTATAAACAATTCATCAACATAAATTTTTTAAATTATTTAAATTTCAATTAGTGTAGATTAATTTTAATATGACCATATATAAGTTTCAGTGAAAAAATATTATTACAAGAAAGCAATCAATGTAAATTATTTGAATTTTAATCAATACAAATTAACTTTTAATTAATAGGTTTTAAATTACTATTGATTTAATCATGATTCATTTAGAAAGTTAATATATACATTGATTGATTTAGCAATAATTTCAAAGGTGAAGTAAATATGTTGTTTGACTTGAATACAATAAAATTTAGAATAAATTGATTATTATTGGTCCTAGTAATTAGTATTGATATATTTGATTGATTTTTTTACTTTTAATTTTGTTATTGTCGTTATTCCTACTTATTTATTATTAATGAGTCCCACTAGAAATTGTTAGTATTTCCACACCTATTTATCACAAATAGGGAATGCTCATATTTTTTAAAAATTTATTGACAATAGAAGATTTTATTAATTTTCATTATACCTATATTACATTTATTTAAACTATCTATTATATTCATTTTCTATTATATGATGAATTATCTTACAAATCAAAATCACAATTTATGAATACCGAAGATTTATTATCTCACCAATCAATATCTCTTTATATTATTTTAATATGCCTTTTAAATTTTTGAATCTTGTGCATAATCGTCATAGTAATTATTTTCTTCCAAAATTATTTTAAGAAAAAATAGGTTATGCACTAATAGTGTAAAGTTGTCTTACACTCCCACCCAACCACATGCCACCATATATGGTAAATTTATTAACTTTTACAATAATTACCTTAAAAGTCATACCAATGTTAATTTTTGATTGTTAACAGGTATAAAATGTTTTACACCGATATTGCATAGTCATTAAACTCTTATTTTAATATCAATTTGATTAATAAAAAATCAAATTTATTAATGAATACTATTTTGACTTAAATCAAATCAATTCTAATTAAAATTTGTATGTGTTTGATTAATGAAAATCCAATCCATCAACAAATAAGATTTTGACTTAAATCAAATCAAATTCTGATTAAAATGTGTGTGTCTTATGAAAAGGAAAGTAAGATATGACTCTGTGGTTCTATGTGTCTAATAAAAAAGAAAGTAAGATATGATCATGTGATTTTGTATTCAATGGATTCAAATTGATGGTTAAAATTTAATTAATTTATAGTCGGAATTACAATCAAAATATAAAACTTATACAAATAAAGTAATAAATTTGAAATAATAAACAAAGTATAAGTAAATTATCTAAATTTTTATAAAAAATATTTATTATTTTCAATTAAATACAAATTTACCAATGTAAATCATGTCACATCTCACCATGAAATTAAAATATTTTTATGCAAAATAATTTTATTTTTTTTATTTTTTGAAATTTAAATTTCAACATTTTATAATTATCACATAAAAATCTAATCTTTATCAAGTTACATTATTATTGTCATTTTTATGAATCATGTAATTCATAATAAATGTTTTACTAACGTAATCAATCCAAATTTAAATTGAATTCAATTTAAATTATCTTAAAAAACATACAAAAATTATCACTTCATCTGTAAATACTCATAAAATCTTAATCAATTCTTTTATTTTTTTATCTTTAGAAATGTCACTTGCTTTCTCTTCCTTATTGGAAGATAATATAGATTTATATTAACATATAAAGTCAATGCAAATTGAATTTAGGCTTTTTTTTGTGTGTGTATGTACAACGGTCACACTGAGATTAGAATCTATGATCTCATACATACTACCCCAACCCCACTACTAGGTCAACCCTAGTGAGTTAATGAAGTTAGGTCGTTGTCTCTTGGTAGCACGTATTTTTTTCTTCTGCAAAAATATAAATGATTTTCCCCATTTTTAATTCATTTAAATGAATAATTATACTAATTAAGGTAATTATAATTAATATGATTTTTGTAACATCTCGAGCGATGACGAGGGTGAGGAGTGATCGCTGGTGCAAAAGAGATAAGACATGGATAAGGAGCAGCTCCTAACAGGCTTCCAGCGTGAGAGGCACATGAATGAATCTAATACACACCGGAACGAGATAGATCCAAAGGCTATGTAAGTATAGGACTGTACAGTTGATGATAGCTTAAAAAGAATTAATAAGTGCTATCTATACCAAGAAGATGCATCTACTTTTTGGTAGCCTATCACTTAAGAACTCCACAGTTAAGCGTGCTTAACTTGGGGTAATTTTGGGATGGGTGACCTCCTGGGAAGTTTCCTAAAAAGCGTGTGAGTGAGGACAAAGCACGTTGAAAAGTCTTCTGTTGGTTTGTGGGGACAGTCGTCGATCCTGAAAGCGACCGAGCGTTACAATTTTTAAGATTTAAATATTCAAATTGATAACACAAGTATATATTTTGATTCAAATTTGTAGCGCATTCAAATTAAGAAATATGAAGCAAGATTTCTTAAAATTTCACACACACACACACATATATAGTGTGTGTGTGGATGACAAAACGTTACTACTTTAAGAACACATATCTACAAGCATTAGCAAGACAATGTATATATATAAATGATATGTATAAATTGTGTATTATGTAACAATACAAATGTCAATATCAAGCTATAAATGATATACACAATCATTAAAATTGCATGTGTGTATACAAATTCAAAATATATTTATAAAAGTAATATTTTCAAAAGACACATTTATTTAAATTTAAATTATATAAGACATATATATATATATATATATATATATATATATAATTATATAATTATTTGAATATATATCAGTATTCACAACTAATTTTATATATTTTTCTAAATATTTAAATACATATCTACTAACATATATTTTTTAAAAATTATAAAATAATATAGAAATATATTAAAAATTATAATAATATAGAAAAATTATAAATTGTAAACTTATGCCCTTGCAAGACATGATGCATTACACTAAAATATATATTTTTTAACAAAAGTCTTAAAATGTTATTTGTCATGTGTATTATATTTTACACAAGTCTTAAATTTAACATTATTTGCCAAAAATATACACAAATATCATAATTATTTTTATATATACATATGTGTCTGTGTGTCTATATTTATATAATATTTATGAACATATATAAAAATTGTTTTCTTTTAGATTATATACTTACCTGTGTAGGGCATAGGTTATTACAGTAGTTTAGAAAAATTAAAGGTAAATTGCTTAACAAGAAGGGATTTAAAAATGATATGGTGCCTCATGATAAGGAGTAATGTGACATAAAAAATATTGTAGAAGAATTTCTTAAATGTGATGTATGCTTTTTGAAGCCTAAATTTATTATATAAAGAAATGATGCTTATACAACAAATTTTACAACCAAAAAGAAAAGGAGAGAAAAGAGTGAAAAGTTTGAATTGTAATAAATGACGTAATGGAGTGAAATAACACAGAAAATGATGTTTGTCTTTTGAGGCTAACTTTATTTGTTTTTATTTTTATTTTTATTTAAGTTTATTTATTTATTTTATGAAAATACATTTTATAATTAATATTTTTATATAATTAATATTTTATATAAGTTTATTTAGTTATTTGTTTTAAAAATATATATATATTATAATTAATATTTTATTTAAGCTTATTTACTTATTTAAATTTTACATTTTTATTTGCATTTATTAACTATTTTAATTAATATTTTATTTAATTTATTCATTGAATTTATTTTGAATTTTATTTAATTTTAATATTTATATATTTAAGTTCATTTATTTAAATTTATTTTTTTAATTTTCAAAAAATTCGCCACGTGAACTAATAACATTCTTATGACAAATTAAAAATAAATACATTACATCCCACGTGACATGCCACGTGAGACGCAGACTATTTTTAAAAAAAAATGTCGCCTGATGTTGGAACACGTGACTTAGTGACTTCTGAATAACACGGAAAAAACAGCTCCAATGCAATAATATGTTTCTAAATCATCTCTTTTTAATAATTTATTTATAATTTTATCCCGCTTTACTCAATGAGCCTCAGTAATTCCTCATTTGACATAGTTGACCTTCATAAATAAACGGCTTTGTAGTAATGCTCCTATATTTACTTGTAATTATATTCAAAAAGAATATTTGTTACCTTCTTAAGAATTTTATATTTTTATCTTTGTTTCAACAACATTTTCAAAATGAAATTACTTATATTTTTTAATTTTATTGAAGGAGAATAAGTATTACAAGTACTACAAGCTTTCTTGCGAAAATATGATATAAAATATTACCTTTAAAGTATTTAATAATTATAATTTTTTAATGTGAGTTTTAACTAATAATATTCCTACACTTTATTTTTCAGAATAATTTATATTTATTTATAGATAAATAGTTTGCTTGTTAGAATTATGCTTTTATGTTATATGTTTCATTAATTTTGTTTTGTAATAATGCCCTTTTTTGATATTAATTATTTTAAAATAGTTTACATTTTAATTATTTTTAATTTAATTGTACCATTATTCAATTAACTTTATTTTTACTTTCACGTTAGAATTTCATCCTCATCTAAAATAAAAGTTCAAATCTTTAAATTCTATCTATAAACCAGTACATACACTTAAATCAGTGCATTCCAGCATACTTATCAGGAGGGTAATGCTTGTGCAGATTGGCTGGCTAAATAGGGAGCGGTTGGTTTCCAGGAAAGATATTAAGATCTGGAATTCATGTTCTCCTCCCCTTTTTACAGTTTGCTTGGCTGATGCTCTTGGTGTCACTACGTAAGATCTTAGTTGCTGTACTTGTTCTTGTTTTTTTTTACTTTCCCATTTATCAAAAAAAAAAAGTGCATTGAACTGCATAAATTTGTTAATAAAATTTTAATAAGAAAACAATGTATTGCATTGTGAAGAAAAAATTAAATATTAGATGTACCATTTTAAAGAATAACTTTAATATATTTAATTATTATCAACCAAGGAAAAAACATTTTTTATTACCAAAGCAAGAATATTGTGGATAAGAGAAGTATGTCTCTAATTTTTTTAGGAAAGCAAGATTGTGGATAAGAGAAGAGTTAAAATTTGAATCCCATTTTGTCAAACGATCAATAATATTCCTCATCTAACAGATTTGAATTTCCAAAATAAGTAAAGATATTCGCAAAACCCAATTTTGGGGGTATGGAGGGAAGGAAAAGAGAACTAGAAAAAGAAAAGAAAAGAAAGATGTTGATGAATGTGATAAATAATGTGATGTGAAATGAAGAGAGATACACAAAAAAAGAAAATGATGAAAGTGAGTTGTAAGAAAAATTAGATATATGTTTAGTATTTTCCTTGTAGGTTTAAATATGATTTTCATTCCTGTACTTTAGCATTTTTTCATTTTTCGTCTTTGCAACTTTTTTTTTCAAAATCGTCCCTGTACTCTAGTACCTTTTTATTTTTAGTTCCTGACAGTTCAACTCTATTACAAAAGCATTAAATTGCTTACATCAGCACATGACACATCATGATGATGTCATCATGTGACACATTAGCGCAAGTAACGTGTCATCATTGCCACTTTAGCAAAAAATGTCACATTAGCAGTGCCATGTCAACAATAGTGTGCCATGTCATCGTTACTGTAGAAGGACTAAAAATGAAAGAAAAAACATTTACAGAAACTAAAAATGAAAAAAAAAAGATGTATAGGGACAAAAAATGAAAAAAATTACATTAACTAAAAGAAAAAATGACATATTTGCAAGCACGAAAAAAATTAAGCCTTAAATATAATGTATAAATTTAATTTATACTTAATATAAAATAAAAATCTTAATGATTAAAACGCTACAGCCAAAGAATTAGGTACTTTAAGATAAAAACACTACCATATAATCAAAATTGCTTGGTTAATCTTACGCTCATGTGCCAACCTGATTCAATGATATAACAAAAACATAACTACAACACCAGCTGACTCATCATCATCAATCCAAATATCCAATTGAATAGGAAAATGATACATATATATAAAATGTGGTTGGTTGGACCCATTGTTATGATTGACATAATTATCTAAATGACTTAACAACAGAGAATGACTAAGGTGTATCAGGTGCATTTTTTCATTTTTTGTGTGTCATTGCTTGTGTTCGTTTTGTATAAAGGGTTACTTCTGATTTTAAGAATTTAGTCTCATCCACACACTCTTCTATAGTAAATTTTAGTTCATATCATTATTTTTATAATTTTTTTATTTGTAGGCTGAGGATGTTGTTGTTCTCGCATTAGCCTAACACAGATTGCCAAGTTTGGCTCGGTAGTTTGTTTATTTCTTTCAAGTTTTCTACTTCTCTTAATCAATCTGGTTACTCTCAATTGTTTCATTTGATCCATGACTTCTGTATATCTACTGTTACTACATATTAATTGAGTTTGTCTTTCCTTTTTTGAATTAATTTTGGTTAATTCAGGTTGTGTCTTAGTTTTATGATTTATCATACGAAGATGTCTTATTACCATTCTTACATGTGTTCTTTTTAGTCTTTTCTGCTTCCCCTTCTGCTTAAACTTTTGATTTTGATAAGCTTGTTTGGATTTATCTAAAGTTTGAATACCATAAATAATTGTTGTACTAGTGCTTGTGTTTTTTTTTTAAAAAAAATAAAATATGAGTTGTGGTTACTATGAAATATAAATGCTCTTTTTGGTAGCTTCAGGTATGGTGTAAAGATTTCCACAAAGTAAATGAAAATAGACAATAAATGAAACTAAATGATTGGTTAATTGATGTGCAAAAACTGCAAGTGTATGGTTGTTGTGAAGTAATAATTCAAAGATCGTATCCACAGGAACTGCACGTTCAGTGATTATTTATAAATAAATAAAAATTAAACAAAGGAATTTTAATTGGGAAATTTAGGGTCTAAGTAATTGAGAGAAAATTGCAGTTAAAGATTAAGTTAAATGGCAATTAAAAATTAAGGGTAATTCAAAATGAGAAGCTTTCTAAGATTAAGGTTTCACACTACGACACTTAATGACTTAATCTCGCTACCTATGTGCTTCATTTGTTCTTATTGAAGGTGAATTAACCTAAGGTACCCTTCGTTCTCTTTCAAGATACGAAGGGATGTCTAATCGAATTTACCACCTACTGTTGTAACGGCTATGTTCAATTAGACCCACTAAGTTCTTTGTTAATTTAATTATTCCTTGAAGGCTTTAACCTACCGTGGTTCAAACCTAAGTTCCTTTCCTATGGGTTCAGTGTTTGGGTTCACCTTTTAGTACTTCCCCAAATCCCTAATGTAACACCTTTATTTTTGCATATCAAATTATTTTCTTGATTATTCTATATCTATTTTTGAAGAACCAAATGGGAATCTCAAAAATTTGATCCCTATGGTTACGCTCGTATCAGTAAGTAATACTTAGTTTATATTTTTAATAATTTTTGGAAAACGGAGTCCAAAAAAAGGAAAAATGACTATTTTGCTCTAGAAGGACTAGATAATTGAGAAAATAGATAAAAATAGTTAGAAGTATCTAAAATTTATTTTTAAGTCATTTATGTGCTTAGAATAATTAATAATAATTTTAAAAAATTTCAAGAATTTATTAAGACAATTTTTGAAAATGACCAAAATACCCCTGGTTAACTGCAAGAGCAGACCAAAGACTTTTTGACTTCAAAGTATTTTGAAAATTTTATACTAGGTATAGATTAATTATAAAAATTTTATTTTGAAAGAAAAATAGTGAAAAATGTAACACTCTTATTTTAGTTTTTCAACTAATTTCTGATATTTGACTATTTAATTTTGAAAAATCAGGCGGAAATTTCAAAATTATGATTCCCACCATTATGCTCAAAATTTCAAGAGCTATCCAATTATGATTTTTAATAATTTTTCTAAGTCAGAGTCCGGAAGAATTAGAAAATGACAATTTTGTCCCTATTTCTCAATATTAAGGGCTGACATGAGAAAAAGATTTAATTGACATTAAAATGAAAATTTGAGCTTGGAATCATGTCATATATATTAAAATATAATTTTGGAAATTTTTTGGGAATTTTCTGGAATTCTTATGTAAAATGACCAAACTGCCCCTAGGTGTCCGATAAGCCAACCAGTATTGGTTTGACATCCAAAAAAGGTGACAAATTTAATTTCAATTTATTTATAGGTGAAATATTTAATTTTATAATTCTCATAAAAACTTTGCTATTTATTGAATTAAAATGGATTTATTATGAAATTTTTAGCTTAAAAATACAAAATAAATAGATAGATTTTGAAATAAATTAATAAAAATTAAAATTAGTTATTAGAAATTTATTTTTGATGAGAAATAATTTATTTGTCCAGTTTTACATTTAATTGAATTTTTTTTATATTAAAAGTCAATTTTTTCAAGTTTAGGCGATTTTATTGGTACTGGTTAATTTACCGGTAGATAAAATTAACATCTAGAAGCTGGAAAACTAAGGGAGCATGTCCACAACCTAGGAATAGCTGATTCATCACCCTAATTTTGATATGTGTCCCTAAATAAATTAAAAATAAATCAAAAATGGGATTTATGACATAATGGCTTATGTCATCAAAGTGGACACCTCACCCCCTTCCTTTCTCTATAAATAGGCATCCAAAATTCTGATTTTTCACCATTCTTCTCCTCCATAAGCTAGAGAGCCTCTACTCTCGAAGAAATTTGTCTTCTTCAATTTTTATGTTAAAATTTTGCTAGTTTTCAACTAATAGAATTTCTCCTCCTAGAAGTTTTGCACCAACAATTCCATCCTCTTCATCAACCACCTTAGAGGTAATGGGGGGAGTGAGGTTGGTTCTAAATTATTGTCACTTTGCATGTTGATAGGAAGGGTTTTCCCCTAAACCCGTTTGGGCCTAAGTTTTATTATTATTATTATATTGTTTAATGTTAAACTTGAGTTTTTGCTAAGTTTTTACTCTGCCCAAATTTAGATTATTAAATTATAATTGCTAAGATGTTACTATGCTCAAATTTAAATTATTAAATTATACTTGCTAAGCTGTTCCTTTGCTTAATTTTAGAAAATTAAAATACACTTGTTAAGTTGTTACTCTACCCAATTTTAGCAAATTAACACGTATTTATTTAGTTGTTATTCTGCCAAAATTTTAATAATTAAACTATAATTATTATATCGTTATTCTGTTAAAATTTTAGGTATTGTGTAATTTCTGTAATAAAATACAGAAATATTAATTGTACTGGTGCTCAAATTAAATGAGACCAGGGAAACCTTTGTTTGAGAAATTAGGAAGTGATAAATTAGTGAGTAATGTAAAGTAAGTGATATGCAGTGGCATGGCATCCTGCTAGGGAAGCTACGATTTGGTACACTGCGGGATAAAAGGCAGGACCATGGTCAGGTTTAGAAGGTATGGTATCGAGTGGTGAGCGTCCTAGTGGCCAAGATAGCGCTATTAAGCTGGGACAATCATTTAACCAACTTGATAACCTTGACAACTGCTCAGCATCACCAGGATTGGTGAGAGTATACCTCTATAAATGGATATCCTAAATTGTTATTTTGTTCTTCAATGATGATGAGGACTGTAATATGAGATGATGTTGAGAGAGGTATATGTACTCTCAGTCACTCCCAGGTTCTGTGAAGAACTATTACCCTCTAATGGAAAGTATGGATCCATACCGAGTCAAGGATAGTATAACATAGAATAAACTTTAGGTTTCTTTTTTATTATCAATTGTGTTTTATCTGTATTGCATGGTAGAATTCCTACCATACATGTAAAAGTGATATTAGAACAAATCACTTCACTCCATTATTTTTCATTTTATGCATGATTGATCGCGGATAATGAAGACTCAGCTATTGAGGAGGACCTATAGGGCTAGTCTGATAGTTTATTATTTTATGGGATAGGGTAGACAGACACTGTTCTGACTAGGATCTTTTTGATGTACTGGGAATAAGTAGTAACTATTTTGATGTATATTTTGATCTCCTTGTATTTCAGTAATTTTCTGATTATGAAATCATGATGTACAGTTTTATGATGAATACATATAGATTTTATTTTCAAATTCTATTAAAATTTACAAATTTTCTATTATTAAAAGCGGAGAAAAATTTTACTCATATTTTTAAATAAGTTTGGGTTATGTTCAATGTGAATGGGTGTCACACCTAAGGTTACGAAAACCACTGGCTAATTCGTTTTGCATAAATAAAGCAATAGAAGAGAAATCAAAAGAGGAACAAGATCATACATAGACAAACAAAAATTAATTCATTAAGACAATCATAAGGCTATATCCAATCCTAGGAAAATAGGATTCTACTCACACATAGTTGTGAGAGAACACCAAAGAGAAAAGAGAAAGAACATAAAAACAAACCCAGAGATAATTGAAGAAGAAGAAAGCAATCCCTCAATTCTCCGTGCTTCAAATAAAGTTCAAAAGATAAAAAAAAAAATCCTAAGAATGTCTATTTATATTTATATTACAATAGGTCTTAAGTTAATTCTCCAAAGAAAATGAAAAGCTTGCAAAATCCATCAGGTTTTTCCGCTCACCGTCTGGTGATAGGTATCACCACCTGGTGGTAGGTGTGTAAGGGTGAATTTGGGCTCTAAGGGATGCACCACCACATGGTGGTAGACACGCAGGTATAATTTTTAGCATTAAGGAGTGTGCCACCACGTGGTGATGATTGCCACCAGATGGTAGCGAGGTCTCCAACAATTTTTCTTCAAGTTTTTAATTTCCAAATGCTTTGGGATGACTATCATGCTTTCTAAGAGGACTTCTACGCACTCCAAGGTCTTGAAATCATCTAAAGGGCTTCCAAATTGTAAATCTTTTGCTTTTCAAGCCCAAGCAACCTACAATATTGACATTTTTTCTTCTTTTAGTCAATGTAATTTTTTTCATTTTTCGTCTTTGTAATTTTTTTTCATTTTTAGTCCTTGTAATTTTTTTTTTCATTTTTAGTCCTCTATAGTAATGACATGACACTATTGTTAACGTGACAATATTGCTAACGTGGCAATGATGACGTGTCACTTGCGCTAACATGTCACATGATGATGTCATTTACTGACGTGTCACGTGCTGATGTCAGTATGACATTAACAATTTAACGTTTTTACAATGGAATTGGACGGTAAGGACTAAAAATAAAAAAACACTAAAGTTCAAGGACAATTTTAAAAAAATAAATTATAAGAACAAAAATAAAAAAAACTAAAAAACAGGGACGAAAATCATATTTAAACCTTTCTTGTATTAATGCTCATGTATATATATAGACCATCACCGATGTGGCAGGATTCAATTTTATATCTCTTATTTTTTTCAAATTTTATGCAACAATGATCCCAAGAAATACTAGTTCTACCTACTTTCCCTGCTCTTTATTCATCATCTTCTTAGCGAGTATGAGACACAAAAATGACCACCATATACTCACTAACAGCAGGAATAGTGGGCGATTTGCTGTTGTTAAGTTTATAGCACAAGTAATACGAGGTCGATGGTTCATGCTTTGTGCCTCCTTCTTTATCATGGCAGGAGGTGGCGTCGTCTATGTGTTTGGATCATACTCAGAAGCAATCAAATCTTCACAAGGTTATGATCAAAGCACGCTCAACTTTTTAGGGTTTTGCAAGGACCTTGGTGGAAATTTGGGTGCTCCTGTTGGTCTCCTTGGAGAGGTTACCCCTCCATGGTTGGTACTCCTAATTTTTGTCTCAGCCGTCAACTTTGCTGGCTATTTCATGATCTGGCTTGTGGTCACTGGCAGAATATCCAAACCCCATGTTTTGTCTTTACATCTCTATTGGTGCTAGTTCTCAGAACTTTGTCAACACTGGAGTAATAAACACGTGTGTCAAAAACTTCCCAGAAAGTAGGGGCACGATATTGGGTTTGCTGAAGGGTTACGTTGGACTCAGTGGAGCTATCATGACCCAGCTTTACTTGGCCATTTATGGGAATGATTCTGAATCTCTCATCCTTCTCATTGCATGGCTACCTGCTGCTATACCAGCGGCATTTGCATGTGTAATTCGGATCATGAAGGTTGGAACTTGGCAACCCAACGAGCCAAAAATAATCAAGCAGTTTCTTTTTGCATCAATTGCACTACTTGTATTATTCATCATGGTTATGATCATTGCTCATAAACAGATCATTGCTTTCTCCAAAGTGGCCTACATTGGAAGTGCGACTGTGGTATGTGGTCTTCTCATCCTCCCTTTGTTCTTTGCTATTAGAAAGGAGTTCTTACGGTGGAACATCAAGGAAAAACTTGCACATACTGCAAATGAGGTAATCGTAGAGAAACCACAAATAGTTGAACCTAAAGAGTCACCACCCTCTCCAAATTCTTCTAGGAATGATCCAAACACGTCTTGTTTTGCCAACATATTCAATAAACCTGAAAGAGGAGAGGATCACACCATTCTGCAAGCACTGATAAGTGTTGACATGTTATTGTTGATTTCATCATTTGCTGGCTATGGAACAAACGTAACAGTAGTGGACAATTTGGGACAAATTGGCAAGTCTCTAGGATACACTGGCAACACAGTGAGATCCTTTGTGTCACTTGTAAGCATTGGGAATTACTTTGGGAGGGTCTTGGCTGGTTTTGTGTCTGAAATTTTGCTTCAGAGGTACAAAGTTCCCCGGTCAAGAAGTTCAGAGACAATGCAATAGCTGCAACACCACAAGCGGCTCCATCAACTAATCAAGAAGTGTGAGTGAGAAAAAAAGGGTTCATTAAATGGTGTGATAATGCAGAATGCAATTGATCTGCAAATAATAGCCTTGTCTCCATAGAATTATGTTATGTTTATTGTTTGTATTCATCTACTTTTATAGTATAAATCTGAATTATTTACTTTTGCTTTTAAACCTTTTATTCCTTTAAATATATTTCTTAATTTAAATTTCAAATTTAATTTGATATAAGTTTCAAATCTTATTACATTATATCAAATTGAAGATATTTTCATTGCATAGATAAATTAAAATTTAAGATTATTGTAGTCTTAATCAATTTTAATATATTCTTATTTTATAACTAATTAAGAATACAAAATTTGGAAATGGAGACTTTCGCTCTCTCCACTCTATTAATTAGATATTTTTAATATTTTTTTTCTCTTTTCATTTAGATATTATATTTCACACACTAACCTCACAAGTCACAACTACTAAATAAAAAATAAAAAATTATATACCATCTTAAACCACTTTCCTTTTATTTTTGTCCTTATACTTGATTTTCTTAACTATTTATCTCTTTTAATCTACTCTTCTCTTCCTTATTTCTAAATTGCATTTTAATAATTTTTAAAAATGTCAATAATTAAAAATAACTTTATATCACAATATAAATTGTTTATTTCAAATCTAAAATATAATTTATATGTTTAAAAATATTTATTTATTTCAAATTTAATTATAATATAATTTATATATTTAAAAATATTTATCATAAATTTCAGTTATATAAAAATAAATATTTATCTTGTGTATTGTACATGTTAAAACACTGGTTTTTTTTCTGTCAAAAAATACTGATTCTTTTAATTTAAAAATTGTTTCAGTTAAAAATCAAAATAAAAAAATTAAAAGCAAAATTGAAGTTATTTATTAATTATTTATTTTTTTAACATAAAAAGAGATAATCCGAGAAAAAGTGACAGAGAAACGTGTGGTGTAGGTGAAGTGTTAAAATTCTTCTTCTAGTTTAGCAGTAACATAAAAATGAAAAGTAACCATGTTACTTAAGCATGTGGTTGGGGATTCGATATATAGATTTGTGTGTATGAAAGAACATCTGTTGAAAAAAGTCAATCTCTTAAATAGATCTCAGCACTTCAATGAAGTAGTTTCTAGCTTTCAGTTGGGAATACCCCAAGTTAAAAATAAAATAAAATGAAAAGGAGATATTAAGGATTTTTTTATTGTTTTTTAATTTTTTAATAAATAATGCTATGATTTCATAATTATTAATAAAAATGAAAATATTTTTAAAAATCAATACGGTTTTATATTTTTTCCTTTTTCGTAAGCCCGTATTATATTTTTCTTTTTTTAGGAATATTTTTTGTGTTATTCACCTTATTTATTTTATTTTATTTTTTTATTTATTGAAAGGTAATAAAAATAATTCAACATCTTTATTTAGTTTGTTTATTAGATTATGATAAATAAGATGAATTATTTTTATTATATTTCTCTTTTTCCAACGTCTAAGAAATATAATAAAAAAATATAAGAAATATATTGTAATAGTGTCCATATATACATTTATGCTTTTAGCACAGATTTTATAGTAACAAATTCAACACAATACCAAAAAATGTCTATCTTGATTAGGGATGGCAAAGGGGTGGGGTGGGTACGAGTAGTAGTCCTCTCACACCTAGTCATACTTACACAGACACTCGTTAATAAGTAGGTATCCACAAATTTATATATATTTGCAGGCATTCATAGATATTTGTTAAAATATAAAATTTTAAACAAAAAGTAAAAAATAAAATCAAACTATATTTTTTTTTGAAATATATATTTATACTAAAAAATAATTTTGTAACATATATTTATACTAAAATAAATGATTTTGCAATATATATATTTATACTGAAAATAAATTCAAGCAATTTGTTTTATATATAATTAAGGGTTTTTAAATAATTTCAAAGTGTAGGTATCTGCGAGTACGGGAACCTTACTACCTACCCCACCTGGTTAATAAACAGATATTCATTTAACTATCCACAGCAAAGCATAGGCTCTTTTTGCCATCCTTACATAGTGTTTGGCTAGGGGAAATGAAAGTGGGCAGAAGAAATGCGGGATTTTTATAAACTTTTGTTGTTTGGTTCAATTTTTAGGAGGGGAAGGGAGGGGAGCAAAATCCTTCCTCATCTAATTTTTGCTTCCTTCCAATACTGGGGGGATTTGAAGGGGAGAGAAGGGAATTTTAAACATTTCAAGTATAATTACTAAAATATTTCTTACTTACTTTTGAAATTCAGAATTATTAGGGTATAGAGGTAAATTAATTATTAAAATCCCTTTCCTCTTCTTATGAACAAAATAAGAAAAGAGTTACCTCCCCTCCCCTTCTCTTAACCAAATAGAATGTCTAATCAAAATCTCTCCCCGTCCTTCTCCTTCCTTACCCCTTTCATTAAAACTCCTCCCCTCCCATCCTTTGAACCAAACAAACCCTTAGTGTGAAGAAGGAAGGAATGTATTGTACTCTGGTAACAATATTTGACAGAGAAAAGAGTTTGGTTTTGCATTCATTGAAGATATCAACATATATACAATAGGATTATACATGATTACTTTAAAGAATTAATTACATGGCTAATTTCCCTAACTATAGACATGATGGACTAGAGTCATATTGATGACAAATATGCTATTCACCAATTGGATTAATTAAGAGTGCATGTATGTATATATGTAATTAAGAAAATTAATTCAACGGATGAATAACATATCCGTCATCAGTGTAACTCAATTAGTGCATATGTGTAATTAGGAAAATTAGTCTAGTATGATTGTAATTAGGAAAATTAGCCATGTAATTAATTCTTTAAAGTAATCATGTAGAATCCATATATATATATATATATATCTTCAATGAATGCAAAACCAAGCTTTTTTCTCTATCAAATATTGTTACTAAAGTACAATATATTCCTTCCTTCTCCACACCCTCCATTCTGGTATCTCAACTCAATTCTCACTTCTCAAGTATGTAGTGTATCTTTCTTCCTTTTTCTTTTCAACCAAATTTTGATTCCATGTCATTTTCTTATAGCTAGCCTAAGCAAAGATGAGATTAGTAAGCTTAAAGAGAAGTTTAATTTAGAATTTGAGATGAAAAATCTTGGCATTGTGAAAAGGAAACCTAGGATGGATATTGTTAGAAACTGAAAGAAAGGAGAATTATTTTTATCTCAACATGGTTACTTGAAGAAGGTGGTGGAATGATTTAGATGCATCAATCTAAGCTAGTTAGCACACCTTTGAGTTATAACACGAAGCTCTCTATCACACAAGCTCCTAGCACCGAAGAAGAAAGGAGCAAGATGAATTTTGTTCCATATGTTGGTGGAGTATGAAGCATTATGTATGGTATGGTTTGTGGTAGACCAGATTTGACTCATGCGATTAGCATTGTTAGTCGTTTATGGCGAATTTGGGTTAAGCTCATTAGGAGGCTTTGAAGTGGGTGTTGAGGCACTTTAATGGTTCTCTAAAATTTGGTTTGAAGTATAAATAGACAACTCAAGGTGAAGATGCTATTTTAGGGTATGTTGATGCAATTTATGCGAGGAATGTGGATACTAGGAAATCATTGTTCGGGTATGAATTCACTTTGGTTGGGGCCGCTGTTGGTTGGAAAGCAAACTTACAACCTGTGGTAGCTCTATCTACAACTCAAACTGAGTATTTTGCTCTTGTGGAAGGAGTTAAGGAAGCTATAGGGCTAAAAGGGATGATTGGTGAATTAGGAAGTATGCAAAATTGTGTGACGGTCCATTGTGCTAGCAAAAGTGTCATATATTGGCAAATCATCAAGTGTACCATGAGAGGACTAAACATATTGATATTTGTTTTCACTTCATTAGAAATGTAGCAAAATCTAAAGAAGTTTAGATTGAGAAAATTGCTTCAGAAGACAATTTGACAGATATGTTCAGGAAGTCTCTTCCTAAATCAAAGTTTAAGAATTGCTTGGATTTAATCAATTTCTTTGAAGTGTAGTTCTATAAGAAGGAAGCAACACATTGGTGATTGGTTGGTTATTATCTTTGATTTCGAGTTAAGGTAAAGATTTGTGGAAGGATGCCTCAAAATAATTTTTGGGGACAAATCTGTTTTGGGTCTTTCTCTTTGTCTTTATGAACTTGGTGGAATGTAAATGAGTTTTTTTATAAATATATTTTCTATTTTTACTAACATATACATATGTAACGAAGAAAAAAAAAATGAGATCCAAGAGAAAAATCAAGAGAGGGTAAGACTAAAGGTTTAGGAAAATAAAGGGAATGACTTGGGTTCTTTGTTGTTGTTCATATTAGACATTAAAAGGAAGAACCAATGGGGCCTTTGTCATACCTTGATCTACATTCTTTGATTCATAACGGTGTTGCTCTGTAGGTCATATTGACCGAACCACATAATCTTGTGTTTGCAATTTCTTCTCTCTTTTCTTTCTTGTTATTTTCTACATTACTACATTTTCTATTTTTTGTGCATTTGCATTTATGCATAATTGTATATTTTTATTGTTATATGCGTTTTTGGTTATGCATTTTGTTTTGTTGTGTTTTTGTTAATTGTGTTTTTTGCATAATTCCTAAAATATGGTTTATGCACATTTCTGTTTTTGTTTCACATTCTTAGTAATGTCATGCATCTATTTGTGTTTGTGTTTCAACTGTGTGCATGGAATTCAATACTTCCTAATTGCATTCGACCCAATAATACCTAAAAAATCCAGTTTGAGCTGGTTGAATTTAAGTGTAATATCTCAATCCAACAATTACAGTTAGATCAAATACATGTCTTTGTTAGAGTATGACTTTTTACATCCCTATTTCCCACAATATGGATAAGAACTCTGTTGATGGCTAGGGGAGGCCACGGGTTGATTTGGTTGGGGTTAAGAGAGTTTTTGAGTCCAAACCAATCATTTTTTATCAATTTGCATTCGTTCGGTTCTATTGTTTTTTTTATTCATAACTAGAACCAAACTAACTTGATTTAATTCAAGTTTGTTTGGATTGGGTATCAAGTTTAATAATAACAAAATTAGATGCCCTAAACATATTAAAAATAACAAATACTCAATATTTAAATCCTCGTACGCCAAAAAATAAAGCCTAAAACATCCAATAATTAGTCAAAACATATTAAAAATAACAAATAATAAGAAAATCTTCAGACACCCAAAACATCCATTTTACTTGAAAAATTTGTAGAGAAAGCTCTATTCTAATATTGTTTGAGAGAAAGTCACAATTTTTAGTTAACTCCTCTGAAGCTTTGAAGGTAGGACTTAACCAAGGAAATAGGAAAAAAAAAAAGGTGAAGGTGTGGTTATGGCAACATGTGTGACATGCAACATGTGTTAGATGTTGTCGGTGTTGTGCAAGAACATAAAGAAGGAAATTAGGTTTTGTGGAATTGTGAAATTTAAATCGTGAAATGAAACTGAAATGTTAAAAATTAAAATATGTGCAAGTGTGTATCTTTATTGGTTCATTTTGATTCCAACAGGTTTCAAACTCCCTAGCCCAAGAACTGAGCCTTCGAGTTTAAATAGCCAAAATCTAAACCAAACCGATGAACTGAACCAAACCAATTTTTCTCTATTGGTTCAGTTTGAGTTGGTTGGGTTCATAAGTCGATTTGGACTTGAAACCACCCCTATTGATGGCAATGTTTTTAAGTACTAAAGGCCAACTTAATATATCTAGGTAAACCTTAGAATAAGAGTGTAGGATCTATACACATTAATCTATTCAGGTAATTATAAACATACACTCCATTCTCTTATAACTTACTTTCACCACATTTTTCTTTAAATCTCTTTATCTTTTTCTTTCACTATTTTTTTTTGTTTTGTTTTTCTCTCTATCTTTTTCTTCTCTTCACCTCAATCCACCCTAAAATGGGTGAACGTTTACAATTATCCAATCTATTCCCATCCTCCATGGATCATGTTTGTGTGAGTGTGCTCGATTTAGCGAGTTTACTTTGTTTTTATCGATTCAAGTGATGACACTCTAAGTTGAAATTTGGAAACCAAAGCAAAATCAATGTGGGGCGTTAAATGAATCCAAGGGTCAAGAATTGTCTAACTGTATGAATGTGATTTGCCCAAGTGTAGCAATAAAAAAATCCATGTTTTTTTTATCAAAATGTTAGTTGTGGTATTTTAAAAAAAAAAATGTTAAATTAAGACAAAGTTACTAATTTTAAGGGGAAAATAATAAAATCTTCACTCTTATAAACAATAATTTTTATTATATAAAAAAGAATACCCTCAATTAACAAAACCTATTCTACACTATCAGCTTTGATTTTATTTTAATTAAACCAAATTTTAATTCCACCATCCATTAATATCGGGGGATGAGAAGATTTTCCCTCCAAAATGTGAGCGAAGGAAGGAACCCATCAAAATAGGTTGAGAAGCCCATAAAAAATGCTTCATGACTTTGCCACCTCCCTCACGCAACTGCACCACTTTGCAAACTAACAGTTTCAAATTCCAACTCTGTGTGATGGATGTGAACGACCCTTTGGATTTCGAGGTAGAAGACGAACTTCTCAAATCCAATCCAGTTAATAATAAAAGGTATTCCTTTTTCCCCCAAACTTCCTACTTTTTTGCCCTCAACACTTCAAAGTTTCAATTTTTACCAATTTTTTTTTTCCTGGGTTTAGGGTTTTATAGTTTCCCTCTTGCAGCTTTTATGGTAATTTATGTTTTTAGTTATCTGGGTTTCCCTTTATTTCTTCAAATTGTGGGTGGTAACTAGTAATTGAAATTTGAGTGTCAACCAGGAAGAAAATTATTGGGTTGGATGATCTTCTCCAAGATCATTACAGAGAACAGGACAAGCTTTTAGAGAAGAGGAATAAGCAGAGCAAGGCTAAGACTAAGGCAAAGAAGAGTAAAAGTTCCTATGATGATGAAGATAGCAAGGAAGCTAAGTTGACTAGGCTAGTTGAGAAATGTCACAATCAGGCACAACCTTTTTACCTGTTCTTATCTCTCTCTGGCTAAGTTTTTTTGTGTACTTGGCATCGTCTGTTACTGATTACTTGGGGTTTCTCATCCAGTTGAAAGCTTTTGGTGAAGAACAAGAAATTCCACTCTGGGGAGTAAAAGTTTTTGGAGATCAGGTTATTATACTAAGTCAAATGCTCAGTCATTCTATATCCATGGTTTGCTGCTTTTATCTCTTGATTGTTTGGATACTTGAGGTTAGTAATGTTTTCATTTTCGGAATTGCAGAAAGCCTTCCCCCCTCTGGAGTTTCCCGATCTTGGAAGTTGTAACCTTTTACAGTCCTTTTTGAACAACAAGCTGAATTCTGTGGTGGAATTGACCGCAGACAAAGGTTGCTCTAGTGTCTTTTTTTTTAAGGCTATGATGTTGTTGTTTTTTGTTATGTTCTAATGTCTAGAAGCCATCTGTTTTTAGTATGGCAAAATGCTGGATCAAGCCAGATTTAGATCAAGTTACTGCTAATATGCTATCAGAGGAAACTGGTGTGCCTGTTTTTAAGTGTTTATCTCAGTTAATATTATATGTTATTTCAGGAGATATCTTTCTTGAAGGGTTACTAGTCAATGGTTGGCTTTCAAAATTAGCTTTTCTGTGTGGTCATGTAGAAAAACCAGTAGCCATTTGGGCCTTCAACACAAGTGAGTAGTGAAAGCATGGCTTTTCATGTTTATATTGTTACTAGCTATGAGCATAGCAGCCAGCAAGATTTGTCATCCATCTGTTTTACTTTGTTCTTTCAGTGTTATATTCGTCAAAAGAAGAGCTCCGCAACTCTTCCAGCGACTTTTGGTGTGCGATTCTCTCTTCTGAAAAGGAGGTAACTTGTTTTTTATGTTTACTTTGGGCATTGTACCATTGATAAAAATATATGTTCATGCTAATTCGTGTATTGTTCATTGATACTATATCTTCACAATAATCTTTTACCAGGTTGATCAGTTACCGGTCAAAATTACTTGGTTTCCCGAATATGCAGTTTTAAGAAAAGCTCTTTTCATTTACGGGTTTCTCTTTAATTTTTCATCCAGTGCCAAGCCTAATAATTTAGGTAACTGTCTTAATATCTATTCTAGTTTATCTCTGCATGTGGGATACAAATCGTCTTTGGAAATAAATATGAATTAGTTAAGTTTCAACACTGTAAGTCTGAAGTGTTTCTATATTTTTTCATTAATATATCCATTAGATCTGTCTTATTTCTTTTTCGATTGCACCTAATGTTGAGATATTTGCATTATTTCAAGTGGAATTGCTATGCTTCTAAGAACAATCTATATCTTTGACTCTTTGTCTTTTTAGGTTCTGACGTTGAAGGACCACCTCAAAATATTAGAGCTTGGATCAGATTTGTCACTTCTTGTTGCCTGATAAGGTAAGCAACAGCCAACAGCAGTGAGTCTACTTAGAGGATAACCTGAATGATTTTTCTGTTATGTGATTCCTTTGTTAGTCAACATTTGAGTTTAAGGTTGCATTGATTAGATATCCTGTTGATAATTCAAGTGACAATGTTTTGAAAGTATGACAGTGTATCTCTTGATTCTCATGACAGGAGTAAAAAAGCTATCTTCTCTACTGCAGAAGCTGAAGAGATAGTTGTAATTATTATTTGTCTATTCCTAGATCGTCAGTTTCAGGGTTTGTTAGTGCTTTTGAATGACTGCATGGAAGCAATTGTCAATTACTTTACAGACCAAGAATGGTGCTCAAGTTGTGAGAACATAGGAAAATTCATTGCTTGCAGGTTATTATTTCTGTTAATTGCTCTTGCCATTATGTTGGTAACAGTATATAAACATTTTCGTGTTAGTAATATTACTTTTGATGTGTGCCAACAGAATCCCCAATTAAAAGGATCTAGGCTAAGTAGAATAAGAGGGTTTAGAAGTGGACTAGGACCAAATTTTGATGGTAACAGAATAACTAGTTGTATTCAGTAATAAAAGGAGATGTGCAGAGTTATTTAGTGCCAGTTGTGAAAAGGAAAACTGGAAGGGAGAGAACGGGTCTCTTGAATACCTGGGTGAAGGAGAGAGGTGAATTGTCCTACTTGTGTTCTTGATCTCTGTCTGTATCACATTGATACTGGTGAAGAGATTGATTGTTTGCAATAAACATTACTCCATTTTTCTTATGTCCTGGTCTAATTCTATTAACATCTTGGCCAATCATTAATAATACTCAAATTGCAGCTTAAAAATTTGCCTTATGTATCTTGTAGCTAAAGTTTTTCTGCATGTTTATGGATGGGTCAATGAATGATAAAACTTATTAGAGGATTTTGTTATGGGGTACAATGTTGATACTTGATATACTATTGCCATCTTTGTTGACCATTCCACAAGTTTCATAATCTGCAGTAAAAGAATCCTTGGCAAAAAAAAAAAAAAAGAGCAATTTGCAGTAGTTAAAGGGAAGTTCTTTTGTGCTGGTGCTAATTATCATTCTGAAGGCGATGGGATGTCCTGTTGACACTTCTATGCTAGTGCCTTGCGATGTAATATATATCTAGAATACAGATTTTTGTATGCTTTAGCAAGTATCCCATGCACTGCATGAATATTTTTTAAGGAAATTTAAAAATATAAATTAAAAATATTTAAAATTATAAAAGAAATATCCATATTTAGTTAAATACAACAACAAAGCCTTATCCCACTAGGTCTAGGTGAGGTTGGCTACATGGATCACATGACACAATTTGATTTGTTAAAGACCAAAGTTTCAGAGATGTTATTTATCATGAGATCGCTCTTGACAACTTCCTCCAATTTCCTCCTTGGTCTTCCTCCCCTCTTCATAGGACAAAAAACCATGCAATATACTCTTCTCATTGGTGCCTCCCATGGCCTTCTTTGTACTTGTGCAAACCACCTTAACCAATTTTTTGTCATCTTTTTCTCAATTGATGCTACACCAATTTCTCTTCGTATACAATTATTTTGTATCCTATCTTTTCATGTGTAGCCTCACATCCATCTTAACATTCTTTTTTTTTTGCCACTCCTACCTTTTCTCTTGTCCCTTTAAAGCCCAACATTCACTATCATAGAGGATAGCTGACCGTATAGTAGTACAATAAAACTTGCCTTTGAGTTTGGTAGGTGCTTTGTGATAAAAAATAACCCCAGATGCTTTTCTATGTTTTAGTCATCCCACTTGTTTCTCATGTGTGACATCCTCATTAATTTCTCCATCATTTTGTAGTATTGATCTTGGATATTTAAACTTAGAAACTTGTGGTGTGACATCTCCCAATTTTACTTCCAAGTTCTCTTGCTAAAATTGCAATGCATATACTCTATCTCACTCTTAAGCAAAAGCCTTTTGTTTTCAAAGTCTGTCTTCAAAGTTCAAGTTTAAAGTTAATTGTTTCTCTTGATTCCTCAATCAAAATCATATCATTTGCCAAAGGCATGCAATTAGGGATAGTCTTTTGTATGTTCCTAGTAAGCGCATTAAAGACTAGATTAAATGAGTAAGGACTTAAGGCTAAGCCATGATGTAATCCTATCCCTCTAGGAAAGTCTTTAGTCTCACTCACCTCTTGGAATTCTCATACTAGTAGCTTTTTCAAAATCTTCCACAACATTTCTCATGACACTCAATCATAAGCCTTTTTCAAGTCGATAAAAATTATATGTAAGTTTATTTCTTTGCTTCGGTACCTTTCTATCAACTTGTGTAAAAGATAAATAACTGAGATTTGAAGGGGGGGCCGGGGGGGGGAATGGAAATTTTAATATAAAAAGAAAAAGTTGAAAGTAATCAAAGCTAAGATTTGAGAAGGAAAAGAAAAGACATTGTACATAAAGGAAAATGAAAAAAATAATTAATAATTTGAATTTTTTTTAAAATATATTAATAAGTGCTAAATAATGAAGTTGCATGTCACAAAGAGAAAGTGAGTATAATGAGAAATGTTCTCACTTTAAAAAATTAGGACTTAAATTTATAATATAAAGATCATTAATAACCTAGATTTTTCTACATTCTCAAGTTCTCTGTACAGTTATCATTAATGGAATTAATAACGTAGTGTGTATGTACTGTAAATGAACAAGCTGAAGTGTATGTTGACTCCACATCTTGCCCATTGACTTTGTAAATTGTAATTGCTTCTCTTATTCTTGCTGTCTTGGATGTGCAGAGTCTCAAAGGATTTGAATTGCATCCAGGCTATTGAATGTATTTCAGAAGCTAGCTCTCGTTGCAAGCAACTTAGGAGTGCTGTTGCTTATCAAACACTGCTTTCTTGTTTTGATGGAGTATGCTACTTGCCCTTCTCTTATCAAGTGTATTTATACTTGTGCATATAAAAAGTATAGTGAAGGTTAGCATATGAACAGCAAGTTATACATGAAGTCTGCTGTTGCTTGTTTGAATACTTAAGGTGTTTTTGATAAAATTTTAAAATTTAGCAATGAAAATCCAGCATCTAAGTTATGAAAATTTAAGCATTCTTTGAATATGTGGAATGTTTGTCAGCGGTTTTTTTTTTTCACTCATTCTTGTTTTTTGGTATTAACAAACACTTCTTAAAACAAATTTGATCGAAATTTTTCCACCACAATTTTCAAATAGGCCCTTAATATTTCGGTAGTCTTTAATCCAAAGTGTTACCACCACTAAAATTTTCAAAACAGGCTCTTAATATTTCTATATTCATCAATCCTTTCTATTATGTGATTTGCGGTTTGTTTGGTGGTAGGATATGATAGGATAGGATAACTAAGGAAATCCTATTGCCTATCTTATCTTGGTGATGCAGTGTATTTCTTATCTTGAGGGGGGGGGGGGGGGGGGGAGTTGGGTTAAAACGTAACAGGTTAAGATAGTTTCTTTCTCTTCACCACCCCCATTATCGTTGTTACCACCATCACTACCACCCCCACCACAACCACTACCACCATTGCTGTTGACACCACACCCATCACCCTTGTCGCCACCATCACCCCACATGGTGGTGGTAGTGACGGTGATGATAGTGGTGGCGATAGTGTTGGTGATGACAACAATGTTGCTAGCAATAGCGATAGTGGTGGTAATGACAGTGGTGTGGTCGTGAATCGCGATAGTGGCAGGGCCAACAATGGTGGGGGTAGAGGTAGTGGTGAGGGTGGTAATGTTGGTTGTTGTGGATTTGAGATTTTATTTAATTTTTTAATATTTTTTGATAATTTGTAAATATTAAAAAATTAAATTAAAAGTTATGTTTTAGAAAATTATATGTAATTTTAACGAAAGAGTAATTTTGTCGTTTGAACACAATTTATATCCTATCTTATCATTATTTGATCTTTGTCAAATACAAAACAGGATAACACAATAAGATTATCTAGTTTGTTATCCAACGTGTACCAAACATTGGATAAAATTAAAGTTTATCTTGCTTTTATCTTATCTTGTTCTCATATTCTATCTTATTTTATTATATCTTGACTACCAAATAGGCCCTAAGAACTTAGAGTATAGACTTGTTTGAGTGTAGATCTATTCATTAATAATAAGTCTAATTTTTCATTTGGTTTCTATAGTTATAAAAACTTTTCTTTTTAGTCTTTATATTTAAAAACATTCCCTTTTAGTCCCTATACATACCCTTTTTAATCCTTGCCGTAGAGACTAAAAGAGATTAAAATGATGTGTAGAGACTAAAAAATTAAAAATGGTATGTATAGGGACTAAAAGGGAATGTTTTTAAGTATAAAGACTAAAAGAAAAAGTTTTTGTAACTATAGGGACCAAATGAGTAATCAAACCTTAATAATATAATGCATTTTTAGTTAATTAGTTGAAGTTTCATTCCATGGTTAATTAGTTGAAGTTTCATTTCCATTTAAAAATCTTTTTGTATATTACAATCTCAAACACTTGGCAAATGTGCAAGCCAGCTTGACTCTCAATAACAAAATGCTATGAGAAAATTTTGTCAAACAAGTCAGCAATGAGCACAACCAAATTAATTGATGCAGTATGAGATACGGATAGATTTGCTTCTGAACTTTCGGAAAGTGAGATTGAAATTTTTGTCCTCAGGTCAACAGTGGAGAAGAGATCCTCAAATCACTTACAGCAATTAACTTCAAAGACAAAAGTTGTGATTTCTTCAAGATGTATATTCACTTAGTTTTGATAGAGAATTGGGTTTTGTCCAACTCATTAGTTGAAGACAATCCAGTAATCTATGAGATGTTCTGTCTTTATCTTCGACATTGTTCTACCTTAATTTCAGCCACGAACCTACGATCATATGCATCAAAGGTGAATGAAACGGCTTTCATATTTCTAACCACTGATTTGGTTACAGTGTGATTTCATGTACTGAAATAATTTTGTTTTACAGGTTCGTCATAGGGCTGCATATCTTCTGCACTTCAACATCTACAAATAATTGGTTTAAGGTATCTGCAGCATCCTATCCCCCGACTTATCTTTCATGTATTATTTCTCCAACCAGAGAAAAGAAAAAAGTGAGAATGAGGTGAAAATAGCTTAATGAAAGCCATCGAATCCTCCAACAGATAGGGCTAAAGTCTTGTAAACCTTTGGCAAGGGTTTTCTGGGTTTGGAATTTGGAGGTTTTGCAATTACTCCGATGCATATTAAGAACCTTAATAATAGTGGGCACCATAGAGGTACAAGATAATACACATCCTATATCTTGGTCAATTGAACGATGATGTATTTTGTCTGAAACTGTCTAAACGAATGATTAATATCTTGGACAGACCAGTAAAAGACTTTAGAGGATGATGTGGCCCAATGGACAATGGTCATGCATACATGAAGTGACTATGTGCGAATGTTTAGCATTCTTGCCTTGCAAAATGCCACACACACAACACACACTTTTCCATTAAGAGTGCATATTCACTGATTTGGAATTTGTTTGTAGTGAACATATTTGTTTTCTCAGAACAGAATCAGATACGCAGCTGCTTAGTTTCACTCTTTCTTGCTTCTTGGGTCAAATTTTATAGAGTGAAGGATTTAGAAATGCCGTGTTGCATTAACACCTATCATACGTAGCTTATTTTGACTATACATCAGATTCTTCAGACTCTCAGATTGAGGGTAAAATTGGTTGTTGTTGTTGCTTCTTGACGAGGTTCTGGCTTGGCATGAATCAAGATTTGTTGCTCATCCTAGGTATAAATTGCTACGTGCTAACATGTAATAATCTTTCCCATAGGAAAAATTACATGCAACGGCATTTGTTTGTGAACCTTATGTTAAAGTCCAACAGTATCTTATATTAAAATCCAAAAGTACCTTATCCTCTGTAGTTTCTTTTGTGCCTGTTTTTTTATGTCAAGTCAATGCTCCAAGTAACAAAGGTGTGGAAACTGCAAGCTACAGACAAGTAACTGGTGTTAACTGATAAGTGATGCAGGATCTTTGATCAGCCAGTCGCCAAAACAAACAACTTTTGGTTAATTTTTAAAGTAATCTAGTATTTTAGGCTTTGCAATGCATAGGATAAATATTTATTTTATATAACTAAAATTTATAATAAGTAAATACTTTTGAATATATAAATTTTATTATAATTATAATTTATAATAAATAAATATTTTTGAATATATAATCTTAAATTTATGATAAATAATTTATATTGTGATATAGTTATTTTTAACTATTGATAATTTAAAAAAAAATATCAAAATTCAATTTAGAAATAAAGATAAAAAGGATAAGTTAAAAGAGAAGTTAAAAAAAAATTAAAATGCTTTTGTTAGAAAAAAAACTATTAAAAGTACTCTTGTTAAAAATAGTTTTTAAAAATATTTTCATTAAATTTAACTATTATAATTTATATACAGAGATGATTATACTTACCTTTGAGAGCTTTAGATTATGCCGTCACCTTCTAATTTTAAAAGTTATATTCTTTGTAACAGTGTTACGATTTATTCTATTTTAATGGAAACGAGTTAGTGAAGTAGTGGTGAATAATTATGAATGAATTTTGAAAATATTTTATCTTTAATTTCAAAATTATTTTTGAAAAAACACATCTTTTTCACTTTGTTTTAAAAGTGTGTAATTTATTTATTTATTTGTTACTAACATTATCATCAATTTCACAATTTTGAAAAATTATGCTGTCACTTTTTCTTTTTTGATTTTATAGTTTTTAATAAATTTTAACCAATAATAAAGTATGTATTATAAAGAGTGTTATTAGCACTCCTCTTTCTAATATATTTCATGAAAATAATTTTTCTCTTTTTTATTTCTCTTCCAAACAAATGATAGAAATTTGGTATTTTTATCTCATCTTTCCTTTCTATTTCCTTTCAATTCATTTTTTACCCAAATTAAAAAAAAATACTAACTTGAAAGTCAGGAGTATATGCAGACCAAATGTATAGAGGAACAAACGTTGAATTGACAAAGTTTAAGACACTTGCACATAATATGTCACAAGATTAATGAGAAACACCTATAGTAATAAAATAATTTCTTTAAAAATTTATTTTAAATTTAAATAACATAAAAATTTAAATCAAAATTATAGAAAATGTGTTTAATTATTTTTAAGAGTTATTATAACTTAAAATAGATATTATTTTTAAGAAAATAACAAAGAAACATGCATAACTAATATAAAAGAATTTAAATTTGAAATTTAGGAGGAAAAAAAGTTAAAATGACATGTCTTCTTTTAAGTGTTAAAAGATTCAATCACTTTTGGGAAAGCGGATTGTAATGTAATTAACATGTATCCAATGCATTACTTGTTATATTAAAGTAAAATATAAAAATGAAAGAGAAAAATATTTAAGACAAAAATTAAAAAAGAAATAAGTATTATTATTTTAAGTAGAACATAAAAACATAAGTTAAAATAAAAATATGTAAAATCATAAAAAAAATACGCATAGTTAATTCTATAGAATTTGAAAAAAGAAAAAAAAAATTAAGAACCACACGTGTTATTAAAAAGAGAGTATATTAAGATATCTAACCCTCTTACCCGTGTTTGGTACCTGAGAATAGAGAGGAGGGGAAGGAAGTGTTTAAATTTTTAAAAAATTTTATGGTTGGGTTGAATGGAGATGACAAGAAAATTTTTAAAATTGGCTAAATTGCATTTTTTATCCCCTGTTTTTTTAATCTACAATTTTGATTTCTCTATCAAATCTCTTGATTGTTAGTAATTTAACATTAATTTTGAAGTATCAATACTTAAATGACATATTAAAATCAGAATCAATATTAGAGTTAATATTGACACGTCAAAATTAACGTTAAACTACTAACGATCAATGCAAGAAATTTGATGAAGGGACCAAAATTACAGATTTTTAAAAATAGGAAAACTAAATGTCTCTAAAAAAAAGTAGAGGGACCAAAATTGCGTATTTTTAAAAATAAGAGAACTAAATGTCTCTAAAAATGAAAAGGGGACCAAAATTGCGAATTAAGAAAAATAGAAATACCAAAAATATAATTTAGCCGTAAAAGTTTTATGGATATCATTGAGTATAATTTCTCTCTTTTTTTTTATTCAAATTAAACAATTTATAATATTATTTTCAACTTATTTTTTTTTATTTCTCTCAAATCAAATAATCTAAAATTTTAAATTATTTTTCATCTATATTTCACATCTTAACTTATTTTTTACTTATTTTCATCTATCCTATTTCTCTCTTATGCTACCAAACAAAGCCTCAAAGCAATAAAGTCTGAATTAAATATATAAAGGGCGGATAGATTTAAAATCAAAATTGAAAGAGGGTGAAAGTGAAATTTTGAAACAGGATAGGCCGACAGGGAGACCCGCCGTCACCTTTTGATATTAATTTTGAAAGGGAGGTTCGGAAGGCTTTGAATTAGGTTCGGACGACGTAACGGTAATTTCAGTTGAAGAAGAAGCCGTTAGGCTACGAAACTAGTACTTCCTTTTCGCTTTTGCCTTTGTTTTCCTTCTAACACACTCCTCGAACCAAATGTCCTTCGCTTCTTCACTTTCTAGGATCGGGTCGGATCTGAATATCGAGACTTGAATTAATCAACAGGTGGTGTGGTAGTATGAGCACGCGAGGGGAGAAAATGGCGAAGAAATCCATCGGAAGCTTAATGCGGAAGAAGCTCTCTGATATCACCAACGTTCACTCTCAACAACTCGACACTCTTCCCTCCGATAACAATTCCATTCAACAACTCCTTAAGGTACGCTTATTTACTTTTTATTATTTTTTCTAATAATCTTCTCTCTCTTTTATTTTAAATGTTTTTGGTTGAGTTGTGATGCAGGAAAGAACGGCGTTGATCCAGCTCCTTGCGGAAAGAAAGTAAATAAATGTACCTCTAATCGAGTTTTAGGATTGAAAGCAATAAACTAAAATGCTATTAATTTAGTGTTGTTTCCTTTGACTTGATTAAAACTTGAACAGTAAAATGATTGAAGCGAGTGGCGCGGAGCTGCAGAGGCTGCGAGCCGATGTGAAGAAGCTGCAACTCCAAAACTGGAATCTCGCTCAGTCCAATAGCCACATGTTAGCGGTTAGTTTTCCAAATTGCACAAACGCTTTGCTAATTACATTAATGGATACAGAAAATATTAACATTAGTGACAAAACAATCTACATGTAATTTTTAAAAATTCGTCACTAAAATTTTTGTGACGTGTACGTGATTAATTTCTTGCAGAGAAATTAGTGACTGTTTGTGGTTAATTTTGCAGGAACTTAACTTGGGGAGAGAAAGGGTGAGTGAGTTGGTTTATTTCTCCAACTGTATTTGTGGACTGCAACTCGAATTGTTTTGTCTTTTTATAAAAGATTTTTTTGAATTGAATGATGGTCGTTTCAGATTAAAACGCTGCAGCATGAAATTTTGTGGAGGGCTGCTTTGCTTAAAGGAAAGACCATGGACGTGCAGGTATGTAATGCTTTATGCTTGATTTTCTGAACTACACACATCTCGGTTACTTACGTGCTTACGTTAATGGTTAGAATGTTGGGTGTAAGAAGCTGTGGTTGGGAAGAAAACGTGTAGAGAAGTTAGTCTCTTGACATGAATAGTGTACTTTTTATGGCTATGAGGCCCCAGTGCTCAAAAAATAACAGTATTAGTAATGTAACAGGTTTTTAAAGCAATTTTAACTGCAACGTAAAGGTTTTTAGAGTCTCTGCAGCCAGAATACAACCGCAATTGTGGTTGGGAAGAAAACGTGTAGAGAAGTTAGTCTGTTGACATGAATAGTGTACTTTTTATGGCCTCAGTGCTCAAAAAATAACAGTATTAGAAATGTAACAGGTTTTAAAAGCAATTTTAACTGCAACGTAAAGGTTTTTAGAGTCTATGCAGCCACAATACAACCGCAATTGTGGCCGCATCAACTGCATTTGTCCGCAATTTATCACGAACGCGACAAAACTGAAGACCTTTAGCATTGTACCCTATCCGATACTGATAAGTCTATAACAAATCTAAGGAGTATCTTCCAATTTTTTTGTTTATTAAAATTTTATTGAGTGATACATGTTTGGGATAAGGCTCACATATTTTGAACAGGGCTAAAATTTGACACGGCTCAATCTTTTTCTTTATATCCTTAAAGGCATAGTAAAACGTTATCTCACAGCTATTATCCTTCAAGAACTATTCTGACGAGTGTTTTGTCCTCAACTCAAGATTGTTGCTTTTTCATACATCTTCAAGTGTCTGTCGTTAAAGTTATCCATTGGTCACCCTTTTTCTTATGCCATCTCTGTCTTCAATACTTGATAGGTTAGTTTGCAAGAATTCTCATTTTGTGCGAAAAATAAAAAGCCTAAAATATTGTCACGGGTACCTAAAACATTCTTATAAGCTTGAGTTAAATTGTGTGTGTGCGTGTGATCTAAAACACTCCAATGCAATATCTAGGATAGGCCTAAAACAATGCTTTCCCTTTCCCTTTCCTTCTCTATCATCGTAAATGAACTGGACCTCTCCATTTTTGCAGGAAAAAGTGGAGATTGACTACGTAAAGAATCCTACATCATCACAGTTACAGGTGCTGGGCTCAAACCTTTCGCTTGTTTGTTTGCCGAATTGATGGCATTGATGAACGTTATTCCTTATTCTTTTTCTTGTATGTTTTGATTGGCTCAAGGAAGGAGATGAAAAAGCAAGGCAGCCTTCCCCTAAAGCTAGCAAGGATGAACAACACAACTATATGAATAGAAGACGCATGAGGAGTAAATGTAAATGCTTGGACTTACCTTCATGGAAAATTTTTTTGACATTTTTTTTTCTCAACTCTGTTTAAGCTTGTTATGGGCCTTTGCAGCTACTGGTCCTTGTACTGCTTCCAAGAATACAAGCAAAGACAAGGTCAAAGACAATAGGTTAGTTCACGCTTTAACAACGTCTGCCATTGACTCTTAGCTTAATTAAGTTCAAGATGAACAATGCATGGTTTAAATTGACGACTTGGATGCCTAAGCTCATTGAAAAAAGGCACCTCAATTTAGTTGTGATAAATGCATGAGATGCTTGAAATTGCATCAAGGGCTTTAATAGTTCTTTCATCATTTTTCCCCGAGAAAATTCTTAACATGCAAAATAATTTTATAGAAAAATTGTTAATATGATAAATTCCTCTTTTTTGGTACACAGGAGACGTTTGAGGAGACATTCTACTACGTTCAAAACCCATGAACATGAACCTCTAGAAAATTTGTTCGAGTTAGAGGATGCTACATATCTTGTTACTCAATCTGGATCTCCAAATTCAAAAAGTGAAAGAGGAGAAAGCTCTGTTTTAAGGAATGAAGCTCCAAGGTGTTCTTTTGGAAGACCCTTGCGAAGAGCAGTTCAGAAGGTTCAATCTTACAAGGAGATTCCTCTAAATGTCAAGATGCGAAGACTAGAATAAGCTAAATTAACCGATGGAATTGTATTTAATGTTCTTTCTTTAATCATTTAACATTTGTATCTTATGTTGATGTTGATTAGTGTATGTTGTATTGTATCCTATGTTCCTAGTTTGTTGGCTATCTCATTCATCAAGTTTTTGTACTTTCATCCCTATTTTTTATTAATTGAAAATAACAGTCACCTTGGGCGAATCTTAAGTGATTGTTTCGGTATTCCTCTGTTTCAAAGGATTTTGGTGTCCTTTTTTTTTTTTTACATAGCCAATGAAATTATATGTATGTATCCTCATTACTCAAATATAATGAGAACGCAATATTCTTATTTCAAAAACTAGAGTGTAATTTTCTTGTATAATATTTCTGAAAATACCATATCACACAGACAAACTCTATCTATTAGAATACAAAGATGGATCAATAATATGTTAAAAAAAAAACTATGCAAATAGGACCTCGGGAATGAAGTACAAATTTTAAAAATATTAAGGTCACTTAATAAACTGAATCTGATGTGACAACAAAGCATACCGATTATAATTTCATTAGCTAAGTAAAAAGGGACACCAAAGCCCTGTGAAAGTTTATTTCCTAGTTTGTTTGCTTATACTTATTTCATATGCAATTTTCTGCCCTTTAAATTTTATTTCCTCCTAGTTTGTTGGCTTATACTTATTTGATGTACAATTTCCTACCCTTTTATCTTTTATCTACAATCATAGTTCTAAAGCTTTTTTGGATAAATAACTTAATTATCTTCTATTTAATAAGTTTTATTTTTTAAATTTTTTTATAAAATTTATTGAAATAAATTAAAGTTTACTTAAATTAGGATCGGTCTAGTAGTACAGAGTTTAAGTAGTTTGTATCAGATTTTAAGTTCAAACGTCATTGTCACTATTGTATACAATACAATATTAACAAATATCACCGAAAATTTTATTAAAATAAGCTAAAAAGAGTTATAAGTGATTTGTGCAAAGATTAAATAAATTTTGTAGAAACTGTTAGAAATATCAAAACAGATCAGAAACTTAGGCAGATTGTAATGGGAAAATTATAGAAAAAAACTTAGGGAGCCCAAACACTCCCTCACTTGTTACCCAAAAAAATCTATAACTATTGGTTGGAATGTTCTTGTAGATGAATCACCAGTTTAAAGAGCTTCCCTTATTGTTACAATATCTGTTTCTTAGGATTACAAGATCCTTTTTCGGTCCGAAGGGTTGCAAGATCCTGTGCTGTTAGGATTATATGTGGGCCTTTACTTCTAGGTTGTCCAAAATATTTGGTGACTCTGTTGAAATTCCAATTGCATCACCAGATCCAAGCCCGTCAAGTTTTTATCATAGGGTCCAAGTCAGGGTTATTTAACATCGAAGAAGTTGGACCCAAATATAAAATCACAGAAGAAGTCAGAACACAATATTAAAGAAAATGACATGAGAAATGATTTTCAGCTTTAAAGGTCTTAAAGCCATGTGAACTTTTTCTTGACAAGTGATTTCTGACCGAATCGAAATTGTGCAACCATGTGCTATGAGACTCAATTGTCAATACCACAGTTCTTTGGTGCTTTGTGTTAGTAGCATCATCCATGTTCTTCAATAAACCAACGGCTTTACGAAGAAACCGTGTGGGGCCTCCTCGTAGCTGCTTTTCTTTCAATTTTATGCGTAATAACATTGCTAATCCTTTTCTTTGTTTAGACAATGATGTGCCTTCTGTTATATTATTATCAACTCACAAACCAAAATCATCCCATATTTCTTGGCTCTTATTCCCTGTCCTTATGATGGATTGCTTTATCTATTATAGTCAGATTTCACCTGGATTTTCATGTACCTTTTTTCCCCACTTCGTAAAAAAATTGAAATAAAATATAAAACTTGTTAATGAGTATTCTTTCATCACTGTCTAAGAAATAAAGAGACAAATATTAAAATATGAGTTTAATGACTATGTGTTGTCAGTAAAAAGTTTTACACAGTCAACTAATCAGAATTTTTTTTTATTATGACTTTTAAAGTAATTATTGTAAAAGTCAACAAACTCTTCATATATGGTAGTTTATGATTAGATGATAGTGTAAAACTATTTTACATTCTTAGTACATGGTCTATTTTCTCTTAAAATATTAAAACATTTAATAATAAAAAATAAAAAACATTTATGGATGAGTCTTACAAGTTACAAGTCTCGTGAACATTGAAGAATTGCATAATGTCCCCAGCAGATTCCAACGCAGAAAACATATTTGACTCAAGCTGCAATTTAGAAAATAAAATATAATTATAAATCATTGATTAAAGATCGTACAATAATTTTAAAATTAATTGTATATACCTTTATATTTTATCACAACATTAATTAATATACTTTATCTTTTAAAATTCACATTCCCATCTTAGAAAAAGCCAACAGAAAACATCCTCTTTTGGATTGTTGGAAATCAGATTGGGCCACGCGGCAGTATCCAAGAAACGCTGACTAACAATCTAAGCTGTCTGCATGCAAGATCTGGTCGCCACAATGCGACGAACGGACCGTCGTTTTTCGTACACTTCGAGACTCAAAATCCTGTGAATTCACATATTTCATATATGGTTATTTTTTAATTTTAAAAAAAATAAAATGATGTTAAATAAAAAAGATAATTAAAAAAACTATAGAAGTGTAAAATATTTAGTCGACCAGGTGATGTTAGTTAGTTAGTTGCACTCTATCATTCGATAATTTTTTTAACCATTTTGAGACTAGCTTGTTAGAAAATTTTAAGAATCATTTATTGAAAAAATAATTTAACATAAATAGTTTGTCTTTAACTTTAACTATGCTAAATGTCAGATTTCATCTTAAAACTTCTTAAGTGAAGTTGCTTAACAGATATATAAGTTACATCCCAAGAATTGAGGTAGGTGATATGGAAATTTCCAACATCCTCCCTCCTCATGTGCATGTCAGAATAAGTGATTCATGAAGATGAGCTATAAGCTTTGATACCATGTCAAATTTCATCTTAAAATTAATTAGCCTTAAATGATGTTGTCCAATAGATATATAAGTTGTATCTCAGGAATTGAGACGAGCAATGTGAGACTTTTCAATTTGAAAGAAATAAATTAAGCGGAATATACGCAAATCAATAAGAAATAAAGCTAGTTTAACAATTTAAAGACCTAGCTCTTTCACGATTTAATGGCCGTGAGGGTTTCTTTCCTTCGTAATTTGGTAGTGTAGTTTTTGGTAAAATTTGTCCTCTTGGATACCAAAAATAAAAAATAAAAAATCATATATATTGGATGGCATCAAAACAGAAAATAAATTTCATATATTGAATTTTGCTCATCAATTTCATATATTGTTAGTATACAATTTATACTAAGAATAAATCAAAATTAAAATCTAAAACAAAAATGCGTAATACTTTTCCTATTTTAATATTAAACCATATCACAAATCTCCCTAATTTAATAATAAAGCAAATAACAATCTTCAATAAAATTTTGTACTGTATACGTGAGTTCTTACTGAAGATTTTTACATTTATATATAAAACTAGATGTATATACATACATACATATACATACATATATATATATATTAAAGTTTTATAAAAATCTACAAAATGAATCTACTTAATGAAAACTTTTAATTTAACTAGTTGAATTAATAAAATTTAATATGTATGAAAAGTTATTGAAGGAAGTAACTTTATCACGAGTTACTTTATGAGTAACTTGATTATATATATAATATTTTGATATAATGTCAGTAGAAAGATTTTTACATTATCAACTAATTACAAATTAAGTTAATTAGATATAAAGTTTAAAGTAATTATTACAAAAATTAATAATTTTGCCATACATAATAATTTATGATTAGATGATAATGTTAAAAAAATAAAATCATTATATTCTCTGTGTTTTCTAATAAGTAATAATAATTATGCAAAATTTTACCTTCCCATTTCAATGAAACTTTAAGTTACGGTGTATTTTGATTAGTTATTTTATAGATATAATTATTTTTTAACATATTTTTGAAAACTTTTAAAAATATTATTTGTCATAGTTAAAAAATTTATAAAACAAGCACTACTTTAACATTTAAACAATCATTTTTATAGTCATTTGTTTATTTACAAAAAGAAATTTCATATTTGTCATTTATATGTATATATCGTTAGCATTTTTATTTTTATTTTCCTATAAGAAAGCAATTAAATTCACTACGAAAAAGTAAGTGAAACCTTTATATTTAATCCTATAAAAGTCTTATATATTCACTTATTGAGTTTGATATAAATCACATCGAATCATCGATCATGTCTGTCAAAGATGGTCTTGTTGAAGTCATAATCCTAGTAGAGTTTGCTTACAAGGAGAGGTTACCAATGTGATAATTTGCTAACACATTCTAGGATTAATTTTTAATTCATAATTTAAATTAATTTAATAGTAACTTTAGTTAACTGGGGCCCCGACTTTTGTGTTAACGACTGCTTGGGATTCCAAAGATCGGCAAAACATGATATGATTGGTGATGGAATTGACGACCCACCTAAAGACTGTAAATTAAAAAGGGATTGGCTCTAAGTGACCCATTTTCCCTATTAATTTGTTTATTTTTTCTAATCTTAATTGCTTTGAGTAAATGGAGCCCACGCGTTTTAAACAAAGTTGGCATCCATGATTCTCAAAGGTTCCTCCCGACAGGTATTAGCCGTTAGGACCCCACTCACGGTGGACTATGTGCTCCTCTTTGTTATGCTCCTGAGTTAATCTAGTAATATCTTCCTATTTAATCAAAGGTATATTCCATCTTTCATGTAATCTCAAGCTTATGTAAATTAGCTCTTGTTTGTTTATTACAAACCCTAATTAATCAGTTTGATTGGATTTAGGTGTGAAATAATGCAATCTGTGAACGCAATTTGTTGATCCCATCACACGTCTGCTGAAATTGGTTATATTCAAACGGTGCATTAATTAATTATAAGATTTGATGATGGATATGTTTGCGTACTTGAAAGTGACGTATGGTCTTTCGTAGTTGATCTAGTTAAAGATTTTGAAGTGGACAACAACTTCTTATTTGATTTTATTTTATTTTTATTTTTATAGACAGTTGTTTTGAAACAATTAATGTTGATCGTTAAAAAATGTTATTAAAGCTTTATTTACTGATTGGTTTAGACCATGTATTTTTAATAGGAGGCAATTTTGTTTCAAGCAGATCCATATTTAATCCTTATTTAAGGAGAATTAATCATATAATACATGAATTAATAACTCGTTAGTGCTCTATTTACTAATTTCATATCAACTTAAAAATAAAATAATATATATATATATATATATATATATATATATATTTGTGGTAGTGAAAAATGTGAAAATAATAAGCATATGTTGAGCATGAAGTTTTGTTTGAAAGCTAAAAGTAAGGTTAATGGTCACTTCAATCTTAATAGAAAATCCATTAGTATATTATCACTTAAATTTGAGACGTGGTCAATACCCTACTCTCCAGATTTATAGTATCTATATGCATAATATATATAAAATTATTTTTGATATGAACAAAATTCTAAAACTTGTGATCTCTTGTTTTGGTGTAATATATTTTCGTGTGTATAAAAGACTGAAAGTGGAGGAATCAAAAAGGGTAGAATATGACTTTATCCATCTACCCTTTTGATACTAGACTAAGACATGACTCTCTTTAACCGTCCCCTTAAAGAAATTCGTTAATTCTTTTCAAGAGTGATTGTGAAATCTTGCAAGAGACAACGCAATTAACTTTGAGATCACTTTGATTCTTAGCAAGCAAAATAATTCTTTGGCAACTAAACCCATTAATTAAGTATTGTCTTTCCTTTTCTTTTGTTACCAACACAAGTTTATAAAGCAGTTCTCTTATAGCATGTATCCTTAATCAAGCAAGGATAGAAAATATTTCAAGGAGATGTATTTAGTGAGAATTTTTTTATGTGACAATAAGAAAAATAAATATTAATTATTAAATCTTAACATGAATGATCAAGATTAAATCATATAAATTATGTGATTTTGTTAAAAGTCACATAACTCTTTTGAGTGATTATGTGACTTTAAATCTTAATCATTCATGTATTTACTCTCCTTGTTTTCACATCCCTTATATTTCAATCTAGTAATGAGATAAATAAAACCTCCAAATTAGATTTTTGCTTATAAAATAAAATAAAATAAATTATAATTGTATATGCATGCAATCAAATTGAGTCTCCCACAATGTGGTGAGCCAATGTTTGAATCTTTGGTAGGAGAGAAGTGCTCACATTTAATATTCAGCAATGCTTTAAACAGGATTACTTTCGAAATAAAATACTTGTGAGAAAACAAAAACAAAAAATGAACTTAAGTTCAAATATTTAAGGAAAAAAATATTTCAAATATTAAGGAAAAAAAATCTTAACTCAAGTATTAAAATCTACTCTTTGTATAAATTAGAGTACACAATTTTGACAGTGAGACTCTCACTTCTCTTATGCTCTCAAATAGTTCGTTGTCAATATTTTTTTCTCTCTTCTCCTTTGAGTGTGACTATCACTCATAAAAGAATGGAAAAGGTTTCTCTCACCCTCCTTATTTCCATATACCTTTTTTTTTTTACTTTAATTTAATTTTAAATCATAAAAATTATTAATAAATTATAAAATTTCTTATCAAGACAAAAATTTTAAATGTATGCTTATCTAATATTGTCAATGTCATTTATTTATTTATTTAAAATATATTAAAATAATAACAAAAGATTCTTAACACTACAAAAGTTTATTTTCTTCTTATCTAATATTATTTACAAGACTTTTTATTTTATTTTAAATTATAATAAGCAAATAATCAATAAATTGGAAAGTCTCCTTATCTTTTGATTGATTTTATTTAAATTTTAAAGTACATAACCTTTTATACTTAATCTCTTTTTATTTTTCTCAAAAATATTATAAAATATGAAAATTACTTATACATCTTATGGATTAAAATACTAGTTATATCTTAAGATCGATTTAACTCTTTTAAAGTAAAAGATATTCTTTGCAAAATAATGTTAGTCATATATATATATATATATATATATATATATTATCACAATCTCAAATGTAGATTTTCTAATTAATGATTACAAGTACATTAATCTTCTAAACTATATTTGTTCACATTAAAATAGTCAAATCTAATCACAATATATTAATTTTTTGAAACTATTGTAATTAAGGTTTTTGACTCTCTAATGAGACTCCAAAATATCCTCACAAGCTTTGACCCTTTGGGCTAGCTGTGGGACTAATTTGTGATTCAGGGCTTAGTTACACTTATCACTCGATCATCATCTCTCTAAGGATATATTTTGCAAGAATCGAAATCAAGTTCTCTCTTATTAGCTCAACATGTGTTACCAATTGAACCACACATATTGTTTAGGCTTCTAACTTCTTTAAAGGGGGAAAATATTTTATGTTTAGTGTACTATGGTTCCTAAACCTTGAGAATGGATTTTATCATGTATGTGATAGGTGGTGATGTGTAATATGTGTGTGTGTGTACAGGGGATCAAATTATAACGATGTAACTTTTATCATCTATTACACTATTTAATAACTTTTTATTGGATCATTTTATCTCAAAACTCACCATTGGATTGAAAGCTCCTTCAACATACATCATATGTACAAAATTTTATATTAACCTAAAATTATTTGATACCTTATTCATATTGATCAAAATAGATGTAATATATACTCTTCAAAATATACTAAAATATGAATCGTTTGATTACCTTATTATTATTCAATTTTGCCAAATTTGACACAAACAATCTTAGTAATATGTAATTATAATTCAACTGTTGGATCGATAAAAACAACATTCCATATCAAGTTATTGATGGTTTAATAGTTGGTGTAAGTTACACTGATGTAATTAAATCCCTCCTCATATATATATATATATATATATATATAATATATATATATATATATATATATAAGGTCAGTATTCGTTGACATCAGGTGTCAAAGTTAGTCAAATTACACCTTCAATAACTTTTTGTTGAATACAAATTTAATCAATCTAATTGTTGAATTTGATATTCTTATTCATTAGATTAACTATACAAAATTTCATACAATTCCAAAATTATTTAGTTTTTTATTGCACCACTTTATTTTAACGTATAATAAAAAATTAAAATATATGTAAATATTCAATATTAGATGGCATATATAAAAAAGTTCAAATTATGTGAAATTTGATATACATGATCATAAAGATAGTATCATATAATTTAACAGTTGGATTGGATAAATTTGCATTTTACAAAAAGTTATCGAAAGTGTAATTTGACTAACTTTGACACCTAGTGTCAACAGATCTTAACTCATATATATATATATATATATATATATATATATATATATATATATATATATATATATATATGTATGTATGTATGTATGTAGGTGGGGATCAAGTTACTCTAAGAGTAACTCTCGGTAGAGTTACTCTGCTCAATAACTCTTGATATATATTAAATTTCAATGATTTTATAAAGTTTGAAAATTATTTGATACTTTATTAAATAAATTCAAATTAACGTCTAATATACTTTTCTAAATTATAAGTAAATATCGACTATAAGATTAACTAGTTACAAATGTCCAATTTGTCTAAAATTTGGTGTGCATGGTCATTGACATAATATCAAAATATTCAACGGTTGGATCGTTAAAATTTAATATATAACAAGAGTTATTGAGTGGAGTAACTTTACCAAGAGTTACTCTTAGAGTAACTTGATCCCCACCCATATATATATAGGATATTCCAAGTACCTATTACTATCTCTTCTTAAACTAAGACTATTACAATTGGTTAAGTTCATTTAGTCTAGTACAAAATATGGGGGCTAGGTTTTAAAATTTTCAAGCCAATTTGATTTTAGTCTAACTTTGATTTAATTTGAATAAACCTCTTAATAAGTACTTATAAGAAAAGAAAAAAAGAAGATAAAATGAATCAAATTTCTCTCATAAATTAAAATCAACTTATATACCTTAATTTTTATAGAAATTTTTTCATCTAACTTCTCCAAAAACTAATTAAGATACAAAAGTTGATTTTATCTCATAGGAAGAAGTCCAATTCACTTTACCTGTTCTCTTTTTGTTGTAAGTGCTTGATGAAAGATTTATCCAAACTAAACCTTAGTGTGGCCCAAATTTCAGCTTGCCTGTTAATGGTTAGGTTAAATCTCTATACCTTTAGGTTTGATATAAAAACAAAAAAAACATGAGTTAAAAACTTAAATTTAGATTTAAAAATTGAAACTATAAAGTTTTTTTTTAAATTGATTAATAAATATTTAAGCTTATTTCACCTTAAAAATAGTGTGCCCCCATAATTATGTTGACCTAAGTTAAGTAAAAAGGGAATTGATTTTTATACTCTCTTTTTTTTAACTTATACACCTCTCAGAAACTAAGTTTCAAAACATATGTTTACTAATTGGTAAATACATTACGTGAACTAATTTTCAGAAGTGTTAAAATTTTAATACATTCTAAACATTAGTTTCCAAAAGTGTTTTAACAAATTCTGAAAATTCAATTTCCATAAGCTTGCATAAAAAAAAAAACTCTTCTCCACTCCCATCTCTATGCTCAAAAAGGTTCTTTGTTGTTGCCCTTACCTGCCCAAAGCCCTTGTGCACAAGCTTTTTCGTCTAAGAAAGGTTCAAATTGTTTCTTCTTCCATATAACATCAAATATTTAAAGGACTAACCATCAATATCTCTCTTTTCACCTACCACTCCTTTTATTTTCTTACAATTTCTTCTAAGTCAAATAAACCATACCATTAATGGAAGCAAGGGTGTACATAACCCATCCCATCTCACTAACCTAACATAACTTGAGGTTGATTTTGACAGGTTTAGGTTTTAGAAAATAAACCTGATGTACTTTGAAAACGGGTCTAGGTTATGCTTCGACTTGTCCCAACTTGACTTGACGTCTTATGTTCTTTTAAAAAGTATAAGTTTTTTGAACAATTGTCTATTAATAATAAAACTTTTAATTTAATAGATAATATTTTGTATAACATGATATTATTTATTTAGAAATGTATATTGTAAAATATATCTTAATTTAAGTTTTATACTTCTTTTATACTACGATTTAACTATTCATAATGATAAGACTGATATATCATGTTAATAAATCAAGTAGACCAAATTTTGTCTCATATATTATCGGGTCAGGTTCGAGTTTACATAAATGACCCTATCAAAATTTTGGGTCAAATAGGGACAAAAATAAACTTGTCTAATGCTTGCCCTTAAATGGAAGGTAGCAGTTAAGGACACCTTGAACACAAGGGATCATATTTTACTTTCTTAGTTTACACCACAAAGTGAACAAAAAAAAAGGGGTGCAAAAAGCAATTCCATGGGATTCACCTTCCTTTCTTGAATCTAGGTATATGAAAACTTAGTTTTCGGGATATATGAAAGTTTAACACATTCTGGGAATTAGTTTTCCAAATGTGTTAAAATTTTAACATTTTTAGAGACTAATTTTTGAAATGTGTTACTTTACTATTTGTTTCAACTTGATCTCTAACTTTTTTTATTTTATTTATATCTCTTTTTTTTAATTTAATTCTTTTTTGCTAATTTATGGATTTTAGTAGAATAAAAAATTACCACAAACATAATTGACAAAAGAATCACATTGAAACCATAAGAGAGATTAGGGACTAAAATAAAATAAAAAAAGGTTAAAAACCAAAATAAAAAACAAATTTAAAGAACTAAAATACTACTCTCTTTTTTATTTTAACCTTTTTTAACATAATTTTTTTTATTAGATAAATTTTAAGTGAGATTTATTGAATAACCTAGGTTGATATTTATTTTAGTAAGTGTAATCCATGTATTTTACTCCGTAATAATATATATTCAAGCTAATATAGAATAAATGTATTGTTCCTAATTAGATAGAGATTATCATAAATACAATATGACATGAGAGATAGAAATAATATAGGGTTAATTATGTTTTTGGTCCATTATTTTTAGTTTATTTATGCTTTTAGTTCTTCAAAAACATTTTAACCAATTATAGTCTCTTATAAATTTTACATCTGTGTTTTTAGTCCCTGTTGTGAACTTGGATCATTAAGTGATGATGTGACATCTATATTGGCAGCCACGTGGACTACTAGTCCGACGTGACAGCACGTGACAAAATATTATTATTTAAAAATTGATATAATTTTTCTCATTTTATCACGATTTGCGCTTTTAGTCCTTAAAAAAATTTGACCGGTTTTAATCCCTCAATTTTTTTGTTTGTGTTTTTAGTCCCACCGTTAACTTATACCATTAAACTTAAAAATTAATTATTATTTTTCACATAATTCATATTATTATTTTACACTGATACAAGTTTTTTCCCTCAAAATTTATTTTAACTAACTTATAATTTATTAATTAATTATAACTCAAAAGCTTATCACTATACTTCTTTTACCTCTCCATTGCTATGCTTCGATAATTCAAGATATTCAGGATCTCTCATCAAAAGACTAGCAATCTAACCTCTTTAATCATCCTTCGCATATAACCGTTTTTTTCTACATTTTTATTGTTTTGTTTTCTCCAACTACCAAAAAAGATATTATAATTCAAATTGACTTCAACTCTTAAATCCTACATTTTATCGGGTCGGTTCGAGCTAGCCCGATTGTTTTAACTAAAAATACATATAGAAAATTTATAAGGGCTACGACTAGTCAATTTTTTTGAGGGACTAAAAACAAAAATTGACCAAAAACGAGGGACTAAAAACATAATTAACCCAATAATATATATGACGTAAACATCGACATAGAAGATTTTAAGAATAATATGAAATATTAGGATATATATGATGCACAAAATAATTATAACATTAATCGAAAATAAAATCTTAAATTAAAAGGAGAGAATTGTGTGTATTTAAGTCATTATAAATATATTAAAATAATGATATTTTCATTTATATAGTATAAAAGTTTAAAAAATATTTAAAAAATAAAATATGATTAAAAAAGCATTTAATTCAAGAGTAAATTATACTAACACTCCCTGAAGTTTCGTCAAATTTCACCTAATATCTCTCATTTTTTTACTCTTACACCAACCTTAATTGTTTGATGAACATTGCACTAATATCTCTTATATATTACATTAACTTCCCCTGATTGTTTGAAAAACATTATACCGTGTACACCTATAAGAGATGTTATTGTAAACATTAAAAGAATAAGGAGATTATGTGCAATCTTAAAAAATCTCAAAAATATTAATGTAATTTACTCTAATTCAAATACAACACATACACAACTATTATTTTCACCATAAAAAATGTTTGTTTGAGTTAAAAATCATGACATTGACGCTACTAGCATCGGATTAGTTTATGCTAAGTGGACACAACCTTTTTTTTCATTTTTTATTTTCATAAGAAATATATATTTAGGTAGTTAAGCCCACACTATTTTTTAGAAGTAGTGTATGTACATAGGAGCACTTATTATGTCATGATTAGCGTTTGCTTGACTAACACTAAGTACAACAATATAATAAATGACAGGCTTAGCATTAATTGGTTTGGCTGACACTAAGCCTAAAACTTATGCATGTCAAGGTCCTTCATCACTTTTCACCCTTCCTTCCCTAATGCTACGTTTGGCTTAAAGAAAAAAGTGAAAGAAAAGAAATTGAAAAGAAAGAAAAATAGTAGAAAGTGAGATGATTTTTTAAGTTGTTTGATAGGGAAGAAAATGAAAGGAAATAAAAGTAAATGGAACACTTTTTAGGTTGATAAATGGTATTTTGTTTATAATTTCATATTTAAATATTAAATGTTGCATGAACATAAATTCTTTGCCCATTATTTATGCTTTGTCATCCATGTAGTAATTTTAAGATATTTCTTCATCCTTTTCCACCTGATTTGGGTGGATTAATATTTTATCTGGGACCTATTTTTTTTTTCCCTTTCTTGCCTTGTTTTTGTGTCTACTAAAAGGGAGAAAGGTTTTAAAAAAATGTGCAATCCTCTCTTTCCTTTTCGTTTCACTATCTTTCTCACATACCAAACAGTGTAATTATTTCTTACTTTCTACTTTCTTCAATAAGTCTTTTTTTTTTTTGCTCTCTATTTTCCCAACTTTTCTCCTTCACCATCACCAACATCTAAGCTGGTAATGTTTCAATGCCCCTTCCATTGTTGTATGTTGTCTTGTCCATTACTAATTTTTGTATGCTCATTAGTGCTTTGCATTCTTTCTTGTCATTCGTGGTCTTAGCTTTAGTACTCTCTAAAATTCCATGAATTGTGAAACTCAAATCAAAACCTTTAAACTTCAAACCATTATTGGAAACTGTTGGAATAATTTGTTGAATCCTTGAGTGACTTTTACATTGTTTTAGAAAAAGAACCATGTGAGGATGCAATGCAAGGGACTGTGATGATAATTATGAAAGTCCAATGTATGTTGAATTTTTGATAGATAGACAAAAAGACAAATCACTTAGCATAACAGTAATAATGTAAACCAAGATTCAAGCCTAAACTCTTTTAAATATTTGTAATAAAATATGAGAGAAAATTGACATAAATTACTTAACTAAATTGAGATTAAATAACAATCTTTTTGAGTAATTTACTAAGAAATAAAATATCAGTTAACTCGATTATTGTTAACTTAAATAAGATTAATCCTAAAGGTATTCTAAATATTATTAATAAGGTTTATCTTTGAACATTTATGTCGCTGAGTGGGATGCTATAAAAATAAGATAAATGGTGGTCTTCTATTATTGAAAATGAGTGACTAACAATGGTCAATTATTTGTTGTTAATCTTATATCTATTTTTGGCTCAAAAATGGAATAGCCATTTTTTCAAATGATATCTTATGTTGCTTTTGTATGTTTTATATGTTTATTTAATGTTTTATGAGATTATGTATATAAATGTTATGTTCTTCATGCCATACACATAACTTAATGTTGTATCACCTTGTGCATGCTAGAATTGTATCATATATCCAAATTTGTATACATGCATAACATTCACTATGGTATTCAAAAGCTACTTTGAAATGAGCACAATTGTGGCTATAGCAAGGCCAACAAGGTGTCGCAACCGGGGTCGCGGCAAGACGGCGAAAAAGAGTTTTAAAAACAAAGAGTCGCCACCAATATTTATTAAGGGCAAACATTGGAAACCTAAAAAGATGGTTTACCTCTAATTAATTAAGCAAATTATAAATGACTTTTAAAATATTTATCTCATCCTAAAAATAATTTCAAAAAGAATTTTATTTATTATAAAAAAAGTTTTTTATTGTATCTTAAATTTATTATTTTTTAGATTGACAGAACTAGGCCCCTGCTTCTACGTTTCTCCACAGTGCAATGGAGAATCAGACTCACGTAGTTCTTTTGTAGAAAATATTGGTGTGTTGTCATTTTTTTTATTAAATTTTAAGATTTCTGAACCGTCACAGGCTCATACGTCCTAAAAATAGAATCAACAGAGGTGTACACCCAAGTCAATCCCTTGAAGCAAGTTAATTTTAGCTTAACATTTTTATTTTTTGTTTTATTTTTTGTTTTACTTTATAGAGGAGTCTTAAGACACCAAGCTATTGCAACTTGTGCCTTAACATCTTGGGATTAAGAAGATGTCACATCCAATTAATCATTTTCTCTATTTAAGATATTTTAAAGAAATAGAACATTCCTAATTAAAATAACAATAAAAACATAGAGAAAAAGTAATAATAACAATAACGTTTTTTATTTTTGTAGCAATTTAATTTTGATTTAACATTTTTAATTTTAGAGAGGAGTTTAAAAACATCAAGTTGTCACAACTTGTGTCTCAAAACCTTAGGATTAAAAAGATGTCACATCCAATTAATTCTTTTTCTAAAAAAACTAATTAAAATAAAATATTTCTAATTTGAAAAAGACATACAAAGAATAAGATTTAACAACAATAACAATGATAAAAAAAGATAATAAAACATATATATATATATAAGATAGAAAAATTTACCTCTAGGGGACAATTTGTGGTGAGCACAAAACAATCCATCACAAGCTTCTACTAGAAGCTCCAAGAGAAAAAAAAATAAAAAAATAAAAAATTTTCATAAGCTCTATACTTTGCATTAAGCTTATGATTAATGGATTTTTGGCCTCCCCCATTGCTTGGTAGACACCTCTTTATATAGGAAAAGAAGAAGATGCATGGTTGTAGATTGTCCAATGCAGGACTTCTAAGTGAAGGGAAGGTAAAAGGGAAGGAATGTGGGACTTGAGTTTTTTATGATTAAATGGCCCGCTTTGGGGTTGATTTTCATCAAGATAGAAGTTGATTTTGATTTTTAAGGTAGAGATATGAGTTGTAGATTTTTCTACAAACTTTTCAACGGTGCAAAGAACACCTCAAATGAACAAGTATAACTTAAGATATGACATTGCCTTTCCGTGGTATTCATCATAAAAAAGAGCTTTTTTCCTTCAAAAGTTCTCTTATTTCTTTTTTCCTTTTCTTTTATATTTTATTTTCATTTACCCGAACAAAATTGGGTGTTCACACAAGGTCACTACCTTATGCATCTATTCAAAATCCTATATTTTTTATATATATTAGAAAAAGTTTAATTTAAATATATTATTAAGTGATACATTTTATTATATTATTTATAGTTAATTTTTTAGTAAGATTATTCAATTTAAAAATATGTACATACATAGATGTTGTTGTAGATTATTTGAAAAGTTTTATTACTCATTTTAAAAGTTATAGGAAACAGTAGTTCACATTTGTTTTGAATTAAAAAAATGGCACTGAAATGAATATAGAGATTAAATTTCATAAAATAGAACGATCCATGAAGAAATATTTTGATTAAAATGATAGTGATGGAATTACACATTTAGTTAAAGATTAATTCTTTTGGTTCTTATAAAAAAAAAAACTAATTCTTTTAATTTTGATTATTTTGTATTCACAATTTATTTAAAATTGTTTCAAAATATAAAAGGCTAAAATAGAATGTTGGTTCCTCATCCGAATTTTTTTATTTCAATTTGGTTTCTTAAGTTTAAAAAGTTTCATTTTTAGTCCCTTAAAATGTCTCTGTTAGACTAAGTTGATCCTTCTGTCAGTTTTTCACACTAACTTAGTTAACATGGTGACACATGACAAACTGTTAGAGATGCCACATTAGTCAAAATTAACATCATTAGTGTAAAAAACTAATGGGGAGGACTATTTTGGTCTAACAAAGACACTTTAAGGGACTAATGTAAAACCTTTTATATTTAAAGCACTAAATTGAAACAAAAAATTTAGATAAAAGACCAAAATTCTATTTTAACCAATATAAAATTATTTTGGATTTTTTTATTTGAATCCCAATAGTTGAAAATTTTAAAAAGAATGGATTGAAAAAAATATTATATTAATCTTGAAACAAATTTAAGTTTAATTCAATGAGCATTTAATTGATATTAGTAGTCTTGATTTTTTTTTTGAATTAAAGGTACTAAAATAAATACTAACCAAAAAAATTAATGTCATATAACAAGTATTAAACTATATTGAAAAATTAATTCTTTTTAAATGCATATAATATTTATAGAATATTATTAATAATACTTGCAATTATTGTTATTGTAAAAAGAAAATTTTCAAAATTAAATTTTTTTACATTTAATTTGAGATTGTTGTAAGTTAATAATTGAATGAATTACCATTGAGCGTGAGATGTTGAAATTGTTTAATTATTAAACTTTAATTAACAATTTTACAATTCAAAAAGTAAGAAGAATAAAATGAAAATTGATAATTATATTAGAGTATGTCTCAAACATAAAATTTGTCTAAGGCCTCTAAAACTCTAGACACTGACTCCGAAAATGAATAACTTACGTTCCTTAACTATCTTTTAATGGTTGATTGATTTACCTTAATAATTAGATTTGTATTTGGTTGATGTAGATAAATTGGCCTTGTGTGTTCAACTTTTAGAGGTTCCATGAAGCCATATCTTTAATTGAAATATCTTTCCCACACCTATTTAAATTTTTGGTAGATGAAGTTTATGTCAATTTTATATTACCTAGTTTGGTAATTGACTTATTAGAGGATCAATTTTATGTTCATTTAGAACAACACAAGTCATTTTAGAGAAATAAAATTAGATATGTGTATTATGTGTGGGAGAGAGATTGAAAATATTCCATAGTACATGAAATGAAACCTTCATATCATCAAACTCAACATCACAACAATTATACTCAACGGGATTTCTATTCACACCCAACACTCAAGATGTCTTCAATCATTGTCCTATCTTCATCAAGCACACTAATTCTAAATGTGGCCTTAAGTCATTCAAAAATCAATAATTAATGGCTATAACATAAAGGTTTCAGGAAATGGTATGAGATGTATGATAAATTTTTAAAATTGAGGGAAGGAAAACATTTTTGCTATAAGAAAAGTTGAAAAATGCTTAAATCCCTTTTGAAAACGGTGGAACAATGAGCCTTTTAGGTATTTGGATGCTTTAATCAAATCTTAAATGACAACAATTTTAAATTTTAATAAAAAAAAGTAAGGACTATAAGAGAAAGAAATTAACAAAAGAAAATATTTTTATTGAAGAATTGAGGCAGAAAATAAATATGAATAGTAGTTTTTTTTTTCTTTCAAAAATTAAGAGCAAGATAGGTCAATGAATAAGGTCAATGGAGAATATCACTGATCGGAGTAAGGTTTAGAATTTGATTGGAATCTACCTATTTTATATGGTTTCCCTTTTAAGCAAATGTATAAAGTAGATAATGAAGTTTTAACATCCCCTTTTGTTGTGGTGGAAGTTAAGGATGTTGTTTGGAACTAAGAAGGAAAGGAAATTTTTAACTCAATTAGTTTTAACATCACATTCATAAGAGTTCTTCTTAATTAGGATGCAAGTGATATGGTAAATGTGTTTCATAGAAAGAATAATTTCTTTTTACACAATTAGTATTCCAACAAATAAAAAATGATTTGTCAAGGGAAATTGACAATGATCCTATTTCTCTTATTAGATGTCTTTATAAAATAATTTCAAAGCTATTAGATAAAAGGTTGAAGATGATCTTAATTTCTATAATTTCATCATCCCAATAAGCTTTTGTCTCAAATAGACAAATTTTGGATAGAATGGTAATTATCAACAATGTAGCAAATTTTGTAAAAAGAAAAGGAAAGAGTGCATCATTTTTAAAGTAGATTTAAAAAAAAAAAACTTATAACTAAATGAATTGGACTTTCATTGACTATATGCTCTATACTTTAGTATCTTGGATTTTTCAAAAAATGGAGGGATTTTCATGAAAACACACATATTTTCTAGTTTCACTATTAATTTTATTTAATAAGAGTTCGATAAGTGAATTAATTTTTGGTTTCTAGAAGAATAAGGCTTGGAGAACTCTTAATCTCTTTTTTTGCTCTTAATTATATATAGCAGAAAGCATAAATGGTCTAGTTAAGAGGGTGTTTACTAATAATATATTTAAATATTTTAAAATAGGAGAAATTGAAATCAAAATATAATACCTCCAATATGCAAATGACATTTTGTCGATTAGTGATGAAAATCATGAACTTTTTTCTTTAAAGACTATTAAAATGGTGAATTAGTATTAGGTCTAAAAGTTAATTTTTGACAAAAGAAAATTAATAGAAAAATGGAGGAGTTCATAATAGTTGCAATTGATTTTCTTAATTGTAAACTAAGAGATATACCTTCAAGTATTTGAGTCAATCGTATAAGGGCTAATTTAAGGATGTAGGTTACTTGGGATCCCATTGTTGAAAAAATAAAAAAGTAAGTTATCTTTATGGAAAAGTAGTTGCCTTTTAAGGAATGATCACTTTAATTAACTCTTTTCTTTCTAATATGCCTACATACTTCCCATTTTTTCTAAAAGCAACAAAAAATGTCTAAAATATTTTCACTTGAATTCAGAGATATTTATTGTGAGGGAGGAAGCGAGGAGTCAAATATGAATGAATGTGTAGGTAAAATGGGATGATATATGTAGACCAAAAAATAAGGGGCATTTGGGGTAAAAAAAAATAGAATTGCTAAAGTTGTCATATGAGTAAATGAAAATGGATTATACTTATAAAAAGGGATTCATGATGTTAACATACACAAATCAAATAGTTAAAGAGTATCTAAACATAATCTACATGGTGGAAGGATTTATGGAAGGATGAATATAACAAATTTTCTTCTAATAGATGGTTGAAATCAAGTCTAAAAAAATGAAAAAGAAATGGAAGGAACCATTTTTTTTCTTTTACATGAAGTAAGGGTCAAAAGTGATAAACTAAGTCCTTTGTAGAACAAATTGTTTAATTTTTCTAAAAATAGAAGTGCTATGATTACATATACGGGTTAAAAAATAAGATGAATGGTAACAATGTTTTAAATAGAAAAACTTATTTTTAATTAAGAAAGAATTATTTGCTAAAAGATTGAACATAATCAATTTAGCACGACTCAAATTTGAGTTTGAAGACATATGGTAGTGGACATTAGCAAGTTAATTTAAAGTTTACACAATAATAAGTTTGACTCATTCATTTCTTTCAAATTGGACTTTGAACCAAAATTAGCTACTAGGATACAGGGATGAGAAGTTTTTTGAAAATTTTAGAACAATTCCATTCTAGTAAAGATTATGGTGTTTTTTGGGCAAATGCTTATGGACAAGCTTCCAACAAAGACAATTTAAAGAGGAGACAACGTCTTATATAATAGTATTAAGTCATGCATGTGTTCTGTAATGAATTTTAGGAAATTTCATAAAAATTTTCCTTATTTCTAACATGGTCTAGCAAGTGAAGTGGACATTTTCTTCATCATCGTGGATTAGTGAGGGGGGAGGAGGAAGGTAAAAAAAAAGAGTGTGAATGATACTATGATTTTTCTTATTAGGTTGCAAGAAATAGGGTAGTATTAGGTAGGGGTTAGCTGATTTAATAAGCATATAGGATTTTATAAAATTAGATCATGGTCTTGAGTCTTGACTTTCTTTAAAGTTTATGTTTCTTTTTCAAATTGGTGTTTTGAGTGCTCCTCAATGCATCAAGCATTAAGGTGTAATTGTTGTTGGGGACAACATTGTATAAGACTTAAAGTATTTCTTATACTTTTCTTTTAAAATTTTATTAACCTTGATTGTTTGATAAAATAAATATATTGACTATCTACACTTACATAAATAACTAAAGTAGATTAATTTTGACCATTCACATAAAATTAAATGATCAAAATTAATTCTTCTCATACTTTCATATAATAAGCTCTTTTTCTTTTAATCCCAAATACTTATTAGATTTGCAACATTCTCAACTCATTTAATGCAATCTTAGGGCCGACCTAACGGTGAGTGAAACCTAAAACAAATTTTGAAATAAACTCTTTTACTTTATATGAGAGAGTTATATGTTGGGTCTTTTTGTCAACATATGTGGCCTTTTTGCTTTATAAAAGTAAAAACTAATAGCAAATAATTTTTTATTGAGGAACTAAAGCTTGAGCTTTAGTAACCTTACCCTTAGGTCGATCCTATGTATAAAAAAATATTTTATTTTTAAGACAAACATAAAATATAACTCATGTTATGTCATGTCCTATTTTAGTATGTTTACCATTTTGGGGAAACAACCATTTCACGTACAATGAGGATCAAATGATAAAATACACACAACACCACAAAATAGAAATAGCAAAATAATACAAATTTAATGTGGTTTGACACTTCTTGCATATGTCTACAGTAGGGAACATCTCAATAACTATTTATCATCTCAAATCAAATTACAATTTTTTTGGATAAACTTAAGAAACTCTCCTTCACATAACTCCCTTCTCACTTAGGATGGTGACCTGCTTTTAGGGCAGGTGATTTTTTTTATTTCAAGAACTCCTATTTATAGACCTTACATCTTAATCTTAAAAGAGGAAAAAAAATCTTAAATAAAGATAATATCTTTAAATCTAAACAACATCCTAAAAATTAGATAATATATATAAATCTAAATAACATTCTAAAGATTTAAAATTGAAATTTTGAATTGTTTTCTAAATATATTAAATGTTATCTTAAGGTTTGTTTAGATACATAACGGTGAGTAAAATGAAATGAATGATGAGATAAAACAAAATAGAATAGAATGGAAAAGAATAAAGTTACCATTCCAATAATTTAGTTATTTTTATGAGAAAATGGAAAAAGAAAGTAGTTCCATCCTATTTTTAAAATGCTTAATATTTAGAAGTTACATTAAATCTTGATTAATATAAATCAAGTCAGGTCACTTGAGTAAACTAACTTAAAAAGATAGCATTTTCTTCACATTTACTTTCTGATTCATATAATTTAAACTCAACCTTTTAAAAAATAATAATCTAAATAATAAAATTTAGTGTTATTCCATTATATTCCACTTAATACCATCCATTCTCATTAATTCAAACTAACGGCAAATACTTAATCAAGGGTATAAATTATATGATCCGTAGGGGACAGCACAAAGGCCAAAAGTTCCTCAAATTCTTGAACCCCACAAGTGGACAACAAAACAATGCCATCTACTTGTACCATTTATAGAAATATAATATTCAATGGGCAAAAAAAAAACGAAGGGGACAAATCAGGGTGGGCATACCCCTAAACAATCCTTGTAGCCTCACTGTTCACTAATAAAGATCAAAATCATAGTCTTCAAAACATAAGTATGGTTTCAATGTCCATCTTGTCTGGCATCTTCCCTGCCTGGCTTTGGCTTAAGGTGCTCTTGCGCTATCACCACCACATGACCCTTCTAATGCTTAAATTTGCCGCTTCCTAGGCAGTAAGTAATCAACCCACTTCAGCATGCATGTAATTTGAGAAAGGTGAATCCAAATTGCAAAGATTCTAAATCAAACCCAGATGGGACATAAAGGTGCGGCAATCTATTCAACAACTTTTGGGTTTGGGCCTTGTATTATCAATTTGGATTTACCACACCCCGTCTTGAAAGTAGAAAACAATGATATAATTTTGCCATTGATTAATTAAATATGTAATCAGTAGGTATCCTATATATGATAACACATCATGGTGGAATTAATTAACTTATTTACGCTCATCATAAGTTTAACGGCCATTAGTCATGATAAATGACTAAAAAAATGGTTTGTCTTCAAGGTTAAACCAAACACGTGTCCTACCCTGTAGGGGATATGTTAATATAGTTGGAGGCGACCCTAGCTCCCTTAATCAAAATATCATTTGATATTTCTACAAACTACGGTGTTTGGGTCTTGATTTCGTCAAATAGAAGCCTCCTTTCCACAGGACTTTATTATTTCAAAGAGGCCCCTCACCTTTCTTTGGGCAAATGTTGGTGGGAAAGTTTGGTTACCAGCTCCTTCTTGTGACCACTAACTTACATCTCTAGACCCTGAATATGATATTACCATGCTCGGTGAGTTAACCAATGATTGAAATGGGTAAGAAAAATGCTAATTATACAATACGTATATTCTCACATCTTTCCTATCTATCCATGCATATAGCGAAATAAACTTAATATGTGTCTATCATTTATACATGTATAAATAAACTTAAAAATTATATAAATATAAAGCGAAATGTGTCTATCATTTATATATGATAAAAATCATAAAATTATGTGTCTACATTCTTTTAATGGAAAATGCCTATTCATTAGGGTTCTATTCTTAGGTAGTCTGCTAAGCACATATAGGACTATTTCTCAAGTCAAAGTTGAGTGTCGTGGGATGTTTTACAATTACATTTTTCTTTCTTTTATTTGGTTTGTCAAAAATGACATGCTGAGAAAAACAGTGTTTCTTCTTTAAAAAAAAATAAAATTAAATATCAGAAAAAACTTCGTATATTACGTACCAAATACACGACAATAAAAAGCATATAATCAATCAATAATAGCGATTAAAAATACCAGAAAATCTCTTCTCATGGACACGCTTTCTACATATAATTTAATATTAATGTAATTCTCATACAGTTAAGAGATTTGGATTCATTTATCATTGATTACCTTTCAGGAAACGGTAGCATCTGCTAGAGGAAAAGGACATGTGTGGAAGGTTCGAATGACTAGAACGTCTGGAGGGAAAAAATAAATTTTATACATATATATATATATATATATATATATATATATATTATTCACCGATGAAGTGTTAAATAAGTTATGACTTATTAGAAATGTAATAAAATTATTGACTTGTCTTTATTAACCGCTTCAAGCGTATTTAAAGTATCAAGTAAAATTACATTAAAGTTTTTTAATAATGTAAAAATATATTCTAAAAATTATTTATTTATTTTTTTCACTTTTTGAGACGTAAGATCAAGTGTTACATGTATATAATGAAATTTCAAAATTATTTTTTTTATAATTAATAAAATAGTTAAATTATTTAATCTTTCTTAAGACATATTTAAATGTAAATAATATTTTATTAATTTTAAATTTAAATTTTATTAAAATTACAATGATAAAAATAAGTAATAATATTTTATAAGCTATCTATGAGTTTTTTTAAAAAAAAACTTTTATTTATAAAATTTAACATTTTAGGTAATATATGTATAATATTTTTTATAATTTTTAATTTTTAAATAATTTATATTTTGTTGGTATCTCCATAATAAAAGTCGACTCCTAGCCATAGGCTTTAATGACTTGTGCTTTTAAACAACCCTATTTATTAAAAATAGGATTGTAAATGGACCGAAACAACTAACTTAGACTTAGTTTGTGATTAACTTGATGAACTTGATTTATTAATTAAATAAGTTAAATTTGAAAAGTTCAATACACACACATCTAGAGTAAAATGTGCGATGAGTTAATTTTAATTCTACAATCAAACATAAATATAACCACGGATTTGTCGTGTGTGTGAGACAAGAGAAAGAAAGAATAGCCTATAGGATTGATAATATTTATATAACCTATCTTATTTTGACTTTTGTTTATGTAATTTGAGCTTTGAGAGTTGAATCAGATAGTTCATAGACTTAAATCAAATCAAACTTGAGTAAAAAAAACAATGGATCATATAAAATTCAACTCAAATTTAAACTGAACAAATTCTTACTGAATTAAGTTGAACTGAGTTAAGTTTCACAACTTTACTTGTTTCCAACCTAATTAACAAACTCTGATTAACAAAAAAAGCCTCATTAACAAACTTGAGATTTGGGGAGAGCTATTTATGGTACACAGTATAGCATAGTTCATTCTTTGTCACAAGCTTAATTTTTCTTAAAAAAATTGTTATAAAACAATATTGTGTGAGGTGACAAGATGGAATAAAATCATTTGCTTTCTTACTTGACAACATAAATTTTTGAAAAAGTTGGTTCATTGGCATGATTTTGGTCATTATTTAGAGTTTCCTTTTTAAAAAGCAAAAATCTCTTCAGTTTTTCATTTTATATCAAAATCCAAAAATGAAATTCAATATATTGGGGTAAAGTTTTTCGTATCTCTCAAGTATTGACCGAACCTAGCTCGTGCTTCGTACATATTAAACCAATCATTTTTTTATTACAGCGAGAATTTAATAACTTCTAGTAAGCAGCCATGTAAAAAAAATTAATAAAATATAATAAATTATTATAGATGAAATATTTTTTCGTATTTTTTAAAAAATAAAAGGGTTAATAATTTAGAGTTTAATTAATATGTATTAACAGTGTAAAATTTTTTACAGTGCCAACTAATGGAAATCATCCTTAATAATTTAATATGATTTTCAAGATAATTATAATAAAGATAAACAAACTTTCTATACATAATGTTTCGTAATTAGATTACAATATAAAAAATATTCATACTAACAATGCATGTATTATTTAATCAATAATTTAATGTTTCATTAGAAATGTTCATTGATATGAAAGAGATTTTCATTATCTACTTAAGTGACTTTAGTTAATTAAATTACGAAATATGAATTATAAGTGAGTTCAATATGTTATCTTTTTCCCATTTCCTTAACCCCTTTCCTTCTCCTTTATAAAACTTACATGAGCCTCTCCTTACATTAAAAGAGAGAGAGAGAGAGAGACCACTAAATTATTCACGAATGGTGTGGGATGATTTTTGTCAAATACCGTAATTTTTTTTCTAACTATTATTTGTTAATTGAAATGTAACAAAACCGGTACCACGCCAGTAATGTTTTTCGTCTTTCGTCTTCTTTTTTTTTTTGCAATATAGCAAGGCTATATCGCATAATCAAAGAACCATAACACGCCGCGCCCCACCCACCCCCCCCCCCTAAAACAGTATTTTATGTTAATTAGCGTCGTGTGAAAATTTGATAAATAAAGAATCAAATTTCATTTGATTGAGTGGGTTTCTAGTTTGTATCCAGCATGAACGCATTGAAAAAATTAAAGTCATTCCAAGGATGAAAGACAATGGGCAAATATGAAGAGACGACCAGCGAGTGGCTTTTTCAACGGGGAATCATTTTTTTAGATATAAATATCTTTTAGGGGAAATAAATTTGTGTGTTTAGTCCGACTTTTTTTTAGCTTATTTTTTCCTTAAAAAGAGAAGCTGAACCAAATATATTTCATAAAAAGCTTTTAAAAAAATAAACTACTTATTTTCATAGCACAAAATTTAAAAAAAAAAGAAGAAGCTTATAATTAAGTTGATAGGAGGATTTTTTTCCGACTTCTAAGAAGCTTATTCATATAGTTCCCTCTTCGAATCCCAATGCGACCAAAAATACCATCTTTTTTAACTTTTCATTATTTTTTCAATTTAAATGTTTCACCTGCTTTCCGTTAAATAATACTTGCATATATTAGTATATTTTAATTGTGTTTATTTACTGTAAGGTTTTAATTTGTTTTTAAATTATTTATTTTATAAAATTAAAAAATATTATTTATTTTTTTAATTTTTTAAATATTATTTACATAAAATAAAAAAACATTAATGACATGAGTAAATAATATAGTTAAATAAATTTTTAGATTTTAAAATATTAATAATTTTTATTCTTTAAATTTAATTTAGATGTCATATTTTTTAAGCAAAACTAATTTATATTTAAGTTTTTGAATTCTTAATTACAACAATATATTTATTAAATACTTTTTGGATTATTTATAAATACTTTTTAATATATATTGACATTATTGAATTTTTTTAAAATAAATTATTTTTTATCTTCTAAAAATATTATTAGACAATAATATAAAAGCTTTTAAATATTTTAACTTTTGTAATTACTTAAATTTATTTAATTAATATTATATATAATAAAATATTGTAAATTATCTTTAAAATTAATTTTTGTTAATTAAATTATATTTTAAACTAATATTTTAAACATATTGATGACATGAAATAAAAAAAATGTTACTAAAATGAGTAAATAATATAGTTAAATAAAAATTTTATATTTAAAAATATTTATAATGTTTATTCCTTAAATTTAATTTAGATTTTAGATTTTTTTAATTTTGAATTTATAGTTAATTTTTTTCAGTTTTAATCACAATAATATATTTATTATTATTTTTAATTATTGTTTAAATACTATTTAATATATATTGACATTATTGAATTCTGTTTAAATAAAAAAATTTATCTTCTGAAAATATAATTAAACAATAACACAATTTTTTAAAAATATTTTATCTTTTGTAATTAAAACTTTTATAATTTGTATTATATATAATAAAATATCTATTAATCATATTTAAAATTAAATTTTATTAATTAAAATATTTTTAACATTTTTAAAATTAAAATTTTGAAATTTATGTATTTTAATATTTTTATGTATTTTTGTATCATTGAAATAAATTAATGTTGATTAAATTAATTTTACATAATTGTAACTCAAAATTAACTTTACATAATATTTTTTATTTTGTTAACATATATAATTGAGTGAGTCAATTAGTTTTAAGTAAGTTTAAAACTTTAAAATTATTTTACCAAACAACTTTTAGTTTAGAAGAAGTTTTAAAACTAAAAAAAAATAAAAAGTACCAAACAACTTTTTCTTTATTTTTAAAGCTCTTATTTTGAACTTTAACTTTAAAGTAGTTTTTAAGCCAAAAGAAAAAACTGGACCAAACATAACGTAAATTTATTGGAGTCGAAACATATCGCAGGAGTAGGACTAAGATTAACTCTCTCAATGAGTATTTTTTTCTCATACACAAGCTCAAATTTGAGGTACTATTTAAAAGGAATCAAACATATATCACTTAAACCAATCACTAAACGAAAACCATTTCTTTATATATGCAAGTTAGCAAATTGAACTTTACGATTGTAGTTTAACATGACTACGGGAAAACATCAATTTACTCTAAAGATTAGTCGTCTCCCACACGCACTGCTGGTGGGAATGTTCACACAGAACCACTTCAATTTGTCAATATATATCAATCATCTTTCACACGCTCCACTGATGAAATTGTCAACCAAAACAAACAATTAGTTCATTAAAAAAAAAGGCTTGAGAGCTATGCATCCTGTTGGCACATGATATCTACATTATTATATAAAAACTTTTTCTAATTTTTATCTTGTTCTTACGTAGACGGTGTTGGTGTTACATTTTCGAGCTTACCTTCTTGTTGAAGAGACAAGGAGAAAACTTTTATGAGTAGTTGCAAGTCATGGCTCTTGTAGTAGAAACCCGACAGTTCAATATCTCTTATGGAATTGAAAATATAAAAAATAATATCTCTTGGTATCGGGGCGTAGAGATCATATGAATTTTTTTAGTAGAAAATTGATTATGCACTGACAGTGTAAAGTAATTTTAGACTATCATCCAATCATAACCCACCATGTATGATAAGTTTGTTGACTTTTATAATAATTACCTTAAAAGTCATACTAATAGTAATTTATGATTGACTAACAGTATAAAACTGTTTTACACTGATAATGCATAGTCATTAAACTCTTTTTTCAATTGCATTGATTTTTAAACTCTTTAGATAGTGGAGATTAGCCGTATTATGAAGTGTGCCTAGGTGGCTAATTCCGAGATGTTGAAGAGCCCCAGATGGATAACTGAGATTAGTCGATTTTATAATGGAGAAAATGCCCTCGACAAAAACGATAATGGATTTACTTTTTTTGTTTATCTCGCCGCATTATACAATTCCCTGAATATAAACTTTAAATTAAAATATACTCCACACACTTGGTAGGTAAAATTTAAAAATCTTCATAAATATACTTTTCCAAGAAAGTATATTCAAAGAAACACCATGTCAAACAAACAAAAAAATTAGCATTTCAGTTTATGATTATAGGATTCTTGTAATTTTAATATTTTATGTTTTTTTTATGTGAAAGTTCTGATTAACTATGAAGTTGGGGGCAAGACGGGAATGCAGAATAATATTGATGAAGTTAAAGATATGATAGAAAAGATTAGGGTAGACAGAAGAAGATAATACAATTTATGCTGTTTGAGTGCTCAATGTGCTCTTCGAAAAGATACTAAAAAGGGTTTTAAAATGTTCAGAACATCTCCGATCCTTTATCAAGAAATTAATTTCTTAGAAATCTATCCAAAAAAAAAAAAAATGTTCCCAAGACGCGATCCCCCGCAATAACATTCTCTCTACCTATCTAGTTATATTACCTAACTCATATATTAGAGATTTCTGGTTATTAACTTTATTTTAACCAATGGTACAAGTATTAATACCTAATAGTAAAACTGTTGAGCTCAAACCTTGGTGTAGGCAGTAGCGGCAGCAGGTGTTCAAAATCGAAACAATATGCTATTAAAAAAATTGAAAATCAATTAAATCGAAAATTGAAAAAATTAAAAATTAAAAAAAATCTTATTTTTTTAATGCAGTTTGGTTTAAATTTTGAAATACATAATTAACTAATCTAATTATCAAATTATATGATCTTATACAATTATCATGGATGTTAAATTTTAAATAATTTATATATTTATAAAAATATAATTATCTATATTCAAATAATAAATTTATGTATTAAAAAATGATGCAATGAAATATTAATTATCTTAAAACTGTATAACATTTTGTAAAAATAGTGTACTTTGTGAGAACTTTTAATATAATAATTAGATTGATAAATTTTATTATTTAAAAAATATTAAAATATATAAGTATGCAAAGACTGATGCCTATAACAGTGGATTATATGCCTTATCTTCCAGAAAAAAAATAAATGATTCTCATTAACCTCTATTTCTCTTCCTAAGTTTATATGATCATATAAAGCATTTTTCTCTATGCACTGATGGAATAGTTTAAAGCCTTACACAAATATTGATTTAACACTCTTTTATTATAAATTTTAGTGTTTATTTTTGAATTTGAAGACTTTTTGTATCATATTTCTTTTCTTTTATGATATCCGTTATTTAGTATTTATTTTTATAATTTTAAATTATTACTTATTTTAAATTTTTTACATTAAAAACTTTTTATATTAAAATTTATTTTAGGTTAAGATTTTAAATTCCAAAAATTTCATTTTTAATTACTTTTAAAATTTTCTTTTTATATTACAACTTTTTTTGTCCTAAATCTTTATTACTTATATAGTGAAATTAAGTCTCTTCATATTTTTCAATTTGTTCAATTTCCCTTAAATTTACTTATATTTTTCTACTTAAATTAAAAAATAAAAATAAAATATATATATATATATATATGCAATGCATGAGATATTTGTTTATATAGTTGTTTGATTATAACTTATACTATGGTACAGATTCTGTCAATTAGAGGGAATGGATTTTTGAAGGTTAGAAGAAGATGAAATAAAAGGAAAGTTTTTGCACAATGTTTTTAAAGAGTGGATAAGTTGTTTCCTTTAAGTTTTTTTCGCCCTCACCTATTTCAAAACCTCAAGGTGTAACTGAAGTTATTAACGAATTTTCTTTAATATATAATAAAAATTCTTAAGTATAGTTTGTATTTTCAAGACTCAGGTTAAGATAGTAATGTGTTTATAGAATGATAAATTTGGTTTTATCTTTTATATACTCAAAGGTAAAGATATATAAATAAATGGTTTAAATATGTTTTTAGTCCTTCAAATTTGGGGTAAGTTTGGTTTTGGTTCCTCAAATTTAAAACTAATCTTTTTAGTTCCTGTAATTTAAAAAAAAAAAAACATGTTTTAGTCTATCTATCCAAACATCGTTAGTAAATTTGCCACACAAAATACACCTACTACTGAATCTGTCACATAAAATCCACCTACTAGTTTTTCTATTAGTGAAAACATTACACCAAATCCAACTAATGCTGCACAGCTGACTTAATCTGCCCCTATCAATGATACTATAGGTAGTCTTGAGAGACTAAAATAGGTTTTTTTTTTTAAATTATAAAGACTAAAAAGATTAATTTTAAATCTACGAGAGCAAAAAGAAACTTACCCCAAATTTAAGGGACTAAAAATATATTTAAGTCTAAATAAATTTATAAATGTATCGAATATATTGATTTTATTGTGTGTGTTTGTTGATGAAAATGTTTATATTTATAAACACTTGTGTCTATTTATAAAAAACCACATTATTTCAATTGAGCCATTTAATGAAAAGTTATATCATTTTAATTGGTATATATTTCATGAATAACCACATTATTTAAATTATTATTTATTTATTTTATATTCCATGATGGATTTTATTTTTATAAGAATAAACTATCAATTTTAGTCTCTCAAGTATTACCTTCTCTTCTATATAGTCCCTAAAGTAATAAAATTATATAAGTAGTCCCTCATGTATTGAATATCTATCAATTTAGTCCTTGAGTTAGTATTTTTTACTAATGTTGAGGGACCAATTTGATGGATTTTTCAATACTTAGAGGACTACTTATTATAGTTTCTAATAGTTGAAAGACTACTTATATAATTTTATTACTTTAAAGACCGATTAGGAGATAGAGTAATACTATAATTAATGTCCATTCATGTATAATAATATATTTCTTGATTCAAATCATTTTCAAACAAAACAAGATCACCAAACAAAACAAGTCTTCTTGTCTTAAAAATTCTTAGAGTTATGAGATTTTGCCTCATTTGAAATTTGAATTTTTGAATAAGTTTTAGATAGGATCATTGTTATTGTTGCAGATTTTATTTTTATGTTTTATTTAGTTAGCTAATGTTATCTTAAATAAGTTTAGTAGCAGTTGAGATTTTTTAGGAATTTCAAATAGGTTGTAAGCCTATACATAGGCATTCTCTTTTATGAATTTTAGTCGAAATTTTCCTTCCTCAATTTTAAGCTCTCAATTTCTCTGCAAGTTCCAATATTTCTATATTTTATTACAAGAGATTTCTAACAATGGTATCAAGAGCTTGGTTCCTATGGGCTGTGAGGAAAAAAATTTATTGAGTGCTAAACATAGTGAGGTTGAGTGCAAACACTATTGAGCAATTTATTTTTTTCAAGCAGTAGTTGTGGTGCAAATATGTCTACCTCCAACAATTCTTCATTGGTAATTCCAATGTCTAATGGTGAAAACTATCACATTTGGGCTATCAAGATGAAGTTTGTTTTAAGGTCTTAAGGTTTGTAGAATGTTTTGATCTCTAAAGCAAATCCATCGCCATTGAGAGAAAATCTTATTGTTGCTTAGATCAAAGCTTATGAGGAGGAGAAGCTGAAGAAAGATAAAGCCATCACTTGCATTTAGGATTTATAGATCACATTTTCACCAAAATCATGGACTTGGAAATACCTAAATAGGTGTGGGACAAAGATCCAAGATGAATTTGAGGGTAGTAACAGGGTCAAATTTGTTAGGCTTCTCACATTGAAGAAAGAATTTGAATTTATGAAGATGAAAGACAATGAATCTGTCAAAGATTATTCTGGCAAATTAATGGATGTTGTAAATCAAATGCAACTTATTAGTGAGGCATCATTTACAGATCAAAAGATTGTGGAAAAAATATGGTTTCGATGCTTGAAAAGTTTGAAGCCAAGATCTCTACAATTGAAGAGTCTTGTGACTTGCAAACTCTCACAATTACATAGTTAACCAGCAAGCTTCATGCACAAGAGCAAAGGGTCTTAATGAGTGATCAAGCTGTTCAAGGTGCCTTTTGAGCAAACACAATGGAAGGAGTTCTAAAAACCTATAGTCTTTCAATAACAACAAAGGAAAAGCTGAAGGTTCTTCAAGAAAAAGAAAGCTTTTGCCTTGCTCTCATTGCCAAAGAACCAATCAGGCTGAAGAAGATTGTTGGTACAAAGATAAACCTCTTTTTCACTGTAATTTTTGTAATGGACATGGTCACAGTGAAAAGTATTGCAAAAGCAAGAAGAAATAGTGTGAGCAAACCAGAAAAACAGGCAAATATGATTGAAGAAGACAACAATGAAAATGAGTATTTATTTATGGCATCACAAGAACTCAATTCACATGAATTGAACACTTGGCTTATTGATAGTGGTTACACCAAGTACACGACCAAATTTCTTTTAATTTTTACCTCCATTAACAAATCAATTCAACCAAAAGTCAAGTTGGGAAATGGTGAAATTGTGCAATTAAGCCAAAATAAAAGGAATGATTTCTATATCAACCAAGAAAGGTATGATAATTATCTTAGATGTTTTTTACATTCCAAAATTGGATCAAGTAAGAAATGAATATGAAGTATCTTTCAAAAAAATTATTGCTTTATCATTGATGAACGTGGAACAGAGATGGCAAAGATTGAAATGTTCATTTGAGGTTTGATTTAGTTGAAGGTCATGATTTTATTGCCAAAATTGATGAGAGTGATGTTTGGCGTGAAAGATTTGATCACATCAACTTGAAGTCATTGATGACAGGAGGAGTTAAAATAGTTATGATGACAATGATTTTGGCCATTAATATGATGTGCAATTTGCTAGCATAATGACTAAAGCGCTTTCGAAATCAAGTTTGGAGTTCATGAAGCTAAGGCTTTGCATGTCCATGGCAAATCTAAAGGAGGAGTGTTAGAGTTATGAGATTTTGCCTCATTTAAAATTTGAATTTTTGAATAAGTTTTAGATAGGATCTTTGTTATTGTTGCAAATTTTATCTTTTATGTTCTATTTTAGTTAGCTAATGTTATGTCAAATAAGTTTAGTAGCAAATCAGAATTTTTAAGAATTTCAAATGGGTTGTAAGCCTATACATAGGCATTCTCTGTTATGAATTTTAATAGAAATTTTCCTTCTTCAATTTTAATCTCTCAATTTCTGTGTAAGTTCCAATATTTCTATATTTTATCACAAGATTTCCAACAAAAACATCTCAAATATTATTGTTCTAGGAAAATAATCAAGCCGAGCACTAGACTCGACTCTCGACTCGGTTATTCGATGACCTATCACTATTGTTTTTGTTGTCTCCAGAGTCACATCAAGCAACCCTTGTAGCTGGAAAGTCTTGTGTATGACAGGACTGACATTGTGTCGTGAGACCCATATCTTTGACTAAAGTGATTGGTTCATCATCACTTAAGAGCTACAACTCTATCCATAATGTCGCTACTCTACCAAACTTTAACTTGAGCATTGGAGTCTCTGCAGACTTTTCAGTCCTTGTAGCTGGAAAGTCTTTGTATATGATAGGACTGACGTTGTGTCTCAAGACCTGCATGCATCTCTAATCGAAGGGATTGATTCATCATCACCTAGGAGCTACGACTCTCTCCATAATGTCGTTACTCTACCAAATGTTAACTTGAGCATTGGAGTCCCCGTAGATATGCACTCCCGTTGTGAATCTAGAAAACGAAAAATCCACGGACAGGCAAAGTTGGACACACCCGTAGGAGAACCGCATTGTGCAACCGATTTCTCTTGTAATTTAGGTAAAGAAGCAAAATCAAAGTGAGGCACTTATGTCGATGGAACCAATTAATTGAAATCGTGCAGTAAAAAACAAAATAAATGTTTGGATTTACTGCACGACGCAGCCCACGTGTAATGAAAATGAAAAGGGTAAGTTCGCTTAGCCAAAAATGGTCAAGCATGTATAGAGAGAGAGAGTTTGAGTTACTTGCCCTGGGGGTTATGGAATAAGTAAGGATCGTAGCCTGCCCTGATGGACTCAAATTACTGTCGTAAAATAACTTAATCTCAGTCAAAAGCCAGCAAAGTTTGAAATGATTAAAAAGCACTATCAAGTATCAATACGTTCATTCTTAATTCCTTTTTCTTTGGGGGGAGGGGGAATATGATAATTTTGGAAACAACTATATTTAAAAAAAAAAATCCATGTGAATCTAATTAATCTCGTATCGATTAAGAGGTTTTATCTTTTATTTTTATCACACTAAACAATTAATGTTTTGGCATTCAGGGATGCTTCATTGTAGTTTATAATATAGAATACGATTAACATCTAAAATATCTTGATAGCTCCTCCCAGTAGGCTCACCTTGAGTTGAATATACAATTTTGGGAGACTCGCAACTCCTTAATTTTCAAGTTACATGCGAAGTATATATTTCAAAAGCAAAGGAAGATCATTTTATTATAATTGGCCTTTTCGAGGGATATGTCACGTCCAGCTCTTCATTTTTGTTATTATTGTTACTTTATAGTTGAAACTTGAAAGGTTATCACTGTTTTATACGGTAACTTTCTTAGATTTTCTTGATCAATAGCATGCAAGATGCTGGAAAAGCCAAGGATTAGACCTGAAGATGACTTGTCTAAGAGAGGAAGAAGAGAAATTTTTTTATAACAAATTTGTACAAAAGTTTTTATAATTATGAGAGAGACAAGAAGAGGTAAAAAAGTGTGAGATAAGATGAGTGATATGATAAAGAGAAATAGAAAAAAAAAATTATAAAAGTGTTACAAAAATTTGTTATATAAATAATAAAGTAAGCAGACAACTGGTTGCTTGGTCCTGCTTTTTGTTGTTCATTTTGGGTTTCAGTCCAGCATACAACCTATTAAAAACATAACATAGAACAATAGAATCATACAAATAGTTAAGATGAATTTAAAATTTTATATAATCAATTTTAGATCATATATTGAGACTGTTCTTGTCTCCGACATTTCTTTATGCAGAAGTGCCGTTAAACTGAAGAAAGATGGTTGCCTTATAAAAATAATATTGTCCTGACTATTCCTCCGTACTTAATTCGGAGGAAGAATTCATAGTTGATAGTCACATGTACCTCTTTTGTCTAATAATAATGATTGTTCCAATAAAAGACTAATTTTAAGGGAATTTAATTTATCTGTAATATTAAATTTCGAATTTTGTAATTACTATTTTGAAAAAAAAATAAACCTTACTTAATTACTATTATTTCTATTTAAGGATTAATCTCAAATTTATATTTGTGAGAATATTTGGTCACAGACAAAAAAATACACGCCTGCATTAGAAATATATTTCTCAGTAATATACCTTTTATTTTTTAAACAAACTTATTAATAGATGAAATTTATATAAATTCTATTGGATAATTTAATTTTTTTAATAATAGAATTAACATAAAATTTTACTTGATAATAAAGATAACGTTAAAAAAATATTAAAACGTATTTATTATTTTTTCAGAAAATTAAATCCCACTACAAAAATTTTAAGAAAAATCCTCTTACAAATGTAATAATCAAAGAAAAAAAAGAAAAGTTTCATTATAATGCATCATTCAAAGAGACAGTTTTAAAATTACAACTCCTAATATGACAAATAAAATTAGTATAAAAAACAATTCACTGTCATAGTTTCATTATGATTTACAATTTTATATGTATTGTGCATGTCCTTTAAGCACTATTTGAGTCGTTAAGTTTGTCCTGACTCTCATGAGTCCGAAGATCAAATTTACCTAAACTTTACTAACCAAAAAAATATGTGTTGTGCATGTAAGATACCTTTAAAAAAACTGAAACTAATATCCAGTAGCGAGATATGATATATCACGGAACTAACGAGATATTATATGAGACATCATACAGTGTTAACATAGGGCATAGGGGGCGTAGGATTTGGGCACAGTTTAGCTTTTGGCTTTTTTCCTACCCCGGGTGCGAAGGCAAACCCACACAGTAACTTGAAGTCCTTCTTATAAAATGACCTTCAACCATCCCCCAAACCCCCCTAACTCTCTCTCTCTTTCCACTTTTCTTTCTTTCCCTCTTCCTCCATTTCCCTTTCACTTTCTCTCTTTCAGCAACACAAAATCTTCGTCAGTCGTTTCGAGACCGAAAACATGGAGAACCAACGCAGTCCTCTCCTAAGTTGGGCTTACTACTGCCACGGAAAGGTAGGTACCCACCTTAGTTTCTCTTTTCTCATTACATAAAAAAGTATTGAGCATTAGTGAGATATAATAATTTTGAAAAGTATGAGTGTTGTGAGCGATGCATTAATTTCTTGTAACGGGATAGATAATGTTGGGAGTAATTGTTGGTTACATAACAACTTTGATGACACAGTCGATGGAGGAGCTGAAGCAGTCCCTGATGTACACTAGCCTTGAACTGGAACAAACAAGAGCAAGTGTCCAGGAGGAGCTGAGAAAGAGGGACGATCAGCTAGTCAGCCTAAAGGAGCTGCTGAACAAGGTCATGAGAGAGAGAGACGAGGCCGAAGAGAAATGGCAGAGGCTAGTGTTGGAGAAAATGGTTATTCAGCAGCAAACAGCTCCTGCCTCTGGGGTTTCCAGCATTGAGGATGAACCAAGGAGAGGGATTGACTCCAACAATGGCCTCTCGTCGTCAGACTGCGAAGAGAGCATCGTTTCCTCTCCGGTGGGGCCAGCGCAGCCGCAGTTGCCGGAGTCCGTGATTGACTTGATTTCGGCGGATAAACCGTTGCCTGAAAAGGGTAAGCTCTTGCAAGCAGTGGTGAAAGCCGGTCCTCTCCTTCAGTCGCTGCTCCTTGCGGGACCGCTTCCTCAGTGGAGACACCCCCCGCCCCCACTCGAGTCCTTTGAGATTCCGCCCGTCATCATTTCTTCACCGCAGCCACAATTCCCCCACCAAGATTCCAACTGCGGGAGAGTCAGCAGTAGGAAAAGGGTTTTCTGTGAGGGCTCTGATTCTCCCACACAGACCCAGTACCAAAGGATTGTTCTCCACTGACTGACTAAGTCACTTTTTAATTTATTGTAATATGATTTAAAGGGTTAGGAATAGCAAGCTGGTGTGGTGTTCGACTGATCTACCATATGTGTACAGTGGAACAGAACAAGTTAACTCGGTGAGAGGAAACTGGAAAAGAACTGCTTTCATTTTGGCTTTCTGGTGGTGTTTGGGGGAAACATTTGCCCTTGCTTGGCATTTTTGCCCTTTTCACATTCTCCTTTTGTTTTGTGTGAAGTGAAAGGGTCACCGAACTGAAATTGTAATGTAATGTAATGTAACTAGGATACTGTAGTGCAGTAAGTGATATGAGTGTGGGTGTGAGAGATCACATCAACAATTAAGAGAGAGGATGGGTGATTGGGTGTGTAGTCGTTGGGGTTGGGGGATGGTGTGGCCAACCACCAAGGGAGACGGCCATGAGCTCTGCGTGTCGGGTTAGGTGGACCCACAAATCAGAATCAGGATCTATTACTGGTGTGATGTATGATTATATTAAGCTTTTTTAGATAAAGTTATCATTATTCACTTCTAATCCTATTTCTTCTCATTTCTAATACTAATTCACTAAAGCAAACCCTCTTCTTTTAGTTCTATGTATTATGTATCTGCTCCCACTCGATCAATCTGTTTCTGATTCCATTAAGAGCGCGCCAAATATTTCTTCCTTTCAAAGAGGCACAAGAGCAGATAATTTTGACCAATACATCTCTATGTTACCTATCATGTTCGATAAAGCATGGCAACGAAAAGAAAAATCATCCACTCTACCAACAAATGAAGCATGCTAAATTATGGTATATAAAGTTGAATCATACTGTACCCCAAAAAATGATTTAAAAAAAAAAAAACAAAAACAAAAAGTTGTCTACAATCTATAAACAATTGTTGTCACAGCTAGTAGCTTATCCCTCTAATTCATCGTATGTCATTTCTCTTCCAGTGTGGTTATTATAGAAAATCCTTTTTGTTATCAAACTACCATTATTTGGGGCCAATTTTGAATTTTTCGAGATCCAAGAGAAGGATGTCAGCATCACAGTTCATACTAAGTGTAGCCATGTTCTATAACAGTGGTAATGTTAGTCGCTCAAGGTGACAGTGTCAAGGGCAGGTAATGGGAACTCACATGGGCAGTCAGTCTTCTTGAAAGCAGACATGTAGATGCAGAGACAGCATAATCTCGCCCAAAAATAGTGCGTATTGCACGTAATTTCCAAACGTGAACTATACCCAGCAAATGACACTGTTCCAATTCAAGAATCGCAGATTTTCTGGCATTTTGACCTCGGATCTTTCCTGTATTCCTCTCTTGCGAAGTTAGCGCCAGGTATAGGAAATTGCTTTCTTAATCGAAAAATTAAAATAGAAACGTTACTTTCATCCAGCTAGATGTGTAATTAAGCATTACATCAATGCATCCTTGCCAGTGACGGCAACAAGGAAGTCCTAGAAAACACGCTAAGCCTCTTCTGAATGGTGAACACAGGCTGCGCAAATGACGCGACTTATGCCTTACAAGACAAGAGACATCGAAGCTTTGGTCAATAATAGGCCAAATAAGCCAAATTAAAACAACTCAAAGGTCACAAGCTAATATCTCAGAAAGTATCAACCATATAAAGCCCAGGCCCATAATTATACGTCGGGCCAACAAGGAAACCGCCTATGTTCAAAGAACAGAATAATTAAACAAAACAAGGAAAATTCAAAGATAAGTCATTTGTAGCCTGTAAATAAGAACGAAAATTCAAAGTTCAAACCAATGACCCCCCCGCCCCCCCGGGGTAAAAAATCAAAGAGAAGTAAGAAACGAAAAATAGTTTGGACCAATGGCAGAACCTTAAAAGGGATCAGAGTGAAAAGGGTTTTACAGGGGCTTATTCCACAGAACGCGGAGGCTTGAAGATGATCACTTGCTTGACTAGGCTAGGATACTCATACCCCGTTCAAAACATTAGGCAGATCTCACTTAACTATCCCCTTCACGTCAATCATTGAACCCAGTCCTGTTCTCTAACAAGTTTATTTGGCTCTTAGAAGAATCGCCAATAACTCCACGATGGAAATAATATTCAATCTTATCTTCTGAATCTGAATCAGGTCCATGGAATCAGATATTTGAAACAGCGACATCTACAGTTAAAGAAAGTCTAATACAACATTCTACTATTGAAAGCCGAAAGATAAAGCTCCACAAGACATGTGTCATGTAAATCATTTGACACGTGGACTAATATTGAGATCCATTACCAACGCTAGCAGCCTTAACTACAGCATCACGTTGAAAAAAACAACAGAATTCTACACAAGAATTAAGTGCACAGGGGCCTTTCTGAAAAATTATGCAATTAACATGGTTTTAAGCGCAAATGTCTACTTTTTGGACCCTCCATGAGCTTCTTCCACGTTGTACATCGAATTTTCAATCATGTTGAATGAGCAGTTATGCTCTCTGACCTATGCTTGAAGGCAAAGAATTCGCATCTAAACATATACTCTCATGGGATCATCAGCAAAAATTACTGAGATTCTATCGTTCAGCATGAGAAACAAGGAAACTTTTTCCCTCAATCATCATCTTCATTGTCATCTTGGTTGTTCGTTATCGTGTGATTGTGTTTTTGAGCATTATACATATCAGCAACCTGAAAAGCAAGCGAGTGAAGCATGACCAAAAAATTCAATTTTTGATTTCCCATTGCTCTTTTTTCAATCTTCTCTCATACATTGTTTGTCTGAAGATTCTACTTTATTTACCTGCTCAGATGATGAGGCCTGTTCAGGAGTTTTGTCAGGCCGGATTCGAAGTAATCGTGGAAATCGAAGAGATATGCCCTTTATAGAAAAATGTACAAGTGCCACCATAAAAGTTAAATGCTATTATTAGCAATTAAACAATGTTAACAGGCAGAATTCAGAGTGAAAAAAGGAAAACTGCTGACAATTCCACATCAATTCATTGTTTCTATTACCTTGTCCGGATCTACTATGCCCACTGCAGCACGGTAAACAGGGCTAATGGTCAGGTCTGCAGCTTTCACCTCCCATACCTGGATGAAATAAGGTAACATTATAACTAAATGTAAAATCTTTGATACAATGAGCATAATGCAATTTTATTGGGGGCATTGGCAAAAAATCATGTCAACTCTAGATCTTTCACTTCTTATTTAAAAATTGAATTGCCATAATATGATAGGGGGGAAATTGTTAAGCACTTCGTATCATAACCTTACGACACTGTCCCAGGAATTATACAAAAGAAAATGATCACAAATCACGATGTTAGCTAGCTGCACCTATTATCCTCCACACTGTAATTAGTAACACATTTCCAAGGACACTCATTAAACCAGAAGGCAGTGTAAAATAAGTGGTTGAAGGACAACATATAAATCCCAGCCAATATGACCACTCGATCATATTGGAAGACCATTCAGCCATGATCGAGTGGCATCAGACCATGATGGTATTCCCGACAGTATGAAAATTCTTCCACGTCTTCCATTGAAGTAATAGGAAATTCAAAACAAGGGCACATAATACCAGCAAGAGGTGGTATAAGATAACTCGTTAGTGATAGTACACATTAAAGAACAGAATTGGAAAAGAAAATAATGAAATTGCCAAGAAAAGTCAAGATAACTCTCACCTCACTGGCTTCAAGCCAGACATCAGGATTGATTGTTTCTGCATATCTATAGTATGCCTGAAATCAAAGAGCATGTTTAAATTAGTTTATAAAATATTATGCAGGACTCAGAAAAGTTTAAGAGTGAAACAAGAGGCAGGGACCTTTGGCTTGGGAATCACTTTAGAACGAAGACTAGAAGAACGTTCTTCAAGCACTTCTTCCGTGAATCCTGTTCCTACCCACCGTAACAAGAAGATTACAAGAAAGAATCAAGTTTAATAAACAAATGAACTCAGCAGTGACTTAACATAATGAAAATACACACCTATCTTACAAATACTTTGAAATTCTTCATTATTGTTGTCATAGCAAGCAAGGAGGAAGGCACCATAAACTCCTACAAGACATGCCACTATTTCATTTCAAACTGCTTTGAGCTAAGGGTTTAGAACAGCAGTATATATAAAATCCCAAGGGCATAGCCTTATTCATACACGATGTTAAAAAGATAAGTAACAAACATAGGCATCATCAAAACATTAAAGAGTAATCTTAATGATCACCTGTACGTTTCCCACGACCGTGGAAAGCACCAATAGGTACCAAATCTAGAGAGTCCCCTATACTGCAAATTAGAGCCAATGAGTAAATATAAATCCATTATGATAAAAAAAAGAACTAAGAAATATGAATATCATATCCTTACGTTTCCATATAATCTTTCTTCAGTTTTAGCCAGTTGAGCGAACGCTTGGAAGGTTCATAAGAAGCATCCTCATTTAATGTTTTAATAATTAATCCCTCACAACTACATATCAAGAGACAAACCAAATGATCAGTGACAAATTCTCATTCAAATTATTGCAAGAAAACCAAAGTTGGAACAGCTATGAATGTTAGACAAACAATTAAGAGTGTGTTTGTTTTGCCTGTTTCCCACTTTCTACATTAAGCACATTCAACATAAATCCTTGTATCATATATCATTCACGTTCAACGTGATTGAACGGAAAATCAAACACACACTAAGTAGTATAATGTCCTTCAATGCCTATCAAATGCTTTGAGTAATGAGGCAATCACATTAACATAACTTAAGAGTATAATAAAGTATGCTGAAATGATGTATAATTTTAATTCAAACAATGAAATTTCTATCTACATGAATCTAAATTAACTAGAAGAATCGGTAGACCTTGCATCAACAGCTTTGTTGAGAAATTTCTGTATTTCCTCCACATCATTTGATGTTATTGATGTTGCAAACTGAAGAAATCCAGATTCTTCCTCAAAAGAGACATAGAGATGCTGCAGAGAGAAAACCAGATACTCATCTACATATAGTTCTCATTTATATAAAGCCCATAATTAATGGGAGATGCCAATTCATAAATTCAATGAATAATTACTTCTGAAAAATAACATTTGATAAACAGTATAAAAGAGATCAATTGGCCTCCCTACCAAACTGAAAATTTTTAAAAAACCAATCCCTTGAGTTCCCCAACTAGGATTTATTGCATTCCATTTGAAACAAATATTAGATTGACGACTAACCAAAAGGCCATAAGCTACAGCTATCAGTCAGTGCTCAACCCTTTCAACTTAACTGCACAACTCAAGTGCCACAATGAACAATCAATTAAACTCCAACCCACCTAGGTGTTGCCTGCACAATATGCTGGCCCAAAGCCAACAATCTTACAATCCCCTTTTCCAGCTCCAGCCTCGTACAGTTCAACACCATTCCAGAAATATAACTCTTAAACTCAGTTTGATAGCACTTGCTAAATCAATTGCTTACTATTGAATTAAAAGTTACAGCACTACAGTGCAATCTTACAACAATCCACCTAGGCCTTACCAAGGCAAGATGCTAACCCAAAAGCTAAACTCAGCACCTCTTATATTCTGTGGACGGACCTTTAAAATTTTATCTTATAAACTGGATCAGCTTTTAGGCTTCCAACTTTCAGCCATCTCTATCAAGGACTTAGCTACTTAATAAAGAAAACAATAAAATGAAACTATTGGCAGAGCAAAGATAAAAGTAGGTACCTCTCGACGGACTCTCAGGTTTTCCTGAAGAAGTGCTTGGCCATTAAGATACAACAAATCAAAAGCAAATATGCAAACATTAACCTTTATATCACTTATTCCTACATTCTTGCGAGCCCGAGTACTAAGCACCTGTCAAGATATTAGATCATGAAGACAAAAACATAAACATGTTCTTGAAAGAGTCAAAGATATTTTAAATTATAAGTCCTGGACAATAAGACTTTGGATAGGATAAATGCAGGTACCAGTAAATGTGATAAGGTAAATGTAATTTCCCATTTTTAAGGGATACAGATAAGCAGATAACTACCTCTGATACATGTCCTATCTCTTCCAGTTCTGTAAGACTAAGAGAGGGCCTTCTATGTATCAGTTAAAAAAACAATTTCTTTTTCTTTCAAGTCACATGTCTAATCTCAACTCCTCACACAAAATATCAGAAATTGAAAAGTTGCACCACCAAGATAGGTAAAACAACACAAGCATAATATACAAAAGGACTTAATTTGATAAACAGCCAGTATAAAAAGGTTTTTACACCATCACTAAATGATGTATTGACACCCATAAAATAAACAGCATTAAGATTACCTGGAAAGGTTGGATCTTCTGCTTTGCACGATCATATGCAACAAGTTCACAATCAAGAACAAATGATGATACAGTTGGTTTCTTTAACCTGTTCACTGACAGCAAATATCAGAAACTATGAAGTTGAAAGTTGTACTGGGAAGCAACTGGTGTACTTATCTCAAATAATCACCAGTCATTAAGAATGAGTCTCAACTGCTGTACTTACCTTGAAACTGCAGCAACAACATCAGGAAACTTTTCAGTGTTCCGTTCTGCATTTCTACTGTAAATCTCAACTGAGCCATTCTCCATGTAATGTATCTGTCTCAATACAGCTAATGTTATTGCACACAATAAGTATTGTAAGGGCTATGTTTCTGATGGAAAATTTGATCACAAAGTATCACCTGGGCACGCTCTCCATCGTATTTGTATTCACAGGTAAACTCCACATCCTGGAATTTATTTAGAATTTCAGACACACCCTTTGTTGCCTTTGACAGCATAGGTCCAATTGGAACACCAGGAGTAAAATTACATGTCTTTGGGAGCATCCATAGACCCTCCGTAAGCAGAGCAGATACTATTTTGTCATAATCAGGAAGAACAGAATAAACTTGTTTAACAATCTTTGAAGCCTGATGCAAAATGAAACCAGAAGTAAAAAAAACATAATAGGAAAGGAAATATAATGAATTACTACAGCCTAAAGTTTCCTAAAATGCAGAATAGGGAAAAGGTTGGTATCTTCACCGGAAATCAATGATACCCATTTCAGCAGCAACAACCCCCATCCCCCATGTTTAGTGCTGATGCACTTCAAATGTTGAAAACCCAAAGGATATATTGCTATTCACCCTGGCCTCACAAGACTAAGCCATTTAAACCAACTCGCTCTCTATACCATATTTCCCACTTCAATCAGATTAGCTTACCTCTTCTAAAGGAGACTGAATTTCAGGAGGCGGTTGAGAGTGTTCTTCAGTGTATACTGCAGCTTGGCCAAATGCAGCTAAGAGAGTTTGCTCAGCATAGCCAATTCGCAACTTTGTCTAGAAAACAAGACCAAGATGTGATTAACGTGGAGAAGTAAGCCCACCAGAACATTTCAATAAAAATTACAATTTTAACCTGTAGCAAACGGATTAGATATTGAGGTTCACAGTCAGTTGCAGCAACAAGAAGTGCCTTAATATGGTTCTTTTTCTTCTCTTGACTGTCTTTTCCAGACTCCTGTACACATTTAGAAATAAATACAAAGTAACAGCAAAATTTAGCAACATTCAGCTCTATCCAAAAAATTGTTTCAAATCCCAACACAAATTTCTCTTTCCTTCTCTTACAGGACATAGACCATGCATACTAACATCCAACATACCCACCACACAGATAACAAGGAATTTAAAGATCAAAACAAACATATAGCATAACTTTTAGTAAGCCATAGCGCTTTCAGCAAAAGATATATGCCTGCCAGATAGAAAAACAAAAATATATAACACATGAACCTCCTTCCCACGCACATTATTCCGGTACAGCACATTAAACTCTGACAAACTTCTAACCACAATAGAGAATCAACAAAGTGAGCTGAAAATGATTGTCGTGCTCTATGCACGACTATGTGATAAGGGCACCAATAACACACTCCAAGTCTTCGATATCAGTTTATCTCAGAATCCACATTTGCAAATTCTCTCTTTTTTGACCATTCATTCTTTTCTACCACCATATGAGAATACAATAGACCTGATTATCCCAAAACAAAGGCTCGTGGTCATGCTGTGTTTGGTTTCTTCAATCACTCAATATTGTAATGTAATATAGTAAGGTCCGTGGCCCAAAGCTCTCTTGTTTAACTTTTCCAAAGTTGATTTTAAATGAGAGAAACTTAATTCATTTTAACTTCTTATTTTATTCTCTTGTAAGTGTTAATTGAGAAATTTATTCAAACAAAGTACAAACTCGTCACGACAAAACTAGACACTAATATTTAAAACAACAAAGCACAAGCTTGAGGCAAGGGAGATGGAAAAAAGTAATGCAAATAAGCGAACAACCAAAATGCATGATATTCAAAATTGCTGGTAACAAACCTTAGCAATAAGGCGAAAAGTGTTGAAAACCTTCCTAATAGTCAATGCATCAGGCTTCCACATCATAGGCTGAGACGAACGGCTCTCTTTGGCAACCAAGCCCAAATCCCCTTTTTTCTGCGAACAACAAACATCTTATCTTCTTCAGACAAATTCATCTCACAAGGGGAACGCCCTCTCTAACACACTCCTCCTAACACACACTCTATTATTGGTTGAAATTTATTAAAACTACAAAAACATGAGAGAGGGTCAATAATTAAGATGTCACACCCACAAACTTTTGTAATTTCCAAGAAATTTCAACCAATAAGAGATGGTGTGATCAAAAGAACGTGTCAGATTGTGTGTTACTAGCATTTCTCTTCATTTCACTAACAAGAATGCAAGAAAGAACCAAAAGACTCAGTTCAATCACCTGATACTGAGTCTTAATCCACGCTTCGGTCCTTCCATAGGCGTCAGCAAGCGCCTTGGTGATGGAGGCGTCGCCGAGTCCCAATTCCAGCCCTTCGTGGGCCGGAGCGATCCGGTTCGCGGAGAGGTACACGACAGGAACGAGGTCCTCCGGCGTGACGTGCATCACGGTCCTGAGCAGGTTGCAGACAATGTCCGTGATGACGATTCTTCCGGTTTCCTGGGAGATCATGTTGAAGGCCAGGCAGAGGAAGAGGAACGGCACGGGTTGGCCCTTCTCCCAGGAGGCCGCGGAGGCGGGATCGAAATCCGAGGGTTTCTTCTTCAGCTGCGCGACGAGCTTCTTCAGCTCCGCGGTCTTCTCCTGGGAGGAAGAAGATGACGCGTGGCGGACCTTGCTCGGCGGCTCCGGCTGGGCGGTCTCCTGCGGCTCCGGCTGGGCGGTCTCCTGTGGCTTGTCGGGCGGCGGTGGAGCGGTTTTGGCCGGGGAAGGGGATTCGGAGGGTTTGAGGTTGTTGTTAGGGTTTTGCGAGGAAGTGGAGTGCGGGGACTTTCTTTTCTTGGGGGACGGGGAAGGTTGCGGCGGTTGGGATTGTTGGGATTGGGACTTCTTCTTGGTGGCGGCGGCGCGGGCGCCGGACATGAGGGCGTCGAAGGCGGAGGGTGGCTTCGACATGGCGCGGAGAGATGCGGAGGAGAGAACGGGAGAGGGAGGGAAAGAGAAGAGAGAGGAAACCCTAATGGTAATGGAGCGAGAGAAGTGAGGAGGGAAGCACGGTCGGAAATGCAATGCGAGCATGAACTGCGTTAGCATGGAGAACAGACGGTAAGTACTTAGTTGTAGAGTCGGAGTGTGGGAAAGATGATACAAATGGCGGGAACATTACACTTGTGAGACGAGACTTTCCCACTCACCAGCAGGGACGGATATGTGTTCTTGGCTTCTTTCAGGCTTTGGCTTTTCTTAACCTATTTTTTTAACGGCTTAATTATATTTTTGATCTTTTATTTTTTTATTAAAATTTTCTTTGGCTTTTTATTTTTTAAAATATTTATTTTGATTCTTTAACTCTCAAATTGAAGTTAATGTTATCCTTTCGTTAACAATGATCGTTTTTTAATTTTAAGACACGATTTTGATCCCCTTTTTTTACCCATTAAATACCTACAACTTGTTCCATTAGATTCACCAACATAAAAACTATGAAACTCAATTAACGTTTAAATCAAAAAAGGCCATAAACACGGTAAAAAATGCCTGACAAGTGAGTCCCACTGGTAACTAGAAAACTGAAAAATTTAATATCAGATTCTTTTTCGGTTGCTCATGGGACTCACTTTTCACGCGTTTTTCACCATGTTTATGGCCTTTTTTGGTTCGAATAGTAGTTGGATTTTATAGCTTTCATGTAGGTGAATCTAATAGGACAAGTTTCAGGTCTTGAATCGATCAAAAAATAGTTCAAAATCATGTTCAAAAATTGAAAACGATTACTGTTAATAAAAGGATAACATTGACTCAAATTTGAGAATTAAAGAACCAAAATGAATCTCTTAAATGATAAATAACCAAAACGAATTTTAGTAAAAAAAAATAAAAGACCAAAAATATATTTAAGCCTTTTTTAAGAGAAAATAAGCTATGCACTAACAGTGTAAAACAGTTTTACACTATCATCCAATCACAAACTACCATGTATGGTAAGATTGTTGACTTTTACAAAAACTACCTTAAAATTCAAGCCAATAATGATTTTTGATTAGTTAACAGTGTAAAACTCTTTACACTGACAGTACATAGCCATTAAACTCTTTTTTTAATATGTATAATATGTTGATATTAGGTTAATTATTTTTATATAAAAGAGTACTAAGAACACATTTTCTGACACATTTGTCTTAACACATACTCTATCATTGATTGTAATTTATTGAAAACTATTAAATTATGAGAGAGAATCATTAAATAAGATGTGGGACCAAATTTTTGTAATTTTCAAGAAATTTTAACCAATAAGAAAGTATGTGTTTAAAAGAGTGTGTCAGAGAGTATCGCTAGCATTTCTCTTTTATTTATAGTAAGTTTGAATTGGTGGTAGAAAATCATGGTGAAATCAACACAAAAGCAACTATTTGTTGCTTCAAAAAATTATGGTGAGTGCAACTCATCGTGTTACCAAACATACACTTAGAGGGTTAGCTGTGAAAAACAATGGTATTTAAGTGTTATTTATATTTTCTCTCTTTTTTGAAAAAATATTATATTTTCTTTTTATAGTCTTCATAGTATCATTTTCTTCCTTTTTACTACTTTTTTTTTGTTATTGTTATTTTAAATATTATAAATGATTATATTTACAATCAAATGACTTTATTAGAAATTTTTATATTGATTTAACTATAATTTATTTGAGAATTAAAGGTTATTTGTAAACATTTATCAATGCGACAAGTTTACGAATGATATAAAACAGATTGACAACTTTAGCTTTGAGACACACTAATAAATATTCTTTTTTCCTATCACTATTGCTTGTATATTCTCTTTGTTTTTTCAAGCAGTATTTGTAAGATTTCAACAAACGTTTGACCTCCAATGCATGAGTCCATAGCGATCCTTTTTAGCTATGAATTTAGTTAAAACTACACTTTATAATAGTTTGGAAGATGAATTTTTGATTGACTAATTATAAGTATACTTTCAAAAAAAATTGCTAAAAATGTTTAGTGTAAATTGAATTATAATAATTTTTGTCACATGCAAGAGAGATGTAGTTTTGATAAATTACTTTTGTAATTAATATTTTAGAACATGCAATTATGAATTTTTAGTATGAGATTTATTATGTGTGTGTGTGTGTGTGTGTGTGTGTGTGTGTGTGTGTGTGTGTGTGTGGGTGGGTGGGTGGGTGTGTTGGTTAAACTTTAACTTTTATAGTTGGACCTTCCCATTTAAATTTGTCTCCTTCACTCCTGAGGGCATCTCCAACATGGTGCTTAAGAAACACCTGTGCTTGAAAAGAATTGTGCTTATCCAATTTCGTTTGTTGGAGTGTAGTGCTTGTTAAGTGTCAAGTACTTATTTAAGCATTAGTGCTTAACAATATTTGTGTGGCCAAACAAAATAAATTAAAATAAAAGTTTGTATAATAACAATAAATAAATAGTTGTTGGAAAAGAGGAAATGTAGGGATAAGGAGTTATTTGTGAGACTTATTTAGGTAGTGTTTGACTCAATTTTTTTTTAGCTTTTCTTCTCCTTTTAACGAGAAGCTGAGTCAAATACTTTTTTCACAAAAGCTCTTAAAAAATAGAGAGCTTGTTTTTACTAAAGAAAAGTAAAGAAAAAAAAAGGAGCTTAAAAATAAGGTCCATTGACTAACTTTTATAAAGCTTCTTGCTAGCTTATTTACAAAGCACTAACTTCGAATCTCTGTAATGCAATATTTTGATTGTTTTTCCTAGTTTATTGTGGATCTTAGAAACAAACTTTTTGCTAGGGCATGTATGTGTGTGAGTGTGTATATATATTCAACCACTCAAAATCCAAGGGTTTCTTCTTCAGCTTTGTAGTCTTCTCCTGAGAAGATGATGACACATGACGGACGTTGTTTGTCACTTAGGTAAATACTATAAGTAAAACTTACATATAGTTATATAAGTGTTATTTGTGTTGTTCTCCAATTAGAATTGAAGTTTTATCTTGGTAATTTGTGAAATAAAGGTTTGTATTAAAAGATTATGCAGATTACTATGGTGAAACTCTAATTCTGATTGGAGAACAACACAAACAATATCTATAGAATTGTATATAAGTTTTGTCCAAATCCTACATGACAACACCACAAAAATTTTCTTCTCACTTAAACGCATTTTTTTATTCTTAATTCATAAATTCATAATTATATTAATTAATGTAATTATATCCAATATAATTTTCTATATGAGAAATGCTAGCAACCATCGAGTGCATAGATTAACTGGTGGGGGTTATTCTAACTTAACCAGTGGTCTTGAGTTCAAGTCATGGGTATGCAGCTTAACCAGCCGTTCTATTTTGAACACACTATTTTACTGGTCGAAATTTATTAGAAATCACATAATTTTGTGCGTCCCACATCTTATTTAATGGACATATATCATGATTTAAACATTCTCTTATAATCAAAATGCTTATAAGTATGTTAGAAAGTGTGTTGTTAGCACTATTCTTTTCAAGATTTAAACATTCAATTTGACAATACAAAATAATTATATATAATGTAACTTACAGCAACAATTACACCATTCAATAACTTTTAATTTGATAATTTTATCTCAAAACCTATCGTTGGATTGAAAGTTCCTTCAATATAGATCATACATATAAAATTTATATTAATCCAAAATTATTCGATATCTTATTCATATCAATCAAAATGGACGTAATATATATTTTTCAAAATATACTAAAATATGAAGTGTTTAATTATTTTCTTATTGTTATTCAAGTTCAATTTTGACAAAATTTGACACAATCAATCTTGGTAATATGTAATTATAATTTAATAGTTGGATCGACAAAAATCACATTTTATATCAAGTTATTGATGGTTAATAATTTGTGTAAGTTATACTAGTGTAATTTAATCCCTCCCCATATATATGTATACAGGGAACGTATCTAGTGAGAGGGCTTTTTTTATATGAGAGTGAGAGGAATGAATATTGACTATTAAATCTTGTCATGAATGGTTAAGATTAAAATATTTAAAGTCATGTGAGTTTTTTAAAAAGTCACATGACTTTTTAAGTAATCACATAACATTAAATCATGACCATCCGTGTATGGTTGTACGACCCATATTTACTCCTCTCACTTTCATATAAATATAACCACCTCACTAGATATGTCCCATATGTGTGTGTGTGTGTGTTATACATTATGATTTAAATTGATAGTAGACTCAAAAAATCTTGCATGATTTGGGTTAGTATATAAAAAATTAGCCAACATTCACTACTATTTTTGTAATATTCTCAATTTTTATGCTTGTATTTATTTAATAATAATTATTTATTTAATTTTCTTGTGATTTTGATTGAAAATCTAGGTAGAAACTTACAAATTATATATAGATTTAGTAATATAATAGTAACTGTTTTAACTTAGAAGGGATTAAATAATTAAAAGAGATACTTTAAAACTTGAGAAAATTTATATTTTAGGCTTTAAATAATATGAGAAATGTATATGAGATATAAAAAATATTTTTTGTAATTTTTTGGGTAAAATTCAAATTAATAATGATAAATAAATTAAATTAAAACAAGTAAAATTATAAAATAAGTATAAGATAAATTAAAAATTCATTAAAATAAATTTTTAAGCTTAGAAATATGTTTATAATATTATTCTATATTTTTAGGAATTTTTCAAAAAAATTTAGAATTTCTTTAATATAGACTCAAAGTGCTTATAAGTAGTTTTCAAAGCACAATTAGGAACATTAAATGAACTCTAGAGTTTAAAGAAAAAAAAAATAATAAATCTACTTTAGTGAGTATAGAAGAGAATGGATAAAAGAAGTCACAAAATAAAAAAATTTGGAAGCATTATTTAAAATTAAGTTTATAAATAGTTTATTTAATAATAATGTGTAATAAAATGCACAATTTTTGCACAATTATAGCTTATTTCTAAATAGCTATTTCTCTAATTACCCATTTAATGGGTAAAGGTGTGAGTAATTATCACAAAATTTGATGGGATAGGTGTGTGCATAAGTATCTTAGTACCCACCCTGCCCATACTCGCACTTATATATACATGTGTGTGCTTGTGTGCATGCACGTACACACACATATATATTGAGAGAGAGAGATATTTGTGCATTCATGTGTATGTATAGACATGTACACATAACACACATGTATAGAGAGAGATATTTGTGTGTGCACGTGCATGTATATATGTGTACACATACACACATATGTATATACATATTCATATAATTATAATTATAAAAATAAATTAAAAAATAAATTTATACTCAAACATCAACTCTTTTTGTGAATGTATGAAAAGTGAATTATAACAACTAAACTATTATAGTGAACTTTACAAACCGCCGCATTGGATCAAAGATGCACCACAGTTGTATCGGACTTAAAATTTTATAATTTTGTTATTGCACAAATTTTATTGTAATGTATTATAAAATGTCTATAATATTTAATAAAAGATCTTTAAATAGTATTTTAATTAAATTATAGTTGTATTTTTAATCATTATTTTTTCACAGTTAATTAAAGCGTGCATGATACGGGTATAGGTAGTTAGATACTCAACTAGTAAGGGTATGAATATAAAAATTACTATCCACACGAGTATAGGTTTGGATCTGAGTATTTTTTTAAATCGCGAGTATGAGAACGGATACTATAGTACCTTGTTCAAATCCTACCTATTTCTATCCTAACGATGTGGGAATCGAAAGCAAAAGAGGAGAAATGGGGAAGGAGGGAAAAAGAAGAAAAAGAAAAGCCTAATGGTTATGGAGCAATATAAAGGATGAAGGAAGCACGGGCGCAAATGCATTGCGAAAATGAACTAACTCATAATGGAGAACAAATGGTAAGTGTTTAGTTGTTAAGTGGGAATGCCAAGGAAGGTGATACAAATGGTGGGAACATTACATTTGCCCACTCACAAGTAACGACCGATGTGCTCACTGATTGATTTGGATTAAATTTGAAGAAAAAAAACATTTGATCCAACCACGTTTGTTTTCTTAACTCATTGTCCAATAGGTTGATTTAAAATTTAAATCCAATCCAATTTAAAGTGGTTTAATTTTTTTATTAGTCAGAATATGACAAAGACAAACTAACACTAGTGGAGGGGGAACACTTATCATCGGTTAAAACGAGCTTTCTACATCAATTATAGAATCAATGTTGATCCTACCAATGTAGAATGTGGTACTTTTTTACATCGAATATTAAATTGATGTGAAAAAACCTCTTTACAGTAGTTGTATTTTTTTAATCGATATAAAAAATGTTACTTTTTACATCGGTTATAAACACCGATAAAAAACCACTACAAAAAAATCAAATTTAAACTGCTAGAAAATGCATTTTTACATCAGTTGTATTTTTAATTGATGTAGAAAGTGCTACTTTTTACATCAGTTATAAACATAATCAATATAAAAACACTAATTTATTTATTTTTTGCATTTTCTAATGGTTTTTAACCACCAGAAAATGTGTTCTTATTTTGTTTAATATTTTTTGGTAGTTAAAAATCATCAAAAAATGTGTTCTTATTTTGTTTAGAAACAAGCCCACAACTAATCTTATATCAATAACAAGCAAAGATAAAAAAAAAAATCAAGAAAAGTAAAGGAACGTCAAATACATAGTTGGATAAAAAGAAACTTGGAATTTAAAAAAAAAAAAAAACTCAACAATTTGACATGTCCATCTGACTTTGACATGTGAATTTAAAAAAGAAAATGTCCTACCTAATTTATGTCTTGTGGAATATAGTGATACATGGCAGGAAAAGCAAACCACAAAAATTCTTAATACATCCACTTTGCAAAGTGGAAGGATTAGCATGCTTACCACATAGTCTAAGGACTGAATTGCATTGTTGACCTCTTTAGGGCTACTGTAAGCCACAAATCCAAAGCCTCTTGATCTTCCACTTTACCTGTCATAGATCACCTTAGCTTCCAAGACCTTTCCTTGTTCCCGAAACAATGACTCAAGCACTAAATTGTCAACGCCCCAAGCAAGATTACTTACATGAACACAGTTTTTACTATTTGAAAATCACCACCACCTCTAGAAGAACCTTTAAAATGAAGATAACTCTTATTCCGGGTAGGGGGTGGCCCATAATTCACTTTCAACACCCGTCCCTCCAATTCTTATGAATTTTAAAAGATTCATTCCTTAGATGTGATAAACAAATGGTCAAAGACATACATGACAATGACAAATGACAAATATGTTCACATTTCACATCATATAAACTCAATTTCTAACAACAACACTGTTTAATATTGTCATAAGCCAACTTCCCTAATAACTTGTTTGGTTCAATACAAATTGTTGTTTGTATCAACCAAAATCAATTTTATCAACCCCAATTCTTTTAACATGAACAATTCCAAAATAAAAAACAAACGAACCCTAAATGAACAAACTAGAATTCCAAACATAAGCCATATTTATCATCAACCAAATCATGATGAATTCATATAGCCACTGAACTGTTGAGTAGTCGCTTCAACCTCCTCAGTTGAAGACATGTTCACAAACCCAAACCTAAACCCTTTGCTTCTCCCAATGTCTTATCATAAATCACCTGCAAAACCCATAAATCAACCCACAACCCACTTTAATTCTCCCCAAAGGGTACCCAATATACCCATCAAAAACCAACCTTGCCAACGAAACAATCACATTACCTCAACCAACTCCACATTCCCTACGTTTTTGAAGAGCTCAGCAAGTTGAGCGTTGTTGAAGTTGAACAAAGGATTCTTGACAAAGAGCTTGAGGTCGAGGGAAAAGTTAGGGTTGTCTCCATCATTAAGGGCATCCTCTTCATGCTCCAACTTCGAGGAAATAATGACATGTGAAACAAAGCAAGACGAGAACGACGACATTGGTTTGAGGAAAACAATGAAAATGGAGAGGGGTTTGTTGTTAGGGGTGAGGAAAAGGGAAATGGAGAAGCATTGGGAAGAACATAGAGGTTATCATGTTTGGAGAAAGAGTGTGGGAAGTGCAAGAAAAGCCGCGGAGGTAGACATGGTTTGGTTTGCAGTAAGGGATAAGGTTTGAAAGTAAGGTTTGGGGTAAGGGATAAGCTTAGTAGAATGTTGATGTTGGGGGCAATGCCCTGAATTGGGATTCAAACCTAAAGAAGTCAAATTTTTTACATCGATTATAATTATAATCGATGTAAAAAGTGTTTATTACATTGATTGTAATTAAACCGATGTAAAAATGTTTCATTTAATTACAGAAATGCCATCGCCTCACTTTTTACATCGGTTGAAAAATAATCGATGTAAAACTGTAACGCTCCTTTAATTTTAAATATAATTCATATCAATTTAATTATTAAATTAAATTGATGAAAATGTGAGTAATTTTTTTTTATTTTATAATAGAAAATTATAAATTTAACAGAATTTAGAAATAGAAGTGAAATGATAAAAACTGCTTACGTATATATATATATATATATATATATATATATATATCAAACTATACATCAAGGTTTGAATAATACATAACAGTAAAAAAAAACCAAAAGTACATCAAAAGACATATACTACCTAGCACAATATATACATAAAAAAAATCCTATACAAAGCAGTATTTATCTACCCTATCCCTTAAGGAAAATATTATAAATTAGGTCTATAAATTTGGAACGAAATCCTCTGACTCATCCTCAGCATCATCATGCATGGTCGTCATCTTCAATAATTGCGATCAATCATACAAAGAAGAAAAATAATGGAGTGAGGTGGTTTGTTTTAAAATCACTTTTACATGTATGGTATGAAATCTACCATAAAACAAAAATAAAACACAACTGACAATAGAAGGGAACCTAAGGTTTATTCTAAGTAGTATCAGATTACCCTTAACTAGATATGGATCCATTCTTCCCATTAGTGGGTAATAGTTCTCAACAGAACCTGAGAAGTGACTGGGAGTACATATACTTCATCAACATCATCACATGGTACAGTCCTCATCATTATTGAAGAAAATATCAATCAGGATATCCATTTATAGAGGTATACTCTCAACCAATCTTGGAATGTTGAGTAGTTGTCGGGGTTATCGAGCTTGGTCAGGCGAATATCCTAGCTCGAGGGAGCTACCCTGGCCATTGGGACCTTCACCACTCTATGCCTATCCCCAAGACCTCTTCAAGTGGATCCTTGCCTTTCATTCCTTAGCGTACCAAACTGTAACTTCTCTAGCAGGGTGTCATGCCACCGCATATCACTTGCTTTACATTACTCACTAAACTATTAATTCCTAACTTCTCAAGCAGATGTTTCCTTGGTCTCAATTAATTTGAGCACTAGTACAATCAACATTTTTGCCTTATTTTGAAAAAATTATACAATACCAAAATTTTAATAGAATAACAATTTAGTAATCATATAAAATTTTAGTAGAATAACGATATAGTAATTATAATTTAATTACTAAAATTCTGGCAGAATAACAACTAAATAAATACATTTTAATTTTCTAAATTTGAGCAGAGTAATAACTAGTAAATGCATTTTAATTTTCAAAAATTAAGCAGAGTAATAGCTTAACAATTATAATTTAATAATCTAAATTTAAGCAGAATAACGACTTAGCAATTATAATTTAATAATTTAAATTTGAGCAGAGTAACAACTTAATAAAAATTAAAGTTTAACATCAAACATAATATAATGATAATAATAATTAAAATTATGCCTAAACGGGTGTTGATGAAAAGAATGAAATTGTTGATACAAAGCTCTTAGAAAGAGAATTTTACTAGTTGTTGGAAAACTAGTAAAATTTTAGCATAAAAACAAAGTAAAAAAAAATTTAGAGAGAGAAGCTCTCTAAGATTTGGCTAGCTTGAGAGAGAGGAGGATGTGTGAAAAATGACCAAGAAACATGAGTATTTATAGAGGAGAAGGGTGGGTTAGGTGTCCTTTAGATGACATAAGCGATGATGTAATAAAACTTATTTTTATTTTTTTTAATTAATTTTAGGGACACATAGCCCAAATAGGTGGTGAATTACCTATTTTAGGGTTGGGGACGTGCTCCACCAGCTTTCCCAAGCTTCCATGTGTCAATTTTTATCTGTAAGTGAATTAACCAATACCGATAAAAACGCCTAAACATGAAAAATTAGCTTTTAATATAAAAATAATGCATTTTAATGAAAAACTGGACAATTACATTATTTTTCACCAAAAATAAAGTTATAATAATAATTTTTAATTTTTATTAATTTATTTCAAATTATAGATATTTATTTTGTATTTTTAAGCTAGAAAATTCATAAAAAAAGTCCATTTTAATTCAATAAATACCAAAATTTGTATGAAAATTATAAAATTAAATATTTTACCCAAAAATAAACTGAAAATACCATTTTCACCCTTTTTAGATGTCAAATCAATACTGGCTAGGCTTAATAGACACCTAGGGGCATTTTGGTCATTTTACACAAGAATTCCAGAAAATTTTTAAAATTATATTTTAATATATATGACATGATTCCAAGCTCAAATTGACATTTTAATGTCAATTAAATCTTTTTCTCATGCCAGCCTTTAATGTTGAGAAATAGGAACAAAACTGTCATTTTCTAATTTCTTCGGGCTCCGGCTCGAAAAAATTATTAAAATCATGATTAAATAGATTTTTAAATTTTGAGCATAATGGAAGGGATCATAATTTTGAAATTTGTTTCTGATTTTTTAAAATTACATTATCAAATATTAGAAAAACGGTTGACAAAATTAAAATAGGGTTGTTATATTTTTCACTATTTTTATTTTAAAATAAAATTTTTATAATGAAATATACTTAATATAAAATTTTCAAAATATTTTAAGGTCAAAAAGTCTCTGGTTGGTTCCTGCAGTCAACTAGGGATATTTTTGTCATTTTTGAAAAATTGTTTCAATAAATTTACAAAAAAATTATAAAATTATTATTAATTATTCTAAGTAGATTGATGACTTGAAAATAATTTTTTTAAACACTTCCAACTTTTTTTATTTATTAATTCTGTTATTTAGCATTTTAAGGACAAAACGATCATTTTATAAATTTTTGAATTTTGTTTCCTATAAATTATTTAAAATCTAAACTAAATACTACTTTCTAATATGAACATAACCATAGGGATCAATCTTTTGAAATTTCCATCTGGTTTTCTAGAAATAAATATATAATAATTTAATGTATAAAAGTAGAGGTGTTACAAAAATCACGTTGTAAATGTTTTTCTTGTACTGGTGTAAGCTCTAAGAGAAATTGTTCATATTATGTCAGATAATAAAGACAACATGAAGGCATTGGGACACTCATCAAATAATATCATCTCATTATCCGAATGACCATCATTCTTTGATATCCAGTTAGCACAAGCATTGCCTTCCTTATAGACATGTTGAAGGTGTATTTGTTAAGGTCCATAAATGAGATTCCTTATGTGATTAATAAGTGGGGCATAAGGGTGAAATCTTTAAACATCATGGGATATTAGTTAGAAAGCCATCTTAGAATTTGACTCACAAACTATAACTCTAAAACCTTTATTCCATGCTATCTGAACACCATGCATAATGATTTGTAGTTTAGCATGAAGACATATTAATATACCGCAGAAACCATGAAAATCCATTAGCCATTGCCCTTGTGCATCTCAAAACAAACCTCCAGAATCAAATCTTCTCAGGTTACTAAAGTAGTTACTGTCCATGTTGAGTTTGATGAATTTCCCTTCCAACAAAGACCAATAAACTTCAATAAAACATCTATTTGGGAGTTTGCAGCCTGTGAGCCTAATTAAGAACTTCCATCAACATTCTTATTTGGTTATTGCACGACTTCCGGATGAACTAATATAAGATAGAAAACAATTGTCCTTGGAGGATGTTGCATTATCGTGAATCCAAGTGGAGATGTATTGGGTGAAAAAATTATGAGCTTGGTTTGAAAACAACACATCCTATATCCACCCATCTTTAGCACAATCCCTAAGAGTATGTAACAAAATTTCTATAATAGTTGCACACATGTGACAAGAAAAATTAGAGGAAACATGATGAGAATTTTGGTTTTCAGTTTAAGTTTTAGTTTTGTGTTTCTTTGGAGAAAATTTTAAATAATTGGTAAGATATATAATAAACATAATAAAAAGACAATTTAAAATATCAAAATTTTCAGTTATAAATCATTATATATCTAATAACAATATAACTCTTTAAATATATACTATTAAAAATAATTTTACACAACTTGAAAATTATATTTACATATCATTACTCAAATAGTTACAAATAAATTATCTTTAATTATATATATTTTTCATAAATAAATATAAGTTATGTGATAGTTTTACAAATATATAAGAAAAAATGTATACACGAGTAGTCTTATAAATTTATAAATAAAAATATATATGTATGGATGTTTAGTTTGGATTGGATTAAATTAATTTCAAAATCAAATATGGAATTTGATCCAATCTAATAATTTTTTTCTTTATTTGATTTTCAATTTTTGGATCATTTTTTTGATCTTTATTGGATTGAATCAATTTAAAAATATGCTAGGGATGTGTGTTCATGTGCATGCGCACATGTGTTATGAATTAGGCTAGGCTTACCTTGACTTTTTCTTTTAATTTTAAAGTTTTTAATATGTATAATATTTTGATGTTAGGGTAATTATGACTGTGAAAATTATAGTATTCAAGTGTTATTATTATTTTTTATTTTTTTGACAAAATACTATATTTTACTTTTTATAGTCTTTATTTGAAGATAATGGCTTTCTTTAATTTTTTAGACAAATATTTTATTTTCCTTCGTTATGGTTTTTATTGTGAAGGTAACTACATTCTTTTTTTATATATAAAATATTTGATTATCATTTATTTTTCTTTTTAATACTTCTTCTTTGCTATTGTTATTTTAAAGGTATAAATAACTGCATTTGTAATCAAAATGACTTTATTAGTCTTCTCTTTTATATTAAATTGATTATAAATGATTTGAGAATTAATTAATCTTTGTGAATGAGGCAAACTTACAAAAACTATATAAGATATTGATAGTTTTAGCTTTGAAATACAGTGATAAATATTCTCTCTTCCTATCACTATTTTTCGTATATTCTCTTTGTTTTCTCTTCTTGTAATTGTTTTTTCAGACATTTTTTATAAGGCTCCAACATGATTTTATGAATATAGTTAAGGCTATACTTAACAATAAGATGGAAGATAAATTTTTGATTGACTATTTGCCAATATACATTGAAAAGAAATTTGCTAAAAATGTTTAGTGTAATATTGAATTATAGATGATTTTCCTGACATGTAGGAGAGACATTGTTTTGATAGATTACTAATGTAATTAATATTTTAGAACATGTAATTATGAAATTGGTATGAAATTTCATACGTATATATTTATAGGTTAAACTATAACTTTTATAATAGTGACATGGGGCAACTCATCCAAAACCCAATTTTCTCACTCTTAAATTCTTGTAAACTCTATCCCCCAACTAGAGATGGCAAAAATAAATAAATAAAATCTCTATAATTGTGGATACTTGTAGATAAAAGTCATTATAGATTAAAAATGGATAGTTTAACATGTATTTACAGGTGAAATAAATGAATTTTTTTTCTTAACTCACTTATCAATAGGGTGGGGTGGGTCGTAAGGCTGTACTCACAGGTGGGTATCCACAATTTAAAATAATTTAAATGCCCTTAATTATATATAAAATAAGTTGATATAATTTTTCTAGTATAAATATATGTTTCAAAATTATTTATTTTTAGTATAAACGTGTTTCAAAATTATTTATTTTTAGCACAAATATATGTTTTAAAATTGTTTATTTTTAAATTAATTTAATTTTTCATTTTTTGTTTTAAATTTTGTATTTTAATAAATATCAATAAATATCTATGAATACCCACAAACATTCACGAAATTCGTGGATAGTCGCTCAACGAATACCCATGCGAGTATGAGATAGGTACAAGATTAACTTCCATCCAATGGGCAATGGAACAAGTAACGAGGAGTTACTACCTATGTTTGCCTCACCCAAATTATTATTCCTATTTCCTACCCCCAACTCATAGAACCCTTTTTGAACAATATTATAATAGCTTTTATTTTGTTTTACTTATTATTAAATATTCAAACAAAAGTATCGAGCGTTTGTTTTTATTTTAATAAACATCCCTACTATACAAAGTATTATTACATTCATTTCTATTGGTGTTTAAGATTAATATGTATAAATTAAACATAATTTCATCTATGTAAAATATTATTATAACAAACTATAATACCTTTATTCAATATCTTATTACTTTATGATAAATTATTATTGTAATAATTGTTAAGATAGATAAAAAGACATAACTAACATTCCTTTCTGCTCTGAGCTTACCCAACGCCTAAACGGGCCAAACAACATTAGTCCAAGTTGATCCAATAAACAAACAATCCAACAACTTGGGTGAACCATGCACGTACAATAGCAAAATACCATAATATCAAGGAAATATAATGATTACGTATCATCTGTTAAAGATTGCATTATCATATGTGAAGGATGGACATAATATACATAAGAGAGAATAATGTCACCTAAAGTGTGTCTGATTTTCTAATTTTCTTCACTTCTTGACTCTTAACCTCATTTATTCGAGTATCAAAATTCTTGCAGATGCATTACTCTCACTAAATGCTGGAAGCATAATAAAGGACCACTATATTGCCTATTCAATTGTTCGTGACCTCTATCTTATTGGGCCAGAACACTTTAAATTTGTAAAACTTAATTTTAAAAATAAATTGTCAAAATATCAATAGATGGAATGCAGGCAATAGTAAATTAAAAGAAGATTACAAAATGCTTCACAAGTTTTTCTATTTTTCATGATGATTTATGTAAAGCATGTCATATATGGATCGAGACAGGCAATAGTTATGTCGAAACACACCTCATTGGATCATATGTCCACAAACAAACTTGGAGGCCCAAAATGTGTACAAAACTTGATTGGTTAAGGCATGTGCTATTTGCACTCCCCCTCTTTACTAATGCACTCCCCTTTTATTTTTCAATTTCAAAAATACCCACATAAATATACTTCCCTTTTATTTTTCTTCTTCAAAAATACTTTCGTAAATAAACCCCAACTAAAAGCACACAATTAGAATCATTACAAAATTTACACATATAGAGTCGTAACGATACCTGCTTCCATGGATGATTCTCCATTTTGCAACCACGACTGCAGCAACACGATCAAACTTTGCTCCCTTGATGCACGCTCCTTGTCGACACACTGTCGAAATTGCTCTCATTATCGACCCAAACTCCAAAGACTCTCGCGAAATCTTACCTACCTGCTCTGGTTCACTAACTCTTTCTTCTCATCATTGTGGCCACTGATCTGGGCAGAGTTGCTGCCGTCGTCCCCTTCCCTGAAGCTGAATCTTGTCTTTATCTTATTCAGCCACATCATCATTGTTGGGTCGACAATTAAGCTCACGCCACTACTAACAGTAGTGGTGGAGAAGCCTTCCTCAAAGAGTTAGGAAGGGGAGTGTATTTTATTGGGGTATTTTTGGAAAAGAAAAATAAAGGGAAGTGTATTAGTAAAGAGGGAGAGTGCAAATAGCAATTCCCTTAATTAATACTAGTTAATGTTATTAAGATGGGCGATAGGCTTTTACCAACCCTAGTTGTCAAACTTTATTAGATTATGGGAACCTTTGCTTCCAAAAAAAAAAAAAAACATATTTTCCCTATAACATGATGATTATGGGCACTGCTATTTTGAAATAATCGTTGTCGGAAGAATTGTCCATACATTTGGGATAGATTACTTTTGGAGATTTTAGTTGTTTTTTTAAATAAAAAAGCTGTTTGCAAAGTGTCTAACAACGACTTGAATACAATTATTTTCGAAAAAAGGATACTTGTGAGAATATATATATATATATATATATATATATATATATATATATATATATATATATATATATGGAGAGGATCAAGTTACTCTAAGAGTAATTCTTTATAGTTTTACTTCACTTAATAACTTTTGATATAAATTAAATTTCAACAATCTAATTGTTGAATATTTTGAATTATGTTAAGGATCATGCATACTAAATTTTAGATAAATCGAACATTTGTAGCTAGTAAATCTTATAGTTGACATTTACTTATAATTTAGAAAAATATATTATGTGTTGATTTAAATTTATTTAATGAAATAGTTTTCAAATTTTATAAAAATTTGTAGACTTAATATAATCAATAAAATCTTTTAATTCAATAGTTGAATTGTTGAAATTTAATATATATCAAGAGTTATTAATTAGAGTAATTCTATCAAAAGTTACTCTTAGAATAGCTTAAAATCCACCTACACAAGTATTCTATTTTGAAAATAATAATAGAAAAACTTGTAGTTTCAAGTGGCTATATCTAAACTTTATTTAAAAAATAATAATTACATAACACTCAGATGCATAATTGCACACAAAATTTTCCAGTGTTTGAATTTGAAATTAAGTGAGTGACTACTTGAAGCCTTGAACTCAAGGGCAGACAACTAGGTTATCCCTCATCGTGGTGTAGAAGTGCGTTACTCTTTCTTTTAGACACATGAAATCTGTTTCCAAAAAACTCATAACCCTTTCTGTTTGTTTGTGAACTCCAAGGAAGATGAAGGATATACTTTACAGCTCCACTAATCTGTGTCAGTATTTAGTGGCACTTGATGAGCAGACAACGAGATGGGAGCAAAAAATATAACTTTTTGTTTCTTGATCACTTGACAAATAAGTCAGTCTTTCCTGTTAAGTTTTTCAATCTCTATATTCGCTCATAAGTTATTATTTGCTGATATCCGATCAAACTTCTATTTACTTTTTCCCGCAGAGAAGGGAAGTGCTAGGATGAATACATTCCCTTCAAGTGTATCTGTCAATTTTGTGACAACTTGAAACAAGTATATACATACACTAGGATATAATGACTCTCACCTATAGGCTACTGAGTGATGAAATAAAATGAGATTTTTTATTAACATTATTTATGATGCAGTTGTGTGTGGCCAATTTTATGCCCCGTAAGAAAAGTAGGCTACTAGAAGGGAATAATTGTTTGATTTCTGGGCCTCAATTAAGCTGAGAGTTTTACTATAGGATTTAGATACTTTTTATTTTATAACTTGACCTCATTTCAATTCATCATGACGTTAGATAAGTTTATAGTGAGTCATTAATAAAGATTAAAGGCACATCATACATGTCTGTATGGAGCTAGATTAACCAGAATAAATGTGAATGCAAGCGATGTTTGATTGAGTAACCAAGGGAGTAATGCTAGACATGAAGGTGCTCAATGCACAACAATGGTACTTCACCCTTGTAAAATTATTATGATGGAAGCCATTTTTTGCGCATCAGCGTGCGGTTCATGATAACAGTATGACTTTCTAAACTGAATGGTAAATTGGGATCAGGTATCTAGAGTCCATATGTTAATTTCATGATCCTATTTTGCCTTAAACCAGCTCATGGGACAGAATGTGCAAAAATTTGTTAGCAATAAGATCAACTTGTATCTATCATGAGCCTTTTGTTCTGCGGGAATCCTTTTAAGATAGTTGATGACAAATGACATTATGTGTAGACAGCTGGTTGAATATAATTCACTAAGTTTACACTCAAGTACATGACCATGCCTTCTCAAGGGTAAAGTCTTGGTGCTTTTCAATGTATCTCTATCTATCGTAATCTTGAAGACCCCCAAAGAATGATGGATACGTTACCCATATATATAGCTTCAAATATGCAACACTTAATTAGCAGGTTAATTGGCCATACTCTTTTGGTCTTTCCACTAGTATATATGCTTATTTATGGCTGATAATAACGTGTTGTAATCTGCATCAGGCATGTGATAAGTGAATAAGTGATTGATCATTTTGTGATGGAGGAAGTTGTTAAAAAAAAAAAAACACTCCACGAGTGAACGATATTGTTTATTAGAAAATAGTATATCTACTATTAGTACAAAGAATTCAATCACAATTTCTCATGTAAGATAATTTTGTCAACTTTTATACTTACTAGCTTAAAATCAAGTCATTCTTGCAATGATTTCTGATTAATTTTTATACAGTACATAAAAATTAAACTCATTATTTTTAAGAACTTAATGACTATATATTGTCAGTATAAAAACTTTTACACCATCAACTAATGATAATTCACCTTTAGTATGACTTTTAAGGTAATTAATCTAAAAGTTAATAAACTTATCATATTTTGTAATTTGTGATTGAATGACAGTGTAAAATTATTTTATATTATTAGTGCATAACCTATTTTCTCTATTTTTAATCTTTTAGTTTATAATTAATTTTACTTTTAGACAAACCATTTAAAGAATACGTGAACGTACTCGCTCAATTGTACAATTAAGATATATTCATGCATGTTTGTTTAGAGTTTCCCCCAATCTAATATCATCGCAAGCAATGGAGAATGTATATCAAACAAATAGCTGTAAATTGATTGTAATGCCAAGCATTTACTGATTATAATGTCTATGAACAAATTCTCCTTCCCATTTGTTTGACCCCCTTCACATATATTAGAGTGAACCTACCCCGGGAAGATGACAGCTAGGTGAAGCAGCTAAATCATTAGTGGAAAATAAGGTATCACATACATTTTCATCTGATTAGGTGATTCATCACCATGATATTAATTTTGACCAATTCTGTTTTGCTTCTTTTTATTAAGCTTCAACTGTTCAACACCATTCAACAACTTATTTAAGGGACCTCACCCGAATAGATGTACGTTTTTAAGAGTCAAAGTTGGTTTCGAGAGCGGAACTTTCAGGGATGCCTTTAACACCTTTCATTTCGCACCATTAACGTGAGTTGCGAAGGGGAAAATTAAAACATGTGGTGAAGTAAGTAGGTGAGGGATGTGAAGCAAATTGCCCCAGGGAGAAATTGCGTGCAATGTGGAACAAAAAGTGAAGAAATTGCCCTTATTTTATATAACCCTTTGCGAAGGAGAGAGTATACCCCTCATTTTTTCCTTTCAAAGTGTACGTGTAGGTTTAGAGTATACCCTCATGTGGATATTTATGGTTACAAACTTACAGTATATTTGACGCTATTTAAAATTGGTATCATGTAATTTCCATTACTATGGATTCCTAACTGCAAGTATGAGTTGGCCCCGTTGAAAGGTGGCCCAGTATCTCTATCATTCCATAAGAAAAAAAAAATCCCCCTTTTTAAAAGGGAGAGGGCAGGAGGGAGAAATCATGTTATGGCGTTCAAATCATTGTTTATAAACTGTAATGATATATAAATTTTTCCACACATAACTACGCCATACTTCCTAATCATATTTGCTTGTTCCTTTCAAAACGTTCACTTCCAAAATCATTAATTTTTAAAAGTAAAGCTACTTTCGTAAGTTTTGGCCGAGTGTTTTCTTTGAGGGTAATTGCTTCAAGTATTGTTACAATAATGAACTTATTCAAATTTCAAATAATAATACTTAAATGATTCTTACAATTATAATTTACAAGTGCACTATCGAGCATGGGTAACACTACTTATAATATACATCATTTAGATTCACAATTGTCTAAATTCACTAATTTTTAATCATATTTGAATACTAATGATAGAGAGCTTAGATATCATATAAAGATAATCGAACAATATCACAACAAGTTGTACATATTATATACAAATTATTAATATAAACCACTCATCAATCAAAGTAATTATTATTTCCATGCAACTCACGACATTATATAATCCTTTAGTACTTGGCGACATTTAAAGTCCAAAAGCACATAAGATTTTTAAACAGTTTACGTAGAACAAAAAACAAAAAGTTTTTGCCCAACTGGGTGTATAACATTATAGTGGGTGACAGTAAATTATTGGCCTACTTTACAGCTCCCAAAATTAATTTATAACTGTTTGACATAAATCAATTATATAAGTACTGATAGTTTTAAGAAATTTCCACGTTCTCATTTAATCTTTGAATTTTACCGCGCATGATTTGAAGGGCAAATATGGTAGTTGGAGAAAGGACAGAACACGAAAATTAGTATTATAAAAGGTGGAAAGAACAACAGAGTCAGACGACCGAACACAACACAAACACACAAACATCTGAACTCTCAACCGCATCAAACAAGTCCATCAAATCGGCCAAAAACATCACCATAAAATAAGGACTAAGCTACTCAAACTCAGTTCCTTGACCCACCCTTGTCTCTGTTCCATCCTCTTCCACTCTCTCTCTCCCTCTTTCCCAACACTTCAATTACGGCCTTCATTCCCTTCACTTGTACTTCTAATTTTCCACTTTCTCTTTCTTCTCAGTTCAACCCCTCACGTAGATAGATTCATTCCTCTCTCAGCTTCTGATTCAGTTACTTTATTTATTTTTTCAAGGTATTTGTCTTTTTGCTTTATTTATTTTTGCATTTTTGTTGTTAAATATTCCTGGTTTTATAAACATATTGTATCACTAGCTAGTTAGATCCGATTTCGTGACGGTGGTGGAAAATCTTCATCCTGACCCAGTAATATTTTTGCACGGAATGAGGCTAATGGGGAAATGGGGTTCTCTTTGACAGGGTTTTAAAGTTGAGGGCACGGGAAAGGTTGAATTTTTAGGAGTGGTGGGGTTGTTTTGCATGTGGGAATGGAAGCGCGGATGAAGAAGTACCACCGGCAAGTGAGTCCTGAGAGGGCCAAAGTGTGGACTGAGAAGTCCCCAAAATACCACCAGAGTCTGAAGGTACCAGTGATTTACTATCTTTGTAGAAACAGGCAGCTAGAGCACCCTCATTTCATGGAGGTCCCACTTTCTTCACCAGATGGACTATACTTGAGAGGTAGAATATTGGGAAGATAAACATTTTTTTTTTGTTGGTTTTTGTTTTTCTTTGTGGATTTTGAGGGATTGTTTTGTGTGCAGATGTGATTGATAGACTAAATGTGTTGAGAGGTAGAGGTATGGCTTCCTTGTATTCATGGTCTTGCAAGAGGTGAGCAAGTTGTTGCATTTACTATGTTCTTGTGTTCAATTTGTATGTTGAGGGAAATGGGAAAAATAGGGAGAAGGGAAAAAGAAAACAAAAATTGAGACTTGATTGGTTTTGTGCCTCTATCATTTTAGAAAAGTCAAGGCAGCATAAAATTTACAATTTAGGATAAAGCGATGGAGATAGTTTAGTTTTGGGTTATTTCAGACGAGGACCAAATTTTGTGTTCACTTTTCACAATTGGTATTTGTTCTTGTAATTCAGGAGCTACAAGAGTGGATTTGTGTGGCATGATCTATGTGAAGATGATATAATTCTACCAGCTCACGGAAATGAATATGTTCTCAAAGGTTCTGAGCTCTTTGATGAATCAAATTCAGGTAAGGTAAAAAAATGTTAGGTCCTGAATGATATAGAATGCCTGCAATCTTAGTCTTAGTGGATTTTGCTTTGCAGATCGTTTCAGTCCCATTAGCAATGTTAAAATACAAAGCGTGAAGCTATTGCCGGGGCCGGCTTCTTCTAGGAGCCATGATGAAGCCTCCTCCTCTTCTAGCATGAACGGGAAAGAGACAAGAATGTCCCAAGATGACGAGCTTTCCCAAGAACCACATACTGGTTCTTCTGATGTTTCTCCGGAGTCTAGAGCTGAAAAGAGTGATTCTCTAAGCTTGGCACTGACAGAGTACAAAATTTATAAAACTGATGGATTGGCAGATGCTTCAACTCAGACAGAAGAAAATGTCAGCAGATCCAGAGCTCAGAAAACTTGTACAAGGGGTGTATCAACGGAGGACGGGTCGTTAGGATCTGAATGTCATGAAATATGTCAAGCTGAAGTTCCACAAGTGAAAGATACTCCGCAAATCTGTAGGGATACTGTTTCTCCTCCTCCCTCAACTTCAAGTTCCTCATCTTTTTTGGGGAAGACTGAAACTTTGGAATCTCTGATTAGAGCCGATGCTAGTAAAGTGAACAGCTTTAGGATTCTGGAAGAGGAGGGCATGCGGATGCCAACCAACACAAGGCTGAAGGCTTCAAATTTGCTGATGCAACTGATCTCATGTGGCTCAATATCAGTGAAAAACCACAGTTTTGGCCTTATTCCTTCCTATAAGCCAAGTTTTTCCAGCTCAAAATTTCCTTCCCCACTGTTCTCAACTTCTTTCGTGTTGGGGGAGTTTGATTGCTTAGCTGAGAATCCAAAGCTGATGAGCCTCAGATTGGAAGACAAAGAATATTTTAGTGGAAGCTTAGTTGAGACTAAACTGAAGGAAGGAGATGGACATAATGTTCTGAAACGCTCTTCTTCCTACAATGATGAGAGGTAAGTTTTGCTTTCAAAATTTCCGTTGCAACATTAAAAATTAGCATGGGGAAGAGTTGCACTGTCTGTTTTCTTTATTATGCAAGAAATGAACTAGTCACAACCTAATACTTTTTGAAAGCTGAGGAAATATCATATGGGTTGCTTCAGGTCTGATGTAGTAATATAATAGGACTACTAATTGGGATGTAGTCATTCTTTAGATTTTAAATGGTGATTGGTGCCAGATTAGGCTGAAAAACTAGATAAGTTATGCAATGGTCCAAAGGTGATAATGCTTGAATCTGGTCATATAAGGCTAATTGAGTTTCTCTCAAATCTAAAATTCATTTCCAGATTGAGTTAAATTATCTCTGTCGCCTTAAGTGAATGATTCTATCCTTCTCAACTTTCAAAAATATCACTTTTAACATTTTTTTTGCTTTTGATTGAAAACAATCAATTGAACATCTTCTATACCTCTAATCACTTCATTTTTGCAATAAAATGGTCACAAAATCTATATTTTCATGTCTTTTTGCAATTAGTTTTTGAAGCTAACAGAATTTCACAGAATATAAGTACTTTCACATGCTTGTTTATATCTCTATTTGGGATTGTATGAGATGTCTCATGGAAATAGGGTTCAAAGGTCCAAACAAAGGCCTTCATTCCTGCTTTGTGAAGCTAGTACACAACATAAAATAGGAATCATTGAAATATGAAACATCTAAAAAAGGCTGAACTGAGAATCTGTGGAATAATAAAGAGAGGCCCATTTATCATATGTTACTGTGAACTTCATCACTGTTCTCTTTCTTTGTTATGTTATGAAATGAGATCCTTGGATATTTATCTTCATAACATGCCAGTAAAAATGACTTGGCATCATACTATTATGGTCGGCTTCTTGGATTCATGTTTTAGTGTTGTGTAATTGATTTTGATTGACATCTGATAGGGACATGATAGTTGTCACATCGTGGCCAATGTTTCATCTGTAACAAAATCAACATACAAATGTGCAGGACATTTAAAGAACAGAAACCACAAGAAGACAAAGAGGAATCATCCTCAGGACATTCAAAATGCATTCCACGATCAATTAAGGCTTCATTGACCAAGCAGCCCCGAAGTGAATCCATGAGATCCCCTGTTTCTGATGGACCAAGGAACTCATCAGATAGAATTGATGGCTCAGGCACATCCTCAGTAACATCTAATGGTAGCAGCAAAAGAATCACTGAACCTTCGTCCGGGAAAAAGCAATCAAAGAGAATAGATTCATTTAAAGAAGAGGAGGAAGTGATCAAAATTGAAGAAAGTTAAGTGTTGACTCTATCTTGTTTATTAAGGCTCTTAAAACTATCATTATATTCTTACAGCTTTCAGCAACATAGACTGAAAAAATTGTTTCTTACTCCACAGGCTTGCTTCAGGAGCTCGGGTTATAATCCAATCCAAACCATTTTCAGACACAGCATCTAGCAGCTGTTGAAATTTCAAGTTTAGATTTTAGACAACAGAAAAACTGCTGGTTTTTCAGCTTTAGTTTGAATTCAACATGATTGTATATATCTTGGTAGGTCCATGTCACATTTCCTTAAGCTTACAAAGTAAAATTATTTTGACAATTGACTCAATGCAAAGGGAGCTACTAGTGGAGGGGTGGACCCAGTGGTCCATTTCCTTAAATATTTATTGTGCTGGATAGAGAGGGACTGCTATCCTGAAATGAAGTGATTGCACATTCTGCTGTAGCTCCTGATGCAATATCTTCCTTTTGCACCCTACCTTTTGCTTGCTTCAAATTATTGGTTACTACCTAGCTTGCACCTTCAAGGGCAAAAGGTGCAGAAAAAAAATAAGTGCGGGTCGTTTTCAAACCTATCTCTTGGCATTGGAGCTGATGTCAATTGTCAAGCATGTGACCTTGATTTTGACATTGGATGCGTTCTGCTTAATATCAAAATATAACATATCTTGTATGACAATATTTAATTCTCAAAACTAAGAAAGGTTGGTAAAAAGCTAATTTTATTTACCCTTTTAAAAGGGGTGCTTCTAGTCAAGATTTTCAAAAGCTGGGGCTTTCTTTCTTGGAAACCAGAATGTCCATATAGACAAATTGACATTTTAATGCTTCTAGTCTAGAGGCCAAATTAACTTACGCGCAATGATGCTAAGGGTGGTGATTGGAGTGGCTGGTCTGTAGAGTACTTTCTTGTTTGGAGTTGATAACGTGATTATATATTAATTGGTTCTATATTGGCACTACACGATTTATTGAACTTGTAAAAAGCATCAATCGAAACGACAATAAGAATCTTACGTTAGACAAATTTGTTCCAAAAATGTATGGGCTACTTGAATAGATTCACGTGTAAGACTACTTTATTCTAAGGATTCGAAAGGTTGGTTTTCTATAGTTCTCTTCTATGGGTCCCTATTCTCCTGTGTCTTTAGCTTCAACCTTGAGGGAGAGAAGCATAAAGGTGATATATCTAAAAGCTTTTTGTCTGGAAAGGTAAATCAGGGTTAGTCCTTTCATGCTTTTGTCTGGCCATTGAGATCTTGACCCAGAAAATCATTAGTTACGCAATTAACAAATCTTGGGTTTCACTCAAGGCAAAGGACTAGGTCACTATACATATCGAGTAGTAGTGTCTGTTTTGCAATCTCTTCTGTTTCTTTTTCTTTTTCTCTCGCTATCATATTCTCTGGGTGTTTTTGGATTTTTCCTTCTAGTGGGGTCGGTATATGGCAATGAATTTATATGGGAAATTATGATATTAATGAACCTTTCAGTATTTACTATATAGTTTGAAGTTTTAGTCCATAAAAACAATTTGTAGTGTTCCTAGTCAATTTAACTATAATATATAAAAGCTAATACATGCATCATAAACGGCGACATCTCAATTGCTCAATCAACTTTTTTACCACATCAATAATTCGTTAATGGGGTCACATTTTGGTTAAATCACTTATTTTCTCTCTTTTCTCAAATCATCTGATCTCTTAATCCTTTTTTCGGCTCTCTTTTAATTACCATTAAACCCCTTTTCCTCCCCATAAATTTGGCTCATTACTCCTAGAAGCTTTTTGCACATATGTATAGAACCACATATTTTTTCCTCTTAATTTCCTTCTTTTTATTTTTTTGGTCTAAACCTAAAATATTTGTTACTGGAGGTAATATTACTTGAGTTGTGAACATCCAAAACATGATGGACCAGTCCTATCACACTTTGTTTAAGGAAAGTCAAACATGTACTATTTAAATCTACCACCCTTTGTTTAATGATTAAAATAATTTCATTTTCTTTCAAACATTCTCCCGTTTCATCACAAAATAGTCAATGTCGTTGTGGACCAATAGTCTATTGACATTATTCTCCCTCTTTAGTTGTTCTCTGTTGTGCTTTTTAAAATTTGAACATATTCTTACACATGAAAGAAATTATTGAAGAATAAACTAATAAATCTATTTTTTTTGTAGACCTGATTATTTCTTTTAATATTCTTTAAAATGACATTCATCTTACTTTTATTGTTAATGCATCAAAATAGTATTTGAGAATTCAAGTAAAATTATCCTAAGAATAATATTCCACATAAAAGAGATATTTATATCTATGCATTATTTTTACTTTGCAATGTCTTTAATTACCATTAAATCTTTTTTTTTGGGACAAAATTAAGATACCTGCACATACTACTATCTATATCTAATTTATTATATAAAAATGATTTTCTCACACCCCTTTACTCTAAGGAGTGTGAGGAAGAGTGAGGTAAAAAGAAAAAAAAAAGAGAAAATAAGAGATGTGATGAGTGATTTAATGAAAAAATACAAAAGAGATAAAAAAATAAGTGTTAAAGAGATGTAAAAGAAAAAAGTATAAAAAATCAAAAGTTATTTATTATAGGTTTAATACATCAGTAGCTCTCTAAACTTTTTTAAAAATTTTAATTAGGTCCCTAAACTAAAAAAAATTATAATTGGGTGTTTGACTTTTTACAATTATTATAACTGAATCCTTGGAGTTAGTAAAATTGTCACAAATTATTATTTTTTTGGTAATTTCAAGCCGTTATAAACTAACACCCAGAATCAGTTGCAAAAATTGTAGAAGATCAACGACATAATTACAACTTCTTTTAGTTTAGGGATCTAATTAAAAATTATCAAAAAACTCGGCACCTACACTTGTGAAATGGACTAGCGTAACTAGTTCAGGATTGTTTGGAGACATTGACAAAGCTATTCTAGGGTTAGATCATGTGCTTGTGATGCTGGTTTTACATTATTACTATTTGTCTGCTGTAGTTATTCGTTCCAACTGCTCATGGTGTTTCCTTTTCGGGGTGTTTCGTTTTTTGGTTAGAGGAGTGTGCTTTCTTTCTCTTTTGGTCAACATAACTTACAAGCCAGGCCACAGAAGGCCTAAAAGTTGAAGCATAGCACCAAGAGAAGCCCAACTAAAGAGAAAAGAAAAAGAACACGGGATGTTCTCCACTAAGATCTAAGCAAGATACAGAGATCCTAAAAGAAAATTAAAGTACCTCAAGAGGGGTGTGCTTGGGTGTTGCTATTCCCACCCCAATTTTTTCTCTTTTCATCTCATCTGTTGTTTGTGCTTTTTTATTTCAAAAATATCCCTTAATGGAATTGCATTTCTGTTATAATTTTGTACAACCGAAACGCGTTTCCGTTATGATTGAGGGGGGTGCGCCCATCTATAGTTATGTAAGGGGGCGTTACTGTTATGTATCACTCCCAAATACATAACGGAAATGCGTTTCCTTGAAGTATTTAAAATTTAATTGTTTATATTTATGAAATTAAATTTTTTTTAGGGACAACTTTTAATGGTTCACTGACGCATGAACAAGGTAGGTACGTGTTTGAATAAGTGCGATATGGACCAATAAGTGTAACATATATAAAATCTAAAAATATATACAATAAGGTTCATACATAATGTATAAAATACTAAAAAAATGATCTAATAGTAAAAAACAAGAAAAAAAAGTTAAGCATCAGATGTGGTTGTCGTCTTCCTCCGCCTCCTCCTCTAATAGGTGTAACACCCTAATGTTTTTCTTTTAATTAATATGTATTATTATTATTATTATTATTATTTTTATTATTATTATTTTTCCTTGTTTTTAATAAATTGGTATTTTGGAAAAAAGAGATATTGGGCCTTTAAAATGGGGTTTTATAATTAGAATATTTTTAAAAGTTTTAAGACTTTTGTCTTGGGCTTAGTTTTCACAAGCCCAAAGTTAGCTTTAAGAGTCTTTTAGGTTTTTTGAAAACCTAACCCTTTTCCCTCATTCTCTCTCTTGTGCCTCTTTGGAGATATTGTGCCGTTAGAGTCGTTGCAGTCAAGAAGTGAGGAGCCGTAGGAAGACGTTGTTGTACCGTTCGTATCTTCTTGTCGGAAATCGCCTCTTTCAAGGTAAATGGGGAGTGAGTTATCTCGCTCATGAGTATGACTTTAGTCGTGAGTAAAGGGGTTGGCCCTAGACCCTAATTGTTTGTGAATTGTATGATTGTGTGTGCAAAAGGGAATGCGATTTTCCCCAAATCATTGATGTGTTTTATGGAAATTTTATGTTTAATTTATTTTGGACTGTCATGGATTGTTTTTTCTTTTCCCTTTGTGCCTAAGTTAGAGATTTAATGGGTTTTGAGGAGATTGTGAGTGAGTGAGGAATTTATAAATTAGATTGACCAATTATCAAGGTAGAAGAAGTGATTAAGAATTTAATTATTTGTTTTGGAGTGTATAGAAGCCAAAGACAATAGAAAAAACAAAAATAAATTAAAATTCAGACCTCAGACTTGCCCGGTGGGGTTAGATAGCGCTGGACGACTTTTTTTTTCTTCTTCTGAAAATTGGACTCCATGTCGGTGCCAAGCAACTGCATTTTCTGTCAGGCATGTTGACCCTCCGGGAGGGGTGAGTCCTGACGTGACTTGCCAGGTGGCTCTCCTATCCCGCTGGGCAAGTGCCACCTTGGCTTCTCCAAAACGCATGTCTGAGTCGTGTCCTTGCTCGCTTTTACGCCTCCTAACTCCTTCCATGGTCTTTAACTCATTGTTTCTTCTTTTGGATGCCTTGTTGAGTTTATACCTTGTGATTGTTATTTACCTTAAGAAAACTGAGTGTGATATGAACTTGTGTCAATGTTCCATTATAAAAGCCTATGAAAAGCTGTAAGCATTGTATGTTACCATGCATAATGACATTGAATCATGTGGAAAAAGAAAGTATGTAGGAATTCAGCTGGTGGAGGCCGAGATGAGTTGTCTAACCCTAGCCTTGGGGGTGGTACCTGGTGTGGAAACTCCAATGGCCTTTGTTGATCCCATGGAGCAGGAGTGTACTGGCAACGCTAAGTAATCCTGACCAATCACCGGGGAATATCATACTAGTTGAGGGTGCGAAAGCCGAAGACATCGATACTAATTATGCTTCTTATGGTCGTGCACTTACTCCTAGTCTACTTTCGAGATGAACTTAGATTGGAACCATATGTGCATGAGAAGTAGAAGCTAGGTATTGCATTACATATGTTTGTGTGTTTTGATTCTTGCAAATTATTGTTATTTTGATTATATATGTGATGTGTATTCTATATGTCTCCATTATCATACTTTGAGCATGATGTGAGATGTATCTCACTTCCTTGTTTTCTAGTGTTTTCTGTTTATGTCTGTGATACACAGGTAATGTCTAGTAGGACCTTGAGAAGAAGTCTTAGAGTAAAGGCATTGGCCTCATTACAGTTTATTTTACAGCATCTTTGGGTTTTGTCAACTCTGATAGTAATGTGACATCGGGGTCTTAGCTAGTTATTGTTTCAGCTTTTGAACTTTAGATTAACAGTTTTATTTCTTTAAATTGGTTTATTTTTCAAAGACTTGTATGGCTGACTGTGGGCCACCATCTTTTGGTTAATCAGTAAAGTATCTTAAGGAATTTTAGTAAATGTGAGTTGTGCATGTCATGTCCTTTACTGTGTGCAGAGAAAGATTCTAAATTACCGTTTTGTTTCGCAAATGAAAAGTATATTATATTTTTGCAATATTTATTTAATAATTAGCTTTGGGGTAAAGGTTATCATAATAGGTGCACCCGGACTCCATGCCTGACTGAGCAATGGCCAATGTCTCTTGGATCATCCTATCATCGTCAGTGCCCTTTGGCATCACCCTCAGACGCAGAATGCACTCCATAAGGCCAGCAACCCTCTCCTACTATGCCTACATGTTGGAACCAAAGACGTTGAAATATCTAGACCCTTAAATTTTGAAGATAACAAACTTATTAAAGTTTAAGTTTCTGTTTTTAAACTAACAGATTTACAACGTACAGTCTTAAACTAGCATCTAATAAACTCTTTTGTGATGACCATCCAAGAGTAAAATTTCATTTATGGACACTATGCTATTAAACTTTAGACAACCACTAGACGTATCCAAATGCAAGATCCTAAAACGGCTAAGTTCTCTCTTGTTTAATCTATGCGTCCTTCTTTCATATATTGAGACTAATGCCTTACCTTTTTAAGATCTAACATTAAAATATTTCAAGCATTAAATGGTTGACAGAAACTTTCTAGTACAAAAGCGCAGCAAGACAGAAAAAGCAAGTCAACTCCTTAAGCTGTCAAACCAAATGAAGGATGTTCAGAAGAGCAAAACTTCTGCACAGAGCCACTCTTTTTGTTTTAGTACAGCTCAAAAAAGTTGTTTTTTTTTTTTTTCTGATATACCTGAAAGCTCAATACGCGTATCTTTTTTGAAGAGTTAAGTCAACTCTTCTTTAACGGCTCTTTTCCGCTAAAGACTTTATATATATCAAGATAGAAGAAGAACAAAAAAAGAAGAAGGAAGAGAGAGTGAACTACGACGATTCAAGCACGAACCTAAAAACGCTTATTGTTTTACACGTCCATTGGACGATAGTTTGAGTCTTTGATACTTTATGATATTGTGCTTAATCTTTTATATCCTCACTGTGTGAGTTGAATCCTTTTGTTAAACAGCTTTTTGTTGTGAAAGCCTGGAGAGGCTTAGTGAGCAAAGAATACTTGGGTTGGTAAAGCAATATAGGGTGATTGCATTGTAAAGCCTGAAGAGGCCATGAAGAATACTTGTAACCAAGGTTAGTTAGTGGATACCTCCTAGGTGAAGGGACTGGACGTAGCTCAAGGTTGAGCGAACCAGTATAAAACTTTGTGTGTGCTTATATTCTCTATCCTTTAGCTCAAAATCGTTTTCAATCTTGGTCTATATTGAAAAAAATTTTGACGCACAATTCAACCCCCTTTCTTTTGCGTCACGTGCTATTTCACTACAAAAAAGACATGGAAACTTTATTCAAAAATGTGTCATTGGCATTGTAAAAACACATTGTAAATAAATGGATACTTACCTAGCATGAATGGGTGTCGCTGGACGAAGACTATTGCGGCATAAGAAGTCATGGAGGGTCTCACGGAGGATCTTCTGCCACCAGAGGTATCAAATATGGATGAAAAACTTGGTGGAACCACTCAAGGTAGTTATCCGTGCAAGTCCATGGAGCTTCATGTGGCATAACTGCTCTTCTGTCCACCACGTGTGCTTCCTAGCCTCCTAGTCATCAAATTGGCTTGTAAACGCCTAGAAGTGAACAGGCAGAGGACGAGGGATCCCCTAAATATAGCCAAACTACTTTAGGACCCTCTCCGGTAGATGTGGGTGCATATGGGAATCAAAACGGATGAAGCCTGAGTAGAATAAGATTGACTCCAACGGGTGGATGACCTTGTGTATGTCATATGGCACCTACATAACGTCGTCCAACTGCAACTGATCCAATGCCTGCCTGGTCCTAAGTGCAAGACCCGTGCCCCTCGTAGCATTCCATCGACAGAGGCGGGGCTACTACTCTGAGTAATCAATGCTCGAGATCTCTTCATGGTGGCCGGGAAGTGCCACAGATCCACGCCTGTAATCGGCAATTAATAAATTAAATTACATAAGCAAAATAAACCCTGAACAAATATAAACCATAAAATACAAAATCATACCATCAAGAGGCTTATGTATCCTCCAAACTGCATCATAGATTAGAGGCTGACAATGTTAAGCTGGTCATAGAGGAACACCAGCGTAGTTGAACCCCAGGAATATCCTGCGCATGCTTGAAGCTGGTGGAAGAGGTCTAGACAGCATACTTGGACATGTGTGGAGCTCTTGTCGGTGAATATCTTGTAGCCGACAAGATTTAGGAGATATGCTGTCGTCGTGAACGTTGTCTGATTAGTTACGACACATGCAATGTATATGTCCCTAAGCCAAGATAACTCCATGCGAGCTCCTTTAGTCGTCGCAGCGTGTGCCTTGGCATGCATAGCGCCTAGCTTGCTCATCAATAACCTAATGGCCTCATCGCGACTATAATAGGCATGCTTGCACACCTTACCTGTAATAGGCAAATGCAAGAGACATGACACATCATCTAGGGTGATGGTCATCTCCCTTATAGGCAGGTGGAAGGAGCTGGTGTCCTTATGCCATCGCTCAATAAAGGCACATACTATGCCCTTGTTGGTAGCAACATATTGTGCCTCTATAAGTGAGGCGAGATTCGAACTCCGCACGAGTTCCACTACCTGCGGGTGCGTAGGCATCGACAATACTTTACCCTCTTGGCTAATCAGCCTCATCTCGTGGCGGGGCCGTCCAATCCAAATGTCCTACAACATAGTCCTTATAGGACCTAAGTAGTGACAGGTCTACAAGACCTCCTAGAAATGGAGGTCCAACAATTTGATGAGCCAAATCTACCTCAGGTACATCATCATGTACCTCTTCCTCATGCTGTTGTTGTTTACGTTGCTCCCTAGTTGCTGCAGCTAGTCTAGCTTGCCATGCAGATGCAATGGGCGGTGGGCGCCTAGTGTGCCTGGTGCATCATCTGGCAGAAGGCCTCGTCGAGGACGAGGGGTACCAAAACTTGTGCGTGGCATAATGAATCTGAAAATTAGTCATTAAATAATTAATAATCAAATATAATCAATATTATTAATTAGAAATATTCTAAAAATAATTAATTTAATTATTAAATTGCTTATATTATCAAAAATAAAAATGTAAATTATTAAATTCATTTAAATAATTAAAATATAATTAAATTTAAAAACACATAACTTAAATTATTTATTTCATTCAAATAAAAAAATATTTAAAAAACAAATAATTAAAATAATTAAAATCATAATATAGTTAAATAAAAATTTAATTTAAAAACAAATAACTTAAAATATTTAATTCATTAAAATAAAAAACTATTTAAAAAACAAAGAATTAAAATCATTAAAATCATATAAATAATAGTTAAAGAAAATAATTTTAAAATTCACACAATACACAACGAAATCGTAATTCAAACTTAAATCTAAAAATTAAAAAAAAAACGACAAAACATTCACCGAAGTGCGAAGTTCTAATGAGAGTGTGGCTGCCTGAAGGGGAAGGCAAGTGCGGTGCTTCGGCGAGATGTTCTTCCGACGATGAAAGTCCTGTGGGTGAGAACCACAGCGGAAAGGAGAGAATGAGAGTGAGGGTGGGAGGGTGAAAGGGGAAAGGAGAGGTGGGAAGTATTTGAAAAAGAAAAGGGGATGGATGGGAGGGGAAGGGGCTGGGGTAGTTAGGTCTTTTTATTTTTTTTGAAAAAGAAGGGGGTGAAAAGAGTAGAAAAGGGTGTGGGAATAGTAGGCGCCGGTGTGCTTTCTTCGCACCCATTTTCACCGTTTGATTAGGCCATGCTATTTACATCCCATTTTTGCTCTTCACACCCCCATTTTTTTTCCTTTTTTTAATAATCTCAAAATATTCCTCTTCTCTCTCACTTTCATACCTCACTTTTTTTGTAGATCTTACGAAAATTAATTTTTTTAATGTAATTATGTTCTAATACATTATGAAAACTAATTTTTGTAATGTAATTTTTTTACACTATGAAAAATAACTTTTGTAATATATTAGAACATAATTGCATTATGGAAATTAGTTTTCATAAAAGGATATTGTTGTCAAAAAAAATAAAAGGTAGACAGCCTGAAGAGGAAAAAGGGGTGTAAACAGCGTGAGCTCTCTGATTATAAGCCTTTGGGCTTTGCCTTCGGGGTTCGGGCCGTTGCAGTACAATTTTCTTTGGAACCAAAAAAACAAAAAATAGCAAAAATATTGAGTTCAATCCTTTAATATTGTTGTTTATCTCTCTTTTTCCATGATCTGTCACATGAAAATTGTGACGAACAGATCCTCTCCCCCGTTAACTATATCTTAAATTCATAATTGTATCGGTTTGATTTCACAGAAGAATAGATAGTTTGGATTGGGTTGTCAGCAGTGTAAATGTAACCAAGATTACAGCAGGTCTTCTGTTAGAGTCAGCTAGAATCAGATAGAGATTTCCTCCATTTTTTTTTCTTTCCTCTATAGCATGTATATTATATAACGAGAATTTTTATCTGAATTGCTCCGCAGGTTTCTTATTCTTGGGAGCTTTGAATCTCGACGTTCTGATCTTGTTCAATCTTTACATGCTTTTCAGATAGAGTCATAATGGCAATGCTAAAGAGAACTTAATTGTTTCTTATGCTAGCCAGGGTGCTAAGGAATAATTTCTCAAAGTATTAAAATCTATTTGAGGAACTGACATTTCTCAAGAAATATTTTTCTGTATATATAAATTTGGAGATCAAACTCTAACCACATACATAAAATACAAGGTTATCTGTCAATCATGCTATACCATGTTGGTTCCTAATAATTTATAATTTATTTATTTATAAAAATCCAACTAGAATTTGATTTTAGTGTGTCATAATTTATAATTTATTTATTTATTTACCTAAACCCACCATTGGGTTAATGCAACTACACTCAAGGAAAATCTAGTATGCCGCAATTTTGGAGCTGCACTAGCACACATTATTTCCTAAAGTCGCATGATTTGGTGCAATAAGTCGAGGTATTGCTGTTCCGAGCACAATAATAAGATAGATGAGAGGATTGAATAATAATTAAAGAATAACATTGCAGAAAAGACATAAAATTCTATTTTAAAATTTGGAGCTTTTGGCTACTTTCTTGATCAAGCTTTCTACCCTCTCCCATTATCATCAAAAGAATTCTAATTACAAGAATCTAAAAACTGAGTAACTCTGCTCAACAAGAGTTGTTTCCATCCCAGAGTATAAACAAGGTTTAGAGTAGAGACCTTTCTGCAACCAATGTTCATATCACCATTTCAGTCACCCTAGACGAGCTTGCTGTAGCAGGTATTCCCTGTATCTGTCTTGTGTTGTATGAGTTGCAACTTAAGCACTTATGGGCCACAATATGGAATTGTACTATGAGAGTTTACTCCACAATCATTGCAAAGTATCCACACCTGGTTTCACACAAATATTCAGTTAGATATGTCGATATGTCTCACAAGCCACCCTTAATCATTAGCTCTAAAGCTTTAGAGTTGGAGTTGTTACTTACCATCTTACTTTTGTACGTTTCAGGCATTGGAGTTGAGGCAATCTGACCAAAAGTTTTAATTCAAGAATGTCATCATTATATGAGAACCGAATATTTTGATGCAGTCATATGCTCTTTAAAAAAATATATAAAGAGAAAGAAAAAAAAATGGCATCAACATACCACTTCGTCTAGCTTCTTCCACATACTTGACATGTCACATATGGATTTTGAGCAAACAGGACATGAGTACCTGTATCCATTTTCAAAGAATGAATTAATAACACTGGCAGAATGCTGAAGATTGTCTCAAGGTATAAACAACACTGGCTCATGGCAGCATAAGAATATTGCTGATGAGATCCAAAAGGTGTAACAGAATAACACCATTTAAGTCCTTCATTAGTGACATGTAGATAGATATAAATGTCTTACCTATGATGTTGTTCCATCTCTTTAACACAATCTAAATGTATAGTATGCCCGCAAGGTAAGACAGTGGTATTTCTCACTGTATCAAATAGATACTGCAAGGGGAAAAAAAAAATGAAGTCATCTAAATGAGAATCAGACATTTCTTTAAAAAATTTCAGCCTATTATAGTACTAGTGGTCTGTTTTACCTCAAAGCAAACAGGGCAATTGTGATGCATTGCTCTTTCTACACAACGATGCCCCTTTTCCATTACCTTGGAGTAGCAACATCCTAAAACAAAATTTGGTAGATTTATAGCAATCAGCTAATAGAGAAAAGAGAAAAACTACACAATGCATTTGAAGCAATAAACTCACCACATCTCTTGCAATGGAAAAAGTTATCCTTGCCTCCAGTTCTGTAAAAGCAATTACATAGAGCAGATGAATAATCAAATTCGGTTAAGCAATACAAAGTACGAAATATAGCAGTTAGCAAACTGATTGAAGAACTTTACCTGCAGATGCCACATTCGTCACAGTGGTATTGGTTCTTTGAAATCTGAAAGATTTAACAATTTTTTAATACAATATGCACAACTAAGACTTACACTAAATAAAAAAAGGAGACATGACCCAATTTCTATTACACTGGAGAACTTACATCATCATCAAAGAATTTGCATACAGCACAAAAATACTTGCCCATGCATACTCCACAGTTTATGCAGTACTGTTGAGCCTGAAAGCATGAAAATCGATTGACAGATCAATAACCGCAGTCAAATTTATGTGTACATTCTATCTATTGATTATTATAGTTCAGATTTTAAGAACTCACATCTTGCTCTGTATCACATAAGGAGCAGATAACCTGAAATTCAACAAAATAGAATGGAGTAAGGGAGTGAACAGCATCAAATATAGTTTAACATTGTGAGTAAAATATGATAAGAACCAGATAATTACTAGAGTTTTATTTTTGCTCTATGATCCAAAAATATAAGAGAGCTCTAATGAAATTGCAATCTTACTATACATAAAATGACAATTCTCTGGCTATCACAGCAAATTCGAATGTCTCATGGATTTTATAAAAGAAAGTACACCCCCAATGCCCGTCCTAAAAGGGTAAGTAACTAGATCGTCCGACCAACTAAAACGCTTACTCCTTTCAGACTTAGTTCTTGAGAAGCTGTGGACTGTCCGACAATTTGTTTAATCGGTACAAATAGTGACCTGGACCTTGCTGATATTTCGATTCCAGCTAATGATGATGCTATAGCCACAATTAGATTAATTCTAACAAATTAGTATTTGTAATTTGTTAGGGTCTTGTATCATAAGGATATTTTTTTCGAATCTTAGCAATTTATATATTTTCAAAACAATATTTTTTTTCTTCATTTGAATTGACAGTGAATTCTTTCGACCAAAAGTCGGACTACAAATGGCGCAAGCATTGTATTAAGCCCAACCCAACATTTCTAATAGGCCGACCTGCGTTGGGAGGGGGAACTTTATGACCAACTCACTCTATAACATTAATGGCCAAGAGAGACCTTAAGATCGAAAGAGTTTGGGCCTTAGGCCCTCAGCCAATATAATGAAATTCTAGATTTTTTTCCAGACATGATTAAGGTGCCATTGGCACCACACCCTCCTTGCACGTGGCTAAGGCGCCATTTGCACCATCCCCCAGAAAAAGCGGGAACTGTTAGACGACATGCTCGATAAATAGGCGTGACCAGCCTATTTAGAACTCTAGACTAGTGCGTTCTCTGGCATGAACAGTAACTTATCCTTTTCAGAATATTATTACATATAAATCATATGAATTACTCTAAGGTACAAGATAACAGTTACCAAAACAATCAAACAATATAATAACACCCAATTCAAAATCAAAAAGTCAGTAGTAATAAGGAGTATACAAATGCAAACCTTCTTAATTTCACGGCGCGGAATATCATGACGATCCACTGCATCAACCTCCTCGGAGTTCTGTTTAAATTAAAACAAGCGGATAAGAAACATGTATGCATGAGTTTTCTGCTAACACAGCTCAACTCAACCCCAAAACAGAGGAACATTGGCAAGAACATAAATTTATACCTTAGCTTCATTATGGCAATGCCTACAGTCAAATACCTCATCACAACACGGCGCTCTGATCTTGCATCTCCTTCTGTAATGCGCGCAGCTAACTCAAACAACACGGGAGAAACAACATAAGAGTTTTCTCTCTTTTTTCATAAAAAAAAAGGGAAATGAAATATAAAATCCCAACCCAACAAAATTTTCAAATAAAGTAGATGACATAATTGTAAAATGAAAATGATCATCCAAAAACATGAAGACGTACCCAAAATTCTGAATCCCAAGTTCCATAGAAGAAAGTTGCGTGGGGCTGGATTCAGAGAACTCTGATACAACAAGACAATGAGATGAAACAACCTCTGCCGTGGTTTCCATAGTATTGTGTGCGAGTGCAAATTAAACCCACTTGTCAGTTTTTTGTTACAGTAGTTATTTGAAGTCGCAGAGGAAACGTTTCTAAGAGTTGCATTTAAGTGTTACTATTACTTGTGTTCCATAACAAGCTCGTGGCACACCGTTTCGCTTATCTGTCTCGTGTTCTCTCTATCCACACAAGCTGACTCGGCTACACGCAAGGGCTTACAAGTTAATATAAACACATTCTTACGATAGACTAGAGATAAAAAGAGACGACATAAATGTAAAATAAAATCGGTAATATAATAGAAAGAAATAAGAAATTAATATTGTGGAAGATTTCTTAAAGAAATTTTTGTACAAAGAATAGTATATCTCAAGTATAATTAACGAACTAGAATCGACCAAATAGTAAAAGATTTAGATAGTTAACATAAAGTTTTAATCTGAAACCTCATCACTACTAGTCTACTACACCAAAAAATATCTCTAGTATAATTGATAAGAACCTTCAAAATAAAGTATAATTGATAAGACGTGCGATAATTGTTATACCGATAAGATATTAAAGAAAATAAAAAATATCTACGCTACAGAGTACAGACATGAAACGATTTGAAAGTTGACTCTTGAAGCAGTAATGGATTCTATTCTATCATTTTAAACTACAAAACAATTGACTAGGGAGATTTTGCTAAAGTTTCTAAATTGTATGCAACATTTTTTATTTGAAAAAAAAGTATATATATTGATAATGTAAATTTTTTTTATACTATTCAATCACAAAATAATATATATGGTAAACTTATTAATTTTGATAATAATTATTTTATAAGTCATACTAAAACTAATTTTTAATTAGTCAATAGTATAAAATTTTTTATATTGACGATACAAATCCATTAAACTCTATTCATTTTTATTTTTTACTTTACATTATCGTACGAGACAATTCACTACTTTTTATTTTATTTTTTACTTTATATGCATGGGTTTTACGTAAAGAGATTAATTCCTAATTTTAACATATTTGAATTGATGGAGCAATGAAACATGGACTCGATTTGCTTGGCTTGGACAAAAATAAAACTTAGATCTTCCCCTCCTTCTTTCGCAAGATTTTGTCTGCAGTTAAAATCTCAAACATACATTATATTTTCTCTTCTTTCCAATTCTTATATAAGGATCGATCAACGACTGAAATCTTATAGGATGCTTGCTGAATAAAAACACGGCAAGAGAAATTTTGAGGTGACAAAGATATAGTTAGGAGAAGAAAATGGTTCAAACTCACTAGGGTTGGCTTAGTGATGCGACGTTGAGATAATATACATGAGGTTATAAGTTTTAACCTCAGTGCAACTATTGTACACTAAAAAAAAGAAGAAGAAGAAAATGGTTTGAGAATTTTATTTTAGTTCATAGTAATTGTTATATTTATTTAATAAATTTGATAATAAATAAATAATATATAAAGTTTTTATACGAACAAAACAATAGAATTAGTATTATTAAATACATATAATTTATTAGGGTCTTCTTTTATAAAAGAAACTTATTTAATAATTTATAGATTAGAAGTTCGGAAATGTAAACCCGCGGCAACGTGACTGGTTTTAATTAATGAACAATAAAAGTGAGAAAGACGATGAATTGGAATAACTAGAAAGATAAATTCATAGCTTGTGTCATATGTGAGCTATGGAACGTGAGCTAATGAGGTTTTGTTTTTATTATTTATTTATCTATGATGTCTTTGACTCTTTGGTGCGCGGGGGTTTTACTTGCCAGAGGGGGTTTTGTTTTATTAATTTAATCACCCTCGTTAGTTTTTTTTTTTTTTTTTAGTTATAATACTCAATATACTATAAATTCGTGAAATTTTTTTTGGGTCCATTATAAATTTGTAAGTTTCGTACATATCCACACCCAACTCTATATCTATTAACAAAAAGCCCAATTTTATAAAGGTCCAGTTAAAGCCACTTCATTAACGGTGTGTTTGGTAGAAAGGAAGGAAATAGAGGGAGAGGAAGTAGGTAAATAAGAAAAGAAGAGAAGAGAAATAAGTGAGAAATAGAATGGAAGCTCAGGTTGTTTGGTTGAAGAGAAATAGAGTGAAAATGTACTTGTTGACTTTTTTAGAGTTTGAATAAAAAAAATAAAAAGACTTTTATACCCTTGATCGTTTTTATATTTTTGACCATGTTATACAATTGAATATACTTTTTGTATATTCGATTATATGACATTGGTATTATATTCGAATATTTATATGACATTTGTATATTCACTACATATTTAAATACACGCTTCAATCTTTATATATATATATATATATATATATATATATATATATATATATATATATATATGTATGTATGTATGTATATATTTATATTTGTATATTAGTAATTATTTATGTATTTATTTAATTTTAAAAATTGAATTTTGGGTTAAACACATTCGAATATATGAACACAATATTTGAATATGTAAAACACATATTCGAATATTATGTTCACATATTCGAATATGTATACACATATTTGAATATGTGTTTAACGTATTGCACACAACATTTGTAGAAGAGCCGAGGGGTATTAATGAAAACTTGCAACCAATGCTACATTTCTTTGCATTTTTGGACAAATTGAATTTGGCATGAGACCTACAAAAATTTTTAAAACCTATTCACAATTTCTGCGCCACCAAACGAAGAGAAATGCTGCATTTCTCTTCTCTTCCACGCAGTTCTCTTCTCTTCTTGGCAACTTCTGTGATATCAAACACATTGTAAGACAAGACCCAGCACTCATGTATTGGGGCAGCCCAATGGAGTCATATTTCAGGAAGAAAAATTTTATGCAATGGTGACTCAATTTAGTGAGAAAAATTATAAATAATACACTTGTTTTCTCTTCTATCTCATTTCTATCCCATTTTTTCCATGTCTTTCTCTCTTTTTCTATCACATCAATTATCACATATATTATTTTCTCTCTCTCTCTCTCTCTTACACCTTAATCTATCCAATTTTTTTTTTGCAATTATCACATCTTCTTGTCATAACCCATAACATCTTTGAATGGGTCATGCCTCACCCAACGTCGCATGAAATTAGGAAACTCGATAATACTTAGGACCTTTGTGCGTGTGGAATAAGCCCTGCTACTGTGTTTTTAGTGATTCTAATTCTAGAAGTAGAATAGAAATATAATTCCTATTTCCTATTTTACACGCACACTCATTATAGAACTTGTCTTACACTGTTATCAAGTGAATTATGATGATTATTGAGTATTGACTATTGATATATGAGGCATGGTAAACCCGTGAGAGGATGATGTTATTGAAATTGTTGGCTGTGTGAATATGATCTGGGGCAAATAAAACTTAAGATGATGGTCCAAGGCACGTGTAAGGGTCGGCTCAATGTGTTGTGTCCCACACCCCTTTGCGTGTCGTTCATATTCTTCGCATAACTATTCTGATAAAATAGTGAAGTCGAAGAAAACTGCATTCACCTCAGGCTCATCAGAGGACTTCTGTTCTTCCCATGGTTCTAAATTGCGGTCTGCAACTGCAATTGCGGCCGCAACGTAAAGGTTTTTGCAATCATCGCAATCGCATCGCGACCGCATCGACCGCATTTTCCTGCAATTTCCTGCAATATTAGGGATTTCAACGAAACCGCAACTGCGACCGCAACCGCAATTTAGAACCATACTTCTTCCTTTATTGCTATCCCATGATATTGATTGTGAGGAAAAAAGAAAGCAAAAATTAAGACCAAAACCGTGCTTGCTTATCTCAGTTTAGATTCTCCAAAAAGTCTAAACGTGAAGAATCTAGAGCTTCAGCAATTTGATTAAGTCAATATTGAGCAATAAAAATGGGATCACTGCAAGCAGCTAGAGTCAGTATCTGCAGTAGTGTTCAATTATTTACTCTCAAACTTGTCATTTTGGAGTTGGTATACCACATTACATCTTCAATGTCACAGTAGTTTAAAATATTTAAAGCGAAAGCATGATCACCATATATATATATATTAGCTAAACGTTTGTGTCCAGCTTGCATGTAGGTCAGCAATTTCGTAGTTTTGGCAATTTAGTCTAGTATATTTTGTCTCTTGAATTGTTATCCCTTCCTTCCCTTCACAGTTCTTCACGTTTATTTTAATATTCTAGACTAAAAAAATCAATAAATAAAAAGTTTTTATTAAAAATTAAGATAGAGTTGCATTAAAACTTACGGTGAAGATATACTAATAACACTTTTTTATTAAAAAGCTTTTCATATTTGATTCTTTAACTAGTGCAAAGACACATATACATTAGCATTCTCCTTATTTTATATGACACAATTTAAAATACGTGAGGAAATTGGAATAGCGTCATTAGGTTTCCATTGGATTCCGTTCACCCACATATTATGCAGGAAAATAACTATGCGCATGATCAGAAAGTGACCATTATACCAATGGATAGGCGATACCATTTTATTTAATTAGACCAGCTAGTCGGGAAATGTGTTCATGCACGGAATAACTAAATATCAATGCTATGCTAACCAGCATGACATGAAAATGAAAACTGTGACTACGTACGCAACTGCCTTTAGTTTTATAATACAGTACTTGCATTATCTCTATATATTAATGATAATTGCAATAACTTATTACTCCCATTACAACTAAAAGTAGTAAGTTGAAATCGACTGCAGGCTGTTGCAATGTTAATTTATTTATTTATTCAACTAATGCTGTACTAGGGCTGTGTTTTGTTCCCAGTTTTTATTTAGAGTTTATTGAGTATATATTGTCAGGGTAATAGTTTTTACACTGTCAACCAATTAGAAATTATATTTAGTATGACTTTTAAGATAATTATTACTAAAGCCAACAAACTTACTGTTCTGGAGGTTACTTGAACACATAGCTCTAAGTCAGCCTACGTGTCGCCTACCTCGGTTGGCAAGACCATGGACATCTTGGATAGCAATTCCCTGCTATCTCGATCTGACTTTACTTCTATCCCAGCACAACATGGGAATAACTTAATGGCAAGGAAAGCGTGTAACAAGGCACCCAAACACATGCTGCCACGTGGCACTTAGCTTTAACAGAAATTCTCTCCAAAACATTCTATATAAAGGACTCCACACTCATTAGGTACACACGCTCTCTCTCATTCTCACTCACACTTGTATCCCTAATGACTTAAGCATCGGAGTCCTTGTAGGTACCACTACCGGAGACGCCAACAACTACCGTGGAAGCTCACTAGAGACCTACTCTTGTGTTCACCACACAACATTGGTGCCGTCTGTGGGAATCGCTTTTTGATTCTCTTCATTCTCTTCATTGCTTGGAGATATGATCGTGATGGTTAGCACAAGAAACTACAAGTCCATTGTGACACCTTCGCCACCGAAGCTTCCACCACCGTTGCCTAAGGATGGCGAAGCCGCTTCTGCCACGCTTAAGGCGGCTCTTAACGCAGACGGTGTTCCGGCACCTTCAGTTACCATGGCAGATCTTGCTGCACTATTGCAACAACAAAGAAAGGCATTGAAGGAGCAGGAGAAAATTATCGCGGAGCTTCGAGCGGAGAGGGAGAGTAAGAAAACCATGGAGAATACTTATGATCAAACTGAGAGATTCGCTGTAACAACCCGCTGTCGCTACATGACATTCTATAATAGATCACGGATTAATTCAATTTTTTTTTAAGTAAAACTCTTGTTAATTCACTTATGAAAATACGAGTAAATTTTTCGTATTTCATAAAACTAATTGACAATGACATTCATCTTTTAAAAGTAATCATCTACACAAATGGCAACTACTGATAGCCAGACATCACATATATAGGTATATATATCAGAATACCAACATCATACAAATTAGCAATTATAACCCATATATCAAAAGATCAACTGTATCTCAAAAAGGTAAAGCGTGTGTGTCAGCTAAAGTGTACCCATCAGCAAGTACATATAACAAAAAGGGAAGGGGTACATATAACTACTCACTCCCTAATAGCTGGCCATAGCTACACACTACTACTAAGAACTAGGGTGGTACAAAGGAGGAAAAGAAGAAGTAGGAGTCCTTGACGTCTAACAGGCTCCTTCTGGAAAGAAGTCCCTCTACCTAGAAACATCTCCTTTACTTAATAGTGAAGAATCTGATTTGCTGGTGGCTCACTATCTGCTCCCGCGTATAATCGCGATCATCACAGTCGATTACATGTCAAAATACCCGTATTTTCATAAGTGAATTAACAAGAGTTTTACTTAAAAAAAATTGAATTAATCCGTGATTTATTATAGAATGTCATGAGCGACAACGGGTTGTTACATCCATTGAATTTGCTCTGAAACTAGGTTGTGTTGTGCTGGAGATACATGACGCACATATGGCGACGAGGATGGACGAGGATGACAAGATGGTTCCGCTCAACCTCCCTTTCTCCATGAGGATTTTGAATTTGCAGGTCTTGAAGCAGCTGCAGCAGTTGCCTTCGTGGTAGTTATATGATGGATCTGTTGATCTAAATGACCACCTCTCAATGTTTGAATCCACGATGTCCTACAAGAGAGCTTCAACTTCATTGACATACAAAGTGTTTCCACTCTTGTTGAAGGGAGTGGCGTTGAAGTGGTTTCAATCTTTGGAACCAAGGTCCATTGATTCATGGACGACGTTAAGAGAGAAGTTCAAGATCGCCTTCGCAACCAGTAAGGCCAGGCCTAAAATTGAGGCTGGTCTAAGGAGGATCTGCCAAGGCACGGATGAATCGTTGGGGGATTACATTGGCAGATTTAATCAGGAGGCAAGGTCTGCAGAAAATTTACAACCTAGAGTGGTTCTGATGTATTGAATGAGGTATATAACATGGAATTTGTCGAAGAAGGGATAAAACCCCCGAGGCTAATAAGAAACGGAGAAGGAGGAGATCGGTCTAAGTACTGCCAATATCACAAGGTGTCGGGACATGATACTAATGAGTGTTATTAGTTGAAAGATGCCATTGAATTATTGATCAGACGAGGAAGACTAGAGTGCTCTGTAAAGCGGAATAGAGGTTGTAGTGATAAAGGATGGCGTTCCTCACCACCAAGGAGGGAGAGAACAAGGAGCCCCAAGAGGGGGCGCTCTCCACCCCAGAGAGATAGATCACCACGCCGACACAATCTTGCGAGAAGCCACTCCCCACCTCGGCCATCATGGGACGATGCTGAAGTACATGCTATTCGTCGCCAGTCACCACGATGATCGTCATCCCAGCGACCCACAAGATCTCCCGCCCATCCTCCCGCGTGGAGTCATAAGATTATATATGTTAAGTAGGCAGATTTTTGGGAGGAGGCCCATCAAACAATGCAAGAAAGAGGAATGCCAGAGAAGTATTGGCAACCTTTTTCGGGGTTCGTGCTGCTGATAACCTTGCAAAGAAGAGGGCACTGCCTTTAATCTTTGATGACTCTGACTACGCCAATAGTGTGCCAAACCACGATGATCCCTTAGTGGTGAATGCTCTTATGGAAAACAAGGAGGTCCACAGGCTGTTGGTGGACATCGGTAGTTTCGTCGACGTTATGTTCTACAAACCATTCAATAAACTAAGAATTTTGGAGTTTGAGTTGATGGTTTATAACGAAGATCTGATTGGATTCTCTGGACACCACATTACGCCAGTGGGATACATGAAATTGCATGTGACATTTGGGAAATTGCCTTGTACAAAAATCGTAACTACGCGGTTCATAGTCGTGGATGCTAAATCCCCCTACAATGTTATTTTGGGTAGACCTACGTTAAATGCCTTGGAAGCCGTTATCTCGGTCTCACACCTAACTATGAAGTTTGTTGGCGATAATATGGAGGTAGTTACCCTCCGGAGAGACTAGAGAAAAGCAAAGGAATGTTATAAGGAGTCCTTGAAAGTCGGGTGCAATCCCGACATGGATTATAAGCCCAATCTTGGAGAAGGCGAAGTGCTTCTAACAAAGTTGGACTGCCGGGATGAGACAAAGCAAGATGCCTGGATACCTCATCCAAAGCCTGAAGGGGAATGCATCATGGTCTAGATTGGGAAAGAAAAGGATCAGGTCGTTAGAATTGGTGTTGACCTGGACGAGAGAATGAAGGAGGATCTCTTGGTACTTATGAAGAACAACACTAGCTTATTCGCTTGGAAGCCGGTAGACATGCTTGGGATAGACCCTAATCTTTTTTACCAACGATTAGAAATGGATCCTTCGGTGAAATTGGTGTGTCAAAGGAGGAGGAAAATGGCCCCTGAACACTTACAGGAGATTGACAAGCAGGTGAAGGAATTGTTGAAAGCAGGATTCATCCGAGAGGTGAAGTATACCACTTGGTTAGCTAACGTGGTGCTTGTAAAGAAGCAAAAGGGTAAGTGTTGTATTAATCTCAACAAGCACTGTCCGAAGGATTCGTACCCTCTCCCCGACATTGACAAGCTGGTAGATGGTTATTCTGGATTCCGTTATCTGTCTTTCATGAGAGCTTATTTCAGATACAACCAAATTCCTCTATACCCGGGTGATTAGGAGAAAACGACTTTCATGATTGAAAAGGCCAATTATTGTTATAAGGTGATATCTTTTGGGTTAAAGAACGCTGGGGCCACGTATTAAAGGATGATAAATAAGGTGTTTGAGGTGGAGATAGGGCAGAAATTAGAAGTATACGTCGATGATATGATTGTGAAGAGTGCCACCCTCTACGGCACATCTTCAAGATTTAGAAGAAACCTTCACCCAACTAGCAAAGCACAACATGAGATTGAACCCCAACAAATGTGTGTTTGACGTCCCGACAGGAAAATTTTTGGGGTATATGCTATCTGAGAGGGGCATTGAGTTAAACTCGAAGAAATGCTGGGCTATACTGGAAATGAAGAGCCCTCAAAATGTTAAGGAAGTTCAGAAATTAACAGGGTGGTTAGTTGCGTTGACGAGGTTTATAACCAGATTAGCACAGAATGCCCTTCCTTTTTTCCGGCTTTTAAGGAAGGGCAAACCTTTTGAATGGTCAAAAGACTATGAAGTTGCATTCACAAGGTTGAAAGAGACTTTATCATCTCCTCCCTTACTCACCAAACCCGAGTTAGGTGAGGTCTTATACTTATATTTATTTGTGGCTGATGAAGCTATGAGTGCTGCTTTGGTACGGGGAGACGTCGGAAGGACAAAAGCCAGTCTACTTCATAAGTAGGGCTCTCCAAGGAGCTGAACTGAGATATCCCAAAATGGATATGGTTATATTCGCTTTTGTGATGGTGGCAAGACGATTAAGACCATACTTTCAGTTGCATCAGATCATAGTAAGAACGAATCTTCTAATCCGGGACATTTTGCATAGGCTCGAATTAGCAGGGAGGATGACGACTTGGGCCATAGAGTTGTCAGAATATGGGATTTAGTATGAACTAAGGTAGGCACTAAAAGCCTAAGCGCTAGCTGACTTTATTGCAAAATTGACTTAGGCAGACTCTTCATCTGGAATTTTGACCTGGACACTTTTTGTTGATGGGTCATCTAATGAAAAAGGAAGCGGAGTCAACATAATGTGGGAATCGACAGACAAGGTTGTGCTGGAATAGTTGTTGACTTTTACATTCCCCACTTCTAACAACCAAGCAAAATATGAGGTGTGTATAGCCGGACTCATTATAGCGGATGATATTGGTGTCACGTCATTGCACATGTGTAGCGATTCTCAGTTGATGATTTCACAGATTAACGACATGTATCAAGCTAAGAAGTCGATATTGCAAAAATATCTGGTAAGAGTCAAGACTCTTCTCGCAAAGTTTGATAATATAGATGTTGTCTACATTCCTCGAGAGAAGAACGTTAGGGCGGGCATTTTATCCAAGTTGGCTAGCACAAAGTCTTCCAGCAATAATAGGGCGGTTATTGAACAGACAATTCATGAACCTAACCTCATGATGGCAGTAGTATCGAAGCAAAGTTGGATGTCCCCTATTATTGACTATTTATAAGAAAATATCACCCTATAAGACAAGAAGGAAGCAAGGAGGCTAAAGAGGTCGACAGTTCATTTTTGTATTATTAATGACAAACTATATCGGCGTGGATTTTCCTAACCCTTGCTCAGATGTCTGAGAAAGTCAGAGTTTGAATATGTGAAGATAGAGATACATGAAGGATGTTGTGGCCAACACTTGGGGGGCAAGGCACTGGGCCAAGAAGATACTTAGAGCAGGCTGTTACTAGTCGATGCTAGAAAGTGATGCCATGGAGTTCACCAAAAAGTGTGACAGATGCCACAAATGCTCCGACATTCATCTTGCGCCCCTTGAAGATCTGAGCACAATCACTTCGCCTTGACCTTTCATTTGGTGGGGTATCGACATACTTGGCCCCTTTCCAAAGGCGCCTAGTCAAGTAAAATATTTGGTGGTAGCGATTGACTACTTTACTAAGTGGATTGAAGTAGAGGCATTGGCCACTATCACGGCAAGGAACGTCGAGAACTTTGTATTCCGACAGATTATTTGTAGATTTGGAATACCAGATGTTCTAGTATTAGACAACAGCACGCAATTCACAGATAGAAGCTTCTAGGAATTCTTGGCTAGGTTAAAGATTAAGCAGCACTTTATGTCGGTCGAACATCCCCAAATGAACGGGCAGGCAGAAGAGGCAAATTGAGTCATCTTTTGAGGACTAAAACGACGTTTGGACGAAGCGAAGGGATGTTGGGTCGAGCAATTACCATATGTCTTATGGGCATACTGCACAACCCCCCATTCTTCCACTAGATAGTCTCTTTTCCGCTTTGCTTACGGCGTGGAGGCAATGATCTCGGTAGAAATTGGAAAGCAGATGTGGAGAGTAGCTAACCTAAGGCTTGAAGATAATGATGGATTGTTGCGAACAGAGTTAGATGTAGCAGAAGAAAGAAGGGAGGTTACCGCTATAAGAGAAGTTACTTTGAAAAGAAAGGTTGTGGCAAGATATAACAAGAAGGTTATACCTCGTGCCTTCGAACTTGGCGATTTGGTTTTAAGGTATGCCGACATAGGGGGGAAAAACTCCAGGAAGGGGAAGCTTGCCAAGAAATGGGAAGGCCTATACCAGGTTACCTCTAAGACTGGCACAGGTGCATATGCGTTGGAAACGCTACTTGGGATTGCCATCCCATGGACATGGAATGCAAGCAACCTTAGACGGTACTACAGCTGAGGCGTGATTGGTAACTTTAATTTTGATTTCGTAGTTTAAGCCTGTAGTATAGCTGGACAGAGTTGCATACTATAATTTGTGGCTTTTGTAATATTTTTTGCCCCATGTGATTAATAAAATGAGACTTTTTCTGGCTTAGAAAGCTAAACACAGGACCAAAGAAATATACAGGAGGAAAGGGAAATGAAAGAGAAAAAGGAAACTACCCCGTGTACGTGGATTCGCTCCAGCTGGGAAAGAAAGAACCACCTCTCGTACGTGGATTCACTTTAGCCAGGATGGAAAAAAGGAACTACCTCGTGTACGTGAATTCGCTCCAGCTAGGGTAGGAAGATCCTGATCCTGTGAACGTAGATTCACTCTAGCCAGGAAAGAAAGAATTACCCCGCATACGTGGATTTGCTCCAGTCGAGGTGGGAAAAGGGAACTACCCTGTGTACGTGGATTCGTTCTAGTCGGGGTAGGAAGATCCCGATCCTGTGTACATGGATTTGCTCCAGCTAGGATAGAAAAACTTCCACCTCGCGTACGTTGATTTGCTCCAGTCGGGGTGGATTCGAAAAAGATGAAAATCAAGAAATGCATAAAGACAAAGTCAAGCAGACGAAAAGTGCGAAGAATCAAAATATTAACGAAAGAATGAAAAACTAAAGCGTGTATACTCATTGTATTGAAAGCATGAGACATTAGAAGAAAACATTGAAGTATACACATCATGTTTAAGCTATTCAAATTGTATACAAGTTTTACAGAAACATGAAAAGTTACAGAAAAAATCGACATCTCGGCCCTTCAACTTCCGGTGTTGGCAGCACTTTCATCGACATTTCCATGGTGAGAAACACCGGCGTCTCCGAGGGTAGGATCATCACCTAAAGCCTCAACCTCGTTTGAGGGAGGGACAGTCGACGTCATCTGTGGGGTCGATATGAAACTATTTGCAAGTTACCTTTCGACATCTTGCTTGTCAATATAAGATCCAGGATCGACCTCGGTCCCCTGATGCTCCAAACCGGCTTCAACCTCTTCCTCAACATCATTGTCAATGTCGGAACCAACAGCGGGGATAGAAGGATCTGCTGACATCATCTCACCATTCATGTTTGCGTGCCAAACACCATCAATAACTTCACAATCAGGCCGGGTGCATCCAATGTCCATGTCTCGCTAGAGGAGGTAGGGAGTGCACTTGCTCCATCGTGTTTTCGAAGGAGAGCTGGACGGACTCTATCCAGCGACGACGCATCAGTTGAGATTCCTTTTGGGAAGTTGCCACATCGATTTCTAACTCTCGCACCTTAGCTTCCAAATCTTTAACTTTGTTCTCTGAAGCTTTGAGTTGAGAAGATAGATTCAAATCCAGCATACTGTATTTAGCATTGGCAGTAGACAACTTCATCTGGAGGTCGACTTTAGCCCTTGCCAACCGTAGTTTCTCGATATTCTCTTCCGCTAAATGCTTTTTTAAGGCTCGCACATCCTTCTCTAGCTTGGCTATGTGACAGCCAGATTCTTCTTTGGCCATGCACGCCCCTTTTTCGATTTGCTTCAGCCGGGTTATAACCGCATCCTTCTCGGCCATGACATCCAAAGGGTTTTTATTGCCGTAAACCTCCCTCATCAGCATGTATTGAGTGTACTCATGAAACATGTGGCTGAAGAGAAAGGCTAAATGCTCAAGTCCGCCCTGCATGGCGCCCAATTCACCCCGCGTGGTGCTCACCTTGTCCATGATGTTACCTAAAAAAATAGTAGCGTTTTCGGCCAAGATTTGTCTATCGGCCCTCTCCACTACCGAAAAAGAAGGGTGATCATCCCAGCGCGTCTTCGATGGCGGCTCCTCCCCTTATGTATCACCACTTGTAGCTATTTTCTCAGCGGCTTGAGAAACTTGGGCACATTGTCATAAATGGTAATGGAAACCTCGGTCGGGAACCACTTCGGCAGAAGCTGGCTTAGTGGGAATCGGCGCAGCCCAGACCCCAGCGTCCCAGATGACAATTTCCTTTGCCACTGGATGAGTAAGGGGAGGAGGAACTTTAGGCTTCTCAACAACAGCAGTTTTTTGTTTCCCTTTAGCCTTCCTCAGCTCCTTTGGCTTCAACGCCTTCTCTTGTTGAAAGGCCAATGCAAAGTTAGCCATCTTTGATTTCAGCATTTTCTCTGCAACAAAATATACGAGCTCGGTTAAGCAATGCATAAAACGCAGAAATAACAAAAGTTAAATTGGTAGAATCTTAACACAAACACACCAAAATTTTGTCAGTATTCAGAAAGAGAGTGTCAATCAACCATTGACACGAAATCCGGTCTTGTAAGGTCTTTATCACCCCAAAAAAATGATTTCGGGCCTAGGTCTCCTCCGAGGTCAGGTCGCCGTCTCGGACCAAATATCGACCGGAATTTAAGCAGTAATGGTCGTACGGCCAGTATAATGGAAACCGAGGCTCGGTTATGTTTTCCCCAACATCACAGACAATGAAAAAAGCCTCTCAACTCTCTACACGGGGGTAAAGGAAGAAAAACTTGTCTTTGTATTCCTTCTAGAAATCCTAGAAGGGCTTCAGTAGGGCCCTACCCCAGATGCTTTAGAGGGAGACGGAAGAAAATTTATTGTTATACGTCTGCCGGACGGGAGTAAAATAATATAAGACAGATTCTGGGTACATACGACCCCCTCTCGGCCACACAGATTTTCAAATGCCACAATGAATGCCCAACTATTTGGATGGACTTGCGAAAGGGTGACGTTAAGAAAATTTAATATGGACACTTGGAAGTCGGTGAATGGTAACCTAACTTTAAGATGTTCGAAGAATGTTAGATACATCAGTAGAAAATTAGGGTATAAATACCTAGTCGCTGTCGCTTTAGCCTTATTCAGCGGGGTCCCTATATTGTCTTTCCGGCCGAGTGAACAGATTTGACAATCATCCCTGGGGGCCACTACATCAAAGGACATATCTATAGCATCTCGGCTCAACTCCAGGCGACCTGCCAGTGCGTTTAATGCCGCTTGGTTGAAGCATGACTGAGTCCCGGCCACCTCCTTATCTACCCAATCAACATTTAGATTCGCCACGTAATGGTAGTCCTCTAGATTGGTCTCCACGTTTCCAACAATTTTTCCCATCTCCTCTCAAAAATATTGGAAGAAGGGTCAGATTCAGCTATCTGAGGGTTTGAACATGATACAACCTTGGCACCCTTTTTCACCGATGTAGATACCCTGGAAGTATTCCCCGGCCTAGACGAAATCCTCATCAAATCCGAAAACTCTGCCCATGCTTTAGCATATTCCAACACCTCGTCAGGGCTGATGGCATCCCTATGGCTTTCAGATGGCTTCGATATTTTTCTAGAACTTTGGGATAGATTGTGATCTTTGGTGGCAGGTGATTCTTTTAGGTCGGCTGTTAAGGGACGCTCGTCAATCCTCCTTGTGGTCCTTTGTCTACCCTCCCTACCCCGAACGACTACCCCTCGTGAGTAGCCACAGGAATAGCCGAAGAACCGGTGTGGCCAGCGATATCCTCGCGACCTTTTAAAGACCTTTGCTGGCCAGCATGGTGAGACGGAGGCAGAGCCGGAGATTGAAACAACCAATTAGCGACAAAACTTGCCGCGTGACTACCACGATCCCCATGTATAGAAGACAAAGTGTTGCATCTATGCGGGTCCATCTTCGACGAAACAGAGGCACACAATACAGTACAAGGAAGAACACACTAGAAAGGATCCAGTTAAAGCGAAAATAGGAATAAGAAGATTACCTTAGTATGAGAAATGAGTAGTGTCGGAAGGTGAACGATGTGAGCAGGAAGCGTCGTAGCTCTCCTTGGAAAAGGAAGTTGCAAGAGACAGAAAGGAGCTCTCGTGAAGAAGAAAGAAGGCCACAGTAATGAAATATGAATAAGCGTAGTAAAACTGTCAAAAGTACAGCATATATTATATGGGCGCGTATCATGGTCAGACCCAAATCCATCAATTTGAAAATAAGCGTGAAAATTAACATAACCGCCAAAATCTCTTGGAATTCGGAACGTTGTGGACTTTAAGATATTAAATAATTACGCATTTAACGCGCTTCGGTTGCCCCAAACGTACGGTGCAACTGTCTGATAAAATGAAAAGACACAGACTGGACCTTTTGTCGCTAGAGACTCTAAGTCGGCAATTTTTTCTGCCAAAAAACTCTACCGGCTTGGGGGCAATATCATCCTGGACCCTTTTTTTCAAACTCTTAAGCCGACAATGCTTTTTCTAAGCATCACCGACTTGGGGGCAATTGTTCTGGGACCGACCTAGGCTCTTAAGCCGACAATGTTTTTTCTAAGCATAACTGGCTTGGGGGTAACTGTTTACTCGAACACATAGCTTGAAGTTGGCCTGTATGTCGACTATCCTGGTTAGCATGACCATGGACACCCTGGATAGCAATTCCCTGCTATCTCGGTCCAACTTTACTTCTATCCTGGCACAATATAGGAAGTACTTAACGGCAAGAAAAGCGTGTAACAAGGCACCCAAACGTACGCTGCCACGTGGCACTTAGCTCTAACATAAATTCCCTCTAAAACACTCTCTATAATGGACTTCACACTCATCAGGTACATACGCTCTCTCTCATTCTCACTCGCACTTCTATCTCTACTGACTTAAGCATTAGAGTCCTTGCAAGTGCTACCGCCGGAGACGCCAATGACCACCGTGGAAGCTCACCGGAGACCTACTCTTGTGTTCACCACAAAACACTTATCATACATGACTTGTGATTAAATAACAGTATAAAAAAACTTTAGGTGCATATCCTATTTTCTCATTTATTTATCATGGACATTATATTTCACTCTTCTCAAGGATCATTCCGGAAAACCAAAAAGAAGATTGCTCGGTTCTCTCAAACCCATGACGGCCTTGAGAGGAAAAAACAAACGGCCGCAAATAATTTCTTCATCAGGAATTCAAGATAATTTATATACGCCAAACGGAACCATACCAGAATTTTAAAAGTACTAGCCATTGGTGTAGCCGTGTAGGGAACTCGTGTTGTTATTTATTCACACCAAAATAATCATATTAATATATAATATTTAGCCATGCCAAGTGTCAAACATCTATATATTACAATTATCTCTCTCACCAAGTGTCAACCATGGACTCAACGGATTTTCATCAAGAGACTCTTGTGCACATTAAAGAGTTTGAGCTGCACGACTTTGTCGAAGATCCTTATAACTTAGATCATCAGTTCATCAATTTGATTTGTTGGGAGAATAAAGATGCTATCTGTAACTTCAATTCTGAGCCTATCAATGAATGCTTCATTGATAACTCATTCCTCTCATACCCTGCAATCCCCTCTGATCAGTGCAATATTGATTCTGTGAATGTTCATGATCCAAGCTCTACTGTTAGCTCCTTCTCTTGTTTTGATGGGGAAGCCAAAGGAGGAGGAGAGGAAGAAAATGAGATAAGGGATTCTTCTGCAACAACAACCACCACAACGGCCACTAAGAGTGCTAATACTGAGCCAAGACCAAAAACTGATAGGTCCAAAACTTTGGTTTCTGAGAGGAGGAGAAGAGACCGAATGAAGGAGAAGCTTTATACATTGCGGTCTTTGGTTCCCAACATAACTAAGGTTGGTGTCCCTACTGCAAAATTATAAGATTACACAAGGTTCATAGTTGAGAAAGTTCATACAAAACAAATTTGATTAGCGGCTTATTCATAAGTTAATTAATTCTGACATGCTTTACGTTTGAAAGTTAAACATTGTTAACATATACATTCATAATTATATGGGCAGATGGATAAGGCCTCTATCATTGGAGATGCAGTTTCATATGTGCATGAGCTTCAAGCACAAGCCAAGATGCTGAAGGCTGAGGTTGAAGGACTTGAAACATCCTTATTGGTGTCCAAAAATTATCAAGGATCAATTGAAAACCCCGTGAAGGTTCAATTCACCAACAACAGCCGTTCAATCTGCAAGAAGATAATCCAGGTTTTTGGATAAAATCTTGTTAACTCCACAAGCAGTTTTTAGTTAGTCTCTGCCACCTATTGTAACTTCTGTGAATGTTGCTTTGTAGATGGACATGTTTCAAGTGGATGAAAAAGGGTTTTATGTGAAAATAGTGTGCAGTAAAGGAGAAGGGTGGCTGCCTCATTATACAGGTCTCTCGAGTCTCTGACAGGCTTCAATGTTCAGAATTCAAACTTGGCCACAGTTTCTGACAGTTTTCTACTAACATTTTCTTTGAATGTAAGTTATCCTCTCCTTGTAGTTTAGTTATCTATTCTATTCTTTTATTTATAGTCGCGGTTTTTGGTTACTGATTTTGTCAATGATGTGTTGAAAACAGGCGAAAGGCTCTGAGCCAGAAATTAACCTGGCCAACTTAAAGCTATGGGTGACTGAAGCTTTTGTGAACCAAGGCTTTGAATTCATACCTTTTCTTATGCTTGACTCTTTCAATCTATAAACTGTATGCTGTAATCTATTAAGGTTGCGTTAGAGCGATTATGATGAGACATGAAAATCTATAATATACATGTATCTAGGTGCTGATTAACTATGAACATTGACATATAACTCTTTATTTTGAGCCATTATTATCAGATAATAGCCGTATCAATTTTTAAGAACTGATAGTAGTAGACTAGTAGTATATATGTGTACGAAGATTAATCAAACCCTCGCAAAGACATCCACCTGTTTATATTGACGCCTCTGTTTATCTCAGCGGATATTAAAATTGTAAGATTAATGCTACACTTTGCAAGACTTGTATTAAAATTGTTATCCCATCTGTATTAAAAAAAGTTGCCATCTTAATTGATGTGTCAATCTATGTCAGTACTGCCACATTTATCTGAAAATTTTAAAGCCAAAACAAAATTATATTTGACTAATTTTCTATTAACTTGTTTTTTATAACTAGAATTTTTTTTAAAATTGATCGGTGATGTAGGTGCTGACTTAAACAACCGTATCGTTTAGGGGGGAAAATTCTTATTTAAATCTTGGAACATTTTGCAGTACTCCAATTAAAATTTTAAAATTGAGAAGCAAATTTTCTTGTTCGACTTTTTATATGAAACTTTAGGAATTTTCTTTAGCGTCAAATGAAAACCCATAGGAAGACACAATGTACAAAACACAGAGATCCGTATTTATTCAATTTTGTTTATTCAAAAAATTGATTCTACTTCAACAAATGGTTTCTGACTTATATAATAAGAAAATTTACTCCTCAACATATTATCTCATATTCAAATCTACTACAAGAGATTTAAGATTATATGTAGTTTTAGTTTTTTAGTTTTGTAAGTGATATTAATGTCGGAGGTTTGATTCGCTTATTAAAGAAATATTTTCTCTATAATCTTAGGGTGTGTTTGATAAAACTAACTCATAAGGTAGCTAAAAACTTTTAAGTTAAGAGTTAAAAAATTGAAAGCTTATAAGTTAGCTAATTGAATTAAACGTGTTTTGTGAGATTAGCTAATAATCTAGCTGATAAATATAAAATATAATAAAAAAAGACCTATTTAATTATTTGGTTTACACACACACATACATATATACATATTTGGTTATCACTTTCAATATTTGAATATATTTCTAATATCTTATTATCTAAAAAATAAGGACAATAATTTTAAAATTTTATATTCTAAAAGAATGGTAAAAATTTGATATTTTTTATAAAATGTAAAAATGGTAAAAAGAGATTTCAAGTAAATTAGTAAGGATAAAAAAAAAAACCACTAATAGTTTATAAGTTAAAATCTAATTGAAGTAACTTATGACAATAAGGTAGAAGCTACTAAAATAAGTTTGTGTTTTAAATATGTTTATTTTGATCAAACTAATTTATAAGCTAGTGAAATCATCTTATAAATTACTAGAATGACTTATCAAACACACTCTTACTTAAGTGCTTATACTTCTTATACAATAACAACAATAATAAAAAGAAGTTAAATTTATACATTTACTAAGTACATAATAATATACTACTTTTCTAGACCCAATAAAATAACTAATAGAAAAATTTTAAAGCTATGTTTGAATTATTGTTACAGTTCTTTCAAAAGTATGTTTAGAATAAAAGATATAAAGAATATCTTTATCCAAAAGTACATTTAGCACCCAAAAAGTCCGTTTTGATTTTCAACTTATATAAGTACTTAAACAAATAGGGTTTAGATAAACACTTCAAGAAACACTAATGAAAGATGTCCATCAGGAATCTTGAAACAATAATTACCTAAGCTATTTTTATCTTCTGCTTGTAGGTTAAGAAAATGAATTCAACACAACTTAATTATGCGGGTTTCTGAAGATTTTTTTACCTATTTTACATATAGTTTAATTTAAAAAAATATTTTTTACAATTTCTTTTGAAAGATTATTAATAAAGTTTTTAATTCCAAAATGTATGAATTTAAGTATATATTAATAAACTCGTCACTATAATACAAAACTTCTTTACCAATACTTTAAACAAGTCTAAATAAACTAAAAGCACATCCATCCAAAGCCTAAAAATAATCACAATACCGTGAAGAAACAATAACGTGGATTATTATTATTAGCCGACTTTTTTTTTTTTGATAACATTTATTAGCCGACTTTCACTAATATGTTTGAGTAGCAATATAAATTTTGTTGTGGGTCGTGACATACCAAAGTATGTCATTTTTTGCTTTAAAAAAAAAGCTATGTCATTTTAACTACCTTGGAATGGAAAGCTCTCTCTAAACTTTCATTTTTTTAAATACCACACAAAAGATTATTTTATTTTTATCCCTTAGTATATTTTAAAAAAAATTCACACTATTGTTGGGAGAGAAAAATTTTAGGCTTTGTTTGGTTTAGGAAAAAAAGTGAAAGAAAAGAAAAGAAAAGAAAGAAAAAAGAGTGGAAAGTGAAATGATTTTTAAGTTGTTACGTAGAAGAGAAAGTGAGAGAAAAAAAAGTAAAAGTTTTCTTTTTTCATATGTAGTTGTGTAAAAAGTAAAAAAAATATATATATATATAAAATGACATAAATATTCCTAATTAAATAAAGAAGCATGTAAAAATAAAGATAATTTGATATTTCAAATAAATAAAACACATTTTTTCCACTTTCACTTCAAATCCGATGGATTACAAAATCGTTGGACCCCACTTATTTTATTCCCCTTCCTTTTGTACTCAATGAATACCAAACTATGGAAGAATTTTATTTAGGCTTTTTTTTCGTCTGCCTCAACCCATTCCGCTATGAATCCATCGTTCCAAACAAATGCTTACTCTAATAATTTTTATTTTTTACGCTTAGCAAGACCCTAAGAAAAAGAAAATACTAAGGACGCTGGTTAAGAAAACAGAAATAAAATTAAAAAGTATAATAGTATATTTTATTGTAATTTCTAATGCAATCCCACTTTAAAAACTCTCTACATATTAATTTCTTAACCAGGACTGGCGCTGGTTAGCGGACGCTTAAAGAAATTAGCTTTTGACTGTTCGTAATGCACGCACAAAAAGCAAAACAGTTAATTTTATAAAGACAAAAATAATTTTGGGTAGTTTTCTTTTTCTCTCTGGTAGAAAAAACAAAAAACCAAATTTAAGAAGCAGCCAAAAAAGTGAAAAACAGAAAAGCGAAAGGTCTGGAGTGTGGTGGTGAGTGAGTGGCAGTAGCTCACTGGCTCTGTGCGTAGATGTATTATAAGATGGAGGATTTAGGATTATATAATAATTCGCTTTAACCACCAACCAGCCACAGATTCACACACACATTCTGTGTTGCATTATCACAAACACCTCAACCTCGCTCTATCTTCTTTTCTCTTCACTCTCCCTCACAATGCAACTAGCAATGGCGGCCAACGCTGTCGTTTCGCCGTCGCGGTTCCAACCTAATTCGCTTCTCCGGTCATCCTTCTCCGGCTCCTCCGTGAAGCTCACTCCCCAATCCCTAACCCTTCCACGCTCGAGGCCCCTCACCATCCTCGCCGCCACCAAGAAGGCCGTCGCCGTCCTCAAGGGTAACTCCGCCGTCGAAGGCGTCGCCACTCTCATCCAAGAAGACGGTGGTTCGTCCTCTCCTCTTCTTAATACTAACAATAGTTTTGATTCGATTAAAATCGAAATGAATGCAATGGTGCCGAATGGAGAATAATGGAACTAATAATGTGTCTTCCACTTTTTGTTGAACAATTGTGTACTTCAAATGAACTTATGAGTTAAATAGTTCTACTTAAGGATATGGGACTGGTTTGTTTTTTTGCTAGCTTTTGGTAGATGTGTTAAGTAGTTCTACTTATAAGTAGGCACTGAAGTTGAAGAAAGAAAATTGGAACATGATGCATGAACACCTTTGTCTTATTAGACACTTAGAGAGAGATAGAGATTGAAGAGAGGGAAGTACAAATATGATAGGTGATATGATGCGAGAAGAGGAGATAGATAGATAGAAATAAAAAGTGCCAACGAGGTGTATATACTAAGCAGGTGTTCATATATCATTACTCAAGAAAACTAGTACATTCTGGTTTGCTTGAATCGGTGCTACCAAAAGAGAATCCAACTGTACAAGAGAATGGCTCCTTTTTCTTTTGAGAAATTGTAATTTTATAATTCTTTGTACAAAAATTTGTACAATTAAGACTTAAGTGAGAGAGAGAAAGGAAAAAAGAAGAAGAAGAAGAAGAAGAGAAGAGATTAGTGTGTGATAAGATAGTTGAGATGGAGAGAGATAGGAAGAAAAAGTAGTGCTAGTGTTGTAGAGAATTAAAGTATGAATAATGTAACTCTTTTCATTATGGAAAATGTTAAATGTCCTCCCCAATTTTGGAGTGGATAGGTGTAGGAAAGAGAGAAAAAGTAAAGATGTGATGAGTAAGGAAGAGAAAGATATGAATAAAAATGGGATGGAAATGAGATAAAAGAGAAAGTGAGTGTATGTTTAGAATTAGCCTTTTGTCATGTTTGAGTGTCAATTGCTAATTTTGTGTGCTGACTAACTACCTGTTTCTGTGCGTTTTGAGTAGGCCCCACAAAAGTTGCTGTTCGCATTACTGGCCTTACTCCAGGGCTACATGGTTTTCACCTAGTGAGTGTTTGCTGCTCTTCCAACTTCATGTCCCTTCCTTCAAAATTGTTTTTTTTTTAAATCCTTTTATCAATTTTTCTTGCAGCATGAGTACGGTGATACCACAAATGGGTGTATTTCAACGGGTAAGGCAGCCGGACATTAGTTTCAATTTTTGCTTCACTGTTTTCTTTTCTTGCCATGGTTCAGTTGAGTAAGTTATGAAGGTTTGTTTCTTGAATGACATATTTAGGAGCACATTTTAATCCTAATAACATGACACATGGTGCTCCTGAGGATGAAATCCGTCATGCGGGTGACCTGGGAAACATAGTTGCTAATGCAGATGGTATTACTTGTTTCCTTTCTCGTTTGTCTTCCTCTACTATGAACTGCTTTCTGGACCTGCTTATGTATCCTTTTGTCATTTGTTTTGAAACACAGGGGTTGCAGAGGCTACAATTGTGGATAATCAGGTGCTCTTTTTAATTTGTATTTTAACTTAATAGTTGTTCTTTTTTGATGCATATTTTTCAAATCATGGTTCTTATTCCTGTGGGTCTTAATTCCAAACCATTTTGAACTATATAATTCCATTTTGAAATTAGCTAATCATGTTGTATGGCATCAAACATGCAGATACCACTCTCTGGCCCCAATTCAGTAGTTGGAAGAGCCTTGGTGGTTCATGAGCTTGAGGATGACCTTGGAAAGGGTTAGCTATTTCATTTTAATATTTATTTATATTTTCCTTTGGATCCTGTGCAGTGGACAAAATTACTGTCACAAGCTTCAACTCTTGTATTACCTAAAATATATACTTATCATGGGAGGAATGACATGAAATTGGTTGTTTGTCTTCTTGACATTTTATATCTCACATTGCAATTGTTGTCTTGTGTAGTACGATGTGTTAATCATAACTGGAGTATTTTTACTTTGGTCTTATCTGCTCTTGCTTATACTTTTGCAGGTGGGCATGAACTTAGTTTGACAACTGGAAATGCTGGTGGAAGATTAGCATGTGGTATGAGAAAAAAAAAAAAACTAGAACAGTTCTATCCTTTTCAATTCACATATTCATCCATTCCGACATGATTATACATGTTAATCAAACTTGCAGTTTGTCTCAAAACATAAGATTTGATGTGAAAAAGCTTTTGGAACACTTGTGTTAATTATCATCTTTAGGGCATTGATTATCCCATTCAATGCTAGGCTTGGCAATGGGGTGGGTAGGCTGCAAGGACAGGTGCCCCTTTAGGGATTAACCTGAACTTGCCTTGCAAGAAAAATATTAAAACCCACCCTACCTGTCTCGCCCTGCCCCTCACTCATCATTATTTTAAATTATATATTTATACAAATAGTTAACCACAATTGTAAAATTAATCTATTATTTCATAATAACGGAAAATATTATGAATAATTTTTAAACTAGTGAATATAAGTTAATATAATTGCCTGTATTAGTAACTTAGACAAGCATAATGTTTAATTAGATAAGGTATTAACCAGGGATTAAAATAGCGTGCTATAGCACTGGGATAGCACCGTAGCGGGGCGGAGCGGCCCCTGGCCGCAACAAGGACCTCCGATGCAGAGAGGTTCACTGTAGCGGCCGGAATCGTGGCTGGGATAGCGCCGCTACAGCGTTTCTGCAGGTGCCCATGAAAATAAAACACCCTGTTAGCTTTTGAACCGTTTGGGACACCTACTTATTCTGAACAGCTATTTTAAAATAATATTTTAGTTACAGTTTATTATATTTAATTACAAAGCTGTTTTGACTTTGTTTTTTACCGAATACCTACTCATCAGCCCCTCCTTTTTCTGAACAAACTTTGAAACATGTAAAGGAAGCATCAAAAAGTCTTCCTCACTTCTTCATTTGTCTTTTCTAGTTTCTCCTACTCCCCTACTCCTCTGAAACGTAAAGGAGGCATCAGACCCTTCTTTTTCTTTCAACTTTCTTCCTTCCTAAGACCTACTTCATTCCAACTGCCTACTAAGACTCCACCCACTTGTTCCAGCAGCTCGTGACCTCCTCCAGCAGTCCAGCAACTGCTTTCCTGGTTCCAGGGACTGCATTTCTTCCTCTGTTTTCTTCTCTAGTGATTGTTCTTCCTTTGTTTTCTGATTTATTTATTTTTTTGGCGACTTTTTTCTGTTCTCCCATGACTGATTCTGATTCTCTCCTTCCCTATTTTCTGTTATCATTTCTCAGCATGGCAACCTCTGCAGTTAGTGTTGATCTAGAATCTCATCTTCACAGAATCATACGTTGGTGTATATTTCTATGTTTTGTTTAAGACACCTATAGACTCCTATGACTTTTTGTTGTTAATTATGAATGTCATGAATCATACATTATCTAACTTGAACAGAGTTCCTGACTTGCAGTTTTATATATATATGAATCTGTTTCTGTGATTCTGTTGCTGAAATTTTGTAATAGGGACACCTATGATTCTGTTTCTGTAAGAACAGAGTTACTGACTTGTTATATATGTATGATTCTGTGAAGAGACTTGCTGTTAGATATTTAATTCATCTAATGCGTTACTGTGAAAAGTTGCTGCATATGGTTTACTACCACATAAACTATATAAAAAAATTTAGAATAGGGGTTGTCCAGTTATATGCTATACTGCTATAGCGTTTTCGGGGTCAGCCGCTACGCTCTGTTATCCGAGATTTAAAACATTGGTATTAACTTGCCGCATGCAGGGTGGGTATAGCACCATAGCTGGTCAGGGTGAACTTGTCAAGCTTATTCAATGGTTCAATTTTCAAAAGATATAGCTGATTTATATGTCTGCTATCTTTATAATGTTTATACTCAAATATATCTGTATTATAATCTTTATGTTTCTCCTCTATGATAATGTGTATTGTGCTTGCATGTTTGCAGGTGTGGTTGGTTTGACTCCAGCGTAATTAGTGCAGCGAATGTATTTGTGGCAGTCGTGTTATTTATCTGATGTTATGTTTTATTTCTTTGGTTACCCCATCCTGTGAAGCATGGTGACTCTCAGTTGTTTGCTTTCTTCAGTTACCAATGTAAACTGTAAAGCATGATGTCCTTCTAAAGATGAGTGTGCAAATGAATCGTGAAAACATGTTAGTCCTTTACCGGAGATTTATCACGCGGTTGGGTGTGTACTCTCCAATAAAAGTCATCATGCGGTCAGGTGTTTATTCCCCAATGAAATTGATTTCTGTAGTCCTTGTTGCCTGCTTGAGAAAGAACCTATGTTGTTATTCTATATTAATGGTGCAAGTGCAACAACTGTTTACTTGTGTCTAAATGTTAATTTGCTTTTTGGTCCTGGGGGGAGCGGGATGTGGGATTTTTGGGAATGCCAGGGATCAAATCCAGCCCATTTTGCTCTTGTCCTTGGTAGCTCTTCGCTGAACTATGCTGCAACGGACTCTAATTGTTCATTTGTTCAGTTGGGGTCCAGGAGTTTTCCTTCACCGAAACAGATGGAGTGTAAGTTGTTGGGTTTGGATTTTGCTTTCAGGGCTATGTAGATGAGATGACTCATTTGATTAGATAACTCGAGTGAAATGTTTTAGGGGGATTCTACTTGCACACCCTTTTTTCTTTTTGCTCCCCTCCGTTTTTTGTATTTTTTTTTACAAAAATATCCTTCCTAAAAACTAATTTTCAGAATATATTTTTGGGCAGTTGTGATACATTACGGAAATTAGTTTCCATAATGTAGTTATTTTCTAATACATTAGGAAAACTAATGTTCGTAATGTAGTTATTTTTGATACATTACTGAAAATTAGTTTGTGATAAAAAATTTTACATTACAGAAACTAATTTTGTAATGTAAAATTTTACATTATGAAAATTTATGTAATGTAGTTTTTTTAATACACCACCGAAATTAGTTTTCCTAATGTATAATTATATTACGGAAACTAGTTTTTATAATGTGTTAAAAATAACTACTTTACGGAAGTTAGTTTTTGTAATGTAATACAGAAACTAATTTTGTAAGATTTGTGAAAAGTGAAAAAAAGGGTGCTCACTGGAGACAACATAAAGGAGGTTGGTGACGGCAGGGAGAGGTAAACGGAGTACAAAAAGTGAGAGAGCGGAGGGGGGCAGTGACTCAACAGGAGGTGGGGGGCGGCAGGAATGGGGAGAGCTGAGCGGGATGAAGTATTTTTGGAATATTAAGAAAACTAAAAAAAAGGGGTGTGAGGAGAAAAAGAGGGTGCAAAAAGAAAGGGTCAATGTTTTAGGATTGATAGCAGGCTAGCTTTCCAATAGTGGATGGCCCACCGTTGGAAGCTCCTTGTTAAGCCCATGATAATAAATAAACAAATAAAGACAGGAACGAACTTGCTTTGTAAAATGGTTAACATCAGCTGAAGAACAAATAGGCCTCTACTATCATGAAAGATTAAGGTACAGCAACGGAAATCTCACTGCACTCACACATGCTAACCTACATGGGTGCTTGTCTAATTATTTTCTGCAGGATTTACGTATTTCAACTTATTTGCCCCCAGTATACCTGGAGTGGTATAGTTTCTTGATACTATGTTTTGATGATCTACAAACAATTGTAATTTTCTTCAAGTTGGAGCAAGAGGCATTATCCTCTCTGATCAAATAAGAGTGGATGTCGAACTTCTACTTCAAATATCATATTGGTCTTACCTCTTAGTTGCTGTCTAACCAAAACTGAATTTTAGCTTGTCTTTCACAAATGGTAAGGATTTGTTCTTGTATGTGTGTGAAAAGTACTCTCACGAAAATAAGAATCGATTTACATGAGGAGAAGTTCAGTAAAAATTTGAAAATTGCAAAAGTATAAAAGGGAGAGGAAACTCGAAGGGACAAGTGGCCTTCATGGGCCCGGCATGGCCTGTATCTATGTATAAGTAGCATGTATTTAGACGGGTTATGCTTATTTGTTAGTGTATCATGTTGAGGGAGAAATTATTAAATGTAGCGTATCGTTATTTAAGGTTGAGATAAAAAGATGTAACTGGAGTTTGCATAATTTTTAATAATTCTAGAGATAAAAAAATATAAATGGAGGGAGCATAATTTTACCTAACGATGCATGTCATATAAATTTTCATTCTAAAGAGATATTAATTTTATTGCATAAGAATGTCTCTGTTGGCAAAATGAAATCATGTGGCTTTGAAAGTTTATTCAACGTCTTTCTCCATTATTAATTATGAGTCATCACTACTTTGCTAGTGACGACCTTTTTCTACTTAGCGGTTGGACTTAGAATGGAAGCAACTTGCAATTAGGTAGGCATTTGGCAGACTACACTCTACCAGTGATTCCAATTTACTCTAGACTAGTGATGTTTGCAGGATTTTACAATCACAAATTTTACAATCACAATAACTTTAATTTGGTTTAAGTTTTTTTCTTTTAAAAAAATCATGCAAGGTCACCAAAAATACGATGAATACACATGCGCACGCACGCATAAAGAAGGGGCATATTAAATAAGAACGATAACAGTGTGATGAAGTAATCATGATCGTATAATCATATGATGGGTCAAAGTTAACTATACAAGTAAAATCGTTATATTGAGTCACTTGATGGTTACATTTGGGTGGAAATTTGTGTCGTATTTTAATTTCAAAATTAGTTCAGCCACAGATTATTGAGCCCGCTCTCTCTTACGTATTAACCTGGTTAAATCGCAGTCTATCTTTCACCTAAATTTAATAAATGGATCCATATGATCAGTCTAGGAAGTACGAACATATACATGCCACATGGCCATTTTGTGGCCTCAGGTTGATTAAACCTTTATTAACGTATGTGTTATCACATCTTTATATAAGTAGATCAACAAATTAAGGGAGGTAAGTGCACGTGCCTTTGCACCTTGAGCAGGAGGCAATTGGTCTGGCAATTTCTTTGGTTCTCATTTTTTGGTAAAATTAAAGCAATTTCTTTTGTCCGTAATAAATTATGGTTGGGTATGGGGGCATTGCCTATTGGTTTGCATGTTGCAGTTAGATATTGAATTATTGATGGCGTGATGGAAAAAGGGTTTCTCACGAGGTAAGCATGCATGCGGTTGAAGAGCGAAACAATTCTGTGTAAACGGTAAACGTAACACAATACAAGGAAGGAGTAGGCTCCGAGTCATTGTCGTTCAAAGAAAGGATTTGCCGACCCCGTGACTTCCCTTGTCTTCACTCATCTCCAGTTTTGTGACTTCCACTCAATTAAGTTAAGTGCCTCTCCAACGTAACATCACTGAAGTTAGTATCAGTTAATTCACTCATTTCATTAATTATAACTTTCAAATGTCGCGGTTAGTTTCAAGTGCGAATTTACTAGTTTAATTTTATCTTTTTATATTCAAAGAATGGAAATTACAAAGAGTAAACTCTATCACTTCATAAAGATTCTACCATTATAACTTGAGTTAATTTTCTTCAAAATTTAACTATCAAAGAGTAAAAAATAAACATAATTTTTTTTATAACATCTAAGAATACTATATGTCATCCAACAGTGGATGCTAAGTTCATATTATATATAAGGAAATCTCTAACAATTTTGACATGTGGATTCTAATTTTTTGTCATGCTGATTTTGACTTGATCATTTAACAATAACTGATATATTTTTAATTGTATCATTAATATTTTTAAATTCTAAAAATAATTATTTATCACATTTATTATTTCTAATATCTTTCTCAAATATTTCTTAGTTTTATATATTTTTTTGTCACTTTACCTATTATGTTTATTATTTTTTTTCCCTTCCTATGTTTTTCTCCTCTCTCAAAATATATATTACTATACTTCAAAAAATGTGAAAGGATAATTTTTCTAAAAGTTATTTAGAATTACATTTTACTTTAACAATCAATCATTGATAATTAAATTTATTTATTTGTATAATAATAGGAAATTTATATTTAAATGATGAAAAGAATAATTTAAAAATTTAATAAGATATTTACACAATATTAAAATAAATATTGGTCATATAGAAAATATTAATATTTATTTTTCTTTGTCATTAAATATAAATTATATATATATATATATGTATATATATATATATATGTATATATATATACATATGTATATATGTATATATATATGTATATATGTATATATATATATATATTAATTTTTAAATTTTATTGGAAATTTTTTAACAAAACTCTCTAGTTAAATAATAAGGGAAATGATCAATTAACACTGGTATTAAACTTTTACACTTACACCACTTAATAACTTTCTATAGAATATAAAATTAACCAATCCAACTATTCAATCACTTGATATTATTATTCTAATCTTGTATATTCAATTTCACACAAATTGGACATTTGTTGGCATGTTATCTAACAATAAACATTTACTTATATTTTACATAGCATATTATCTATCAAAATAAAGTAATGTGATAAAGTATCAATTTATTTTTTATGTGTATAAAATTTTATAAATTTAGTATATTTTATGAAAACTATCAATTCAATGGTTAGATTGATTAATTTCATATTCTACCAAAAGTTATTAAGTGACGTAAATGTAAAAGTAAGACAACTAATGTCAGTTGATCCTATATGTAATAAATGTTTAAAATGGTTACTATAACATTCCTTAAGTAATCGATATAAATTTTTATTACAATACAATATTTATAAGTTTTATTATCTTTAATTTTATTCTAATAAATTATAATGAAATTTTTTTAATTAGTTTAATTTTTGAATGTTTAATTAATAATATTTTTTAATTTTATATGTCAAAATTTTTATAAATTTATACAAGATAATAAGTTGAATAGAATCTTATATAGTATATATATGATGAAATATTTTTTAAAATTATAAAATTGAGGTTATTAGATTATTTCGTTGGATTTTTGAATAAAACAAATACAAAATATTAAAGTCTAAATATTAAAAGTTAATTAAACTATACATTCATAAATATTTAGATTTACTTAGCTATCAATGTTTAAAGCTAATTATTCATAAGATATTAGTTAGAAGTATAATTAAAAAGTCAAATAGATTGTAAAATAGAACTGTACAAGTAGTGTTCAAATTAAAAATCACGTGTGGGTATTACATTGCAAAAGTTAATCATGTGAGATCATAAGAAAAATTAATTTGACTATATATATATATATATATTATGATTTTAAATATCACCAATGATTGAATATGTAAAAAAATAAAAACATTTGTTTGATATTTGAATAAAATCTAAATCAATATAATGTAGTACGTATTTTTTTATTATTTGGTGTATAAGTTAAAAGGTATTAAATACACACTCTTAAATACATTCAATTACTTAAAAAATTAAATATCAAATATTTTTTGTTTTAAATATAATAAATATTTTTTTCAATAAAAAATATATTCTTATTTCCTTAACTTATACACTTGATGTATAAAATAAAAATTTGTTAACAAAATTTGTCTATGATAAAAATAAGAATCACTTAAATGTTATTCATAGCAGGAATTTAAAGATTATGTCATAAAGTTTTGTGCTAAAACACGGTATGAAATATTCATGCTTAAATAATTAATAATTATAAATTTTTATTAATTAGATTATAATTATTAATACTCTTACACTTCTTCAATAATTTATATCTATTTATAGATAAATCATTTTCTCATTACAAATATATTTTTATCTTATTTTTTCATAATATTTTCCGTAAATATATAATTTAACAATTTTTTTATTTTTACCTTATAACATTAATGTCATTAAATTATTAATTTAACTAATATGGCGACCCGTGTGATGTCCAAACCTATTATTATGTTTTAAAATTTTGAAGTTGTTATTTAAATTTACGTTTATTGCATATTATTAAAGAGTTATAAAACACAAAATTTAGAGTAGTGATTACAAATAAATAATCCAATCTAAGTTTCAAAAAACTTTTTAAAACATCACATTTGACAATAAAAAAATACTTAAAAAAAATCAAAACATGACTCAAGTTGTTTAACCAAATGTTAACAACATTTAGACCTCATAAAATATATAAGTTCTAAACAAAATAAGAACACATAAAAACTTGATAATGAATAATGTTGGAGAAATGCTAATAACACTCTTTTACTCATTTTTTAACACTCTCTATTATTGGTTGAAATTTATTGAAAATCACAAATTTTGGTAGGTCTCATTTCTTATTTATTGAGTCTCTCTCCTCATTTAGAAGTGTGACCCACCAAAATTTGTGATTTTTAATAAATTCTAGCCAATAATAGAGTGTTAGAAAAAGAGTGTTTGAGATAATATTGCTAGCATTCCTCATAATGTTGATGTTGATCAATCTTTGGACTCTTTCTTCACCGTCACTTTCCTAATGAGCTTAGTGATGGAAGCTTGTGTCCCTAGTTCCTCAATAACAAATGTTTTTTCAATGTTGGTTGATTTGACTTTCACAAAAGAGTTGGTTAAAGGAGTGACTTTAGCTACATCCACTGATTTATGCAAAGATGATTTTGTAGTTGGAGTCTATTAATTTTAGAAGGACATGTTGTTCATATTTACTTAAGAATATTCTAAATCATGTTAGAATGATATAATAACAAAATCAATATAATTTTAAGTTCAAGTGAGGTATAATACCTTTTCCTAAGTCATTTCCTTTTTTAGTTGCTTTGTCGTCTTTTCAATATATTGTGATAGAGGGTTTTCTAAAATTGTAAAAGAAGTTGATCCAGTATTATCCATTATAATGACATGCAACTTAATCGTAAATAGTTATACTTGTATAAGACTTACACTTTTTTTAAAAGTGTTTAATAGGTATATATTGTTAATTGTCAGAATAAAAGTTTTTATATCGTTAATCTATCAAAAATTATCTTTGTTATAACTTTTAAGATAATTATTATAAAATATGAATAAATTTATTATATATGACAGTTTATATGATTAGATGATTCTAAAAATTTCTAAAGAAAAATTTCTATAAAAGTAGAAAAACAATAAAAAGTTTTAAACCAAACCTTGTAACTTTTTTTTTGTTTTTATTAAAAAATCGTAAAATTTCATTTGATGCAGGAAATAAATTATATTGATTCACTTTTTCTTTCATTTGGTGACACAAAAAAAAACTGTATAAAATAATGAAGAATTTAAAAACAGTTTGAAGTTAGATGTTTATGACATTTTCAAGCAATTATATTTGGAAGTAATATATATGGTTATCTTTTCTTATTTTAATGGATTATATATCAATATTTTGATAACAAATAAATTTGAAGTAACTCCTTTATAATAATATAGATAATACTTTATGTTTGTATTTACTTATTTTTATAATCGTTTTGGCAGCTGTTGGTCTATTGCGATAAGCTTAAATATGTTTTTAGTTCCTTAAGTTTAGGGTAAAATTGTTTTTGGTCCCCCAAATTTAGAAGTGATTTTTTTAGTTCCTCTAATTGAAAAAAAATTATTTTAGTTCTTCAAGACCATCAACCACCTACAATATCATTGATAGGGCATAATTAGTCAGCTGTGTAGCATCAGTGGAGTTCGGTGTAATGTTTTCACTAACAGGGATATTACTGGGTGCGTTTTGTATGAGAGATTCACTAATTGCGTTTGGACAAAAGAACTAAAACGTGCTTTTTTCAAATTACAAAGATTAAAAAATCACTTTTAAAATTGGGAGACAAAAAACAAATTTATTCTAAATTTGAGAGACTAAAAACATATTTAAGCCTATATATAACTTATATTAGAATTTTGCCGTCAAAGCCGGTTGCTTCGCCGACAACCGAGAACATTATTGTGTTATTATTAAATTATTCACATAACTTTGAGTAAGAGTAGTGATTAGAAAAAAATCCTTTTCAAAAAAAAAAAAAAGAACTCAAAAACTTTGAACGTTATAAACAGAATTGCTTGAAATCACAGTATACTTCTACTGTAATAAACTATTATTGAGTGCAACCGGGAATATTGGAATTATGAAATAAAAACAAAATGAAGAATGCATAGTTTTAGTTTGTTACAATGTAAAATGGCCGTGGTGCATGCTTAGTTGCAACGAACCACTTTGTCTTTTTCATCAGGAGGTGGAGTGAGTGTTAGGTTTACCAGTTTTCTGTGTGCCGTTCAATTTGACTTTGGATATAAGCAATGCCAAGCTGCTTCCATTGTACTTGCCCCCTGCACAACTAGTACCTAGCTATCAAGAATATTTTGCAGTTGCACACCTTGATTAGCACGTAAATAAAATATTTGATTTTATATATGTTTGTCAGTGCTGGTCTTGTTCTTAATTTCCAAGGACTTCCACCATCATGATAATAAAAAAGATCAGATCTAATCAACATTTTGTTGTTTTGTTTTTAGATTTTTCCTCCACCACATTGAGGATATATGGATAATTTATATATGAACAATTTTTATTAGTTTCATCATTCTAGCTTGGTTGTTATATTTTTTTAGCCACTTGAGAAGGCAATTATTGGCTAACTTGATTTTTCCGCTTTGTTGAAAGCTCTAATCTATTTCTTTATCTATCCTTCCGTCCTTTTCTTTTTTTTCATGGGTATTTTTTTGGAAGTAATACTGTTTGAGGTACACTCTCGAATATTAAATGTGTACATTTTCAACAAAGACTCAATCCTTAATTCGTCATGTTATGAGAAACTAGTCTCTTTGACTAGACTCAAATCCCGGTGATGATCTTTCCTCTTTTAATTTACCCTTTCCTTCACCCATCTGCGGAACTTGATGCAAATAATGTCACAACCTAACAATTAATTAATTAGTACAAGAATTTCTGTACATAAGCAATTGAATTAATTGTTTACTTCAAACCCATTATACAACTAGCTAGCAAGTAGCAACAAAGAGCATCGTTCTCGTCGCCCCAGAAAAATGAAGTGAGAGGGAAAAAGAAAAACTATGCCAACGAAGTGGGAATTTTCCCAACTAGAAAATAAGGTGGTTTTTCTAGGGGGCTGTCACTGTCTTGGACCGCATGGGATTGGCATGGTTAACTAATATTATTGTGGATAATATGGAAATTTTCGTTTTCTGGGGCAGTTCGTTCACTGCTGACCAAAGAAAAATAAATATGTTTGTTTGCGATAATGTTATGTGTATATGTAGGTGCTTTAGCTGCAACCAATTAACTTGTTTGTTCTCATGAGTGGTTCACAAGCTTCTCTCACTCAGTGACGTGTGAACTGTTAAAGACTTAAAGTGGAGTTGGAGTATTAATTCCACTACTTTCAGTGTCTCTGTGCTGATTGCTAGTGTGGGTTAGTGTCTACTAGTGTCTCTAGCTAGTTTATCACTTAAATAATACACTCCACACACTCACTCCCTTCGAGCGTGTTCTCAAATATCCCCAACTATTATTATTGACTATTTTTTTTTTATTGCAAATTAACAAAATAAATGAAACCCAAATTTTATTTTATAACCGTATACGAGTATTGAATATGTGATCTAAGTGCAGCATGAGATTCTTCGCATCTTTCTTTTTCTTAGAAAATGAGAACTCTCTCTTTGACAATTGAGCAGTCCTTATCATCTAATTAGGTAACTAGCTTGCTAGGAGGATGCAAGATACCATATATAAGATGGACTTTTGACCTTTTTTTTAATAACTTGTTTTGATTGGTAAATTTCTTGCATTTGCATTTGGTGGGTTCTATATATTTTTTTTCCCTTCCTTAATGAGGAATATGTCCTAATCCTACCGTTTGTTCATATATTGTAATTATAAGCTGCAAACATACTTATTTTACACTCAAAGGTATGTGTTTGACTTAATATTTGTTTATTTTCTTTTGGCGACGCAAAATGTGCATATATAGTTTTCAGAAGAATAAATGTAATTAACCACAAAAAAGGCCTTTGTTGGAAAAGGCTGCGTATATATTCACATTTCGGTCTCTTCTCAAATTGAGTTTAAATGGGATAAATGCTGTATTTTTCTGATCCACCACCCTCTTACCCTTCTTATCTCTTTCCTCTCTTTTGTTATTCCTGATTAGTATTTTTCCCTTTCTATTCTCAAAAAGAAAATTTCGAGGGGATGGGGCACTACGTAACACAAGGGTAGAGGAGAGCAATTTCTGTAGCAATATATGAGAGTTGCATGTTATGGCAGCATTCAATCCTTACATTACGTGCCTCACACAGCACAACTTACCACATTCAATTTGCTACGCTAAGAATCTGCCGTCCTTCTATTTCCTCTTTTTATTCATCACTCATCAGCATTGTACATTGAACCTTTCGCTGGCTGCTTAAATGCATGTTGCTTATTTATATATCCCTATGTTAAATGGCTGAATCTCTATTGGCACGTGTAGTTGAATTTAATTGGCATTAAAATAGCAATTATAATGGGGAAAATATTTTGAATGCCGTTAATTTGGGCTTAATTTGCATATTTAATAATTAAATACCAGGGTATAATAAGATGCTCCCTCCATTCTCAAATTCTCAAGTTTATTTAAAAACGAATTTCATTCTCTAAACTACCATTCACACTAATTTATGGAAGACTTTAATTTTATATGAACTTGTTTCAAATGGAAATACTTTCTTTATTTTAAAAGTCATACGGTTGATATCATGAGAATCAGGGGTCTTGAAAAAAAAATTGAATTAAATAAAGAATATTTTGGGGATGATATCATTAAATAAAGTAAAATTAGTTATGATTTACTTATATTTTGGATCACCATATATGAATTTTTCGTTGCTTATATATTTAAGACCATAGAGTATATACTATCTATAGAATAGAAATAGACACTACTTGTTAGTGTCTATGGTCTAACCCGCACAAAATATGTTTATTAAAAAAAATTAAAAGTTTGTTTAAATAAAAAAATTAGACCTTAAGTCACCTAAAAAAAATTGTTAGGCCCAACGGGTCAACCTATTTAATAATAATAATAAAGCTTAATGGTGTTTTTAATTTTTAAATTTTTTTAGAATTTTGGTTTTAGTCCTTGACTTTTAAAACCAATAGTTTGTCCCTGTATTTTTGAAAATACTCAAACTTCAGTCCTTAACGATAACAAGTTTTCCTTCTTTTTGTGTATTTCAAAAAATATAGACTACAACCAATGTTTTAAAAGCCAGGGACAAACCAAAATTTGGAAATTTTTCCGAGACTATAAAAACACCATTAACCCTATCAATATATTATTATTATTATTATTATTATTATTATTCCTAAATGAATAATATTTATGTTGATAGACTTATTAATCTGGTGGGTCAATTTGTTTTGTGACCTACTTATGTTGATAGACTTTTTGGTATGTCTATGTTGATAGGCCTATTGGCCAGGCCTTTAGAAAGGCATTTAGGCAAGCTCAGGCTAGACATTTAAATAGGCTTAATGATACCTTAAAAAACTAAAATTATTGTTTTTGGTCCTTAATATTATGTGATAGTTGTTAATTACTTATGTCTTTAACAAAAGGTCAAATGATCATTCCAGGTGATACCTATTAGTGTTTGTAGTACCATATTAGCATGTGATATCTCTAAATTTTTTTCTAAATCCCTAAAATAAATGTTATTTATCTACCTTAAGATGAACATTAGGGACCAAAAATAGTTATTTTAGATTTTAGATGGATGAAAATCAAAGCAAAATATTTTATAGGAATTAAACTCAAAATTCTCTCATTTTATAGGGATAAAAAATAGTAATTTCAAATTTTAGAGGGATGAAAAACAAAGAAAAAAATTTTCAAGAACCAAAATCAAAACTCACTCATTTTATATACACTAAAAATATATTTTATTAGGACTTTGATGGCCAAAATAATTTAAGAATTTGATCCTACATCACCTATCCTTCAATTATAGACCAAAGGGCTTTTGTATGAAGTAGCATGTTAGACCTTGACAAAAACAAAAGCTTTAGAAGTTTAAAATAAAAATATATTCAAAGATTTCTTGTTATAGCTTCTAATTCTTTTTTCTTTTTATGTGTGTGTGTGCATCAAAGATTTCTTTTAGTCGACAATTCAAAACTAATCTTTTTGAGATGGAGGTGGATAAAGCCTCTCCTATCAAAGCATGAATCTCATGACATGTTGTTTTAGATAGAGAAAATTTGAGATTGACATGCTAAACTTCATTAGCCTAATTTTTGGTCTAAGATTACCGATATTTATATATCATATTAGGTATCTAACTAAACTGAGTCAAGTTGGATAGCATTCCTATGGCCAAAAATCCTCGTCAACCTAAATTGGATTGTGGTTTATTTTCAGCCATTAATTTTATATCTATAACCCATTTTCTTTGTTTGATACACAATACAATTAATATATACGTTACCTAACTACGAAAGGAATATGAGGGTAGCGTACAGATTGATGTATCTAAAGATTCTAAAACAAAATTGCAAGTGTGACAACGGGTAAATTTTACTAGTTATTTGTTGACTTGGTAAGGTCGTGAAATTTTCAGTTAGTCAATTACCCTCTCTATAGTTTCAACTAAATTCTCTCCCTTATCAAACGTGTTCTAGATTGTCCAATCCGCATAACAGGTAATTATCTCCGTTTGGAATTTCAATCGTTGAATATTGAACTCAACCCAAATATAATGCTTAAGATAAATATGTAAATAGTAGATTACACTTTGGTCAGGAATAAAGTTGTGATGTCAGTACACCATGTGATCACAGAGTATCACTGTCCTCATGAGGCTTTGAGCCCCATATCAGAGGCTGTAGTCTATCTTTGACTTTTATAAATACCACCAACATGCAGGGTTGACCCAAGTATAAAGCTATCTAAGCCCTTACTTTAGGCCCATAGAAAAAAAATTATTTAATATTAGTATTTATACAATGCTTATTTATAGCCGGTCTAGTGTAGTGGTAATTAAGATGTGTCTTTTCTACAGTGAATGAGGATTGAATCATGTTAGAGGAAAAATCACTTTTATTTTTTGTAGGGTCCCTAATTTTTCTTGTTACTTTTATTAGTTTTAAAAAAGCTTCACTTCAAAATTTGCTTTGGGCCCAAAATTATGTTGGGTTGGCACTGTCAACATCAGTGTATCAATAGCATTCATCACTCTAATAGAATTCACTAACTTAAGCATTAAAGTGCCTTTTATAAGTACCCACCCATTTTTGATGGCATCTTAGCTACGCTGGAGCATGACAGAACTCAAAGATGTTGGACCTTGGTCCATTTGTAGCATGTCAAAGTCAACACTCACCAAGAGCTCAATCCTAACCAACTATCTACCTTAGACACGTCAACAATCTATCCTAGACACATCATCTTAATCCATCTCAGACAAATCAAAACATATTTAGATAACCATATATGTAGAGAATAATATAGAACTTGAATACATCACATTAATTAATTGATTTATGTTTGGATTAATTATGAAAAAAAAATTAATTATATATATAATTGATTTAAAAAATCGATTGTAATAAAATCAATTTGATGTTAATTAATTTGAACATGGTAACTCCAAATTTATTTTAACATATTCTGTTTGTATCATATAAAAAAATCACTTTTATATGATAAATTACTAAAAAGGATAAACATTTTTGTTTGAAAAAAAAGGTAAAGGATGAGAGGATGTCAGCATCGCTTCAAGGGTATTATGAGAATTAACATTAACATAGAATTGCTTATAAAAAAATGCTCAACTTTTACCTTAAAGAAAAAAAGCTGCTCCGTCTTACAAAAATAATTGAAACTTGTAATCCATTAATTTTTAAACAAATATCAAATAAGAGTAAACAGTGTTTTTAACAATTTTTTCAAGGTAAACAGCTTTTTTTTCCAAAGGAATAAAATCGATCGGTTCCAAAATAGCATGTTTGATTAAGTTTCAATTTAGAAAAATAATTATTTATTTTTTAAAATTTTTATCAAAAACTTAGTAAAATTAATTGATTATTTCTTTAAAACAAACTATTATTTAATTAGTAGATTGATAATATATGGTACCGTAAGAGGTGGGTCAACGGTGCAGGAACCAGAAAATGGACTACTGTAGATCTAAGCCAAAAGTGGTAAATAGAAAAGAATAAATTACACTAAGACCTCCTGTTTTTCACAAAATTACACCCGATACCCCTCTGTTTTATGACATTACTTTGACCACCCTTAATTAAACGGTGTAAAGTTGTTGTTCGTGTTATATTTAAAAAGACGAAAGTACCCTCGTCACTTAACACCCAATTTTGGGATTTGGTTGAAGACATTCATGAAAGAATAGAAGAGCTATTAGGGCTTGTAGAAAAAAGGGGAAACAAAATCGCAGAGACTAGGGCGTGATTCTGTTTGATTAGCATAGGTCTCATTGTCAGTGAGCACTATCTGGTAATAAATCTCATCACCAGTTTGATTACCACCATCATGAAGACCACAAAGGCCACGCCGAAGAGGAGGACCTAGCACTACAACAAAACCGGTATTTAACATCGGTTAAATGAATCATCTAGCGGCGCTTCTAACCGCCAATAGTAGGCTTTCCGTCGGCCCTAAAACCGCCGCGAAACTTGGCGACGTGAAGCCCCTTAGCGTCGGTTAATTACAACCGTCGGAATAACCGCCACTAAGGTAACTAGTGGCGGTTAAAAATCGCCGTTATACTGTGTTTAAATATACACATTGCAAACATGGCGGCGGTTTAAAACCGCCATTCTGTCCGTAAACTTTGCGGCGGTTTTTAACCGCCGCTAAGCCCAAAATATCATTAATTTATTTTTTCTTAACATTAGTTGTAACCGTCGGTAATCGTACTGCATTTTTTAAATACTGTTGTATTTAATGGTGGTTTAGTGGCGGTTAAAAACCGTCGTTATACTGTTTTTACACATTGCAGTTATAGCGGCGGTTTAAAACCGCCATTAAATAATTAGTTAATTCTTTCGTAGACTTTGTGGCGGTTTGTAACCGCCACTAAGCCTAAAAATTCATTAATTTATTTTTCTTAACATCAGTTGTAACTGTCGGTAATCGTACTGCATTTTTTAAATACTGTTGTATTTAGTGGTGGTATAGCGGTGGTTCATAACCGCCGCTATATTTTCGGTGAATTTTTTTAAAATAAATTGTACGTGAATCTAAAGACTGGACATTGATTGAAATCCTAATATTGTACAAACAAATAACTGGCTAATGTTTCTTCAATATTAGAAGTTTTGAAGTGTGTTCTACTATATAAAAACTCAAAGAAAAACACCATGGCACTAAGAGACATCATGGCACCTAATTTTGGTATTCTTTCTAACACCAACTAGAACCTTTCCTTCTGCCAGTAAAAATGCAATTTTAGAATCAATTTGATAGTAGTTAGCTCCCATCATCATGGTATCCTAGATAGCAAAGCCCGTAAGTACATTTATCATAATTGTATCAAAATAAAACATGAAATGGTTACAACTCAAGGGGCTGGAAATGCTATAAGTATATCATAGAGATATCTAGAAGTATATTCCTATAAATTAGTTGTGAAGTGACACAAGCACCCTCATTTTCACTCAGCAAAGCAAACCTTCAATTAATACTATAGGTACTACTACAAGATTGACATTAAACATTTTGAATTACAGCCTTTAATAGATATAAAATATTGGAGACAATCGCAGATTCCCTTAAGAACTAGAACAAAAGATAATCAACTCACTGGGTGTCAAGATTCATCATTTTCAACATGGCCATAGTTTTGATGATGATTTTTATGACTGGTTCTTCTGTACAATTCATGAAACTATCAGTTAGAAAACTTAAGCTAAAAATAATGCATATTAGGATAAGCAAAGAACACAACAAAAAGTGGATTAGCATTATTCATCTATTCCTACAAGAACATAATCATACCATCCATGATATGGTTACTAGAATTGATGAATGTAGCAAATACCCATCTAATATCAACAACACTGTTTCTTTAATTTCATCTGCTCCATCATCCTAAAACCACAATAAACCAATACCATACAGTTATTCCAATCAATGTATAATAACAGATGCAAATCTCACTACAGAAGCCCAATTCCTTCCATTTTCCCGGGAAACATCCAAAACTCTACTCAAAATATAGCAAAACAAATATACAGAGCAAAGTTTAGGATATTCACTCCCTCTAAATCTAACCTGTTTTGCAATTTTGCATGCATGATTGGCAGTTAAGGTTTCATAGTAAAAGCATTGGCAAAGTGACATGAGATTCTAGAAAAAAACCATAACACGTGTAAATCTGGTGGCACCAAAGAACCATAACAATATAGCAAAGCAATTAAATCATATACAGTGACATGAGATTCTAAAAGCATTGGCAGAGTCAATAACCAAAAGCCAATGGACTCAAACAAGAACCATGTCTCAAAACAATATCAACAAGTCACCAGGTCACTAGGTCTAAATGATAATCTAATTACAACTTTAAAAAGTAGCTCTAATAGTTCAAATACTAAGTCAAATAAGAACATAATAATCTTGCTAAGGCTGACTAGTGTCAGCATATGATGATGAGTGATGACCACCAGAACTTTGTTGCTGCTGCTGCAGTAATAAAAACAAAAGAATGGTTTTATTATTTCTACAAATACATTAAAGCATTATAATAAACCATGTGATATGATAAGAGAAACTTACAATAACATTAAGAAGTTCAGGAGGCACTGGCATTGATGAATTTGTGAGCATTTGAGCAAGCAGTGTTGCCATTGTCTTGATATTTCCATCCTTTGCCTTTAACTCACTTCTCAACTCTTGGACTTCATTTTTAAGTTGTTGAACACAACTTTGTTCGCTTACATTAGTGGAAGTAGAAGTGCCACCGAATCGTGGGTTGGATGAACCAAATACTTGGGATGGGCAAACTCCATCTCCCACACCTCGTACTCGGCCCGGATGTTCTTTTCCAAATACTTGTCCGAGGGAGTCATTAGGTGAGATTTCTACAGGAGCAGTTCCTTGACTCTCAATCTCGGCAATTTTCTCCTACATGGTTTAAGTTAAATGATGTTAATAGAAAATTTACAAGAACAAAATAATTCAAAAATACATATAAAGGGATAATCACTTACACAAACAATCTGAGCCTCTTCATTTATAAATGTCCCATCAGCTCTCTTATGAGTATGAATATACAAAGTACCCCTACTCACTTGCTGCCCAGTTTGCTTAACCTATTGTTGAGAGTCACATATACAACTATTAAGTGTACATAATTTAGATAAAAAAAAATTTAGTAGTGTTAATATGTTTTTATTTACTTACAATCTCTGCTCTCTTTCTTTTGAGTTTTTTAGATCCACCAGTATGATTAATTTTGAGCTTGGATCTATTTTGAGCATTTTTTTTGCACATTTCCTGCAAACATACATAAAAAAATAAATTATATATTATTTTGAGCTTGGATCTATTCAACTTGAATATTGAATAAGAAACATACCTTAGTTTTTTCTTTCAATCTATAGTCTATGAATGTTGCCCACTCAATTTCTGTAATTGACAATGGAGGGTTTTTAGCATTGTCATCCCGACTCTTTTTATCATCAAAATATTTATCAAACAATTTTATCCTATTCTCCCTCCATTTCTTGCCTATGTCTTTCATCATATGTGTTTTTGCAGCATTTTCATAGATTGGATCCCACCAAAACTTAGCCTAGAATCATTTATTGATGTTAGTTATAACAATACATTGTAATAAAAAAATAGTATTATAGAAAAGGTGTAATAAAGATGATAGTCCTTACCTTAATGACATCATTCCACACTCTATCCCTGTAGCTACTAAGCACCAAATGCCAGTTCTCGAAACAAATGGGAAACAACTTGTTATCTTGTGCCAATCGACCTAAAAAGCCTCCTAAGAGCCCATCTGCATCCTCGCCACTTGGTTGGTTTCCTTCAAAAGGGATCACAATCTTCTCTCCAAGTGGAAGGTTATAAATTTCTATAACTGTCATTGGGCATTCTTTTATCTCTCCTTCGTTGTCTGTAAAAAATAAAGTGTTAACAATTTATTGTCAAAGTTGTCAAGTAATGCATGAACAAATATTTTAGTCAAATGTATGAAAATTAATAAATTGACTTACTTCTCACTTGAACCATCCAATATCGCCTTTTTGTTCTAGTAGTAGGTGGACAAACAGCGCCAATTGACGGTTGAGGTAGGATTTCCTCATGCTGATCATGTATAGAAGGCTCATCATTGGTTGAATTGGGGGAAGTTTGATTTGGCTCCATATGACATGAAGTTTGACGTGACATACTATATGAAAAAATAATATATCATAATTGAGATAAACATGGATAACAAAAATATATAAATATTGATGATTGTCCATCCACAATGGTAGCACAAAAATCATTTAAAAAGCATACAACATGGATAATAGATCAAGAATTTTCCAATTAAATTACACAATTTATGTTCAAAGTAAATACTAAACAAAGAAGAAACAAAAATGGAAAAAAGATAACTTTTATTATTCAACTTAGTCAAATTCTACATGTACACCGGGTCTAGACACTTGAGTTTCAAAGTTGTCATCTGGCAAAAATGAGGCCAACTGTTGTTGATGAGGCTCACTTTCATAAGCTATCTCTGTAGCATCCTCACCCATATCAAACAAGTCTCTTGGTTTTAGATGAACTGGGGTATACCATCCTTCATCCTTCTTGTCCTCCACATAATATACCAATTGAGCTTCAGAAGCTTGGATGTAAGGCTCATCATCTTCCCGTGCACCCGTGTGGATCAAATGAGAAAAATTGAATAACGTGAAACCCAATGCATCCTTTCTAATGTTTCTAGAATTTGTAGTGTTAGCCCATTGACATTTGAATAAAGTCACCATAAATCGGCCATAGTAGTTTAATTCAATAATGTCAACCAACTTCCCGTAATACGACACTAAACCTTCTATTGGCCTATTGTCACTTGTACTTGCGTAGCTTTTAGTTCCAAAGCTACAGAACACACCACTGTTTTGAGTTTTCATCCCTTGCTCACGTTGTAAGGTTCGAAATTTATATCCATTAACATTATATGCAGTAAACCTTCTAGCTTGTTGAAGCGGGCCTTGTGCAAGGGCACGAATGTTTGGAGAGTGTGCTTCAATGTTATCATTCATAATCTATTTGAAAGAAAAGAGAATTTCAGCAATAATTCAAAGTAACATTTTCAAAGTAAAAAAATATTTCTTCTACTCACACGACATCGAAACCATTCCACAATGCCTCGATGAACCTCTTTGTCTATCGCACTTGACAACCTTGTTTGACTCCTTAACCTCCTTTTTGTAATAGTTCTAAATTCCCTATATATATGATGAAGTAAGAGTTTACAATATAGAATAAGTATGTTGTTTAAGTGTAACTTACTCAATGAAGTGTTGTACTTCTTTACAATTAACCAAGACGTGTCGATGTGCTTGAAGCAATTCTGTAGGCGTCAAAATAAAATTAGAAGAACCTCCAATAGGTTTGCCTACATTGGGAAATAGAGATGATGAAGACTCAAATGGATCATCGTCAACACGACCTCCTCGATTAAATCTGGTCTCAATTTCATTACCCAAATACCTTGAACAAAAAGTTAGCATCTCTTCAGAAAGCCAACCTTCAGCTATTGAGCCTTCAGGTTGTGCTTTATTACGCACAAAAGACTTCAATTTTCCCAAAAACCTATGATTTAAAAAATCAATATAATTAAAAAAACTTAAAAATTAGTGATAAATGAACATTGGGCAAATCAAACTTAAAAAATGGCCATACCTTTCTATAGGATACATCCATCGATAATGTACTGGTCCTCCAAGTTTAGCTTCATCAACTAGATGCACCATAAGATGAACCATAACTGTGAAGAATGATGGAGGAAACAACATTTCCAAACGACACAATGTAAGAATAATTTGTTCTTTAAGCTTGTCTAGTTCATCAAGGCTCAACACTTTGGCACATAATAGCTTAAAAAATGTGCATAAATCAACCAAAACACTAGCAACTTGGATAGGCAACACATTTCTAATTGACAAGGGTAGCAATTGCTCGATAAGAATGTGAGAATCATGGCTTTTCAAACCAGAGATCTTTCGCTGAACAGTATCAACACATCTAGATATGTTGCTTGAATAACCATCCGGCACATTAACATTCTTCAAGGTGTTTAGCATAACATCTATCTCTTCCTTTGCTAGTGTAAACAAAGCAGCGGGAAACTTTTTTCCATCATCTGGTGGCCAAAGTTCTCTTCTTATACCCATTGCTTGCAAGTCTTTTCGAGCCTCTACATGATCTTTTCTTTTGCCTTTGTCATTTATCAATGTGAAAATTACATTGTCACATACATTTTTTTCAATATGCATGACATCCAGATTGTGTCGCAACAAATTAAACTCCCAATATGGAAGTTGAAAGAATATACTTTTCTTCTTCCATTGTTGAGTTTGATGGTCATTAGTGCTCTTTCCACGACCTCTCTTTTGATTATCTAATGATTTTGGTTGTTTCCCAAATGTGACTTCTATATTCTTGACTTGATCTAAAATTTCCAAACCAGATAATTGCCTTGGTGGATCCCTATCCTCAGTGTTTCCATTAAAGCGAACTCGGTTCAATCGGAACCTGTGTCCTCTAGACAAAAACCGACGGTGACCCATAAAACACCATTTTTTACTAAATGGAAGACGAATAGGATTTGCATCAAAGTTACAAGATGGACAAGCTAGGCCAGTATAAGTATTCCATCCAGAAAGCATCCCAAGACCAGGAAAGTCACTAATCGTCCATAAAAGACACGCTCGCATCATGAACACTTCATTTTTTGAAACATCATATGTTTCGACACCTTTTTCCCACAACTCTTTCAACTCTGCTATAAGAGGTTGCATGTAGATGTCAATATCATTACCTGGCATTCGCTTTCCAGGGATTAGGCTTGAAAGAATAAAGTTTGTTGGCTTCATACACATCCATGGGGGAGTATTGTATGGAATGAGAATTAATGGCCAAATACTATAGCTGTTGCTCAAAGAGCCAAAGGGATTAAAGCCATCACTTGCTAAGGCCAATCGTACATTCCGAGGATCTGAAGCAAAATCAGGATATTTTAGATCAAAAGTCTTCCAAACTTCTGAATCTTTAGGATGCCTCATCATCCCATCATTGTTATTCTTCTCAGTATGCCAAACCATACTATCAGCTGTCTTTGAAGACATAAACATCCTTTTCAACCTTGGGATCAAAGGAAAGTATCGTAAAATTTTTGCAGGTAATTTTTTTCGTGGCTTCCCAACCATCGAACCACAAACACCAGTATTTTGCTTATCCTTTTGCTTCCATCTAGATGTCTTACACGTTTTGCATTCATCTCTACCTTCATCTTCACCCCAGTATAACATACAATCATTAGGACATGCGTGTATCTTAGTGTAATTAAGACCAAGCTTGTTGAGGAGTTTTCTTTGCATTGTAATTGGATGTAGGGATGTTTGCATGTTTAAAGGCATCATGCAACAATTCAATGATCATGGTCATTGCTTTATCGCTAACTCCGCACAAACATTTAATGTGATATAATTTCACCAAGAAAGATAGTTTAGAATACTCGGTGCATCCTTTGTAAAGTGGTTGCTCTCCATCTTTAAGTAAATCATACAATGCTTTAGCCCCAGTAGTTGCTCCATGATGCAATTCTGGTATACCTCCTTCACTCCCACCTCTATGTTCAATTGATGATGGAAAGGACTCTTTATTGGCATACATTCTAGACAATCCAAATGCATCATTTATCATTATTTGCATTGGATTTTCAGTTATTGTATCTGGCATACGATCTTCATTTACCAATGAATCTTGGATTACAGGCGGGCAAACTATAGATTCCCCAGATACGGTCTCCCCATGACGACACCAAAACGTGTAACCGTCAGGAAATGGTTTACAAAGCAAGTGGTCATACACTTCTTGTCGAGTTTTCCACTTCCTAAAACCACATTTACTACATGGACATATTATTGTACCCGCACTGGCGCTATGTTGAAAGGCAAAATCTAAAAAGCTATTCAATCCTACCAAGTACTCTGGTGTATTGCGTGGCAACTTGACCCAGGATTTATCCATCTCTAAATGCAAACATATGCAATCAATTAGTGACTAAACAACCACTTTTCCATAAGAAAAAGTCAATGTTCATATATATATAAATGAGAGAAAAAGGAAGCTAACTACTGTTTTACTAAAAAACTAAATTATACATATTAGGTTCACTCAAAGACTCCATGGATGCTGTCAAAAATCAAGCTCAGGTAGTTGAACAAATACAAGCTATTTTTTACGCACATTATTTTAGAAAATGGAAAGAGACAAAAGCTATTCATTGAATAGTTTAAATTGCTCTCAAGTAATCACAAGACTCATTTAGTAGCATCTATAAAACAGAATTTGCCTCAACAAATTATGTATAATGGTTTATGTGAAATAATTTAGATAAAACATACTTAAGTCCCTTATTGTGGTGTCTAACTTTAGGTTAGAGGGGAAGATTCAATAAAATAGGACATTTGATCCAAAACTATGCAAAACTACATTTTTATCATTAATTATTTACACTTTATTATTTTATAAAATGCATCAGGTCAATGCAAAATGAATGAAGATGTACATGAAATAAAGCTAACTGTTCAAATACCTGTCTTTCCAAATCAACTTTTGATTAAGCACTTGTAGCAACAAACAATTGGTCAATCACACTTGTTCAACCTGCACTAGTAGTGGGCACAGAACGCCAATCAAGAACTAAATGCCCCTAGGAATTCAGCAACCTTAAACCAAAAGCAAAGCATAATTACAAACAAATGTCAGTAAAATATAAAATCATAACAGCGAAAAGAAGTTCAAAAAAAAGAATCAGAATGATGCAGTATGTTCAAGACACTATAGCTATTCAATGAAAAATTGTAGCTGCCTTTCATCCCTTTTCACCATATTACCTAAATTCTTTAGATAATCTTGTCACTTCTTTGTTATTTTACATGCTCAAAGGATAAAATTATGCCATTTATATGAGAGGGCATTATCAGTAACTAGAGGAGAATGATCCGAAACACTGCACTATTTACTATAAATCTGCTATGGATATCAATATGACATCAATAACAGAGTAAGACATGTACAAAAACTAGTATGAACTTTCTTTGGCTTAGAAAATAGAAATGCACATGCATTTTGTTAAGTGTGATCAATTTCAAAGTGGACAAGTAAAATATATACTTAATTAAGGAAAAAAAATATCATGTTCTATCACCTTTCAAAATCACAATCTCTTATATATATGTTGCTGTTAATCCCGTGAGTGATCAAGCTTATTCAATTATTTAATATACCATCAATTGGATCATCACCGTCATCCATATCACCATCATTTAGATCAATTTTTATTTAAATTACTTAAATCTATTTGAAAAGACATTAATGACTTAAGTTATATTTTATTTTAAATACATTTCTTTACATAATTAAGTTTTATTTTAAATATATCATTTAGCTTCTTTTCTAAACTTAGTTAAGTTATATTTTAATATAAATAGGATTTGTATACTTATTTGACAAAAGTTTTTTTTTCTTTTCGCATAAAATAGATACCTAATTAATTCTTAAAACAATAATAATGAACTACTTCCTAAAAGTAACAAAACACTTTTCCCATTAACACACCTGCAAATAAACTTGGTGTCCATGAGTCTTGATGCTACATGAATTACAGTATTTCTATATTCCTAAGCCTAAATTTCTTACATTTTGTTCACAAATTTTCAAATTACAACCATAAATTGCTTCATGTGCCTATAGCAATTTCATTAACGAATATTGAGTCTAAAACATCAACTTTTATGATAGCCGGCGTCCATTTGAGTTCTAAGTCAAAATTTTAACCTTTTTATTTATTGAAATACACATATTAGCCATTGGATATCACACCATTTTATTGTCCTACAAATCTAAGTATCTAAGAACCATCAAGCTTCACTTCTATAAATAAACCCTATGGCTTGCCAATTCATTATATGTTTAGGTTGATCTTTACATTGCTACATGGTTCATTCGATAAGACATTTTAACTTTTAGTTTAGTGTAAAACCAAGTGTACTAAAGGCTGGCAGGCATCACAGGGACAAACCATGGCTACACATAAAGTACAGATACAGAGAACACCAAGGGGGCTTGCTATAAGAAAAATCAAACTTGGTTGTTCTGATAAATTTCAAAGCAGAAAAAGAACACATGATTCTTAACACTAGTATTAAATTTGAAGCAGAAGAACTACAGTATTGAATTTATATGGGATAAATTTAAATTATACTTTATTAATGAATATACATTTGAAATTGAATTTTCGACTTCATAGAACAAAACTGAATATTATAAACCTATCGCCACATAATCTAGTGTTATGAGATCTTCTTGACTTATCACATCTTAGTTGTTTTTTTTCCTTTTTTGACAAAAAAATTGAAATTCTCCTTCTACAAAGCCAAGGGAATCAAATTCAAATAGAATGAGTTCCTAGTTGTGCATAGGAAGATTTGATTGTTAAAGATTATAGCTTCAAAAACTCCATCATCCTTCCAGTTTTAGACTGGTTTTAGGAACCAAGACATAACCAACAGGTTAGTGAAATCTTTGTAGAAGAAGAAGATAATTTGGAGATGCATTTTCAATAGGTAAGTGAAATCTTTGGAAAAGAAGATAATATGTGGAGTTTGGAGATAAATCAATGGGGTGGTGAAAGCTTCGGAGAAGAAGAGTATTATTTGGAGTTTAGAGATAAATATATATTCAAAGAAGAGAGATCATTCGTTCTGTCTTATAAAAAATTTGGAGTTAGGAGATAAGAGGCATAAGAGGCACATTGTCAGATGCAAACTACACATATGTGGACCACTAGTTCATGAGAGGGAAGAATTTAAATCAAATTGAAGGTGAGGGAGAATGGAGAGTGGAGTGTTTAAAAGCTAGATAATTATTCTCATTTATATATATATATAAGAGGACTAGGGTGCAGTAAAAAGAGAGGCATAGCTTGGAAACAATGACTCACACAGTGATAGGGCTCTAACTATAAACCTTCGGTGAGTCCATGTAATTTAATCATGATAGTCTACCATAATCTGTTCAAAAGAACTTTAGAATTACATTTGAATCCTTAATCTGCTAATGATCATTGTTTCCTCTCTGTTAGAATTCCAGTGGAATATGTACTCTCCTAAGGAAAATTTTTTCCTTTAGTCAATTTCTACACATACTAGAAATTATTCCAGCATTGCTGTAATAGATGCCAAATATCTAGTAAAATTGCCACTATATTGTTCATGATACATTTTATATATTAAAGTTACAAATAGCCACAGTTTAACAACTCATTCTAAAATCTAAAATACATTTCCACTTTCCAAATGTTCAAAAAAGGAATTATCTGAGGCTAAAATTCTACATACAATCCATTCATGCGTGGGATATGAAGAACAGAAAATTAAGAACATCCAATTATAAGCATTACAATTCTACACCAAACATGATGGGAAAATGATATTTTATCGCAAAAAAATCACAAAGTCTTACTTTATCATACATATACACACACAGGTTGCTTGATAAGGTTTCAATCAAGTCCAATAACATCTAAATCAACATTCAAAATCAAGCTCAATATTGGCAGGACACAACGTCCCTTGGAAGGTATATGCCTAGTCTTGGGTCAAAAGGCTTTGAAAACTTTCAATAACAACAAGAAAAGGACTCATAAATATATAGGAACATCGACAGCACAAGCATGGATGGTATAATTTCAGGGTTATTCGATGGTTTAATTGCCCTTAGCTTGTGGGGAGATGTTTCTTTAAGGGAGTTTTAGAAATAGAAGTCAAGTTCTTAATAGGTGTAAGGGGGATACAGCAGCCTGAATTGTCTTCTGTATTTACATAAAATGGGTTAGCAGTAAATGTTGGACAAGATTCTATTATTTGAGTCTGTAGGCTTTGGACCTATGTTGGAGTGGGGCTATTCTCAACAGAATATTATGTATTGTGTCCCTATCTTCCATCCTTTGCACTTCTTGTGCCTAGTGTGGAAGGCCTTAATGAAATTCATTTGCTTATAAAAAAAAAACAAAAAAAAAACCAACAGCACTTAAGAAAAAAAACAAGTGACCTATACAGGCAATGGGATTGCTAATGAAAGGAACAGAACCAAAGAGCAAATGAAAGGAAGAAAACTTGGTTCAACATCACATGATATCAAAATCATAAGCCTCTTCTTACTTTTAGAAAATGAGAACAGTTCACAATTTTGTATCATCACTTTTACAAAAATAACAATTATAATAATAAGCAGTTCAGCACAAGTTTTATAACTAAGTAACCACATTTTGTAACAGATTGACTAGTATGGACTAAAATAAAATACTTCTCACCAAATATAACTTCCTTGTAGTTTTCCAATTTGGCTTTTGGCAGTGTATCACGTACACCTGCAAACCATAACCCAAAAATACAATCTGAAATTTTTTCCAATAATTCTCCACCACTGATTATAGAACTGTGCTCTATCCTCTATTTTATAAAACACGGTGTATTAAATTGCACACATGAAAGCTAAATCATACTATCACAGTATCATGAGTTCAACCACAGAATTTTCAAACAGAGGGAATTCAATTTAACCTTAACTGAAATTCCAAATCTATGTGTGTTGACGAGAAAACAAAACAATTAAAAAAGATACAAGAGAACAAACAATATAATTTTTTTTTTACCTGAACCAGATACGAACCAACCTTCTACTTATCAACAAGGTGGTGCAAACAAGTGAGCAATGGCAAACGGACCTAGGTGAGAATGAGTTTTGTAAAAGAAAATAAAATAAAATCAACTCACAAGTGCGAGTCAGATGAGTTTTGTAAAAAAAATTTAAAATAAGGGGTGAAAAATCTTACCAGGTTTCATTCCGTTGAATGGGGCTAATGCTGAGACGGTGAAGCTCCAACCCAAAAGAAAGCTTGCTCAGACGAAAGCTTGCTGAAAAGCGTGAACCATGATGAATGGAAGGTTGGAGTGGGTTAGTGAAGAAGCAGCGTAGGGTTTCAAATGTTCGCGTGAGGGTTAGAGGGAATGGAGAACGAAAAAGCTTGTTGTTGTTTGGCGCTTGCGGGAAAATAAAGAATCGCGAAATGTGTTCGCGCGCAAGAAATCCTGCTTCAACTTGCAGTCGGTTTGGAACCGACGGGAAACCCCAATATAATATACCCAAACCAGTCTTTCTCAATAAACTTAACAGCGGTTTAATTTAACCGATGGTAGGGAACCGCCAGTAAATTCCGTTTTTCTTGTAGTGTAGAGTGACACAAGGGGAGTCTTGTGGATGTGGTTGGCGCCACCATCGCCAACAAGGGCGATGGTAAGCACAAGGAGGATCCACGTGACGACATCATTGAACACAACGGTGAGCATGGTGGTGTCGCTAACGCGGGTGGTGAGCAGTGAAGTCGAGGAACTACGTGAAGCCGACTTTGTCGGCACCAGCGATTGTTTTGCGAAGGACTAGGGTGAGGTCAATGCCAAAGACGAAGGGAAGGGACACTCCGGCGACAAAAATGCTCAAAGTTCTTTTGCCACTTTGACAAATCAAGGCCAAGTTGAGTTTGGGACCTACTAAGAACAAGAAGAAGAGAAGACCTATCCTTCCAAGAACCGGTGGACCCAACACAATCCCACCCTATAGGTAAAAATTCACTAACCAAAAAAATTAAATACACACTTTGTGTAAGTGCAAAAATTATAAGAATATCGGGTGCAATTTTGTAAAAAAACAAGAAGTTTAAGTGTAATTTATTAAAAAAAAAAGAAGAAGTACTATCACGCTAAATGAAAGACCGGTGGTCATAATGTAAAGAGCGAAATGGGTCTTATTATGGATTTTTTTTTTCAATTAGAATAATGACACCAACCTGTAGTATGCATTAGTGCCACGGTATATAGAAAACAATGTGTTGACTTATACACGAAATTGAACAGATACCATGCATATTGAAATAAAGTGAATTTTTTTTTATTCATTAAATGAAGTGATTTGAATTTTCGTTTATAGTAAATTAGAATTTCTTTATTAGAACCCTATGCAACAACAGACGGAGACTTTTTTATTTTTGGTTGGGTATATTTTTTTTCACTGTGTTAGTGGTGTAGATTAATTGTTCTACTGTTCTTTTCACTGGTATTATAGATTAATGGGTAATATATGTCTACCTACTAGCGGACGATTAAGTCAATGATTTGATCTAAAATGATCAGTAATTAACATTTTATTAATCAATTTTATAGGACCACAACATGAGAATGGAATGCTTCAATCTCTCTCTATCTCTCTAGAGTGTAACCTATACTAATAATATCAAAACAATATACATGCTCAATTGCCTTCTTAATTACCACCGTTGCTTCCTAATGGCATTGCATTTTGCTTTTCCTCCTTTAGTTTTCTTTAGTGCTCATCTTTCATTTAATTAATATATCCAATTATATACCTAAAATTAGTGTTAGTTTCTATTATAGACCTACAGTGGAATTACCATGTGGCGTGTTTTGGTCCATTTTACTCAGCAGTATAGCTAGTTATAGTATAGCTAGTTATGATTTGGGTGGGTATATTCTTGCATTATGATGGCATTTTAAAATGCATTTGTTTATTAAAAAAATGCATATATTAATAGTATGGTGTCAAATTAAGAGATTAATTTTGGTACATTGTTTTTATAAAAAGTTTTACATTATCAACTAATTAAAATTTAGAAATCACTTTGAATATGCCTTTTAAAATAAGAGAAATGTTAGAAACATACTTTCTAATATACTCTTTTGAGCTTATATTATACTATTAGTTGAAATTTATTAGAAATAAAAAAAATTAAGAGGGTTAGGGAGTATGTTGTTAGTACTCTTTTTAAAATAAATAATTATAATAAAAGTCAATAGCATTACCATGACAATTCATTCTAATTAATTTTGTCAATTAATCTCCATTAATAAGTTTGATTTAATATAGAAACTAAATTATTAATATAAATATTATGGATTTATACCGACTATATTATATATCATATTAACAACAAATTTGTTTGTATAAAAATAAAATATATATACTATCGGTATATATATATATATATAGAGAGAGAGAGAGAGAGACAAAGAGAGAGAGAACACATTATATAATTGTTAGTATATATAACACAAAATTTAATAATTTAACCATGCATGACAATCCAATGTCCATGATTAGATGATAGTGAAAAAAAATTTACACTATCAATTCATTTTAACTAAATTTCAAAAATTATATTATTATTAGAGGCAAATTTAACATTTATATATTTTTTTTGTCAGTTGATAAATGGTATAATTTTAATTTTTTGTAGTGCGTTGATAATGAAACAAAAAAAAAGGGGGGACTTATTTATAAGATAAATCAAACCGATGATGATTAGTTTTCAATTAAAACTCATGTTTGGAAACATGAAATCATTAACATGTTTAATAATAATTTATTATCGTGACAGGTGAGCTGCCTAGCTCAATGTACCTTTAAGCAGAAGATGAAGTTTAACCGAAAGGAATTATAAGGAATCGTACTCTTCAGTAGGAACCGTCCTAAAGTTCTTACGTCGTATACTTGTATGTTACATGTGCCTTCCTTAGTCCATATTCATTAACCGAATCCTATAGGCAAGCCACTTATTATGTCCCTTTCTTTTCTTGTTTGGATTGCTCACTTACTTCCCTATACTGTATACACACACATTCCTATTCCCACAACCAAGACATGATAATAGTAATATAATAATAAATTTATATTACACAAGTATACTATTAATATGATAATAGTAATATTCCCACTATCTTTACATATTATGTTATACAAAATAATTATTGTTTTTTTGTTAAAAACATATATAGTACTTATTAAATTCAATAATTTTAAATTATAGTTAAAAGTCACTTAAAATTTTAAAATATAGTTTTTAAAATTAATAATGTATTTCTATAAAATTATTATTAAACTATCAATTTTTTAAAATATGTATATACTTATATATTTTTTAATTTTTTTTCCTATCTAGGACGTAAGCATCGACCTCAATTAGTTGCCGTATACCTAAAGCTTTCCCTAACTGAAATATTTTTTTTTTTCTTTAAATTCACCCTTGAATGAAACTAAAATGGACAATTTTTCAACTCAATATTATATTCTGTTTCATTTTTAAAATGGGAAATACTAAATAGTACGAATAGTGAATTCGTTAAATAATACGAACAACGAATTATCCTTTATGTTCTATTAGTTAACTAAATTATATTGCTATTTCATCCATGATTTCCTTCTTTTCCGTTTTTACATATGACACGTAGATTCGTAGGTTTCGTTTCGTACCAAATAGCAGTGCTCTTTTAAAATACATTAAACATAAAACAAAACTCCTCTGTTACGTTCTTTTTCCATTTGAACATGCTTACCAAACACCACCGTAGTTTCTTCTTTGCGATCAAGGGGTTTGCTTGAAAGCCACCCGAATCTCTAATCATTTCACTTGGATTAGTACTTTTCTTCAAACAGGCTAGCGATGAACTGATGAAAGTTGACATGCTTTTAACGTGCAATCTCACTTTGCTTGAATGGGTTAGTGTAAATAGTTACCCCTCCCTTAATTTGGTTGGCCTAAAGTTCCGAGCAAAAGAGAGCGTTAAAAGCGACTCTGAACGTTAACGCCAACCTTCCTTTTTTTAACTCCTCCAAACTCTCGCTCGTAGTTTTTTTTTTTCCACTTTATCAGTTACCTACGAGATCACATTAATTCATCTCCCACTAATCAATCAATCTCCATCTCTAATTCCAACCTAATTTTCTTTTACACCCTCCCCAACTTCAATAACATATACATGTTTTAATACTACTAAGCGCAAGTTTAAGTTACACTATATATTAGTTATACTCCTACTAATTAAACTCAACATTAATTGCGAAATAAAAACGATGTTAATCATCGAAGAATAATAGAACAACACCCAACCGAAGCATTGGCATACGCAACACCATGGGATAATAAAATATTCGTTCATAAAAGTAACACCCTGAGCAATAATATTATAAAATAAAAAGTAGCAGCAGTGGTAGAAGCAAAACAAAAAGAGGGCAAAAAGTGTGGTCATGATGGAAGCGTAGAGAGAAGTGCAGAGCGAGGCGCGTGAGAAAGCGAAAGAAGTTAGTTTTCTTGTTAGTAACACTTCGAAGGTTGGAAACGCAAGGAAGATTTTGGGTGGCAGACCACTTGGGCGTAGCTGTTATAAGACGGCTTCCAAGTCTTTTGTTGCCATTCACTACCAAATTCCACACACACACACACATATGTATATATTTAACCACTTCACTCCATCATAGTCACATATATGAGCGTGTCTATTTCCCTTTCTCTCGGTTACCTTACCTAGCATTATTTCACATATAAAACCGCTCTTTGCTCAGCGTTTGTCTCTCATCGCTACACTTGCGTTTATATTAGTAACAAGAGTTTATTTTTCTTGTGTGAGATATGGAGATGGAGGGGTTGGATTCTAATAATTCTACCCACAACATAGCCAAGGGCAAACGCACCAAAAGGATGAGGCTTTTGTCCCCTTGCGGTGTCGCTGCCACCACCACCACCACTACCACCGTGATGATCACGTCTAGCTGCTCGAGCGCTAACTCCGGCGACTCGTCCACCACCACTTACGAGAGCGAAGAGGAAGCCATGGCGAATTGCTTGATTCTCTTGGCCCAGGGTGGGGAATCTCATCCTCATCATCACAAGCAACATGTTGAAGACCATGGTCTTGATAATTGTGACGGTAACAAGACAGAAAAGGGTATCACTACCACCGCAACAACAGCCGTTAATACCACCAAAGTTGGTTTCTATATTTATGAGTGCAAAACGTGTAACCGAACGTTCCCTTCGTTTCAAGCGCTGGGTGGACACAGGGCGAGTCACAAGAAGCCAAAACTCGCGGCTGAAGAGAAAAAACCACCACCGTCTCAGTTGACACACATGATTATTAGCAACTATGGTCGGTTTGAGGAGGCTAATTATGTTAAAAGTGGTCCTCCAATTTCCCTTCAATTGGGTCATGGCAACAACAAGAAGGGTAAGATTCACGAGTGTTCAATTTGTGGCTCTGAATTCACATCGGGGCAAGCATTGGGTGGACACATGAGGAGGCATAGGGCATCCACAAACGCCAACACTGCTGACACAACAAGCTGTACCACCGTCACCCCTCGGCCGAGGAATATCTTGCAATTGGATCTTAACCTCCCGGCGCCGGAAGACGACGTCCGGGAGGCTAAGTTCCAATTTGCGGCAACCCAGGTGCTGGTTGGTACCCCGGCTTTGGTGGACTGTCATTATTAATTTAGGCCAGGGTGGGAATTAATTGGAATTTCAAAGAATTATTATTTTCATATCAATGTGAATTATTAGCGTTATTTTTAATTTACAATTATTCGTAATTATCGATTCTTTGGATTATTGATTATTCCTTCGGTTTATTAATAATTGCCATTTTGATATATGTGATCGATCTACTTGTTCTAGTTGGAATACTTTGAGTAAGTAAGTGGTTAGTGTTCATGGTTGCCTTTCATTCACGAAAAGTGAGTGATAGGGCATCTTTATATTTTATTTTATTTTATTTTGGGTCTCTATTATGTACACAGAGGAGTTCTAGTTTTGTTCTAAGGGGAGAGCCGAGAGCGATGTGCGAGAGAGAGTGCACTGGCATTTGGGATGGGCATGGCTATCTAGGGTTTGGCAGCACCACGACCACAACCAAAAGTCGTGGATTAGGTTCCCTTTGTGTGCTTTCGATTTTATTATAATAAAGTTAAAAGATCTCTTTCTCACTCACACTGGCTACCACATTCCCACTCATTTCATTAATGACGAGAATAAAGGATTTGCCAAAACTGGGTTCGATAAATATGCCGTATGCACACCCATCAGCATGTATCTTTCAATTTATATCGCTGCCTCTCTGTCTCTTGCTATTATTTAAAAAAATACACTAATGAATGAGCCAAGTATCTTACTATATATGTTTCCTGCTCCACACCACCTTGCTGTCATTAGTATTAGCTTTAAACTAATTAATCAGTTTCACCTAATTAACAAACAGTTTTGTTCTTACTTTTGCTTGTCCCTCAACTCAATATATTGATATATAAACTTAATCTAATTTTATTTAATAAGTACACCTTTTTTTTATTTCTGTTTGCATACATGTGTAATGATTAATCAATAATTAGCTTTGGGATTATCTGATGGGAGTTCCAGCCCATACAAAGTTGATGCTCCCAAGAAAGATACTATTATAACTTTCAAGCCACAAGCATTTGGTTTGGAATTATACGAATGGTCCACTATTTGGAGTTGGACCCATCACCCACTCGTTACTGCTTATCTACTCTTTTGTAGCTATAAACTTAAGTCTTATTTATGTAGTTCACATAATGAAATATGAGAAAAGGACAGGATCAATAACAACAATTTCATTTTCTCTCTTCCATGGAAAATAATAATGAGAAATGAAAAATATAAATAGTGTTAATTTGTACAATATCTTTAGGACATTGGTTAAGTAGTAAGTAATAAAATTTTTATTAAAAATTATGTTAAAACTATATTAAGAATCATGATAAAACTGTATCAACAATATATTTTACCTTTAATTTTTTTAGTACGGCACTAATTAGCAGTTACCTAATTTGTATTATAGTTTGAAAGAGGGGCATAGATGTCACCATATATATTAATGAGTGAGAGAAAAAACTTAAATTAAGCAGAGAGAGAGAGAGAGAGATGGAAGTCTTTTAAGTCACTTACACTGGCCACTTATCTAAAGTTAGTTATGTGCACGTTTTTGTGAATGCTTGTAAGTGAAGCATGTGGACACGTACATTGCGTGAGGTGTCCGAATGCATAAGAAATATGAGAGGATATCACTCATTGACATTAGCACATGTAGTTGGGGAGGTTCCCTCCATGTCCTGTAACCTCCCATTTTATATATATTCTCCTTTATAAATTGAACTTTATTTATGATATTCAGATATTACGCTCAAAAATCACACAGCAATTAATCTGCTTGCTTTCTACAAGGCCAATTTTAATTTCTGGTCACGCAACTTAATAGTAATCTGCATTTCAACAATATTTTTTAAATTATCTTAGCAGTAATCACACGAACCTTATCTCAATATGACCACCGTTTTTTTCCCTTTTTTCTCAATGACGAAATTAATCTGCGATTTTTCTTCTGTATGTAAGATAATTTCCCGAACGAGGTCATGGGCTTGTGTACTAATTAAGCTTTTCACTCAGCTTACTCCAAATGTCAACGTCCTTTTGATGTCAATGGTATCTGCTAAGATCTCAGTGTCCTTTTGATGAAAAAGAATGAGGATTATGAGTCCTATTTAATTAATCCAACAGAGGTAGAGAGAGTGTGTACTGCTACCTACTGTTTATATATGTATATATATATATATGGGGGGGGGGGGGGGTGTTAGGATATATTGATACTAGGTGTCAAAATTAATCAAATTACATTTTTAATAATTTTTTATAAAATGTAAATTTAATCGATCCAACTATTGAATTTAATTTTCTTATTAATTAAATTAAGTATATAAAATTTTATACAATTCCAAAATTATTTAGTAGTTTGTCACATCACTTTATTTTAATATATAATATGATATTAAAATATATTTAAATATTTAATGTTAGTAACATATCTAAAAAAGTCCAAATTGTGTAAAATTTGATATACATGTTCATGAATATGATATCACATAATTCAACAGTGGTATTAATTAAATTTGCATTTTACAAAAAATTATTGAAGATGTAATTTGACTAACTTTGACATCTGATGTCAATGGATCCTGACTATACATATATATACATATATATTGATGTATTCTCTTTCAGAGACAATCTTATTTTATATAGACATTGTCATACTTTAAATGTGGACACTTCTCTAATAGGAATTCAAACCTTAGTTTGTCATGTTATAAGAAATTAATCCTTTTCATTAGACCTAACCCTAATGTAATTTGATATACAGTATCTTAAGATTTTTTTTTTATTTTTTTTATATAAATGACTTGGCTTGCTTTCCAAACTATACGTACAGCTAGAGGGCTGTGATTGAATTAATAGATCCAGTTGTAGGAAATTAACTGAACCAGACTCAAGCTAGCATGCATTGTGTTATTATGTGTAGTTAATATCATTTTCTCTTCGACAAGATGTGTGTTGTGGTAGCATTGGTTCACGGTTGTGGTGATAGAGACAAATGCCTCAAATGCATGAGTTGGATTACTATGTGGCTTTTTGGCCCTACTTGTAACCCCATACCCAAAAAAGTAGGCATTGGCCGGCCTTAAATTCTGCGTGTCATTGCTAGCATTAAATAAGTTTCCACTCGACCAATCAATTGCTTCACTTGCTTAATCAATCCCCTATTGGTGTTGAGTCTTGATTGTCAACAAGGCTTTAGTCTCCAAATATCACAACCAAAACGATTCATTAAGATGCCAATTGGTGTTTGGTATGCTGTGACGGAACAATAAATGTAAATCAAATTTGCCTTCTTTTTCATTAATTTAGTGGTATTTCTTTGTGGAATGTGTGCTACTAAAGATCCATTTCCTTGGTTTGGGGTTTGGTTGGCTATCTTTTCAATGGGGTATAAGATAGTTACCAAAAGTGAAAATGACTGTTGAGTAGATTTTGACATTGCTAACGAAATTATGGATATATATACCAATAACATAAGGTAGTTTTCTTACTATTGAGAGAAATTTTGATAAGACTCAAAGAAGACATACATTGAAACATCTATGGTGGAAAAAATCTTAGCACTCGAAAAAGACATGTTAAATACTAATTGAACAGAGCCGATCCAAGGGTAAAGTACGTTATTAAAGCTTAAGCTTTAGGTCCACCAACAAAAAAATATTTATTGTTAGATTTTATAAAGCAAAAGGCCACATATGTTGACAAAAAGGGCCAACTTATAACTCTTTCATTTAAGGTAAAAAGGTCTCCATCAAAATTTGCTTTTAAGTCTCACTTACCGTTGGGTCGGCCTTGTGATTGAATAAAAGCTAATGACATACATGGACAATATGATCTTAAATAGACCTGTTGTTACTATTGAACGACAAATGGGGCTATTCGATTTGAAAATTAATGCCTAAGTTCAACACAACAACCCTCACCGAATACTGGAAGTTAGACTAATTAGTTCCAAGTTTGAAAATTCAACTAACTCTAAGATTGCATGTTGGACTGAATATAAGCCAAGAACAACTACATCATGGCTCAAAGTAGTGAAGCAATGACGAGGAGGTAAGACAAATTGGACTAATTAAGATCCCCATACCCTACTAATCTCTCATGCGTCAGTGACAGGATATTGAAGGACCAAACTAGACCATCCAATCAAGAATACAAAATTTTACTGTTCAAATTTTGATCAAGATTTTGTATCAAAGGACAAAGGTGAAAAGATGGTAATTATGCTTCGAAAGAAGTCTCAAGTGATTCAAAAAGAGCCTAAGGACAAAGAAAGGCCAAAAGAAGGCTCATGCGAAGAAAACATTGAGTCAGGGCTTTATATCTCTTCTCTTTTAAAGTATTCAATTCTTCATGTAAAAGAGATTTCATAAGTTAAAAGGTTGGCCTAAGCATAAGGCGGCCTTAGCCCTTGCTTTAGACCTCCTAGAAAAAAGTTATTTAGTATTAGTATTTATACTATTGTTTTTTGTAGTGCCATAATTTTTTTGTTACTTTTATTAATTTTAAAAATGTCTCACCTCAAAGTTTGCTTTAAGCCTAAGGATATGTTGGGCCAGTCCTTAAAGGGATTTTTTGATGTAAAAGGGTTTCCAAATACTAAGAAAACCAATGTTTGTTAAAAAGCCAAGTAAAAGTTAAGGTCAAAAAAATCCAATCCCCTAATCATATTGATTTAATTGGGAGCTACAATTTCGAGTTATATAATCGACAAGGATGCTAAAGGCTCAAGCAAAACACCAAGATCGTTAGCGTCTAAGTCATGTCATTTGAACTCCTTTAGACTGAGTTTTGTAACTAATGTACACGTAAGATTTTTTTTGTAACTTAAACAACCAAAGGGTGATTAACTAGCTTAGTCTATAAATATAGGATCTGCCAAAGAGCAAGGGGTTTGAAACTTTGTATTCAAACTCAATCAAAAAAAACCTACACAATTCTTCTATGCGATAGAGAAGATGTATAAACTTCCAAGGAGAAAGTAAAGTTTGTTCACTTTCATTTTCATTCTCCCTTACTTTTCATTTGTTACTTTTACACGCTTTTGTTGCATTGTCGTATTTTCTCTACAATTCTTCTTTATTATTATCACATTACAAATTGCTAAATGTTCTTGACACCATAACCTTATCAACTAGAATAATTCACATAAGGATTTGATTCGAGTCCCAAAAATATTGCTTATCAAATTAATACAAGATTACAAAAAATCACCATCAACACTTACAAACAAATTGGGATTAAGGTCGTATTACATAGAGGAGTGCATTATAGCAGCCTAAAAACATAAGCAATGTAACTGACAATTGCTATTAAATCCTTCGAGGCAATGATAACAATTAGTTTTTATTTATTTATTCAAGAACAAATAATGAAGAAAAAAAATTCTATTTAAATATTAAAAATTCGAGAAAAAAATGTTTACATTTAACACTGGTTAAAAAATATGTTTTTTTTTTTAAATTCATCTTTCCCCTAAAAGAACTACCCGTCCTTCTTTGAGAAGTCTTAGCAGCACTCTAATATATTCTTTCTAGCACACTCTCTATTGGTGATTAGAACCATTTGAAAATTACAAAATTATGAGTGAAGTTTATTAAATAAGAAGTGAAACCTACAAAATTTTACAATTTTTAATAAATTTTTCTAGTAAAAATTAATCATCAACAAAGCTGGTAGATACTTTGCATCAATGACATGGTAAAAAAAAAAATATTTCTTTCCTTATTTTTAACTTTTCAAATGTATGTTTCAAGAGGATGAAACATGAATATCTTTTACACAGAAAATTAAGATAGAGATGAATTCACACAACGACATTTACTTCTTTTTTTTTTTTTTTTTTGCTGTACACCTTTATGTATTTATTCTTGGTGCCAGTAATTTAATTTAATATAAAATAATTTAAAAAATGCACGAATTAGGTGTCAATTGTAAGCTACTATTTGTGGTGAATACAGTTAGTATATATCTATAATTTTTATTTTTTCCAAATGTCAAGTAAATTTATTCAGATTGTACAGTGAGGAAGACACGTGTTGATAACTTTAAAGAACTTGCTATCAACGAAGTTGTTGTGGTGTAGTGGTTATCACGTCAGTCTTACACACTGAAGGTCCCCAGTTCGATCCTGGGCAGCAACATGAATTTTAGTATTGTTTTCTTTTCATTTCTATACATATATTTTCAGTTCTACATTTTTGATACTGTTGTCCAATTAAAATAAGAATTTACCTCAGTAATCATCGTTATTTTTTTTTTATTATTCTAATTAAATGAACTAGTTACTCAATAAAATGACCAACTAATGTTGTCCATGTTCCTTGCTCCAAATCAACTGGAACATCATGAACTAAGAATGCAAAACTGAAATCGAGAATATTATCATGACTGAAGAAAATGCAAAAGAAAAAAGATGCAATTTCAAAGACCAGCCAAAATTTTACAAGGTGATCATAACAACATAGTGCATGTTTGCTTGCATGTTCTCAATTTTTTTCTCGTCAGATTCTAAGTGTACGAAGAAGCTATAATATATTGCTTTGAGGTTGACGAGAATTTATTGTCAATTGACGCTAAACTAAATACGCTGATAGACAATCACTGCGTCAATGCAAAGTTAAACAAGTCATTCAGTCAATGTAAATCTTCAGCATGTTTGTTGATCTCCAACAACGGCCAAAATTATTGAGTCTATCAGAGGCCTTCAATGAAATTAAATCATTGAAATAAATATGGGAAAAACAATCTTCACACTTTTATGTAAATTTAATCATTGAATCAAGATGCAGAAAAACTACAGGTTCATTTTATATTCCGTTTTTATGCTACCAGGCCAATGAAGGACCAAAGAAAAAAAAATCTTTTACCACCAACAAAGTAGTACATTACAAACATTGTCCTGAAAATTGAATAGACATTCAAGAATGGGGTATGAACAAAACAAAAATGTTCAAATAAACAACAGCTCCCATTCTGGACATATGACCATTAGGAATCCTTCCTCATCCGAGCCTCGGGGCATGATTACAAGACTACAGACTGCCTGAAGCTTGAAGTCTGAAGATTTATCATCATAAGATGTTATGCACCTTGAACCAATGCAAGTTGCTAGCTCCAATTTGTCCACTTAGCATAGGAACTTTAGAACACACTAGTGCTTAGTTAGCATAAACACTCACCCTCACTCTAGCTGTAACTTCTGGGTGAAGCTTTAACTCTGCAATATATTCTCCTGTTTCCCGGATCTCCGGAAGATCAACAATTCTCTTGTCCACCTCCCTAGAAATGAATCACAGAAAAGCAATTAATCAATCAGATCACACTACAAAACACACATGAAATAAATATGGGAAAAACAATTCATCTCCCCCATTTTAGGCAGTGTACTGTACTTATAAGATCTCCCCCAACCGATTCCAAGAACTAGGACGATCATCTCACGTGTGAACATTCAACCATGCATAAGTTTACGACAAATCAAATGTGCTTAAGCAATATCACCTAAAAGGTGATCAAGTTGCTTATAAATTGAAGAGCGCATCAGGTTTGGAAATTTTCCAAAAAGCTTTCCAAATTTTTTCAAATTTTCAGAAAATCGTATAGATTGAAACGCATCCAAAGGAATCCATAGAATTATGCAAGGATCACTTACATCAATGAAGTTCAATTATGTTGTATTTTGTGCTAGCAATTGGAAAGGGTAAAGAAAAAAGTAACATCATTGACAGTACTGAAATGCATTTTCAATATTGACAGATGATACTGATGTATCACATAAAACATATTATGCATACTCACTCCAAAATAATAGGAATTTCTATAAATTAAGCATCAGATATTGGATGAATGTATTAATATGTTGGCAATTTGGTTTATATTCCATAAACAAATTATGTCAAATACACAATTCAAAACAATATCTCAATATTAACCTTCAGAAATCAAAGAAAGCTCCAGAATCAAATGAAGAAAAAAATAATCATCTGTATTAAGCATATAACCAGTTGAAATGATAAACACCGCACTGAAATTTGTCATGAACTTTAGAAACTCAAGTGTATTTTAGCCACATTAAAGAAAAGGCATAAACTGTAATTGTATAGGATAGTACTCAATCAAAGAACATCTATAATGCTGACAAAATAGAAGATTTCTGTACATCAAGAAGATGGTACCTTTGAAGTTGTGCCTTGATTATGTCAACAAGATCTTGAGCAGTGACACTTAAAAGCAAGCAAACATTAGACACAAAATCCACACAAGGACATAAATTGACTTTTAACATTTGTGCAAGACAAATCCTACCTTCCAAAAATTTGTTTTCCTTTACCGCCTTTACGCTTCACCTTGAAAGCCCCAACAGTTTCAAAAATTAGAGCAAGTTGTTGTGCCTCTTCTTTTACCTACAAAAATGTAAACTTAGAGACAGCATGATATGTCTAAAAAAATTGTGTATGAGGAAAAATACTCGTTAATAAATTCAGAAGATAGTATGAAATTAGATGTAAATTTGCCTGGACTGCAGATAACCAGATATGAAAAAGAAAGTGATTTACTGTATGCAAAGTTACTATGGGGATAACCATTGAAAGGAGTTTACATTCTGCAATATTGAACTCATAGTTACAAGCTTACAGCTCTTGATGCAAGGTTTACACATGGTGCTTAACAGCATCGCATTCATTCCTAATCCTGTTCACTGATGACAATCTTGGCTGCATGTGACCAGAAGACAAATTTTAACCAACTAGGGATTGGGGGGAAAGGAAAAATTACCCGTCTTTTCTCAGCCTCAATTCTTTCTTCTTCTATCTTCATTTCCCTGGAGAGAGAAGGTTAAAATGAAGAGTGCTAAAGACAATGTAAGGAAAATTCAGTTCAAAACTGTGACAAACATGTTTTATTTTAACAGTTTTATATGGCACTCACTGCACATAGAAATAGCTGGCCCTAAATTTCCAATGATCATCTCTCTAATAGAAACAGACAGAAAAAGTCTGAGACAAAGAACATGCAGGAATTACTAAATCAAAGATTTGTCACACTCACAAATGTGGAACACTGGAAATCTAATTATTTCATCATAGAAAAGGTACAAAAGCAATCTCTTATGTGAAAGAAGACAACAAAATTTCCTTTTGGTAATCCAGGATGAGCAGTTAGTAATGAACTAATACAGCAGGAACCACCACACGTGACAGAAAACACGAAAACCCTGTCCAACCCAAAACATCAAAGCCCCATGGATGAAACAAAAATAACTTCCTAAAGCCATGATTATTCTAATTAATAACTCTAAGACATCTTTGTGTTCCTTTCCAATCAAATCCATATTAGGTTTTAAAAGTCTCGTTAGTCTATATACACAGATAAATAAATCGTATTCAAACAAGCTCTTCACACTTCAGAGACTATGTTTATTTTTCATGACATTACAATGACATGTAATCCCTCACTGGTAGTAACTTATCCAAGCAACCTACTGTTGTGTTTCAAAACCATTATTTCTACAACTAACAGGGTCATGTAAATGCAAATTCCAAGCACTAGTCCAAAATATTGAAATGTAAAAAATATATATATAAAAATTAATGTGTTATACAAGACCTAGATGGTTTAATTATACATTACTTGAGCAGCTGAGGAGTAACAAGTTGTGCCTTTCCCATAGGAAACAGGTAATTTCTGAAAAAGCCAGCCCTCACATCAAGAAGTTGCCCTTGCTTTCCCACATTAGCCACATCTTCCTTCAAAATAATCTGATTTCACAAATAGCTAACCAAGTGAATATGTGATGCTGCAAAGTACAAATACATTACACTAGAGAAAAACCAAGTATACCCATTTGTTGTGCAGCTACAAAATTCAAAATTGACACCCAAGCAATGCTGAAAATTACGCGAAAATGTTTGATTTATGGCGTTAGAGCATAGAGCGTTGTATGTAACCTTTCGAATTTTCTTTGCCTTCTTTTGAGCGAAGACCAAAAAGCGCGCAGTTTTGTTGGGGAATTGAGTAGGAGCCTTCGAGTTTCCGGTGAAGGTGTGCTGCAAGAAGAGTGAAGAAGAGGTGGAGGAGAGAGAAGATAATGCTGAAGCCATTGACGTTTTGCGACACTCACAGAACCGAACAAGGACAACGTTCTGTTCTGTGTTTCTTATCTCTTTTCCGGTGTTACCCGTCGTTTAATTCTGAGACGACACAGTGAATTATAAAATGTCAAAATGAGAACTTCTAAGATTTTAGAATTATTAAATATAATGTAAAAGGTAAAATTTTAAAAAAAATTAGAATATACTGATAGTATAAAAAATTTTACAATTAAATTATGATGAGATTATTAATTTTTATAATAATTACTTAAAAATGATATTTAAGGTAATTTGTATTTGGCTGTAAAAAAATTATAATAACAGTGTAGGAAAATTAAAGTCTTATTTAAATTTTGTAACTAATTTTCGTAATATACCTTTTAAATTGATTGCATTATCGATTGGTTTACTTATTTTTAAGTTACTATGAATTTTGTGTAATGAAATATTTTAAGTGAAATAGTTGTTTGATTTACATAAGAGTGAATAGTTCATGTATTGACAATGTAAATTGTATATAATTATTACACTATTATCTAATTACAAACAATCATGTTTAATAAATTTGTTGACATTTATGATATATATATATATATATATTAAAAGTCATACTAATAATTATTTTTAATTGGTTAACAATATAATTTTTTTATACTAACAATATATAGAAATTAAACTCTATAATTTAGAAAGAATAATTAAGCAGTAGATTTATAAATGAAAAAAAACCTGCCTTTTGTTGTTAAATAAAATATAATAATAGTTGTTCATCTAGTTAATGAGTAAAATGAAAATAAGAATTGCCTAATTGACAATTAATACAAATTTTAGAAGATGAAAAAATATGAATTAATTATTAATTTTAACCAAGCACATGAGAAAATATGTGCTTATATAAATGTTTTGGCTTTTTTTAAAAAATGGTATGTTTTGCTTTTAAAATTATCAAAATGGTATGCATTAAAAAAAATTACTTGTAGAGTGGAAATGACTTTCTTAGTGTCAATTTTGCTTTTGTGAACTCAAATTCTAGCCATTTGCATTGGAGGAAAATTTGTGCCATTTTTAAACCGTCAAAAATTTGCAAAAAGTGTTAGAAATTAGTTTCATAAAAACAAAATCGACTTTGACAAAGTCAATACCCTATGAGTAAAGTTTTTTTTTTAATATGTATACTATTTAGTAATTTTAAAAGCCAAATATACCATATCAAATGTTTTATTAGTTTTATATATACAAAGAGAAAGAAAGAGAAATGATAAGTAATGATAAGTAATAGAAAAACGAAAATTTGATGAAAATTATATAAGTTAACCTAGCATTATTTTTATCAAGTTATTATTTTTTTAATTTAATATTTGCTCAATTATATATGTTAGGTCTAAGACGATCCAATTCTAAGGTTTAATAATAATAAACAAAATATAAGAATATGAGCCTGTTTGTTATAGCTTTTTTTCATAAAAGAATCATTTCTTTTTAAAAAAATAATCTCTTTTAAAAGTTTTTTATGTGTTTGTTTTAGCTTTTCAAAATAACCATAACTTAAAAGAATTTAAAAATTGATTAAAATCAGAAGTTATTTTCAAAATAACTTCTCATAAAATCAACTACTTCTTTTTTAAAAAGAAAAGGTTATTTTTTTAATTGTAAACAAACATAAATTAGCTTCTGCTTTTTTTAAAATCTATAAAACATAATCACTAGATTATTTTACATTGAAATCGCTTTTTAAAACATGGGCCTATATGTGTTGTATTAAAACCAATATCTTTTAAATTTGTATGACTATTTGTATTGTTTTAAGATAAATTGATGTATACCATTAAAGCTTCATTTGACACATGGTTTTAAGCTCCATCTATTGCACAATTTGTCAAATAATAAAACTATCAAAACTTCAAGACATTTAACTAGATAAGTTATTTGGCATATCCAACAAGTTTGAGGATCATTGTCTTATCCAAAAGAGACAATTTTTGAAGCTTATCAATTGTCAAGTTTCAAAGAGAGCAACAGGCACAAAAACAAAACTAGACAAGACAATTGTGCAAAAGAAGTCCAAGGATGTTTACACAAGTATGAAAAGTTTTACCTGTCACACAAACAAAGTCCAAAAAGAGAAGATAAACATGATTTATTATGATTAACCCTCTTAAAACAAGAAAAACATTTAATGCAATACTGCACCTAACAAAAGGAGGAAACTTTCACAACGACTAGTTTGAAGTTGTCCATAAAAGCCTCAGAAATCAACAAGTTACAAAGATTGATGAATATAAAACTTATTGAGCTCATTTATTTTCAATCATTAAAAAAATTGTTTGTGAATCTTATAAATATTCTACCATTTGTAGTAACTAAACTTAAACCGACAATAATTTAAGGTTACTATTCTTTCACACCCTCATGCACAATCAAACTTGGTCCTTGGTTCCTTTACCTGATGGTTGATCACCAATAGATTGTAAATGGGTCTTCAAACATAAGATAAATGTTAATGGTTTTATAAAGAAACACAAAGCAAGACTTGTTACTAAGGAATTTCATCAATAAGAAGGTTTTGATTATTTTGAAACTTTTAGTCCTATGGTTAAAGTTGTCACTATCTAAATTGTCCTTACTTTGGCTTTATTCCAAGGTTGGGTGTTGCATTAAGTAGACATTAGTAATGCCTTGCAAAAAGAGGTTTATATGTCTCAACCTCCCAGCTTTATTCAAGGTGATGGTTATCTTGTGTGCAAGTTAAATAAAGCATTTTATTGCCTTAAAGAGGCTGCTAAAGCTTAGTTTGCCAAGCTTCACCATGTCCTACTTACTTTTGAATTTCAAGCTACTAAATCTAATGTCTCTTTATTCATGCAAGTCAACCATACATGCTTTAATTTGATCTCTTAACTCAATTTTTCCTCTAAAGGATCTTGGACCATGAATTATTTCCTTGGTATTTACACAAGATTGGAAGTGGGAGGATTCATCTTTCCCAATCCAAATACATACATAAGTTTCTACAAAAGGCTAATATGATGATAGTAAAGCCAATGACTACACCTATGCTTACTTGTCTCAAACTCACAGGTGAGGGTAGTTATCTAGCTAACAATCCTCACTTTTATAAATTCATTGTTGGTGGCATACAACACATTGTTGTAACTAGACTAGAAATATCATATGTTGTAAATAAAGTATGTCAATATATGCATAATCCAAGGATACATTACTGGCATGCAATGAAGAGGATCCAATGATGCTTTTCTAGGATAGTCACTTATGGCTTGTTTATGGTTCCTTCGTCCTACCTTAATATCACAACATTTTCTGATTCTGAATAGGTTTCATACATTGATTATAGAAATTCAACTTCAGGCTTTTGTGTCTAACTTGGAGCCAAGCTTATATCATGGTCCTTTAAGAAACAACATGTGGTTTCTCGATCCATCATTGAGGTTGAGTATAGAAGCATTGTTGTAGCTACTGAAAAATCTCTTGGATCAAGTCATTATTACATAAATTGCAAGTCCCTTCCTTTAGCCTCCTATTATTTACTGCAGCAACCTAGGTGCAGTGCTTCTTACAACAAATCTCATTCTTCACTCCAAAACCAAACACTTTGAATTGGATCTTTATTTTGTGCACAATAAAGTCCAACAAAGACAACTCATGATTCATGACATTCCATCTTCTAAGCAAACTATAAATGTTCTTACTAAGGTTGTTCCTTTGTAAAAATTATAAAAACCTATACATTTAATGAGCACATGTGAGTATTACATTAAACAAAGATGTATAATTATAAGGTGTTTAATTTGTGATCTTAATTGTGTGTTTGTGATTAAAATGAAGAAACTAGTTTACACTTATGTGCCCATTGTCCTTTTACTCTTGTTGTGTGGTAAAGATGCTTAATTGATTGGATGTGGTGATGCCAATGCCACAAAATTTGTTTCAATTTGTGTGGTCCATTTAGGAGCTGTGTAATGGAATAATTTTCTCAAATAAAAGGTGGGATATGTTTCATATTATTGATAGGATTTAGATGATTACATGGAAATGATTCCTAACTAAATTTAATAAGACTAATTATTTGTTAACTAAATGATATATGAATCCTTCCATTTTTTATTTTTGATAGGCAAAGTAAATATTATTATAAGAGAGAGAGAGAGAGAAAGCCTAGCATAAGATATGCTAAAATGTTACAAGTATGCTAAGATGTTACAAGGACAATAATACATACACCAACTTTATCTAATTGAACAATAAAATTCCTCAAACCCAAACCAAGTACATACCAAAATAATTATGAAGAGACAACTGAATGTACAAAGTAAGACCCAGTAAAAGAGCAACACTCATCAATCCTTCTATTTGTATTTCCCAATTTTTTCTTTTTGGTGCAACCAAGTATTCTACATGAGAGACAATCATGTATAAGTTGGATAGGACCACTATAGGTAACAAAGCTCTCCCACTAAGTATTTAACGTAACTGCATACCCAGGACTTGAACTCAAGACTACTAATTAAGCTTGAACAATCCCCGTGTCAATTAATATATGCACTCAGTGGTGTATTTCTCAATTTGTTTAATAATTTAGATCGAATCCTCATAATTTTTCATACATTGATTAGTAACCTACTCTAAGTAATAAAAATTCATTTGCTTTTAAAAAAATTAATATGTTCAATAATATCTACATAGCAATAATTCCCTTATTTTCAACATGTTCATTAAAGATATTGGATGGCAACCTTTTATCAAAGGGTCAATAATGATATATAGAATCAATACTAATATGCTTTGTTGATATTATATATATGTTTGCATACTCTCTTTTTTTAGTGACAAAGTATTTCACTCTATTTTTCATATACTTAACTTTAATATAATTATATTTACTTTTTAAAACAATTATTTAAACATACTATTAAATTTACAGTTCATATAGATTTATAGAACTATTTTACATGATAATTGCATTGACTCACAGAAAATTAATGAGAAAATGACTCAATAATAAGAAATTTCATATGATTCATGTTCTTGAGGTTTTTATTAAAAATTGCATGATTTTACTTAATTATTTGGGTTTGTCAATGTAGGAAACATAAACAAGAGAATAGGACATTTGAATACCAAAGGAGTGATTTCTCAGCTATAAGGACCTAAAAAAAGCACTAGAAGGATGGGACAAAGACCGAAAATGTGCAAAAAGAGACAGTCAGGTCGGTGCCTAGTGTATGTTAACCAGCGCTAAGCTATAGCCTTGCATAGGCAAAGTGGCACCCAATGCCAAGCTAGCACCCAACACAGGCTAATTAGTGTCCAACGCCAGGATGTTCGCACTTCATAGCTCTCTAAATTTCTATGTTTATGCTAGCCCAATGTGCTTTTACGAGCCAAAAAACCCAAAACTTGTTATTTATTTGATGATTTTACAATCTTTAGGCATTCCTTGACTCATCTAAAGACCGAAAGTGAGAAAGAGCTTGAGGATTCATCATTGGCAATTAGATCTTGAAGATTTCAAGCTCGATTCAAGATTCATGCTTCTACTCTATTTTTTCTTATCTTTGTTTTGTGCTTAGTGACTCCAAGAGTTTTTAAGTCCCTTTGGGTTTGATTAGGATGAACCTTGATTTGAACCTATTGTAATTGTTTTCTCTTTTGAATCCTTTTCTTTTCTTATTATGCAGATTTAGTCATTGAATTTGTACTTACTATTTTTCCATGATTGACACTCATCAATAAATTGATTCGTAGTTTTTTTTTATTTGATAAGCTAAGAAATTTCATTAATAATAGAATTAGACTTTGAGTGAAAGCACAAGAAGTGCCCACCCAAAGCAAGTACAGTGGATCTCACCCACACAATTTGCAATTGTTGATCATATACAAGCACATGTAGATTCCACGTATACCACCCATAATTTAAATCTTGTAATTGAAAAATTAGGGTTTAGAGTGTTTCAATTCAATAGCCATATAATTCTTGAGCCTGGGATGGGGATAAATTGTATGCATCCATGTGAATTTCTTACACCTTATGTTTGTTACTAATTTTGCTCGCTAAGAGATTAGGGTTCATAATTCAGAATAAAGGGTTTATGACCCATGAAATTGAGCTTAAATTAAATTAGAGAATTGGACGTGAATCACATAATAAGAAGGGTTTTAGAAGGGAAAGAAATTACCTTAGAGGAAAATCAAAAAAATTCGATTCCTAACCTTTTTTACTAATTAAATTTTCTAAAGTTTTTTTATTGCGTTCTTCTTTCTTTAAATTAAAAAAAAAACTTAATTCTTAAATTAAAAGACTAATCAATTGATTGCAACATTTCCATCTCTTTATTATTTACGCGACCAGTACACTTTGCACGATCTTAACATATACGTCACTTTTATAATACTGCTCTTCAATTCCATTGTCTCTTGTAACAAACTCAAGTCCCCCACCTGCATTTACTACTACCACACTGCACCTGCATTTACCAATACACCAGGAAATGTATTTAACTAGAAACTAGAAATTCATCACTGAACATCATTATAATGCTAGCCTCCAAATATAGGAATATTTGTTATGCATGCTTAAAGCTCATAGTCTATATATGAGGAAGTTTTGTGGACTTGTAGGGTTATAATAAAGAAGTTTTTATGAGTTAATTTATACATCAAAATTCCATCACGCCTAATCTTATCTCTTAAAATTTGATTAAGTTATCTTTTATTTTAAAAGGAATGCTAGCAAAACTCTTTCAAATACTCTCTTTCTAATACTCTATTTATTATTGGCTAGAATTTATTGGAAATTACAAATTTTGGTAGATTCCAATTCTAAATGAGGAGAGAGATTTATTAAATGAAAAGTAAGACCGACCAAAATTAATGATTTTCAATAAATTTCAACAAATAATTAAGAGTGTTAGAAAAAGAGTGCTTGAGAGAGTGTTGCTAGCATTTCTCTTATTTTAGTGCATAAAAAAGAATTTAATTATTAAAGAGTAGTTAGTTTAAATGACACATGTTTGTTCTACATGTTATAAATATTTCTGATTTAAACAAAATTGCCCCTTGTAAAATTAAGATATTTGTAGCCTAAAGAAAACTAAAGAATAAACTTATACAATTTATTACCACTGAGCGTGTAGATCAATTGGTGCAGGGTTATTTCAACTTAATCAATTATCTCAAGTTCAAGTTTTGGATATGCAGCTACGTTAAATATTTGAAAAAAGAGTTTTGTCGTCTATTGTGATCTTACTCGATTCGAACAAAATTGTCTCTCGTAAAAAATACATATGATATCTACAAAAAAAAATACAATTCATTATTCACACCAACTAAGGATCTTATCTTATTGGGTCTCAGTAGATCATTTAATAAAATATTAGCATATTGTTAATTTTATTTAACAATTTAACGTTGTATTCTCTAGCCTTTTAATAATTACTGTGTGACAAATTTACTATTTTTGGTCTTCGTTTAATTGGTCATATATTATTAAAATAATAATAAAACTGACTATTACAATAATCACTTAAAGAATTAACGTTTTAATGATATGCTTCATAAAGCCTATCCTGAGTCAAATTTTAATCTCATACTTTATTGACTTATATTAGTGCATGTGAGCTTTTGCGGAAGAATCACTCCCAGTTCCAAGTAAAAAGCCAAGGCTGCATGAGTATAGGCTGTGGTCATTGTGTTCCTGTCAAGTGATGTCATATGCCACCATGATGTTTAATAGATGAGCAATTTTATTTTCTCAATCTTCTTATAAATCTTTTAACAATTTATAAAAAAGAATTATTAAATAAAAAACTAAATATATTTAATATCTTAAAAATATAAAAAATTTATTTAATATTTTTTATATTTAACTAAAAAGAAAAAAAAATATTTCAAGAAGATTTAAAATTATTCTTTATAAATTCAAGTCAAATTAACAAAATGCACTGACGCTGTCACATGAACAAAGATTGTCCATGCGAACCCTTCAAACCTTGGGCTTGGATTGACAATACAACCCAAAAATAACAGAAAATTAAGTCTAGACAAGACAAAAAAAAAATTAAACCAAAAAATAGTATAAGTCCACAAAGGATTTAATCAATTTATAATAATCAACGTGCTAAAAATATAAAGATGAGCGCAGTCCAATGAACGTTGTGACCGAAACTGGATTATCTCTCATTTGCTATGTGTGATATTGGGTTCATATGAGGAAGGTCATAAGTGGGGATGAGTTTCTAGTTATACCTTCCCAGTTGACTTGTTGTATAGATTTAAAAGTAAATTTTAAATGAAACCTTTTTAAAATAAAAAATATTAAAATTATTATTAGAACGTAGGAGAAGTATCAGGCACTCTTTTTTAAAAAAATAAAAATAAAATAAAAGAGAAAGAAGGTACAATGGATAGTTCAGAAAACAGTTAAAGAATAAAGTAATGAATAAGTTAGAGAGTAATTAAAGGATATAATTGTCTAATAGAAAATGGAGACCAAAAGAACCTTTATTATAGTTATAAATTTTATTTAAAATTCATCTTTTAAATTTTTAAGATGTAAAATTTATTAAAAAAAATGTCGTAATTAGTCTTTAGTCTTGTTTATCTTAAAAAATACTTAAAATTAAAAAGCAAAATCAAACACTTTAAAATTTAAGCTAAAACTCTTAGTTATTATATAATTTTTTATTTTAAAAATTACATGTAAGTTCAAAATTTTTAAGTAATATATTCTTAAATCTTTGGATTTGGAGTAAATAAAGAAAAGAAAAGGTTTAATTTTTTAAATTAGCTTATCTAAAATCAGTTTTTTTATTTTTTTTAATTGGAGAAAAACTCATTTTATATTTTGAGAAGTTTAAAGCAAGTGTTTCACAGGCCAGCCCTCATCGTGATACCACATAAGTTTATTTGATTTTGTATAAGTTAAAACGTCAAAAAAAAATTCTTAAAGGAAGAATTCATTACATCTATAGCAAAAAAATAATTTATTATATTAAGAACTTTCTATTTTGTTTAAGAAAGTATTTTTATTAAACGAGATAACAAAAATTGTGCTCTTTAATTTTGAAATATATTTTTAAAATGTGTATATAGAAGAAAAAAAATACGAAATATAGATAATTATATAGAAATATCAATTTTTTTCCAGTTCAAATAAGTTTTTATTTTATTTAGAATAATTATATTCATACATATATTTTCTCATCCATCTCCTTTATTACCACATTTTTCTTTATATCTCTCTTCTTTTTCTATTATGTCACTCATGACATCTTTTATTATTATATTTTCTTTCTAGCTCTCTCACTTCGTTACACTTATCAGCACCAAATTTGGATTTTAGATTCAACATTACCTTTTTAAACTCCTCAACCTATCCATAACATTGAAAAATCCAAACTTATTATTATTTGGCTGCTTCTGCCACTTTATATAAAGAACTTTCAGCTCCACATACACCTTCCAGTGTGTACAACATATCTGCCCATCTAATGATCCAACCAAGTCAAACTCAAAGCCAATCTTCACACGAAAAACTTAGGTACGAAACCATATAGCTCACACAGGTTTATTGGAGGAAGATTTCAACAATGATGCCAAAGGCCACATCTACCTCCTCAAATGATTTTCAAGAACTGCAGATGTTCCCTGTGACCGAATATTTGGCTTCACCCTCTGTCGAAGCAACCTCTTCCTCAGCTTCACACTCCTCTAACTCTCTTCTCTTCTATCTCTCACTTCTCAAGGACAAGCTGAATCAACTGCAGAACCTAGTAGGTGTTGTTGTGTCTCCTGAACAGAACCTACCCGAGTCAACCCCCATGGCCATATCCACCATGAACACCACAATCCAAGAAATCATAGTGGCAGCCACTTCAATGAGATTCACCTGCCAACAAATGACTCTTGGTTCCTCTCCAGGTACTACTAACGAATTACACAAACATCAGCACCAGTACCAACACCAACACCAGAACCAACAACAAATTGATCATGATAGATTATTACCACCACATCATCAATCAAACTTTGTCAACAACAATAGGGGTGTGCTTAGTAACATTAACATAGGCTCAGGTTTAATTAGAGGGCAAAGTTTCTTATCTAATATTGAGAGAGAGGCACTGGATTGGTTTGCTGAAAGCTATAATAATAGCAATGGTGGTAATTGTAACAAGGATGATGAAGCCAACATTGACATCATGGGAGAGAGTGATATAATTGAATTGGATGTTGCGGATTTGTTGGCAAAGTACTCATATTTTTGCCAAGTGTGTGGGAAAGGGTTTAAGCGTGATGCTAATTTGAGGATGCACATGAGGGCTCATGGGGAAGAGTACAAAACCAGTGCAGCCTTGAGCAACCCAATTAAAAACAAGGAGGGTTTATTGGGTGAGGGAAGTGCCACCAAGAAATATTCGTGCCCTCATGAAGGGTGTAGGTGGAACCAAAAGCATGCCAAGTTCCAGCCCTTGAAGTCAATGGTTTGTGTGAAAAACCACTACAAGAGAAGCCACTGCCCCAAGATGTACGTGTGCAATAGGTGCAACCAGAAACAGTTTTCGGTGCTTTCTGATTTGAGGACACACGAGAAGCACTGTGGGGACCCCAAGTGGCAGTGCTCGTGTGGCACTACGTTTTCTAGGAAAGACAAGCTTATGGGCCATGTTGCTTTGTTCGTGGGGCACACTCCAGCTATTAATGGCTTGTCATCATACTCGGGAAAATCAGAACAAGCATTGCAACAACATAATATTACTGGTGGTTCAAGATGATGTGTTTGATGATTGATCATGAAGAGGTGCTCTCCCAGCTTTAATGTTAATACTATATTATCATATAATCAATGATGTGCATTCACATAACTATATATATGTATGAAAAATACTAAATGATGGGAATATGCTTTTGGGGAAGGAATATTCTTCACCTGAAGAACTACCTATTAATTCTTGTTTTTTTTCTCTCTGGAGTTCTTGTACTAACATTTTTGTCTCTTATTGTTTTAGGTGCAGTACGTTTGGGAGTGTGATTTTGTGCATGCCTGAATTATGGTTTCGCTGCATGAAGTTTGCTTAGGCTTGTTTGCGGCCATAGCATTGTTCCTGGTATCACTTTCCTGAGCAATATTGTTTTAAATCGAACTGCGCCTTAGCATTCTCAATTTCTCATATGGTTTTCTTTTCTTTGTCATTTTGCTTTTTCTTTTATTTCTTTTTTCTTGGGGGTTTTTCCTACCGATCGAGTAGACTATAATGATATTGTAGAATGTTGTTCATTTGATCTCGATGTTGTTATGTACGTAGGTATTTGTGGGAAGGGCAATATCTATTTATATATATTAGAACTAAATAATGCTGTAAGTAGAGTATATATAAATAAGCAGTTTAGTTCATGAGACTGGATTACTTCGAGTCACACATGTTTGCATATTGGCTATGTTCTGTGAGAGTATCATTGGGTTTAACCGTTATCAAGTCCGCTATGAGACAATTCAAGAGCACATATATGCATGCATTCCATATTACTATCACCAATTCACCATAATGTATATATTTATTATTTATTAGGACTAAATTCTAAGTTTCTGACCCACGGTATCTCTTTTTCTTTTTCTTTTTTTACGTTCTTGTTAAGTTTTTTTTATATGTACGAGGTTTTGAATTTTGTAGTTGTCGTAGGTGAAAAACTAGAACCACCTATGATTGAAAACCTGAGACGTCAGGTTGTTAAACTCGATGTGTAAGGGTTTCAAAAATTAGGATTAACCGTAATAGGGTTTTTTGATCAAACATTTAAATAAAGGAAAAAACTACCTTAGGTACTGTTAGTACTGTTTTCCAATCAGAATTAAAAATTTACTTCAGTAATTTACATAATAAAAGTATGTATTAAAGAATTTTATAGATTATCGAGGAGCATCTCTAATTCTAATTGAAACACAGTACTAACAATACCTAAAGTATTATATCTATAAGTTTGTCCTTAAATAAATTCCAAAATTGAAACCGTCATATTTTTATAAGGAAAAATCTGAACACTAACCCACATGATAGAAGACCAAGCAAAAAGGTCACTTAAAAAACTAATTTCCGGATAAGGTCAAATTCAAAATTTAATTTAATTCCTGAAAATAATTAAATTAATTAAAGGTAAAACAAAAAAGCCTATGAGGCTCATTATTGGGTGCGCAAGGGAACAAGTTGGAATATTGTCACTGTAACATACCCACTTAACTCAATCTTATGCATGCACACAAGTCCACACCTCTTACTTGCTTGTTTGAACGTTCTTAACATATGTTGGTATATAAACACTTGAACATCAACAAACTAAACAATGTAAAAGTAAAACCTTTTGAACTAGCACTCTAAAAGCAAAACAAATGTTACATCGTGGATTAATTATGATCATTAAATAAGTCATACATTTTATGTATTAATAATCCTAATCACACTTGCATAAATTGATTATCGATAGTTGTTCATTTTATCACTCTCATAATAATGAGATATGCTATCACTTAATGCACTCCCTGTTAGCCTAACGATACGTAAAAAACCATAACATGCAAAGAAAACATATATCGTCATTAATTTGAAAAATAATCCATTACAGAAAGAATCATATAACTAGGCATTAGATTTTATCTTCGTTGATATAATTTAATGGAAATAAACTATTAACATATATACTATATATTTTTATACTAATAATATTATACATCATAATTATAGAAAAGCTCATTGGTATATAAAATTAATAGAGAAAATAATTCATACACAAACAATGTATATAAAAGGATTTTAAAATGTCATCCATTTATAAATTGTCATGCATAGTAAATTTATTGACTTTTATAATAATTAGCTTAAACATATCATGATTTCCTGATCAATTGATGATGTAAAATCCTTTATACTGATAGTGTATAGAAATTAAATTTAAATTAATATATACAATCAGTACCTCTTGTTGTTAATATAAAACACAAAAAATTATATTAATAATTTATTTTTTGTTAGACAAATATTACCATGGAGGTCATTCAATATCTAACATTTTCTTTTCATTAATATATGGCTTTGTTGTAATGTATTAAGCTAAGTGCAAAATAAAAGTATATATTGTGCATGTGGGTGGTCTTTTCATGTCACAAAAAATGAAGGAAGAGCTTTGTCATCTGTCGTGGTCCTATTTGATTCAAGCAGAATTACCTCTCATAAAGGATACTTGTGTTTTCTACCAAAATATTAATATTAATTTGATAAGTATTATTTTCTTTTTCAAAATTCACATAATAGATCAAGAAAATAACTTTAATTCATTAGTAACAAATAGTTTCATAATTTCAATAAATCATATGTTATAAAGAAATTCTATTTTCAAATTCGTATAATGTTGTATAGTTTAATTTTATTTATTGGTATAATTTATATTATTAGTGTATCAAGTTTAATTTGGTGCGACTAATGCACTGCAAATTTTTTATTCATGTTTCTTTCCAATTATATTTAATAATTTATTAAAGTATCATAAATTAAATGGGATTATACAAACAGATATAATTAATTAACGTTTAATTTAAACAATACGAAATAATAATTCTTCGAGGGTCCATTTGGTTTTGGATTTTGGTAGGGTCAATTTTGAAAGAATTTTTGTTTTTTTTAAGTCAATTTTGAAAAAATTTATGTTAAAAGAATTGATTTTGAAAAATTGTGTTTTTGTTCATAGACAAAGTAAATATTATTAGAAAAAAGAGAAGCTTAGCATAAGGAAAGCTAAGGTGTTACAAGGACAGTTTAATACATATACTCTAGTCCCATCCAAATGAGCAATAAACTCTCTCAAATCCAAACCATATTATAAAACAAGACCCAATGGAAGAACCCAACTGAAATCACATCCGCAGCCAAGAATCCTAATAATTGCTGCACCCACAAATTAAAAAACTTATGCAGAAAAACTAATTTGTGTTTGAGAATAGTATTTTAAAAGTAAAGTAATTTTGTTATTGGATGATAAACTAGAATAAATTTTGAAATTGTAGACGTGTGTATATGTATTTTGACAAAAATTAAGCCTCACGTCTTAATTCTACCCTCTTAAAAATTTAAAAGATTTTATTTCTTTTAAAATTAATTTCACTCGTAATTAATTTTGAGAATAATAAATTTTCTTCAAACAACTCGAGTTAATAATGTGATTTTTAACTATAATATAATTTCATATTTTAGTACCTTATATGAATTGAAATCATTTCAAAAATAAGTTTGTAATATTTTTAATTATTAAAAAATTATTACAGGCTCTGAAATGCAAAGGAAAAAAAAACTTACAATATGTGATATGAGTGTACATTATTAAAAGTTATTAAAAAAAATTTCTTTAACACATTCATACTTGATTTCATTACGTACATACCAAATTCCATATATATATATATATATATATATATAGAGGTTAATAGATCATTAATTAAAAATTTCTAGTGGCACTTAATTATAATTAAGAGTGTAAATGACTCAAGCCAAGTCGAACATATGAAGTTTAGGCTTAACATGTGAAAACACTAGATTGTTCAAGGTTGACTCATTTATTTTAACAAGCCTAACCGAAAGCTTGAGTGTGACTTGTTTAAAAAATTTAAAGCTTGAACTTAGCTTGTTTAGTTCATTTATAATTTAATTTTTTTTTGTTTTATGAAAAAAAAATTAAATTATTTTTTAACTTTATCAATTTAGTATTTGATAAATATTTTAATACTAAATAATTATCTACATAAAGAAATATTTGCTTAACATGTAGTATGTGGTATTCAAACATTCTAAACTTACATTTTTATAATCCAATAAATAAAAAATTGATAACTTCTTGACTATTACAAAAAAAAAAAATCAATTTAATTTTAATACTCTTAACAAAGTTCTACATATTTCTATAATAAATATATAAAAAAAAACAAGAATTAGTAAATTCTCATGATTAATTTAAATAAATAAGTTATTCACGAGCTATTAATGTCAAGCTTGTAAAGCTTGAGATCGATTTATTCAAATGATCGAGCTCAATCTCAAGCTTGAGTTTGTTTATTTAATTAAACAAACAAGCTTAATCGAGCATTTAACAACTTGAGCTCGAATAATTCATGAATAACTCAGTTCATTTACACCCTTACTTACAATTAAAACAAGATGCTAAAGAAAGAGTATTACAACATTGCACTACAAATGACAAACAATAAAACAGGCACGCATGCTCAAACCTATTTAGCTAAATATATCAATAATCCTGAAGCATATCAATAATCCTGAAGCTACAAACACATCCTCCTATAACAAAGGAACCTCGATAGAGTCTTGAGCTTTTCCACAAATTAGAACAACTCAAAACAATCAATAACGAATCTAAGTAGAGCAGTGTTGTGTAAGAGAGCTCACGAAGAGCAGTAAGTCTCTGTAAAGCAATGCTACATAAGTACCTATAGTGGTTTGGGTACAATTGTAAATAATGACTCTAACAGGTTCAGTTGTAGGGAGAATGTGATGGAAAAAGGAAGAAACAAAGAATAAGGTGGTATTGACTAGAGGTGAGCAAGACCCAGCCCATCCCACTGACCCGATGACGAGTTCGGGTTTTGAAATTAGACTTGATACATTTTAAGGATGAATTCAAGTTATGCTTCGGGTCGTCCCAACCCAGTTTCATATTCTATATTATCTCAAAAAGTATAAGTTTTTTGAACAATTATGTATTAATAATAAAACTTTTTAATTTGATCGATAATATTGTGTATAACATGACAGTATATTTATAATGATATTATTTATTTTAAAATACATATTATAAAATATACCCTAATTTAAGTTTTATACTTTTTTATTTTAGGATTTAAATATACATAATGAAAAGACTAATATATTGTGTCAAAAGTTGAGTTGACCCAGTCCCGTCCTATATATTTTAGGTTTTAATCGAGTTAGGTTCAAGTTCACATAAATGACTCAATCATAATTTCAAGCCGGGTAAAGACAAAGATAAATTCGTCATAACTTATCCCGTGCTCACCCCTAGTATAGACAAATCATAGAAAACTAAAAAGTTGGAAAAGGGAATATGGTGGAGGTGGTAGGGGTGATGGTTGAACAGGAGGAAAGAAAGGTGTGGGAGTAGGCTATGGCCAAAGAAGGAGAAGTTGTGGTAGTGAGAGAGGGGGGGAAAAGAGATGAAAGGAAAAAGAAAGACTCACTATAAAGAGAAAAAATCCACTTAAAATGAAAAAAAAAAAAGAAAAAAAAAGACCTTCCCATGGACATAATTAATTTAACAACCTATACAATTTTACAATCCTCATTTTGGTTTTTATTTGACAAGATATAATACTCCTAAATAATTAAATTTCTTTCTTATTTCTAATTGTATAAGAAAATACTCTTAATATAATTATTATTACATATTTTATATCTTTTAACAAATTAAATACAACTATTACTTGGAATAGTTATAGAATGGAAGATGAGGCAAACAAATACCCTAACTTAGAATTATATGATCAATTTCATATGTAATTACACAAAATATCTAAAGTAAATTATACTAACATTTCGTGATTTTGTCAAATTTCGTCCGATACCTTTCCTTTTTTTTAACTCCTATACTAACCTCCCTTAATTGTTTAATAAACATTACACTAACACCCCTTATACATTATATTAACCCCCTTGATTGTTTGAAAAATATTACACCATGTATCCTTATAAGGGAGGTTATTGTAAACATTAAAAAAATAAGAGGGATTATTTATAATCTGAAAAAATCTCAAAGTGTCAATATAATTTACTCAAATATAATAGAATAGAAAACTAAATTGGATAACAACTGTGTGCATAAGAAAACATGTACATGAGAAAAATATAATTAAAAATAGTTAAATGTGAAAATTACCATGGCCAATTTCAAGCTTATAAAAATGTTAAAAACTGCATTCCCTTCTCTAAATTTTGCACTTATCACAAACCATCTCACAAAAAAATCCAATAAGCCTTGTTCTTGGTTTAAAATATAGTGGAATTATTTTTCTTGTCTATTCTCCAAATCCCACTACTTAAAAGATATGTACCTCTTATAATAAATATTCACCTGACCAAGATGAACTGAACTAACATGCCTGAAGTACACCAAGTTGATGTATGTGAGGTGGACTATAGATTTGATTGGGCTTTGATGGTGTTGAACAAAATGCTCCAAGTGGACCAAGGTTCAAGATTTTCTAAATTTAGTTGGTTCTTTAGCAAGGCTGAGAGACTATGGAAAATGGATGGGTATCTAGAAAAGACATTTTGACCCTCAAATTAGTAAGAATTCTACTAGATTGACGATGTACATTAAATGTTTACCTACTACACATTGTTGCGGTACGACAAGTGTACAATATCGTCAAGTAATAAAATTATCGTTTTTTTCACAAGGAATGCGTGTTTGATTTAGTAATTATCAATGTTTAATTAAAATTAAACAAAAGAAATTTAATTGAGGAAAATTTAGGTTTTGAATAATTTGAGAAGAATGTGATTTAAAATTAAAGGGAGCAAGTAATTAGAATTTGGGAAAAAATCAATAGGAGAAGATTTTAAGGATTGGGGGTTTGCACCTATTTGATTAATTACCTTGCCCAATGCCTTATTTGATTCTCATTAAAGGTGAATTAACCTAAGATATCCTCCGTTCTTTCTCAAGATATGGAGGTGTATCTAATTGAATTGACCCTTACTCTCGTGGTAGTTATGTTCAAATAAACCATTTACACTCTTTGTTAATTCATTTCGTCCTCAAAAGGTCAAACCTACTCTCGTAGTTTAAAGCCTAAGTCTTTTTCCTATGGGTCTAACGATTGGGTTCACCTTTCAGTTCTTCCCCAAAACGTCTAAAATTATGCAAATAGGTGATTAATCATCTACATAGATAAAATAATAGGAAAAAGATTAAGATGAGAATTCAAAAGGACATAAAGGTAATGCAATTAATTCAAATAGTCATCAAAGGCTAAGTCTCACTCCTAAAAAAGGGGTTATACTTGTACATGGTCATGGTAGAACACGAATAAATAAGAAAAGAGATCAAACCCAGAAATAGGGTTGAGAGAGACACACAGAGAAAGAAAGAGCACTCAATCTTCAATCCTAAGCCACTATGATTAAACAGTGTTCGAACCCCTTAAACGTAAGCTAGATGTCCTATTTAAACTCTTGGGCTAATGGAAGTCTAAGCCCAAACAAAATAAAAATACAAAAAGAACTAAAACAGTTCATAAGTGACAAATCACAGGCAATAAGGTTGATCACAGGCTGCCTGTGATCCTTGTTGTTTTGACTTTGGTGCACCAAACAGATTGGTTCACGAGCAATAGTGTATTTCACAGGTTGCCCATGATCCTTGCTGCTTGTCAAGAAAAGATTCATCTTCTTGGCTCGTTGGTCCAATTCTTTTCAATTCAAGCTCCAATCCAACTCGATGCCATCCTCGAGACTCAAAATAAGAACTTCCTGTTAATCCTTAACCCACTCCATGCTCTATATCCAAAGAATATTTGCTCCTAAAATCAAAACACGACCCAAACCGTGCAAGTCCAACAAAAAGGAAAAACAACAAAAATGACTAGAAATAGAACCAAAGAAAGCATAAATATGCTACATATCCTAACTACAATGCTATGCAAACATGATATAAAATGAGATGCATCACACGTTGGTAGTATTTATAGAGGTATAAGGTGATAGTGTTAAATGCTTACTTGTTACAATGCTTACCTCCCTTGCACAAGGCCCATAGCCTCTCATGGGCAATTATATTCTATCTTAATATTGTGACACTATAATTGTATTCTAGGCTGATGTATGATTCACCAGGCCAATGTATGATTCACTATTCACAACTATAAGTTAAAACCTCTATTCCTAGTGTTAACCGCAGTCAACATTTTTAATTTTGGATTAATTCAATCTTTTGGTCAAGATAGGTCATTATACAAAGTGGGCTTAAGCCCAATCTGTAACAAATACCCTACACAAATAGCAGCAAATTTATCTCAAAGTGAGCAAAAGTGACTAGTATTTGTAATGCTTACGAGTTTATAAAATAATACAAAAAGAAGAAGGGACATGAAACAACTATAGTAGATGGTAGATACATGGGATAGACATATGTGATGTACATTACAATTTAAAGACTACAAACTACAACGTAATGCTTTTTAATATAATAGCAAATTTTTATAGATTAATAGAATGGGTAAATTTTTAAATAAGGATAAATTTTTTATAAATTTAAGACTATTAACTAATTTTGATAAACTTTCTCAATCTTTAATTCTTTATACAGAAAATAACAAAATGTTTCATATTTACTATTTGAAATAAGGAAAATATTAACAAAGCATTAACAAACTATTTTTGGGACTGTCTAAAGTTTAAATAACTCCACCCTAAATGTACCAGTACTTTTGTCTATAGAAGGTCAAGTTAAAAGAGAGAAGAGAGAGAGAGAATATATCTACAGGTCCCTAAATTTTTTAGATTTTTTTTAAATAGGTCCTTAAACTATAAAAATTTGTAATTGAGTCCTTAATCTTTTTAATTTTTGTAATTAGGTCTCTGAGGTTAATGGTCCGTTTACAAACCATTAAATTATGCCCAAGGACCTAATTACAAAAATTGGAAAAGATTAGGGATCTAGTTAAAAAAAACACAAAAACTATTTAATATGAAAATTTTGTGTGTTTAAACTTTTTTTATTTTGTAATGTAGGGAATAATATTTTCTAAAATAATTATATATAGAAAAAAAAAGTTATAACCTTTTCTAAAAACTAGAGTTGTTAAAATTGGCCTAGCCCAATAGCTTGGTGGGCCAGGCCAGGCTGGGCTCTTTATTTTGAGGCCCGAAAAGAACAGTATCAATTTGGTTTGGCTCGATGGGCCAAATGGTACGGCCAAACTATAAAAATGTTGGCCCAAAAGTTACTAAGCCTATTTGATCCGATATTTATTTTTTCTTCCAAAAAAATAAAAATTTATGCAAATAAATAATGGGTTAATTTGGCTCGGCCTATCAAGTCAGATAGGCCAAAAAAATTGTGGCCTATATGAAAAATAATCAGACCTGACTTGCTTTTCAAACTTTGGCCTGTCGAGTCAATCCAGGCCAAGCAATCCATTTTGACAATTCTACTAAAAAAAAAGGTCCGTCCTTGAATGTCAGCTAATCTTTCCTATATAATTTTCTATATATACGCTTTATTGTATAGGGTGTCTCAATGGTTCTTAGAAATTGTAGGACAAAGAGAAACCTTAGAAGCAAATTTGTAGGGTGTGCAAATTACAAGACATGTCTCTCATTACTAAGTTTTATTTAGGGAAAATACATCTGCAGGTCTCTAAACTTTTTGAGTTTTTTTAAAATAGGTATCTAAACTATAAAATTTGTAATCGAGTCCTTAATCTTCTCCAATTTTTATATGTCCCTGAGGTCAAGAAGGAATAAAGAATATTCTGTTAAAGTTAACGGTTTGTAAACCCCAAAGACCTGATTACAAAAATTGAAAAAGATTAGGGACTCAATTACAAATTTTTATAATTAAAGTTTTATAATTTAGAGACTTATTTAAAAAAATTCAAAAAGTTTAGGGACCTGCAAATGTATTATCGAAAAAAAAAAAAGTGGGTATAATTTTTAATTCACTTATTTTAATTAAGCTAGTCCACTTAGGATGGGATTGATTAACACTTAATTTGAAATTGACACAATAATAAACTTGTCTCTTTCTAGGTTTACCCTTGTTTAAAAATGACAGTATTTCAGTAATTTGAAGGAAGAGGAATGCTTGCAACACTCTCTTTATTATTCGCTAAAATTTATTAAAAATCACAAATTTTAGTAGATGTCACCTCTCATTTAATAAGTCTCTCTCCTGGTTTAGAAGTGAGACCACCAAAATTTGTGATTTCTAATAAATTTTAGCCAATAGTACAAAGAGTGTTAAAAAGAGAGCATTAGAGAGAATGTTGATAACATTCCTCTTGAAGGAATGGATATAGAAAATCTCAGTAAGCCTTCTCTTTGAGCTCGCCGATTATGAGGTCACCAAGTTCACGAGCTCCAGTGGTTAATGTAGGGGTCGTTGTGTTATAAATATAATCGTAGTAGTAGGTTGCTATGAAATGGAGGCGAAAAGATCATCTTTGTGCAATTAACATAAAGCAAACGTTGTTTTTATGTCTCTAAATAGCAATACTGCGGTTTTTGCAACCTGAACACCTTTTGCTGTAATTGTCAATGGCATTTTAAAACCATGGACTATGTTCTTATTTAATGATAACACCGAGATAGATTTGAGGTCTTTTGATCAAAATACTATACATGTATATGTCTTCAACTCTAATTACAACTAACTAGTGGAGATTCCGTTGGAGGGAAGCGTTTAATCGATTTCGGCGTAATCAACAAATTCAAAATTCTTTTGGAGTTGGTTTAGGGCAAAAAAGCTAAGGCTGCGCGGACAATTGCAAGTCCAGCCTGATGGGATCCCTGATGTTGCACAGAAAGCAACTGTTGCACCAATTAGGATTTTCTGCCATGTTTGGAATCGCTCATAAGCTCATTTACATGATGAACACTTGAGAATGTGCCATGTTATAATAGTTTTTGTTAGTTACATTGAGTAAAGAATAAATTATTTTGACACCTCCTGAGATTTTTTGATATTGCACAAAATTTTCTCTTTTTTTTAACGTTTACAACAATCTTTCTTATAGGATACACAATGTAATGTTTTTTAAATAATCAAGGAGAATTAATATAATATATAAAAAGTATCAGTGTAATGTTTTTCAAATAATTAAAAGAAATTATTATAAAAGTAAAAAAAGGAATAGTATCGAAAGAAATTTGATGAAACTTCAAAGGGTGTCGGTGTAACTTACTCTTGAGTAAACTAACACATTACTACATCATACAGAATTTAATCAAAGAAACAACAAGCACACAACAAGAAAACTAAGGGCCCGTTTGGAGTGGTTTTTAGTTATAAGTTTTAAAATTTTTAAAAACCACAATCAGTTTTTAGTTTTTAAAAATTAGTTTTAGTTTTTTTTTTTTCTATATTTTAGTTTCAAAATAAACTCCATTTGAAAGTTTGCTATCCTGTTAAAATTAGTAGTGGTGGTAATGACGGCAATAGTAATGATAGTGGCAACAGTGGCAGTGTCGAGGACGATGGTGGTGATGGTGACGACAGTGCTGATGGTGGTGGTGGCAGTGGCGGCGGTGGCAACGACGATGGCAGTGGTAATGGTGATGGTGGCGATGCTAGTGGTAGTGGTGTCAGTGGTGACAATGCTAACAGTGGTGGTGGTGATGTCGATGGTCATGGTGGCAGCAGGAATGGTCATTGTCAAATGTAGTGAGAGTGTGTTTTTTTGAAACTAAAAACCAAATTCACAGTTTTTTTTTTCTTAGTTTTGAAAATAAATGTAAAAGTGTTTTAAAATTGAGTTAAAAGTCATTTCAGCTCCATTTTAGTCAAACGTGTTTTGTTTTAAAAATTACATTTGAAAACCAAAAACTCGCAACCACCCCAAACAAATCCTAAGCTTTGATTTAAGTATTGCTTACTAGAAGTTTAATTTTAGAAAGAAAAAAAATTATGTAGTCTAGTCCCTGAATAAGGAAAGAAATACATTTACAAATAAAAATTAAATCTTACTTTTAGAATTACTTCCTCTAATCTCAAATATAAGCAAAATTAACTAATTTATGCGCTAATTAAAAATTTTAATTAACTTCATTTAATTTTACTAATTTCATTTAAAAAATAAACTTTTTTTCTAATCTGTCCTTTTTTGGAACTTGATATCTAGAATGATAAAGAGTCCTTGGAAATTGAATCTAAATTTAATGAAGGGTATTTTGGAGATAGTATCATTAAATAAGATAAAATTAGTTAAGATTTGTTTTTATTTTGGTCCATTATTCATGAATTTTTTTTACCTTATATTTGAGTCAAGAGGGAGTAATTACTATCAAAGAATTTCATTTCAATACTTTTAACTAGAATAAATTGGTGAAGTAACAATCTACCCTATATATTAAATGAGAACAATTATCTTGAATGAGAGTGTTTTTAGCTGCTATTTTTCAACAAAAGCATTTTTAACTGTCATTCTTCAATAAGAGCATTTTTAGGGATTTGTTAATCTCTTATCTCTTTTAATCTATTATCTTCAATATATTTAGTTCTAAATTAAATTTTAATATTTTTTTTTAAAAGACATTATCAATAATTAAAAATCAACATTATATTACAATAATTATTTATTATAAATATAAAATATAATCTATATATTCAAAAATATTTATTTATTACAAATTTTAATTATAATATAATTTATATATTCAAAAGTATTTATTTATTATAAATATACATTATATAAAATAAATATTTATTCTGTACAATACACAGGTTAAAATACTAGTTACTAGCAAACTTATAATGAGAACTTTAGATTTGAGGAAGCATTAAAGCTTTTACTTAACCTTAGATTATTATTATACTAATAAACTTGGTCCACTTAGGTTGGAATTGTTTAACACTTCAATTTGAAATTCACACTAATAAATTTGTCTCTTTCTAGGTTTACTTTTACTTTGTGTGTGTGTTTGAATCCTTGTGTGTTTGAAAATGAAAGTATTTTGGTAATATGAAGGAATGGATATAAAAAGTATCAGTAAGCCTTTTTCTTGTGCTCGCCGATTCTGAAATCACCAAGTTCACGAGTTCCAATCGTTAGTTTAGTACGGGTTGTCGTGTTGTAAATGTAATTGTAGTAGGTTGTTTTGAAATAGAAGCGAATTGTTCATCCTAGTGCAATTAACAGAAAGCAAACGTTGTTTTCATATCTTTAAATTGCAAACTAAGGCTTTTGCAACCTGAATGATAACACACGTATAGCCGTAATTGTGTATGGCATTTTAAAACCATGGGTTATGTTCGTTGTATTTAGGTAGATTTGAGCTCTTTTGATCAAAATAGTATACATGTATTTGTCTTCAACCCTATTTACAACTAACTAGTGGAAACTCCTTTGGAGGGACGTGTTTAATCAATTTCGGCGTGCACGTAATCGACGAATTCAAAATTCTTTTGGAGTTGGCTTAGCGCAAAAGCGAAGGCAGCGCTGACAATTGCGAGTCCAGCCAAAAGTACACGCAACTGGATATCTGATGGGATCCCTGATGTTGCACAAAACACAACTGTTGCACCAATTAGGATTTTCTGCCACGTTTGGAATCCCTCATATGCTCCTTTACATGATGAACACTTGAGAGTGTGCTGTTCAAATCTATCCAACATCTACACAAACAAAAATAAAATGTTTCATTTAGTTATTGAACAGTGGAAAGAGAAATGATAGCAGCACATTTTATGCAGACATGCCCTTTACTCTTGGGTAAAATTCATGTAATGAGGGTGGGTCCTACTACTGAATTTGTAGGTCTCACATGAACTTTATTCAATAAAAATGAGGGTTAGATTAGAGTGTATTAAATAGTGTGATGTTAATATTAGGGGCTTTCAAAATGAAAATTCTTGGATCACGTTATTGTACCTGACGTTTTGATAAAACAGTTGACGGCCACGGTTGGTCGCTGCTGCTGCCAAACCATTCTGGTTGGCCATCGCCGTGTCGCCTCAGCCAATTTCGAAATGCCAAGACAAAGCGATCTGCCTGTGTTGGGGTGAAGGTGATGTTTGTGTACTGTTTGTTAACGTCACCGCCTTCCTTGGTTTCTGAAAGGAAAATTTTCTCTTGGCCTTGAAGGACAATCATGTCTCCATCATATACCTTGTTTGAAGTCCAATGCTCATACCATCTAGGAACGACCTGAGACATGTATAAGTTACATGAATGCATTCGTAAAATTGAATGCAAAAAGAGTACTTAGTTAAGCTAAATCTAGTTAAATGAGAACACTGATAATTGACCTGAAGATATCTATAGAGATGTAGAAACGGCATGGTAAGATAAGCAAGATTATTCAGCAATAGCACTTGCATCAGTTATAGTTACTAAATACAGTTGATTTTGAAGGAGTGACATCAGCTAATGTTCTACACTTTTTACCCAAAGTCATGTTCTTAAAAATCTACAGCCAAGAGTACAAATAAGTCATGAAATTGTTTAAAGGATGGGGTCTTGCAAAATTTATTAACCCTCGTCGCTATTGCTAACATTTTCCACGATAAAAAGTAAAAACACCCATGCTCTACTGCTCACGTTAGAATAAGATTATCGAAACTATTTTTTTACTCACTTCCTCTACTAACTGGAATGACATTCCAATTCTAACATCCTTGCCACTATTTTTAAAATAAGAAAAACTAAATCACAGTGTGTCTTTATAATTTTCCACATTATGGTGATGAATCTCAGTTGCTATAATAAACCCACATTTTATTTCAACTTTGCTGTAACTGAAGCACATAATTATACTGTAGGTCCCTTAGAGGAAAGCTTGTAGGACACTCTTGAACCTTCTTCATGACAGACAGAGAAACTTTTAATATAGTGTTCTTGGTTTATGTTACTTCCAAAATAGACAAATTCTTAGCAGCTTTCCACATGGATTGAGAATACAAAATTAGCTACACCATTATCATCATGAGTCATGAGTCATGACAGAACAAGTTATTTGTATAGATAAATCAGTGAAAGACCATGGAAATAAGCAGACTGGAACAAGCATGTGCTTTTATCAAACAGAAGAAAAATGACAGCACCGAACATAGAAATCTTACTTGCCACCAGGCAGGCCCTGGCACTGTGAACTGGAAGAAGTTTCGAGCACTGCAAACAATGGAGCGAGTCTTACCAGGTGCCATGGGGACATTGAAGGAACATATCCATACTACCCATTTCTGATCACCAGCTACAGGGAGTTTGGTATCAATCTCAATCCTGCAATATAATGCCAAGCGTATTGAGCTTCAGTAGCACTGAATGAAAAAGAAAACAACAGCATCCTAGGATAAAGTAACAGTTATTTGAAATGCATCTTCAACTATAGCAAATAAACACTTAAACAGGATACAGTGAATCGTATATGCCTCCAACAGCACTCACTCTGGATATCAATATACCTACTTAAATTGGCATTGATGATTCATGCACTATCCACAAAATCACACAGCTGATCTGAGATTCCTTTCCAAGCACCTCACATACTACATAGTGAAGGTACAGCTAACATAGCAAGATATGTCTCATCCTAAACAGCAGATGATATGCTAAGGTTTGATTAGAAAGCTAAATGTTATCCATATTACTTTCCCAGTGGTCCTTTAGAGGGTGAAAAGCAAAAAATTCAGAAAGGAAAAAGGAAAAGATTTGTGTAAACTCTCCAAATTGATTGTCTGATACTGAATTATCCACGTATTGAGGAAGCTTTGATGGTTAAAACTGAATATTTTCAATCCACAAGTATGTGAGACAAGACACCTATGACTGAAGGCATGATACTCAAAAGCTACCTAACATTTTCCCTTAAGGTTGAGCATAATTTTTTTGGCCATAAACACATATAGAATCCATCTAGATTTCCTTCAGTATTAATAGTGGATTAAATAATGCACATGAGAAACTGAACCAAGATATATTTGACATTTACATCCAACGCAAAAGCCATTGGTTTACTTGTTCATATAATAACATGGTGCAACAAATTTGGCACTGATCTGTGGGTTCCCTTCATTAGCTCCAGAGAAGCCCCACGGACCACGAGCATCCATTTTGAATGGCAGAGGCTTGGCTCTGTCTCTCCTTCCTGTAACCTGTAGAGTGCAGATCATATTTATGTTAGTGATTTGGATAAACCTAAAGCCCTATCAATACCAATTACTTTCAACGTTTGCAACTGCTTATCTAGGTAGAGTCTAAATTAAAATACATATTAATAAGCAATATGATAAAGAAACATGTTAATTACAGGAGCCATAAATAGACAAAGCACATCTATATGAGCTTAAGAGACACGTAATCATACACTTGCAACATCTGGTAATAGTTTAAGATCCAATACACTAACTTGCACTGTGAGAATAACCTCCTAACCAGATTCAGCCAAAGGTTTTAACAAAATTTTCACAAGAGAACAGATTGAATGTTAGCAAACTATCACAAGAATCAAGGCTCATGATATCCTGTTCAATCGACACATCACCCATGAAGAAGATTAATCAATTACCCTACCGGGCCTACCCTCAAAGTTTTTAAAATATTCTAATCAAGTGGGCGGTTTCATTGAGTGAAGATGTATAATAAATGGAACCAACCAAAAGTTTCTCCCTGATAACACTTTTTGGACTGCATCAGCATCACTTAATATGTTTAACAAACTCCACTTACAACAGGATCAAATAAAAAATCATCAACAAGCACACCAAATGTAAATAAAATTCCCTGCACCTAAAAGTCAAGTTGAAGGGTGTTATTTGCACCTTGTGATGAGCAAAATCAATGTGAGAAGGGTCAGATACATTCTCCATGAGAGTATCATAACCATAGAACAGATCACGCTGAATGTTGACCGTAGCAAACTCCGGTTTGTCATAGTCATCAGGCAACCTAAACAAACACAAATTTACCATCCAAGTCAATAAAACACAAAACACTCCATAATGAATATAAAATAATAAACACCGGACAACATTCATTATTAGGGGCCCAATTACAATTAATTTAATATTATGCCTGAGACAAACTTTATTAAATCAATTACATTGGAGGCTTGGAGGCATTTGCTTTCTCCCAACCATTCTCATCAGGCCAAACAAAGAGCAGGCCCTGAGACACCATGGTAGGGAACCTAGTGGCACACGCTTTAGGAGATCGAATAGCACGTGCTTCGGGGCCTTCAGTTGAAGCCTGAGGAATCTTTACACAAGATCCACAACCATCAAAAGACCACCCATGATAAGAACACTGCAACTTCCCATCTTCATCGATCCTTCCTTCCTGCAAAAACCAAACACCCAATTTTCATCACAAATACGAAAAAAACTGACAAAAATAGAAGAAAAACATAGAGAGTGTTAGAAATCCCACAACGACTAGTGATATGGCCCAAATAATATATATAAGTGAAGGCAACCATTATCTTGTAAGCTAACTTTTGAGATTGAGTTAAGTCGAAACCCAAATTCTAAGATAGTATCAAAGTTTATATTAGAAAGAAAGAGTTATACTCACAGATAAAGGTGCAAGACGATGGGGGCATTTATCATCAAAAGCAACCCACTGGGAAATGGACTTGTCGTACCAGAGCACGATTTCACGACCCAGAAGCTGAAACGGTGTGGGCAAGAGAGGGTTCAGATCTTCGATTAACGAAACGGGGGTACCAGTGATCCCTCCAAGAGAACTTAGACGAAGAGCTCTCGTCGTTAAACTCTTCCCCAGTTTCCCCCTCTTCGGTTTCTGGGAATGATTGATCGGTTTCAATTGTTGAGGGTGGCGCGGCAACGCGTGCAGGGGTTAGGGAAAGGTTTCTTCTGCTTCTGGGTCGTGTTTGTTTCGTGGAAACTTGTGAATTCTGGTTCGAGAAAAAGGGAAGGGGATTCAGATTCTGGGGTTTGCTTATTGGGGATGAAAGTGTGACTGTGGTTGCTAAGGCAGAGACAGAGTGTGGAAGTGCCATCAGTGGTGTTTTCTGAGTAGTTAAGGTTTGAAGAACTGTACAGAGAGGTTCGTACGAGATGTGATAATATAAGAGAATCGAACACGATTGTTGAGTCGTGCAAGTTACAAATGTTGCTCCTGCTCTTTCCAGTTTAGGACAAAATGCTGGTCAGATGTGTCATTCATTCTCCGATCTTTAATTTTCTTACTTTGATTAATTAATGCAGTGCTTAATGTTAATTTTAGAAGACATAAATGTGTAGTTACAGGAAAATCTTCGAAAAGTACTGGTGTGAAAATTTTCTTGGTCAGTGTTTGCTGTTATGTTTGTCTCTAATTATTTTGACAAATCTTCTTGTTTTCTTTTTCTCTCGGGGAAAAAAATGAAATCAGTTCGGTGGAACGATGGATGTCCACACTTTTGAAAGCATCACCAAGTAGCACGGATACGTTTAATCGTTGTGGGCCAGGTGTTGGGAGTATCTAGTATCTACTGCGTGAGTGCTTCTAGATGAGAAAACAAAAACAGTGGGAACTACAAAATAAACTATGGATGGATGATTGTGCGTCGTGTCAAAGTGGGTTGAGGCTCTTGTTTCCTGTTGGATTTTGATTCCACTTCGACACACGCTAAACATGCTTCAGCTCTCACAATCACAAACTGTACTTCTTTCATCTTATTATCGCATTCTGTTTTCATTCTATTTAAAGACATACAAACTTAAAATTACTTTAGTTATTAATTATTGAAAACTGAATTTGATCAAAATTATATAAATGTAAATTCTGTCAAAAAAATTTCCCGGATGAAAGTATTTATACATAAATAATTTACTTCAAACCTATTTTTAATCCAAACAGATTTTAAAATATAAATTATTTAAAATTGAGTTTATAGGTGTCACACTGCGTCATCAAGGCCTCTCAAACCATGAGCATCTTACACAAATTTTCAAAATGGAGTGGAATCTAAGTGTGAATATAAGACATGAGGCGTTGGTAATGACCCGTTTGGAAAAATAAATTAATGAAGATCTTTTTTAATAAAGAAGCGTTTGGTAAAGGAGAAGTTTTTAGTTTCTTGTGAATCGTAAATTTAAAATATTGGTTTTCCATATTTAGTATCAATTTTTAGAAAATATATTCCCAGAAAATATTATTTTTCAGATTTATTTTTATCCTACTTTCTCACAAAATTGTTTCCAATGGGGGTTGGGAATCCAACTTTTCTGATTGGAAGAAAAGTTTTAATTATATATAAAGACCACAATATCTCTTTTTTCAAATACAAAATCATTGACTAAGTTCCATTGTCATCTGAAATCTCCAATCTCTGTTGCTCCTTAAGGAAGCAACAACATCATGGTATCTCTCACACGTCCTTTTCTCTTTTTTTTTTATCCTTGTACTTCTGTGTGATATGAAAATTTATTTGATTGATTCTACATCCACTACTCTCATCTTCACTATTTGATTGATTTTGCATCAACACCGATTATTATTACAAACACAATTTTTCATCTGCCTACACTCTGTTGTCTCTAGGGGTGGTTTACTCAAGTAGGTGCATGTACAACAATGGATGGCTTTGGGAGTAGTAATATGATGTGTTTTGCTGCTGACAGGGAAGTGAGGCTACGTGGGGTTGTGTTTATGTTCACGATTAAAAGGTCGCGATGCTGTGAGTTTAGCATACCTTATATTTTTAATTGTTGATTGTTATTTATTTTTTAATTGTCGATTGTTATTTTTTAATTATTATTTTTAGCATGTCTTTTAATAATAGGCAGTGGGTTTGGTTGGCGTTCTTTAATGCCATATCTTGTAATTCGGATTGCTATTTATTTTTAAGTGTTGATTGTTATTTTTTTAATTGTTAGATTGTTAATTAGCAAATTATCTTCTTAATGTTGATTGTTATTTATTTTTAATTGTTTAGGTTCCAGACTTGCACTTTAATTTTGATTGTTATTTATATTTTATTTTTAATTTTTACTTTAATTGATATTTAATATTTTAAGATTTGAGTAAAAAATATATATTAAATGAAGTTATTTTAATAAAGGGTATTTTCATAAAAAATATTTATATACCTAGGAAAATTCGATTGTAACCAAACAAAAAAATCTTTAATTCCCAATAAATATTTGTAAATATTTCCAAGAATGTTTGTGACTAACCAAACGGATTTTAACTACTCACAAGAATCATGGTTCCTAGGATTTGTAATTTCCAGGAAACTTGATTCCCAAGTACAAAAAAACTTCCTCCATACCAACCACCCCCCAAGTTCTTAATATGTAAGAGCTTATGTTATAAGTACTTAAAATTCAATAAACTATTTGTATTTGGAATTTTGGATATACATGTTGATAAGTGCTTACACAATTTTAAAGTGTTTGAATGCATTGCTACATAAGCACTTAGATAGAAATAAATTAAAATTTTAAACACTAACTAAATAATTAATATACTAACATTATATATATCAAAAAATATTTAAAATAGAAATTAATAGTCACCATTTACCTATTTTTAGTTTTAAAAGAAAAAAATTAAGTATCATAAATTTAAAAAGTTATGTGAGACACACGCACAAAAAAATATCACCATACACCTATCAATAATTTTAAAAACTAAAATATTTAATAATCAAAACATGACTAAAATATAAACTAAGGTGTTAAAATGAAAAATATATACTTTAAAATTATGATATAAGCTTAAAAAATTCACCATTCATATGTGTAAAAATAAATATAAGTATATAAAAATAGTAAATCCTTATAAAAATTCAACCACTACACACCATTGTAAAACAAAATATTAAAAAAAAAATACTAGCAACATATAAAAGAAATTACTAGCAACATATAAAAATATTTATTTATTTAATTAAATTATATTTTTTAGTGAAAAAGAAGGAAACATATAAAAAAATTATTAGCAACAAATAATTATAATTTGTTTTGTGTAGAATTTAATTTTTATATTGATTTAGATGAAGAAATGAAAAAAATAACATGTTTAATTTGCAGAAAAAAATGAAAAAATATACAATATATATGTATGGTCATAACAAGATTCGAATGTTAGTCCTTTTATAAGCTCCACATAAGCTATTCCTATAAGCTATATTGGAAAGCTTATGGAAATAAGCTAAAAACATCTTATGAACTAGTCATAAGATAACCCATTAGGGTCAGGCTAATGTGGTAAAATTGGGGTAGTACGTATGAGATCATAAGTTATAACCTTAGTGCGACTATTGTACACCAAAAAAAAGAAAAGTCATAAGATATTTTTGTAAGCACTCCTTAATACTCGCACAAGCACTTATAACACCAAACAGGACCTAGATATCAAAATTTCATCAATAGTCAAATGCTTTACAGCAATTAACACAGTGTTTGGTAGAGAGAGAGAAAGTAGGTAAAAAGGAGTTGAGAGAAAAGAAAATAAAGAGAGAGAGAGAGAGAGAGAAAGTACGTAAAAAAGAGTTGAAAGAAGAAAAATAGATAAAAAAAATATGATAGAAATAAAGGTTGTTTGGTTGAAAAGGAATAGAAGAAAAATAGAGTGAAAGTATACTTTTTGACTTTTTTTGTTTGAATAAAAAAAGAAAAGAAATTTTATCATTAACAAAAATACTATTTTACCCTTTTCATATATACTCAAAACTGGCATATTATTTTCGACCTGTCACCACACACTCCATATAATTGATTATATTGATTATACTATCAGTATAATCAATTATATGGCAGGCCATAATCAATTATATTTAAAAATATAATCGATTATATGACATTTTTGGAAACAGATGCATGCCATATAATCAATTATATTTTGGCATTTCTTCCACGCAAAAAAGGGAGGGTAGTATAGTAAAACACAAAAAAGTTAGCACACTTTCACGCATTTTTTTGCATATCAGCATTGAAATATTTTTGCATATAGACCACACCTTTTTTTAAAACTCTCCACTCTATTTATCTGGTACCCAACAAAGGAAGTCGTACACTCACCTGCATTTTTCTTCCCTTCTTCGCATTTCTTTCCCATTTGAATGCTACCAAACAAAGTGTAAAACACAAAGGAGAGAGAGAGAGAGAGAGAAAATAATATATCAATGGTTAGGGGTGTTCAAATCAAACTATTTTAAACTGTGAAATTAATATAAAAAAAAAAAAAACCAACCAAATCAATAATTGGAAAAATTGAAAATCGAAAACACATTTTTATTTCAATTTGGTTCGTTTTCCATATTTTAATGTTAAAATTGAACCAATTTGTAAATTTAATATACTTATATTAATTTGTAATATTATGTAGTAATATTTTAAGTTTTGATAATGTTAATATATGATTTCATGTGTGTTAGACATTTTAATTATGTTGAATTATAAATTTATAAAGTACATGACTAACTAATTATGAATAATTTGTAATGTGTTTTTTTAGGTTTGTGATATAATTATGGCTTAAATATGTTTTAGTCCCTATAAAATGAGCAGGTTTTGATTTTGGTCCTTGAAAAAAAATTTCTTTATTTTTTATCCCTCTAAAATTTGAAATCACTATTTTTTGTTCCTATAAAATGAATGAATTTTAGTTTTTGTCCCTATAAAATATTTCTTTCTTTTTTTTTGCATCTCTCTAATTTTTGAAATAACTATTTTTGATCCCTAAAGTTCATTTTAAGCTAGATAAATAACATTTATTTTAGGGATCTAAAAAAAATTTTAGAAACATCATATGTTGACATGGTACTACAGACACTAGTGGGTATCATTTGCGATAGTTACTTGACCATTTGTTGAACACATAAGCAATTAACAAGTGTCACATAATAGTAGGGACCAAAAACAAAAATTTTAGTTTTTTGAGATGAAAATCAAAGAAATTTTTTATAATGACTAAAATCAAAACTCACTTATTTTACAAGAACTAAAAACACATTTAAGCCTATAATTATTATCTTATGTTGCCTTTATTCAATAAAAAAAAATCATATATGGCCTTTCATTATTCTATTACTTTTAGTTGTGTAAATGTCATTTTAAAAGGTTGATAATGACTCGGTTATTAAATTAAAAAAAATTAAAAAAATCTATCAAACTAAATTAAAGTACAAAAGATTGATTTAATTTGGTTCAAATTTAATATTGTATTCAAATGAAATTATGTATTGTTTTTATTTTATATTTGATTTTAGACTAATGCTCCGGGGACCAGGTAAGAACATGGTCCACCATGGATCATTTATACAAACTGGATTTTTTAGGTCTGTCTGGTAATTTTGTTTTTTAGATCTTATACTTTTTTTAAAATTTGGCAATACCAAAAATGCCCATATGCATATGACCTTTATACATTTACTTAGTAAGACCTTTCTACCCTTAATGACAGTAAACAAAGAGTAATGAAGGGGTTTTGTAGTCTGTCTTGATTAAACTCAATTGCAGAAGGTTTTTGGAAATGTTTGAACGCTTTGTGTCAGTAGTCAAAGTGTGTCCAACTTCTCCGTCTAAAACCGTGGTAGCTGGCAGTTGCTTTGCAAGACTTTGTGAAAAACAATAGCTACATCAGCGACATCGCGGTTGTCAATCTGGATCGTGATTTCGTTTTAAGTTTTCATTGGTTAAAGTATGTTTTTACTTTCATATACACTTTTCTTATAGGGATTGTTAAAGCAAGCAGCTTTCAACTTGGGCGATTCCTAAAGGCTTGCTTGCTTCTGCGAGCGATGTTCAAAGGTGCGCACAATGCACTCACTTCTGGTTGCCCTTTTCTCATTAAAAGATAAATTAAAGAGGTTTTGAAGTTCAAACTTCAACGTATTCCAATTTTAATAGGAATAAGTTACAAACCACAATAACAATTACGACAGATTCGTTTCACTACAATTGTTTTCAATCTCAAGTCTTTGTTTCATACGTGGGATTGTAACAGATGTTATTCTAGCATTACCTCGTTGTAGTAGTTCCCATCAACATTCCTAAAGAATGTCTCGCATTGGCAAATAGGTCGTCGCGTGCAGGCACGTGAACTTTTCTCATAGTAGAAGAAGCTTTGTTCAATCTTGTTCTCTCTTTCACCCTCATTTACCTTGCTATTTCTAGTTCCCTACCCCCATCCTTCTTTCCCCTCAACAAATAAAATCTCTCAAATTTTATAAAAATGGACACATCTTTGAAATAAACACCCCCCTTAGTTCCCCATAAAATCCTAACAAATCGTCGTTCTTCTCCATGGCAACCCATCGAAAATTCAAATTTTGATCACCACCGCCACCTGTTTTTCCTGACTAATGCACAGAACTCGATGCCTTTACTGACGACGACAAAGAATATATAATCAAATAAAACCATTCATTCCCATTAAAGAAAATGAGAGTTTTTGCTTTCCATTCCAGTTTCAAATCATCATTGCTTGTTCAACTTCTTAGTTGCAATGGCGTGTACTACACCCTCTGTAGACTCAGGCTTTGGCCTGATGAACTCACCGCAAAAGCCATGCACAAGCACTACGAAGGGTTGGACAAATGCGTAAAACAACTTACAGGTAATTATAAAAAAACATTAGGGTCAAAACAATACTTACATTATTTTTTAAAAAACAAAATAAAAATCTGAATAATTGACTTTGCCAATTACATGTAACCAGTCTAGACTACTAAATATTATAATAATTAATCTAATGGTAAGCAACAACTGGTCTATCATAGACCACTTGTGTCACTGGTCTATCATAGAATTTGTCTTAATTCTATTTAAAAAATGAACCAAACTGAACTGTGACACCCTTACCAATGGTGAAATTGGCAAAATATTAGTCCCATCAACTTTGAGGTAAATAGAGTAAATGGACAAAATGCATTTTACAATATATTTGAATAAAGTAATTGGAAATTTTAAGGAATTCAAGTGCATCAATTGAATTCCCTTTCATTCTTAAAATTTTATTGAATAGGTAATTAATTTCTCTTCATTCTTATAACTTTCATACACAAATAAAATGTATGAAGCTGGACATAAACCACAAACAAAAACAACAACCTACTTATTTGCATAGTTTATGTTATATTGTTCCAATACATAATCAGATAAAAAATTCCTATTAGAAGTGCTTTGGAAATAAGTAGATATGCATCAACATCAATTCGTGAATGAGTTGCAATGATTGCTTATCAGAGTTGCCAAAACGCATGGTTTAATTAGAGGACTTCTTTTAGGATTTTTTTTTTCTTTTTTTTTTTATGTACAATGTTAACAACAATATTAGAATCTAAAACCCTGTACAAGTTATCCAAAACTCCACATCACTAGGCCGACCCTTGTAGGTCAAAAGCTTGCTAGGACATTCTTTTTTTTTTCTAAAAATGCAAACAACAAAAAGAATATGAAGAACATGTTGGTTAAAGATTAGTTTAGGGAAACAATCATTTTTATTTAAACTTCCTCAAGAAATTACAAAAACAATAATTATTTTTTAAAATAAATTGATCCAAAAATGCAAGAACAATTTTCACACACACAAAGAAAAAAACAAAGCAAAAGAGGAGAGCAATTATGCTCCCCTTTTATGCTTTGATACTCTATTTGCTTGTTACTTTGTTAGGAGTCCAACTTTATTCAATTGTTTTTTGGCTAAATCTCTTATAATTCTCAATTCGCAATTTTGGTTCTTCTATTTTTAATTCTACAATTTTAGTCCTTTAATTTTTAAATATCTACAATTTTGGTCTCTCTATTTTTAATTCCATGATTTTAGTTCTCCAATTTTAAAAAATCTGCAATTTTAGTCCCTCTAAAATTGTAGATTTTTGTGATTTTTAAAATTTTAGTCTAAAATTGGAGGATCAAAATTGCAAATTTTTAAATAAAGACTAAAATCACAAAATTAAAAATAGAGGGACCAAAATCGCAGATTGAGAATTATATAAGGATCAAAAATACAATTTAGCCTATTTGTCTCTTCTTTCTATATGACTTTTACAGCAATGTTTGTCTTTGGTTGTTATGACTTCAAAGATATACGCATACATCTCTGTGGAGGTGAGATAGGGTGGAACTATGGAGGTGGTTTTACACCACTAGAGAATTTGGCAGTTTTGTGGGCTAGGTTGGGGATATCTAGTGTCCCTTTTCATAATTGGACAAAATCTAGAGCTAAGGAATCAATTTTAATAATTAAGAAATTATGAAGACCAGATGCGAGTTTTAAAACTAGAAGAATAAAAAATACACATAGAATCGAACTTTCCATAAAAATTAAAAAGCAATTTAACCTTTTCTTTACATTTTCTTGAGAAAGCTTTGGGAAAAAAAAAAAAGAGCAATTATTAGCTAAAAACTAAACTGAAACAAACTTGCCATAAGCATGCAACTGCAGTTAGTCGGCTGAATACAGTTTTAATGTACACACTGCAATGCAAGCGTATGCAATCTTCCATCAAAACAAGGTACAAACTATGTAATTGGCAGCAACTATTAAGTGTGTTTGGATTTGTACCTCAGGAAGCCAATATCACTTTCAATAGCCATGTGCATCATAAGAAAACAAATGCAACAGGACTTTAGAACCCAAACCTGAGTTTTGAAAGAAGAGTATGGCACAGTTATACAAAATCAGGTTTGCAAACTCAAATCCAATCACACACTAAGCACTGCCAAAGGCGCAGGTTGCTACAAAGCTTAAATTTTTTGCAGTTGCATGGTCAAAAGACAAAGAAGGACAAATACAAAAATATGTCACTAGAAGTATCAGTGAGGAGAGTAGATTACTTGATTTTTAGTTTTATAAAAAGGGAGAGAGACCAAGAAAGACATTGGAAAAAGTTGTTAGGAACAATGTCATAATAAATAATATATCTGAAGATTTAGGACCTGTTTTCCTTTTCATTTTTATTTTTTTTTGTGTGTTGTTTTAAAAACTGTTTTCTAAAACAATTTTACTTCACTTATCAATCAATTTATCATCTAAGGTCTATTAAGTTTTGAAAACTGTTTTCAAAACATGTGTTTTAAAAAACTAAAAAACAAAACCAGCCGAGAGATGTTTCTCTTTTCACGTCTCAATGGCGTGGGAGAAAAGAATGTCATCAGAGAGAAGCTTCTTGGATGCAGAGAGAACACAAGCTATTTCAGGTTTTTGACTTTTTGGAATAGCAATACTGTCTTATCGTGTTGCTCTGTTCGTGGCTACTTATGTGTTGTGTGAAAAAAATACATGGGCTGATAGAATATACAAAAAGATGATCCCACTCTCTTTTTTCAATTTCACGGTGCCCGTGTTGCTCTGTTTGTTATATTCCATGAAGACAACACGCAAAACGATAAACCGAGTAGGAGAAAACTGTTTTTATCCGTCCATTTTAGTTTTTGAAAAGTAAAAACAGTTTTTAAAAATGGCAATCAAACACACCCTTAGTGTTTAACTAAACCAAATGGTGTCCCGTAGTTCATATAGCCAACCTCACCTGAAGGAATAACACTTTTGCTGCCTATTGTTGTTGTAGTATGGTCACAACACAACACAAGACAAGACAGGCAACACACTCTGGTCATTTTGGAAACAGATGAAACGGATACAAGTAACATGATAATTAACATTATTCATCTTTTTATTAAATCAATCGCTAAGACTATCATAAACGATACATACAGATTGTGTGACCTCTAACAGAAAAGAATTCCCAAACTTTCCCGGTTCCAAGAGTGTGCTTCAAAGTCAGCTTGATCATCTAACTGGGTTAAAAAAAAAATAAAAAAAATTCTCTCAAACAACGAGCATATATGAGCTTGATCATCTAACTCAGCTTACTTCATTTCTTCTGGGGACCAACATCGGGACCAACATCCCGCGAGCCTGTATTGATGTAAGGCCCTCGAAAAGTAGCTTGTGGTGGAAGTGGCTTTGTTGGGTCAATAACAGGCTTCCTTGATGAACTAAACAATAACAATAATAATAATATTAATATTAATATTAATGTAACCATTAACTTATCAGCATGTAATGTGAACAAAATACAATGAATTGAATTAGACTTACGCCATGTAGAAGGGAAATGCCATGCCTGCCGCAGCGAAAGCAACTAAACCCGCAGCAACCATTAGATTGCGTGCTCGGGCCATGGACGCAGGTTAATCAATCTGATACCAAATTGCAATTGCAAACCCTAGATCAATTTCGAAGAATTAGAAGAATGAAATCATAGAATTGACATATTCCATCAAAATTAGAGGATGCAAGGACTGATCAGGGTAAAGGAACTACTTCGGAAGTGGTCCCAATCTTTTTCTCTTGAAACTTGATTACAATTGCAACGCCACCGGCTACCGCCCCAATCTGCAACCGAAATCGAAACTTGCGAGCCCTAATTTCAGTTCAGAGTTTTTTTTTTTTTTTTTTTTGGTCCTGGGTCTGTTTTTCAAATTTCATTGAAACTCTTGAAAATAAGATGGGTGAGATAGGCCCAGCCCGTCACACGTTACCCCATTTTCCATGAATTTTTATTTTTTTTGTTTTTCTACAAACCTTCGAGTTCTGTAAAATATAGGGTGCATTTGATACGTACTAAGATATGTCACAGGAAAAATATTTAAGTTACAAGACAATTTTTTATCCCGTATATCGTTTGGTAAAAATGGACAGCACAAGCAAAATAGTGTGAGATTTATTGCAATATTTTTTTTAAAATTAATTATCTTAATACAATTTATATTAATTATCTTAATACAATGAAAATGGTGGTGGCGACAGGAGTGGCAACTGTGGGGGTGGTGACGATGGTGGCAGTGACGGTGGTGGTAGCAATGATGACAATGATAGCCGAAGGTGATGGCGACAATGACAACAATGATGATGGAGACAACAACAATGGTGATGACAGCGACGATAGTGGTGGTGGTGAAGGTAGCCACAACTGTGGTAGCGGCGGCGACAATGGGGGTAACAACACTAACGACAGTGGTGGCGACGTCGATGGTAGCAATGGCAGCAACGATGGTGGGGTATTTTTGTCTTTTGAGTATTTTGTACTTAGGATAAAAAAGTTATCCCATAGTTTGTTGAGCAACAAAATTTTAAACTTTTGTCTAGTCTTATTACCCTTATTTTGTGTTATCCTTTGACCATTATTTTAAACAAACATAAGATAAATGTTTTTGTGTTGTACAATCCCTAAAATTTAGCAAAACAAATGGACCCATAATGTTTTTAAAACCGATCGGTCATTGAACCGATGAAGGTATTGGTTTAAGGTTTAACAGTTCAACTATGGTTGAACCAATAATAATTAAATAATATTATTAAAATCAAAATATAATATATTAAATAATTTTAAATAAAAAATGGTATTATATTCATAACTTTAAAAATTAAATTTCCTTTAAAAATATTATCACTCATAACATGTAACATACAAATTACACATTAAATTAAATCAAATGAGACATAATATTTAATGTCAACAACACATTTTTTTTAATAACACAAAATAATATACCTATCCATAACTATAAGTACAAATACCATATTTGTTTCAGCATCAAGCCTAGTGCCTTGATGGTAATGGTTGGCTCTGGGAAGTTGGTGCCTTCAAATATGAGATACATCTGTAATTGAAGTGAACACACTTCCCTTCTCACATCTCAGCTTTTCCTTTACAACTTCATCCCTTGGTATTCACAAAAAAAGAAATTACCAAAAAAAAAAAACCATCACTTGGTCTCCTCATTTTCCCTTTTAATTTCTCATTTATTTTAACTAAAAAGTAATTAAGTAATGTAAAAAACTATGAATCCTGTTAATCACTACCCCTAAAAATTCAAAAAAAATGTATTTAATAAAAATGATAACATTTAATATATTAAAATTTTAAAAAAAATTATTTATTTAATAATTTTTAACTTTTCAGTAATTTTTAATTACGGTACCCCTTGCCGATGTCTTTTCATCAGCGTGTCTATTCTACTCCACACACAACATTCTGCTCAATTATGCATTGAATTTTGAAATTCAATTTAAGAATTTGTTTCGCCTCTTTTGTGTTCAGAAGTGAGGCGTAAAAGTGAAGCGAAGCTTGGAACGAGAATGTGAATAGAGCTGTTTTGAGGTTCTTTACTTTGCTTCAGGAGTATTCCAACTGTAGAGCTTCAAAGAGCTAGAATGGAAAACACTGGAGTTTGCCAGAAAAGAAGGAGCAGAGCAACAGCGATTTCATTTTCACAAGCATAGGATGCAATTTTTCAAGAATCGTTGAAAACCAGTGAACCACTGGTTTTGTCCGGTTTTCACGGTTTTGGGACGATTTAGCAGTTTTTCTGACCGGTTTTTTGCTGTTTAGTTTCAAGGGCTATTCAGACCGGATGACAGACCGGTTTTCGGTTGAAGCGGTTAGACCAATCTAATTTTCACAACCATATGAAAGAGGTTGTCAATGCTTGGTTTCGACAGAATTATATACTCTTAATTATAACTAGTATTTAATTTATGTATTACACAAAATAAATATTTATTTTATATAATATAAATTTATAATAAATAAATACTTTTGAATATATAAGATAAATTATATTATAATTAAAATTCATATAAATAAATATATTTGAACATATAGATTATATTTTAAATTTATAATATACAATTTATATTGTGATACAATGTCATTTTAGTTATTGATAATTTCTTTTTAAAAATATTGAAATTTAATTTAGAACTAAAGATATTGAAATGATAGATTAAAAGATATGAAAGATTAAAAAAAATCCTAAAAACACTTTCATCAAAAAATGACAACTAAAAATGCTCTCGTTGAAAAATAACAACTAAAGAAGCTATTCTAATTTATATAGACATAGGTTTTATAATTATTATTTTTTGGTACTAACGAATTGGGCAAGGGTAAAAAAAACAAAATCTACGCATTGTTAAAATAAAAAAAAAAAAACTTTTTTTTATATATAAAAAGCTATTATTATAAGAAAGTAATCGAACATTGGATTAGAAAAAGAGATAACAATTTAACAAAGGAGGCTGCAATAGTAAAAAGTTTAGAAAAGTTGTACAGCAGGTTACTGTGTCATATAATTCTCAATTTTAAAATATACACATTTATAAAAATTTTGAAATGGAGGATTATGTTATTCAAAAAGGAATACTCATGTTATTAAAATAGAAATATCTGAAGTCTTTATAATTTTATTAATTTTTTAATTAGGTTCTTATAATTTAAAATTTTTAATGAAATACTCATGTTTCTGAAAAGAATTTAAATAGGTTCTTATGTGCTAATTGTTAACTTTTGTTAAACTGTAGAAATTTAATTGAAAACTCAGATTAAATATAGAGACTTTGATAGTGTTTGAGCTTACTTTTTTCAAACTTCAATTTTACTTTGGAGTTGAAGTTAAAAATAAGAGTTTAAAAGTTAAAGTTTTGTAGTTTTTATACTTAAAAGTTATTCTTAAGTTAAAATTTATTTAATAATGCGTTATTGGATCTTAGGATTTGAAATAAAAGAAGGAGAAAGAGAACTAGAAAGTTTTATTTATTAAAAAAATATTTTCTCAAAATTTTGTTTTAATCAACTACCCTCTTAAAAAAGAAAAGTTCAAATAAGTTGGATAAATGCTGCCTTATTCAGTTATACTATCTAACAAATAGATCCCTATAATTTGGGGTGATGGTAGATTGGATTAGATCAATGTTGAAGAAAAAAAATCATTCGATTCAATCACTATCAATTCTTAATTCATCATTCAATCGATTTGATTAAAATTTAAATCTGATTTAATTCAATCCAATTTAAAAGCGGTTTAGATTGGATCGGTTTTCAATTTAAACTTACTTTTGTTTGTTTTAAAATCAAATAAATAAATATATAATAAACATAATAAAAAATATTTAAAAATATCTCACTTATATGTCATTATATATCTAATATTAGTATAACTCTTAAAATATATACTATTAGAAATAAATTTATACAACTTAATAATTATATTTATATATCTTTACTTAAGTAGTTACTAAAAAATTATCTTTAATTAAATATATTTTCATAAATAAGTAAAGTTATGTGATAACTTAATAAATACATAAGAAATAAAAATGTAAATATGTGTGTTATCTTAAATTAATAAATAAAAAACATATATATATGTATAAGTTCGATTTGGATTGGATAGAATTGATTTTCAAAATCAAATTCAAAATCTAATCCAATCTAATAAAAAATCTCAATTTGTTCAATTTTGTGTTTTTTGATCTTTTTTTCAGTTTTTTACTTGATTGGATTGGCTTATGAACATTCCTACATATAATTTAATTAAAGCCATCAAGGACTTATTTAAAAGTTTAAAAAGATTAAAAACTTTAAACTTAGAAGAACCTATTTAAAAATTTGATAAAATTTTAAGGATCTAAAGAGTGATATATCCTAAAACAGTAGACATTATTTCTTCTTAAAAGACAATCATGTTTTTAAGATGTAATAGTAAGTGAAATAAAATGAGACAAGATAAAATAAAAAGATTTTAATTTTTATGCATCTTTTCTGTAAAGTTTTTATATTGTCAATCAATTAGGAATTATTTTAAGTATATTTTAAAGAAATTATTATAAAAGTTAACAAATTTATCATACATAACAATAAATTATTGGATGATAATGTAAAAAAACATTTTACACTATCAATATTTTCTAATTAAATTCAAAATAAAATATAATAAATTAAAATGAAATAAAATAAAGTTATTATTTCATTATTAAACTACATTTATGATGAAATGAGCGGGGGAATTCCATCTCATACACTCAATTGAAAACAAAAACTGTGGGGAGAAATATTACATGAAAGGAATACATTCATCTAATACACTCAATTCATTCCACCTTGCCTGGTTCATTCCTTTCGTGATTATTTTAAAGATTCAATGATAATTATTGATCAATAAACAATATTGCACAATATAGTTACGATGATAATTATTAATCAATAAACTAATATTGGACTAGAGAGGATATCTCATGAAGGACCTTTTTATGTGAGAGAGAAATAATATTAACCGTTAGATCTTATCATAAATAATTAAAATTAAATATATAAAGTCATGTATGTTTTTTGAAAAATCACGTAACTTTTTTAAAGAATCAAATGATATAAAATCTTAATCATTTATATATAGTTGTTTGGTAAAAATTTATTCTTTCCACTAACTATACCCCTATTGCCATAGGGAAAAGCACATCTGACAAATTCATTGAACGACTTCAAAAACTAGACTTTCTATTTGGTTTTTCTTATCATTTTGTTAGCCATGTATGAAATGTTTTGTTGGGTATCCCAAAGATAGACTTGTTTTAAAATAAAGTGAAACCAGCAAGCGAGGAATAGCCTCATGACGGCCAAAACATTAGTAAGGCAGGTCAATCCAATATTCAAAGCATAAGCAGCATTTTCCATGGTATTGGACACCTGCTAGATATCGATCAATCCTAATAACTG